>JAJUPC010000194.1:0-621541 GCA_023614405.1 Avena insularis | reverse complement strand
TCGTAGCGCTAGGATAGATCCACTTAACCCCGAAGCGGTACGCGATCTGAGCCGCCAGTTTTCAATTAGATCCTACGGCTGTGGAGCTCGATCCAGTGCGAACCGGTACGGGCGAATAAGAATAAGACGCGTGGATAGGTTAGATCTGGGAATAGAATTTAAAACCAGAAATTTGATCCAAATTCAAATGCCTATATCTTTTGAATGCCACGTTGGAATTTTGCAAACTTTATACCGTTGGATTCAGAAAAACAAGACCTTTCTGCCTATCCTTTTTGTTTAGCATATAGTAACCATTAGATGTGCTAAAATTGCAGAGACTTGTTTAAAGCCATTTTGAGTTTAGATTTAGTTTAGTATTTTGTTTTAGGGTTATATAAGTTGTCTTGGCTATTTTGTGACTTGTTTAGTTTCTGTATTCATGCACTTGCTTGGTTGAGTTTTCAAAAATCATCACTTGGTAGATTCATGCATGCATGCATTCATACTATTTTCTTGTTTGTATATATTTGTGTGTAATTGTGTGCTCCAACTTTGTGTGTAGATTTTGCTAGTGATTGTGATTGTGACGAGTGCTACTCTCCACACTACCAAGGCAAGTGATATCATCATGAATATTCCATTCCTATATTTTATATATGCATTAGTATTATTTTCTAAGTATAGGACTTGCATGAGTTTTTGCTAAGAACAAGCTATGCTTTGGGAAAACCTATTAGGTAAAGCCTTAGTGAAAATTTCCTAAGTCAAGATCCCTATTACTATCATGCTTAGCCTAGCTACTAGAAAACAAGGGTGGTTTATACATTCACACTATGGAAAAATATTCTAAGTCTAAGGACTTGTTTTTATTTAACAAAACAACTAAGTTAATGAATCACCTGGGTGGAATGGAAAGATTGGGTTATGTTGAGTGGTTACACAAGGCCAGGGGTACTGGTGAACCTTGTGTATCTCACTTGTGGATGGCCACCCAGGAACAAAGAGATTTGAGTTGTCAAATGTTGAGAAGCTTCAAGTGCAACCACTTGGTAATATGGGCTCTGCCATGATCTTAGGATGCTGGAACTTAGTCTCTTGGACAGTGGGTGGTAGATGGGTTGATAGGTTGGAGCGCGTCCATTTGACTAAGGAAAGGCTCCTGAAGGATCATGTCTTGGGAAACCAAGGCTTGTGGGAAAGTGCACCACCTCTGCAGTGTAAAACCTAAGTACTTAGCCATGTCCCTGGTAAAGGACAATTTGAGCATCAAGACATGGAAACTTCAAGAATCTCATCACTCCAATTTCTAAATAAAACTTGTGGGTGAACAAGGGTTAAAGGATCTTCAGTCTTTGATTGGTAGATGCCCTGAGTGGATCTTCAGTCTCTGATTGGTAGATACCTTGGGATGGACTTTGTCAAGCAAAAATTTAGTGTTTTCAAAAAGTAGGAAAAATCTATTTTGAGCAATGCAAGCCTAAGCTCCACCAGCCAAATGCATATAGTATTATAGTCCACTTAAATATATACTAAGGTATCACTTGCCAATACTATTCCAAAGTATTGACCCTCTGTGGCTGTAACTTATGATGTTGCAGGTTACTCTGATGATGATTAGGAGTCATGAGTCTACACTCAACATGCTTGCCTGTGGCACATGAAGATGAAGACTTATGTTTATTTACATATTCCATAAACTCTTGTACTAGGCCTTTGGCCATGAGTTGTAAAAGACTATGTTTTATCTCTGGAATGACTGTAATAAACGACCTTTGTATCTGTGTACTTCATCTTAAACTGTGGATGCTAGCAATGATCCAGGGACTAGCATTGCAATCACAGGGATCTTTTCCTTTAATAAGGAGGGATCTTACAATCCATATGTGGTATGTGAAAAGAAAACACAAATGCAATGACTCTAGATGTTGTTAGTAAAAAGAGCACACATGCAATGACACTGGTGGATTCATGTGTGGTCTCTGAAAAGAACACACATTTCAATGACTCTAGTTGTGGTTAATGAGAAGAACACACATTTCAATGACTATAACGGTGCTTAATGAGAAGAACACACACTTCAATGACATAGGTGGATCCATATGTGGTATGTGAAAAGAACACGCATGCAATGACTCTAGTTGTTGTTAGTAAAAAGAACACACATGCAATGACACTAGTGGATCCATGTGTGGTCTCTGAAGAGAACACACATTTCAATGACACTAGTGGATCCATATGTGGTGTCTGAAAAGAACACACATGCAATGACTCCAGTTGTTGTTAGTAAAAGGAACACACATGAAATGACACTAGTGGATCCATGTGTGGTCTCTAATGAGAACACACAAGCAATGACTCTAGCTGTGATTAATGAGAAGAACACACATGCAATGACACTGGTGGATCCATATGTGGTATGTGAAAAGAACACACATGCAATGACTCCAGTTGTTATTAGTAAAAAGAACACACATGCAATGACACTGGTGGATCCATGTATGGTCTCTAAAGAGAACACACATTTCAATGACACTGTTGGATCCATATGTGGTATGTGAAAAGAACACACATGCAATGACTCCAGTTGTTGTTAGTAAAAAGAACACACATGCAATGACAGTGGTGGATTCATGTGTGGTCTCTGAAGAGAACAAACATGCAATGTCTCTAGCTGTGGTTAATGAGAAGAACACACATTTCAATGACACTGGTGGATCCATATGTGGTATGTGAAAAGAATAGTCACGAAATGAGTCCTGTTGTTTATAGTAGAAAGAGCACACATGCAATTACACTGGTGGAGCCATGTGTGGTCTCTAAAGAGAACACACATGCAACGCCACTGGTGGATCCATATGTGGTATGTGAAAAGAAAACACAAATGCAATGCCTATGGATGTTGTTAGTAAAAAGAGCACACATGCAACGACACTGGTTGATCCATGTGTGGTCTCTGAAGAGAACACACATGCAATGACTCTAGCTGTAATTAATGAGAAGAACACACATGCAATGACATTGGTGGATCCATATGTGGTATCTGAAAAGAACACACATGCACTGACTCCAGTTATTGTTAGTAAAAAGAACACACATGCAATGACACTGGTGGATTCATGTGTGGTCTCTAAAGAGAACACACATGCAATGTCTCTAGCTGTGGTTAATGAGAAGAACACACATTTCAAAGACACTGGTGGATCCATATGTGGTATGTGAAAAGAATAGTCATGAAATGACTCCAGTTGTTGTTATTAGAAAGAGCACACATGCAATTACACTAGTGGATCCATGTGTGGTCTCTGAATAGAACACACATGCAATGACACTGGTGGATCCATATGTGGTATGTGAAAAGAAAACACAAATGCAATGACTCTGGATGTTGTTAGTAAAACGAGCACACATGCAATGACACTGGTGGATCCATGTGTGGTCTCTGAAGAGAACACACATTTCAATGACACTGGTGGATCCATATGTGGTATGTGAAAAGAACACACATGCAATGACTCTAGTTGTTCTTAGTAAAAAGAACACACATGCAATGACACTGGTGGATCCATGTGTGGTCTCTGAAGAGAACACACATTTCAATGACTCTAGCTGTAGTTAATGAGAAGAACACACATTTCAATGACACAGGTGGATCCATATGTGGTATCTGAAAAGAACACACATGCAATGACTCTAGTTGTTGTTAGTAAAAACAACACACAAGCAATGACACTTATGGATCCATGTGTGGTCTCTGAAGAGAATACACATGCAATGACTCTAGCTGTGACTAATGATAAGAACACACATGCATTGACACTGGTGGATCCATATGTGGTATGTGAAAACAACACACATGCAATGACTCCAGTTGTTGTTAGTAAAAAGAACACACATGCAATGACACTAGTGGATCCATGTGTGGTCTCTAAAGAGAACACACATTTCAATGACACTGGTGGATCCATATGTGGTATGTTAAAAGAACACACATGCAATGACTCCAGTTGTTGTTAATAAAAAGAACACACATGCAATGACACTGGTAGATTCATGTGTGGTCTCTGAAGAGAACACACATGCAATGTCTCTAGCTGTGGTTAATGAGAAGAACACACATTTCAATGACACTAGTGGATCCATATGTGGTATGTGAAAAGAATAGTCATGAAATGACTCAAGTTGTTGTTAGTAGATAGAGCACACATGCAATTACACTGGTGGAGCCATGTGTGGTCTCTGAAGAGAACACACATGCAATGACACTGGTGGATCTATATGTGGTATGTGAAAAGAAAACACAAATGCAATGACTCTGGATGTTGTTAGTAAAAAGAGCACACATGCAATGACACTGGTGGATCCATGTGTGGTCTCTGAAGAGAACACACATTTGAATGACACTGGTGGATCCATAAGTGGTATGTGAAAAGAACACACATGCAATGACTCCAGTTGTTGTTAGTAAAAAGAACACACATGCAATGACACTGGTGGATCCATGTGTGGTCTCTGAAGAGAACACACTTTTCAATGACACCGGTGGATACATATGTGGTATGTGAAAAGAACACTCACGAAATGACTCCAGTTGTTGTTAGTAAAAAGAACACACATGCAATGACACTGGTGGATCCATATGTGGTATGTGAAAAGAACACACATGCAATGACTCCAGTTGTTGTTAGTAAAAAGAACACACATGCAATGACACTGGTGGATCCATGTGTGGTCTCTAAAGAGAACACACATTTCAATGACTCTAGCTGTGGTTAATGAGAAGAACACACATTTCAATGACATAGGTGGATCCATATGTGGTATGTGAAAAGAACACACATGCAATGACTCTAGTTGTTGTTAGTAAAAAGAACACACATGCAATGACACTGGTGGATCCATGTGTGGTCTCTGAAGAGAACACACATTTCAATGACACTAGTGGATCCATATATGGTGTGTGAAAAGAACACACATGCAATGACTCTAGTTATTGTTAGTAAAAAGAACATACATGCAATGACACTGGTGGATCCATGTGTGGTCTCTGAAGAGAACACACATGCAATGCTCTAGCTGTGACTAATGAGAAGAACACACATGCAATGACTCTAGTTGTTGTTAGTCAAAAGAACACACATGCAACGCCACTGGTGGATCCATATGTGGTATGTGAAAAGAAAACACAAATGCAATGCCTATGGATGTTGTTAGTAAAAAGAGCACACATGCAACGACACTGGTTGATCCATGTGTGGTCTCTGAAGAGAACACACATGCAATGACTCTAGCTATAATTAATGAGAAGAACACACATGCAATGACATTGGTGGATCCATATGTGGTATCTGAAAAGAACACACATGCACTGACTCCAGTTATTGTTAGTAAAAAGAACACACATGCAATGACACTGGTGGATCCATGTGTGATCTCTGAAGAGAACACACATTTCAATGACACTGTTGGATCCATATGTGGTATCTGAAAAGAACACACATGCAATGACTCCAGTTGTTGTTAGTAAAAAGAACACACATGCAATGACACTGGTGGATTCATGTGTGGTCTCTAAAGAGAACACACATGCAATGTCTCTAGCTGTGGTTAATGAGAAGAACACACATTTCATAGACACTGGTGGATCCATATGTGGTATGTGAAAAGAATAGTCATGAAATGACTCTAGTTGTTGTTAGTAGAAAGAGCACACATGCAATTACACTAGTGGATCCATGTGTGGTCTCTGAATAGAACACACATGCAATGACACTGGTGGATCCATATGTGGTATGTGAAAAGAAAACACAAATGCAATGACTCTGGATGTTGTTAGTAAAACGAGCACACATGCAATGACACTGGTGGATCCATGTGTGGTCTCTGAAGAGAACACACATTTCAATGACACTGGTGGATCCATATGTGGTATGTGAAAAGAACACACATGCAATGACTCTAGTTGTTCTTAGTAAAAAGAACACACATGCAATGACACTGGTGGATCCATGTGTGGTCTCTGAAGAGAACACACATTTCAATGACTCTAGCTGTAGTTAATGAGAAGAACACACATTTCAATGACATAGGTGGATCCATATGTGGTATCTGAAAAGAACACACATGCAATGACTCTAGTTGTTGTTAGTAAAAACAACACACAAGCAATGACACTTATGGATCCATGTGTGGTCTCTGAAGAGAATACACATGCAATGACTCTAGCTGTGACTAATGATAAGAACACACATGCATTGACACTGGTGGATCCATATGTGGTATGTGAAAACAACACACATGCAATGACTCCAGTTGTTGTTAGTAAAAAGAACACACATGCAATGACACTAGTGGATCCATGTGTGGTCTCTAAAGAGAACACACATTTCAATGACACTGGTGGATCCATATGTGGTATGTTAAAAGAACACACATGCAATGACTCCAGTTGTTGTTAATAAAAAGAACACACATGCAATGACACTGGTAGATTCATGTGTGGTCTCTGAAGAGAACACACATGCAATGTCTCTAGCTGTGGTTAATGAGAAGAACACACATTTCAATGACACTAGTGGATCCATATGTGGTATGTGAAAAGAATAGTCATGAAATGACTCAAGTTGTTGTTAGTAGATAGAGCACACATGCAATTACACTGGTGGAGCCATGTGTGGTCTCTGAAGAGAACACACATGGAATGACACTGGTGGATCTATATGTGGTATGTGAAAAGAAAACACAAATGCAATGACTCTGGATGTTGTTAGTAAAAAGAGCACACATGCAATGACACTGGTGGATCCATGTGTGGTCTCTGAAGAGAACACACATTTGAATGACACTGGTGGATCAATAAGTGTTATGTGAAAAGAAAACACATTCAAAGACTCCAGGTGTTGTTAGTAAAAAGAACACACATGCAATGACACTGGTGGATCCATGTGTGGTCTCTGAAGAGAACACACTTTTCAATGACACCGGTGGATACATATGTGGTATGTGAAAAGAACACACACGAAATGACTCCAGTTGTTGTTAGTAAAAAGAACACACATGCAATGACACTGGTGGATCCATATGTGGTATGTGAAAAGAACACACATGCAATGACTCCAGTTGTTGTTAGTAAAAAGAACACACATGCAATGACACTGGTGGATCCATGTGTGGTCTCTGAAGAGAACACACATTTCAATGACTCTAGCTGTGGTTAATGAGAAGAACACACATTTAAATGACATAGGTGGATCCATATGTGGTATGTGAAAAGAACACACATGCAATGACTCTAGTTGTTGTTAGTAAAAAGAACACACATGCAATGACACTGGTGGATCCATGTGTGGTCTCTGAAGAGAACACACATTTCAATGACACTAGTGGATCCATATATGGTGTGTGAAAAGAACACACATGCAATGACTCTAGTTATTGTTAGTAAAAAGAACATACATGCAATGACACTGGTGGATCCATGTGTGGTATCTAAAGAGAACACACATGCAATGCTCTAGCTGTGACTAATGAGAAGAACACACATGCAATGACTCTAGTTGTTGTTAGTCAAAAGAACACACATGCAATGACACTGGTGGATCCATGTGTGGTCTCTGAAGAGAACACACATTTCAATGACACTGGTGGCTCCATATATGGTGTGTGAAAAGAACACACATGCAATGACTCTAGTTGTTGTTAGTAAAAAGAACATACATGCAATGACACTGGTGGATCCATGTGTGGTATCTAAAGAGAACACACATGCAATGCTCTAGCTGTGACTAATGAGAAGAGAACACATGCAATGACACTGGTGGATCGATATGTGGTATGTGAAAAGAACACACATGCAAAATGACTCTGGTTGTTGTTACTAAAAAGAACACACATGCAATGGCACTGGTGGATCCATGTGTGGTCTCTGAAGACAATACATATTTCAATGACACTGGTGGATCCATATGTGGTATGTGAAAAGAAAACACAAATGCAATGACTCTAGATGTTGTTAGTAAAAAGAGCACACATGCAATGACACTGGTGGATTCATGTGTGGTCTCTGAAAAGAACACACATTTCAATGACTCTAGTTGTGGTTAATGAGAAGAACACACATTTCAATGACTATAGCGGTGGTTAATGAGAAGAACACACATTTCAATGACATAGGTGGATCCATATGTGGTATGAGAAAAGAACACGCATGCAATGACTCTAGTTGTTGTTAGTAAAAAGAACACACATGCAATGACACTAGTGGATCCATGTGTGGTCTCTGAAGAGAACACACATTTCAATGACACTAGTGGATCCATATGTGGTGTCTGAAAAGAACACACATGCAATGACTCCAGTTGTTGTTAGTAAAAGGAACACACATGAAATGACACTAGTGGATCCATGTGTGGTCTCTAATGAGAACACACATGCAATGACTCTAGCTGTGATTAATGAGAAGAACACACATGCAATGACACTGGTGGATCCATATGTGGTATGTGAAAAGAACACACATGCAATGACTCCAGTTGTTATTAGTAAAAAGAACACACATGCAATGACACTGGTGGATCCATGTATGGTCTCTAAAGAGAACACACATTTCAATGACACTGTTGGATCCATATGTGGTATGTGAAAAGAACACACATGCAATGACTCCAGTTGCTGTTAGTAAAAAGAACACACATGCAATGACAGTGGTGGATTCATGTGTGGTCTCTGAAGAGAACAAACATGCAATGTCTCTAGTTGTGGTTAATGAGAAGAACAAACATTTCAATGACACTGGTGGATCCATATGTGGTATGTGAAAAGAATAGTCACGAAATGAGTCCTGTTGTTTATAGTAGAAAGAGCACACATGCAATTACACTGGTGGAGCCATGTGTGGTCTCTGAAGAGAACACACATGCAACGCCACTGGTGGATCCATATGTGGTATGTGAAAAGAAAACACAAATGCAATGCCTATGGATGTTGTTAGTAAAAAGAGCACACATGCAACGACACTGGTTGATCCATGTGTGTTCTCTGAAGAGAAAACACATGCAATGACTCTAGCTGTAATTAATGAGAAGAACACACATGCAATGACATTGGTGGATCCATATGTGGTATCTGAAAAGAACACACATGCACTGACTCCAGTTATTGTTAGTAAAAAGAACACACATGCAATGACACTGGTGGATCCATGTGTGATCTCTGAAGAGAACACACATTTCAATGACACTATTGGATCCATATGTGGTATCTGAAAAGAACACACATGCAATGACTCCAGTTGTTGTTAGTAAAAAGAACACACATGCAATGACACTGGTGGATTCATGTGTGGTCTCTAAAGAGAACACACATGCAATGTCTCTAGCTGTGGTTAATGAGAAGAACACACATTTCAAAGACACTGGTGGATCCATATGTGGTATGTGAAAAGAATAGTCATGAAATGACTCTAGTTGTTGTTAGTAGAAAGAGCACACATGCAATTACACTGGTGGATCCATGTGTGGTCTCTGAATAGAACACACATGCAATGACACTGGTGGATCCATATGTGGTATGTGAAAAGAAAACACAAATGCAATGACTCTGGATGTTGTTAGTAAAACGAGCACACATGCAATGACACTGGTGGATCCATGTGTGGTCTCTGATGAGAACACATATTTCAATGACATTGGTGGATCCATGTAACATCCCAAAACTTCAATCCAAGGTTATCAAAGTTCAAATCATCCAAATTTAGGATTAACAAAAACTTTTCCATATTTAAAATGGAAGCATTCATATATGTGTGCATTTAAAATATGAGTTGTTTTGAATTGCCATGATTGTGTGATTCTTTGCTTCTAAAAAAGTTTCTTAGGTGAATTAAACATCATCTACATCATTCCCAAACTTTTCCTAAAAGAAATCAAATCAAAAGGAATTAAAATGAAGGAATGGTCATTTGGACAAATTTAACTCTCATGCCTACTTTGGCTATTCCTAGTACTCAATTCTTAATAGAAACAATTCTTGATCTTTGCACCCCTTGCTAGTACACATAATGAGGTACCAAGGCCCACCTTTTGATCTACTAAAAACATTCTGTAAACTAATTAAAATGACAGTTTAAAATTGAATCTAATGCATATGCATAGATCACCCCTATTCCAAAAACCATATAATTGAGCACCATTTTCAAAACCCTTGCAACCAGAGACTACCTAGCACTAGTGGAGATCACTCAAAAATTTTGAACTCAAAATTCAAACTTTGGTCTATTGCGGCCATTTCATCGAACAGGTGGCAGGCACAGATCAAACATTTGTCAAAACACTATAGTGTGCAGTGCTTCTTGTCACTATTTGGGCCTAACTCGGTCCCCTTGTCCCCCCAGCTCAAACCCCGGCCCTAGCTCTCTCTCCCTCTCCCCTAGCTGCTCCAGTGCCAAGCCGCCCGACGCCATGCGCCAGGTCGACCATGGACATCTCGCACAAAGCCGCCCCGTGCTCTCCTTTGCTCGCTGGCAGACAGGCGCCATCACACCGCACTGCCTCGACCAGGCCCCGACCAAAATCGAGCGGAGGACAAGCCCCAGTTGCTCGCGCCCACGCCTTTGTCCGCCATGCCGATCACCCCGGAACGCCGCGTCCGCCAGAGCAGCACCAGCCTCGCTAAGCCCTAGCCTTGCATGGTGGCACTCGCAGCAGGCCCAACACCTCACCAGACACGCCCGTATGCCGCCGCTCGACCCATAGCCGCCGCATTTCTTGTCGAGCACCTGCGGCCAGCGTGCAGTGCGCGGAAGCTCCCGACCAATAGAGATAGCCCCTTGCCGCTCCATCAAGCCATAGAGGATCGCCAGGAGACCGGCCACCGTCCGCTTACCTCGCCCATGCCCTTAGCTCGCTGTGCCGTCGCCGACGTCGAGCTCTGCCCATGCCTCTCTGCACCCTTCGCTCGCCTATATAAGGAGGCCTCCCCAGCAATCTCTCTTCACACCATTCTCATCCCCACCTCTCACTCTCACTCTCCACAGCCAGCCGGAGCCGCTCGAGCACTAGGACGCCAGAATTGCAGCCGGAGCCGCCGCCTCGGGGGGAGAAGGGCGCCGTTTATCCAGGCCATCCCAGGAAGCGCCGCTTGTACCAGGAGAACCGCCGTCGTCTTCCACTTTGTTCGCCCGCCTCGTCGACCCCGCTGGAGCCCCGATACGCCCCCACTGCACCCTCATCGACCGCGCTAGGGTTAGCTCTCGTCGTGTCCTATTCCGACGAGGACGATAGCTGTGAGCCATCGATCTACCCTCTAATCGCACGGCCACCTTTCATCCATACCCCTTCGGTACCCCCTGTTCCACTAACGGGTGGGGCCCTCACTTAAGCCAGCCCGCGACGCTGCGCGGAGCACAGTGGGCCGTCCCATTTCGTTCCCGCGCACGTTTCAAATTCAAATTAGGAATTTTCCTTTTAGTTAGAATATAGTTTTTGTCCAGTGTTTTAAAATTCAATTCTGTGAGTTTGACAAATCCAAATTGCATGAAACTAATTTTGTCTGAAAGGTATTGAAAAGCTCTATCCAAGCCCGTTGGATTTAATTCATTTAGAGTTATAGATTTCTTCTAATAAAAATAAGAAGACAAAAGCTTTTGTAGCTTGAAACATTTTTATAAAATCAACCAAGTTAGCTTTTGAGTTGATTCCAACTCTCAAAAATCACATTTCATCATATCTATCCAAATATGTAATAATATTAAGGTTTACAGGCAGTGACTTCGGACTAGTACCAAAATAATGCTATATAGGCATTTCTAGTCACTTTAAATCATTAAATAATAAACTTAAACCAAAGTAATATTGATCCAACCTTTAAATCTCATTCCCACATGTTAGAATATGTGGTGAGGACATGTGTCCACATGATCCCATATTTTGGCGGTGAATATTAAATTGTAGTTAATTGTTTTCAATGAGTAGAAATTACTTTTCCAAAATAAAAAGGTTGAAACTATTGAATTAAAACTTATGATGTTTGGGATGATAATAGATCATCAATTGTGTGGTTTAGAATACTACTTAGCCTAAGTTAAGTATTGTTTGGTGATTGTGCACTCCCTATGTATTTATAGAGGATAGTACCGACCAAGCCTTCGAGGAGGAGGAGTTCTACCAAGAAGAAGAAGAAGAAAACTTCAACCACTGCACCAACCAAGGCAAGCTATTAGTGGCAAGCTAACCCTTGCAAACATGCTTTAGTAAGCTATTGTTAGCAAGCTAGAATAAAACTAGATGGTTTAGTAAAGATGCCTTAAGCATGCTTTGATCACACCCCTTTAACTATTAGTACCCCAAGTCTTATTAACAAGTTTTACCCCTTAGTTTACACAAAGTTCTTTAATTAATTTTGAAGGTAGCATAAAGAGAATAAAACTTGACCTACTTAGGAACCTGTAGATGTCATTCTATGGCATGAGATTGATCCCACCTTTCCACCTTAGTGAACACTCTTAACCTAGTGTTTTAGAATAGATCAAACTTGATTCACTTTAGATGGGAACACTTGGTGAAAATGAGTTATGAAAACCTTGGAATGATGAGTCATTCTATTGAGATGTTTTGACATGTGTTGAGCAACACAATTGGTTTATGATGATAAGGCATGAGCCTTAACCCTTTTATAAAACTGATGGTTGGATTCGGATGCGATACCATTCCAAATTTACCGTACAACCACAATACTTGAATTGGGTAAGGCTTAGCTGGAAATTTATATGCATTAGTATTAGTTCCCTCACGGGAGAGGTTTGAGCTGAGGCTACCTCTCAATGATGTCCACCTATGCAGTGCCCAAGATGACTGATGGTCATGGTTGGGAGGCCATGCTCATAGGAGAGGTACTTGTACTAGGGTGTGTAAAGGGAAGGTTATGTTTGATTATCTGCATACTAAGTATGATGATTTAGGGTTATCCCTGATAGATGTATCGAATCTTGTGGTGAAAGTGTACCACCTCTGCAGAGTTTCAAACTATTCGAATAGCCGCGTCATGATTATGGACAGTTGGAATGGCCATACTGTTTCGTTGTCAGATGTTTTCTAAATAACTTGAAATGAATGATGAACCTTGACTTGACCACAATAGGGTTGTGTAGATGAAAATAGCTTCCCAACTTAAGTGATTCTAGAACTTTACTTTATCTTTTCTTGCTTCAGAACTCAGCTTAGGTTTCAAACTTAACTTGATAGTTATTCTTTAAATTCAGTACTTTAACTTAGAATCATAACCCTTGATAGTAGTAGTTTGCGAGTACTTAAAGAGTACTCATGGCTTTTGTCCCTGGCTATTATCATGGCCAGACTATGAAGGAGATTATCAAGATGATGGTCAGCAGGACGGCTATGATAACTAGGACTATCTCGTCAAGACATTGCTCGTGCCCTCAAGATGGACCCCACCGCTATGCTATCGCTTTTATTTCGCTTGTTGTATTAAAGACTGGATCATGAGATCCGTATTTGTGTAAAACCTTATGTATGGTTTGTAATGGATGATGTACTGTGATATCCAATCTGTTATGTCTCGCAAAAATGGTAATCCTGGGATTGCGAGGTATGGCATAACGGGCATCTGGGATTAAAAATCCGGTTGTTGACAAGTTGGTATCAGAGCCATCCTGACCATAGGAGACCCTAGTTAGAATGGACGTCCAAACCAAAAACTTAGCTTCAAAACCAAAGTGAGTATTTATGAAAAACTATTTCCCCTCTTACCCTTGTGAACTCATTCTTTCTCAAAAATACATGTTCCTCAAAATTCTTACATTACTACTTAAAATTTGACACACTTGATCACTTCACTAATTTCCTCATCCTAAATTCTTGTAGATGGAGACTCAGTTCAGCAAGTTTTACCAGTTGGGAAACGGAGGTCAGCTGATCTTCGAGAGGGATCTGGATTCACTGTCAGAATTACTGGGACGCCCACATCCGGAGTTTCTCGGAGCTCAACTTACAGGACCCCCAGGAGGAGACCTACAATGGCTAGTCACCACAGATCTTCGAGGAAGCATTGAAGCACCAACTTCCGGGAGAATTCAGTTCTCTGTGAGAGAGAACAACTGGCTAGATGGATTAGCTAGGGCAATGCATGAAGCTCTCGCACCAACTTCAAGGAACCCGTTTTGCTAACTATGCAAGACGTGACTTCATGGGAATGCCGATGGAGCTGCCAAGTCACCCAGAGTTGAGACGTCAAGTGGAGAACCTTGACTTCTTGCTTCATGACCGACAGCAGGAACTGGACAATGCCAGAGAGTTAGCCAACCATAACCGTGCCATCGCCGACCAGAAGGCCCATACTTTCACACTTCTCGTCCAAGATCGCCAGTCTCTACGTCGCCAGCGTGCAAAGAAGGATCGCACCATCGCCCGTCTTTGCAAGAAAGTGGCCGACCTCGAGAAGACCGTCAAGGAGCAGGAAGATCAGCTTGCCGCCAAGGAAGAAGATGATGAAGGAGAAGACATCCAGGGAGATATGGATTCCTACCTCCGCAACGATGACGATTTTCTGGCAGAAGATGTTGTGGACTTCTACACGGATGATGAAGACTCCGACTTCATCGACGATGAGTAGATGCACTAGAGCACTGTCGTAGCATGAGATGTATCATCTCATTGTATCGTAGCTTGCAGAATGGTTCTTAAAACCATCTGTTTTTCCCCTTTGCTTGTTGTGGTGTGTGTTGTATCGTGTGCTTGCTTGCATGAATGAAAAAGAAGTTAGTTGAAAAACCTGAGTGTAACTCAAAGTTGTAGCTTTGAAAACCCAAAACCATGAACCTTAGAATTTCCCTCTTACCCCTATATCTATCTCAATCTTTAGATGACTCGTGGAAACCAAGGAGGGAGCAGCTCATAGCAGGACCCAATGCTGCAGATCTTGCAGAATCTCATCGCAGACCGTGAAGAAAGCAGGGCCGAGCGTCAAGCCAACTTAGCAACATTGCAGCAGATCGCCCAAATGTCTCTCAACAACCAAGGACATGGAAATCAGGATCACCATGGATCTAAACTAAAAAAATTCAGAACACCAATCCCCCAATCTTCAACCAATCTGAAAACCCATTAGATGCTGATGACTGGTTACAGACCATGGAAAACAACCTCGAAGTTGTAGGAGTTGAGGAGAATGAGAAAGTTCTCTTCGCCACCCACTATCTGGCGGGAGATGCAAGAGCTTGGTGGAATAGCGTCCGCAACATGAACCATGGCCAGGTGATGACCTGGGAAGCATTCAAGGTCAAGTTCAGCCGCACCCACGTGCCGCAAGGTCTTTTCAACAGGTTGAGAGATGAATTCCGTGAACTGAAGCAAGGAAGATTGACTGTAGTAGAGTACCGTGACAAATTCTTGTCACTGGCCAGATATGCACCGGATGAAATCAACACGGAGGCCAAGAAGAAAGAGAGATTCTTAAACAGACTACATGATGAGATGCAGACTGTCCTCGTCAACATCCGTTTCCAGGATCTTGAAGAGCTAGTCGACTCTGCCATTCAGATGGAAGGGAAGATTAACCAGGCAAACGACAACCGCAAGCATCATATGATGCAGCAGTCTGGATCCAGCAGTCACCAGAAGTACCATCCCAACCCCTCACCAGGATATGCACCAAGGAACAACCGACCCCCACATTCTCGCCCAAGCTACCCCAACCGTAGCTGAGGAAATGTGAAGCCCGGAGGAAACAATCACAACTCCGGCAACACCAACAACTTCAACCGCGTTCTCCCAAGAGCAACAACAACAACACCGCCCTTAACTGGCAGCAATCTGTACTGTCGCGATCAAGGACAAGTCCTGCATCACTTGTTTCGAGTGTGGAGTGAAGGGTCACTACTCCAATGAGTGTCCCAAGAAGACTGCCGCCAATGCCCCTGTGAATGCCCCAGCTCAGCAGCAGCGTCGTGTTCAACCAGGCAGGAGATTTGCCCCAGGGAACCCGCACAACCGCAACGGTCGTCTCTTCCACATGAACGCAGAAGAAGCCCAGGAAGCACCAGATGTAGTGTTGGGTATGTTTTCTGTCAACTCAGTTTTAGCAAGAGTATTATTTGATTCTAGAGCATCGCATTCATTTATCACCGAAGAATTTGTATGCACCAGTAAGATTCGCCCAACCAACCTGAAGCATTTCATGATAGTTCAAATCCCCGGTTCAACTACAAAAGCTAGAAAAATTTGCAAAGCTGTACCTATCAGAATACATGGGATAGATTTTTATGCCAACCTAATTGTACTTGGAACCAAAGGTTTGGAAGTAGTACTAGGTATGGACTGGATGTCAAGGCATAAAGGACTGATAGACTGTGCTAAGAAAGCCATCACCATGACCAAGAGTTCGAGTAACATGAGAACATATCTCGAAACCTTACCCCACAATTCAAATGCAACAAAAGTGTAGCCATGCCTACCATTGACCAAGTCGAGTAGTCCGTGAATACCCGACGTATTCCCGATGAATTGCCGTATGCCCCGGATAGGGATATTGAGTTCATTATCGAACTAATCCCGGAACCGGACCTATAGCCGGAGACCCTATACCATGAACCCCTCGAGTTAGTAGAACTGAAGAAGCATTGGATGCCATGTTAGCAACGGCTTGATTCAACCAAGTGCATCGCCATGGAGATCACCAAAGGTTATTCGTCGACAAGAAGGATGGAGGCAACCGTCGTAACAGATTACGAAAGTTGAATGATGTCACCATCAAGAACAATTACCCTTGCCAAAGATAGAGGATCTATT
Source organism: Avena insularis (assembly GCA_023614405.1). Taxonomy (NCBI): domain Eukaryota; kingdom Viridiplantae; phylum Streptophyta; class Magnoliopsida; order Poales; family Poaceae; genus Avena; species Avena insularis. The sequence goes on along the minus strand of JAJUPC010000194.1, from coordinate 604,763 downwards.
TGATCGTTGATTTGGAGCCGAGGTATTCTCAAAGATTGATCTTAGGACTGGTTATCACCAACTTAAGATTCGCAAATGGATATTCAAGACCGCCTTTACTACTCGCTATGGTTTATACGAGTATACGGTTATGTCTTTTGGATTAACCAATGCCCCTGCTTATTTCATGAATATCATGAATAAGATCTTTATGAATTTCCTAGATAAGTTTGTAGTTGTGTTTATCGACGACATCCTTATCTATTCCAAGTCAGAATAAGAGCATGAGAAACATCTGAGAATCATCCTAGAAACCCTGAGAGAGCATCAGTTATATGCCAAGTTCAGCAAGTGTGAGTTTTGGCTGAAAGAAGTAGGATTCCTAGGACATATTGTGTCTACCGGAGGAGTCTCTGTTTATCCCAGCAAGATCAAAGATGTCGAAGAATGGGAAGCCCCAACCAATCAAACCCAAGTTCGTTCATTTCTCGGATTAGCGGGATATTACCGCAAGTTTGTAGAATGATTCTCAAGCATAGCCCGACCAATGACCCAATTGTTGAAGAAGGACAAGAAGTTTGAATGGACGGAACAAGTGTGAAGCCGTTGTGAGCTGAAGAAGAGATTGATATCAGCCCCAATTTTGATCATGCCAGATATCAAGAAGCCGTTTGATGTGTATTGTGATGCATCCAAGATTGGTCTAGGATGTGTATTGATGCAAGAAGGCAAAGTCATCGCAGATCTGTCCTCGACAATCAAGCAAAGATGAGTAGAACTATCCGACCCATGATCTTGAGCTAGCGGCGGTGGTTCTAGCATTGAAGACATGGCGTCATTATTTGATGGGTAATCGCTGTGAGATTTACTCAGATCATAAGAGCTTGAAGTATATCTTCACCCAGAAGGAGTTGAATATGAGGCAAAGAAGATGGATAGAGTTAATCAAGGATTATGACCTTGACATTCACTATCACCCCGGCAAAGCCAATGTGGTAGCGGATGCTCTTAGCAGATTGCCGTGTAGGCTTAACACCATGATCAAAGAGAAGCAACCAAGTTTGTATGAGGAGTTGGAGCAGTTCAGGACTGAGTTAGTTAGCAAAGGATTCCTAGCTAGCATTGAACTTCAACCCACTTTGATTAGCCAAATCAAGGAAGCCCAGAAGGGGAATGAAAGTATCGACGGAATCAAACGTCGTATTGGTACATGCAAAGTACCTGGGTTCACCGAAGACGAAGAAGGTGTACTGTGGTACAAGGGACGTATCTGTGTACCAGCAGATTCGGAGCTAAAGGAAATTATCATGATGGAAGCTCATGATACTCTTTATTCTATCCACCCCGGAGGAACAAAGATGTATCAGGATTTGAAAGAGAAATTTTGGTGGCACAAGATGAAGAGAGAGATCGGAAGCTACATCGCCAAATGTGACATTTGTCAAAGAGTCAAAGCAGAGCATCAGAGACCTGCAGGATTGTTGCAACCATTGCAGATTCCAGAATGGAAATGGGATTCCGTCGGAATCGACTTTATCACCGGTTTACCTACTTATAGTAGGGGAAATGACTCAATCTGGGTCATAGTTGATAGACTATCCAAGGTAGCCCACTTCATACCAGTCAAGACAACCTACCAGAGTGCAAAACTAGCAGAGCTGTACATTGCTAGGATTGTTAGTCTGCATGGAACCCCCAAGACCATCGTATCAGATCGAGGAACCCAGTTTACCTCAAGATTTTGGCAGAAAGTTCAGGAACGTTTAGGAACCAAGTTGAACTTCAGCACCGCTTATCACCCGCAAACAGATGGACAAACTGAGAGAGTCGATCAGATCTTGGAGGATATGCTTGGAGCTTGGGTGTTGGAATACAGATCAAAATGGGAAGACTGCCTGCCCTTCGCAGAATTCTCATATAACAATAGTTATCAAGCTAGTTTGCAGATGGCGCCAATTGAATTCCTATACGGAAGAAAGTGTCGTACCCCTTTGAATTGGTCGCAAGTAGGAGAGAGTCAGATCTTTGGACCCGACATTCTCCCAGAAGCAGAAGAGAAAGTTCACAAAGTTCGTGAGCACCTCAAGACCGCCCAATCCAGACAGAAGAGCTATGCTGACAAGAGAAGGAGAGACCTGACTTTCAATGTCGGAGATTTCGTATATCTCAAGGTTTCACCATGGACATCTCAAGACAAAGCCTTCAAGGCCTTCCGCTTTCACGCTTGGCACAAAGCGCCATCACACCGTGACCCTCGACCCCTCGACTAAAATCGAGACAAATCGGCGGACGCCTGCGCCTATCCGGCATGCGCCGATCTACCACGCCATCGCGCATCCGCCAGAGCAACACCAGCCTCGCCAAGCCCTAGCCTTCCATGGCGGCACTGGCAGCAGGCCCAGCACCTCACCAGACACGCCCGTATGCCGCCGCTCGACCCATAGCCGCCGCATTTCTTGTCGAGCACGTTCGGCCACCTTGCAGTGCGCGGAAGCTCCCGACCAATAGAGATAGCCCCTTGCCGCGCCATCAAGCCATAGAGGATCGCCAGGAGACCGGCCACCGTCCGCCTACCTCGCCCATGCCCTTAGCTTCGCCGCCGCCATCGCCGAGCTCTGCCCATGCCGCTCTGCACCCTTCGCTCGCCTATATAAGGAGGCCTCCCCAGCAAGCTCTCTTCACACAATTCTCATCCCCACCTCTCACTCTCACTCCCCATAGCCAGCCGGAGCCGCTCGAGCACCAGGACGCTGGAATTGCAGCCGGAGCCGCCGCCTCGGGAGGAGAAGGGTGTCGTTGATCCAGGCCATCCCAGGAAGCGCCGCTTGTACCAGGAGAACCGCCATCGTCTTCCACTTCGTTCTCCCACCTCGCCGACCCCACTGGAGCCCCGATACGCCCCCACTGCACCCTCACCGACCGCGCTAGGGTTAGCTCCCGTCGTGTCCTGTTCCGACGAGAACGATAGCTGTGAGCCGTCGATCTACCCTCTAATCGCACGGCCACCTTTCATCCATACCCCTTTGGTACCCCCCTGTTCCACTGATGGGTGGGGTCCTCACTTAAGCCAGCCATGCCACAGCTGTAAGGGCCGACCATTTCGTTCACAAGACGTTTCAAATTCAAATTAGGAATTTTCCTTTTAGTTAGAATATAGTTTTTGTCCAGTGTTTTAAAATTCAATTCTGTGAGTTTGACAAATCCAAAATGCATGAAACTAATTTTGTCTGAAAGGTATTGAAAAGCTCTATCCAAGCCCGTTGGATTTAATTCATAGAGTTATAGATTTCTACTAATAAAAATAAGAAGACAGAAGCTTTTGCAACTTGAAATATTTTTATAAAATCAACCAAGTTAGCTTTTGAGTTGATTCCAACTCTCAAAAATCACATTTCATCATATCTATCCAAATATGTAATAATATTAAGGTTTACAGGCAGTGACTTTGGACTAGTACCAAAATAATGCTATATAGGCATTTCTAGTCACTTTAAATCATTAAATAATAAACTTAAACCAAAGTAATATTGATCCAACCTTTAAATCTCATTCCCACATGTTAGAATATGTGGTGAGGACATGTGTCCACATGATCCCATATTTTGGTGGTGAATATTAAATTGTAGTTAATTTTTTTCAATGAGTAGAAATTACTTTTCCAAAATAAAAAGGTTGAAACTATTGAATTAAAACTTATGATGTTTGGGATGATAACAGATCATCAATTGTGTGGTTTAGAATACTACTTAGCCTAAGTTAAGTATTGTTTGGTGATTGTGCACTCCCTATGTATTTATAGACGATAGTACCGACCAAGCCTTCGAGGAGGAGGAGTTCTACCAAGAAGAAGAAGAAGAAAACTTCAACCACTGCACCAACCAAGGCAAGCTATTAGTGGCAAGCTAACCCTTGCAAACATGCTTTAGTAAGCTATTGTTTGCAAGCTAGAATAAAACTAGATGGTTTAGTAAAGATGCCTTAAGCATGCTTTGATCACACCCCTTTAACTATTAGTACCCCAAGTCTTATTAACAAGTTTTATCACTTAATTTACACAAAGTTCTTTAATTAATTTTGAAGGTAGCTGTCATTCTATGGCATGAGATTGATCCCATCTTTCCACCTTAGTGAACACTCTTAACCTAGTGTTTTAGAATAGATCAAACTTGATTCACTTTAGATGGGAACACTTGGTGAAAATGAGTTATGAAAACCTTGGAATGATGAGTCATTCTATTGAGATGTTTTGACATGTGTTGAGAAAAACAATTGGTTTATGATGATAAGGCATGAGCCTTAACCCTTTTATAAAACTGATGGTTGGATTCGGATGCGATACCATTCCAAATTTACCGTACAACCACATTACTTGAATTGGGTAAGGCTTAGCTGGAAATTTATATGCATTAGTATTAGTTACCTCACGGGAGAGGTTTGAGCTGAGGCTACCTCTCAATGATGTCCACCTATGTAGTGCCCAAGATGACTGATGGTCATGGTTGGGAGGCCATGCTCATAGGAGAGGTGCTTGTACTAGGGTGTGTAAAGGGAAGGTTATGTTTGATTATCTGCATACTAAGTATGATGATTCAGGGTTATCCCTGATAGATGTATCGAATCTTGTGGTGAAAGTGTACCACCTCTGCAGAGTGTCAAACTATTCGAATAGCCGTGTCCGCAGTTATGGACAGTTGGAATGGCCATACTATTTCGTTGTCAGATGTTTTCTAAATAACTTGAAATGAATGATGAACCTTGACTTGACCACAACAGGGTTGTGTAGATGAAAATAGCTTCCCAACTTAAGTGATTCTAGCACTTTACTTTATCTTTTCTTGCTTCAGAACTCAGCTTAGGTTTCAAACTTAACTTGATAGTTATTCTTTAAATTCAGTACTTTAACTTAGAATCATAACACTTGCTAGTTGTAGTTTGCGAGTACTTAAAGGGTACTCATGGCTTTTGTCCCTGGCTATTATCATGGCCAGACTATGAAGGATATTATCAAGATGATGGTCAGCAGGACGGCTATGATAACTAGGACTATCTGCCGTAATTTCTGCCCTCAAGATGGACCCCACCGCTATGCTATCGCTTATTTCCGCTGCTTGTTGTATTAAAGACTAGATCATGAGATCCGTATTTGTGTAAAACCTTATGTATGGTTTGTAATGGATGATGTACTATGATATCCAATCCGTTATGTCTCGCAAAAATGGTAATCCTGGGATTGCGAGGTATGGCATAACGGGCATCTGGGATTAAAAATACGGGTGTTGACAATCCATATGTGGTATGTGAAACGAACACACATGCAATGACACTGGTGGATCCATGTGTGGTCTTTGAAGAGAACACACATTTCAATGACACTGGTGGATACATATGTGGTATGTGAAAAGAACACACATGAAATGACTCCAGTTATTGTTAGTAAAAAGAACACACATGCAATGACACTGGTGGATCCATGTGTGGTCTCTAAAGAGAACACACATTTCAATGACACTGGTGGATCCATATGTGGTATGTGAAAAGAACACACATGAAATGACTCCAGTTGTTGTTAGTAAAAAGAACACACATGCAATGACACTGGTGGATCCATGTGTGGTCTCTAAAAAGAACACACATTTCAATGACTCTAGCTGTGGTTAATGAGAAGAACACACATTTCTATGACTCTAGCTATGGTTAATGAGAAGAACACACATTTCAATGACACAGGTGGATCCATATGTGGTATGTGAAAAGAACACACATGCAATGACTCCAGTTGTTGTTAGTAAAAAGAACACACATGCAATGACACTAGTGGATCCATGTGTGGTCTCTAAAGAGAACCCACATTTCAATGACACTGGTGGATCCATATGTGGTGTCTGAAAAGAACACACATGCAATGACTCCAGTTGTTGTTAGTAGAAAGAGCACACAAGAAATTACACTGGTGGAGCCATGTGTGGTCTCTGAAGAGAACACACATGAAATGACACTGGTGGATCCATATGTGGTATGTGAAAACAAAACACAAATGCAATGACTCTGGATGTTGTTATTAAAAAGAGCACACATGCAATGACACTGGTGGATCCATGTGTGGTCTCTGAAGAGAACACACATTTCAATGACACTGGTGGATCCATAAGTGGTATGTGAAAAGAACACACATGCAATGACTCCAGTTGTTGTTAGTAAAAAGAACACACATGCAATGACACTGGTGGATCCATGTGTGGTCTCTGAAGAGAACACACATTTCAATGACACTGGTGGATACATATGTGGTATGTGAAAAGAACACACATGAAATGACTCCAGTTGTAGTTAGTAAAAAGAACACACATGCAATGACACTGGTGGATCCATGTGTAGTCTCTGAAGAGAACACACATTTAAATGACACTGGTGGATCCATATGTGGTATGTGAAAAGAATAGTCATGAAATGACTCCAGTTGTTGTTACTAGAAAGAGAACACATGCAATTACACTGATGGATCCATGTGTGGTCTCTGAATAGAACACACATGCAATGACACTGGTGGATACATATGTGGTATGTGAAAAGAACACACATGAAATGACTCCAGTTATTGTTAGTAAAAAGAACACACATGCAATGACACTGGTGGATCCATGTGTGGTCTCTAAAGAGAACACACATTTCAATGACACTGGTGGATCCATATGTGGTATGTGAAAAGAACACACATGCAATGACTCCAGTTGTTGTTAGTAAAAAAGAACACACATGCAATGACACTGGTGGATCCATGTGTGGTCTCTAAAAAGAACACACATTTCAATGACTCTAGCTGTGGTTAATGAGAAGAACACACATTTCTATGACTCTAGCTATGGTTAATGAGAAGAACACACATTTCAATGACACAGGTGGATCCATATGTGGTATGTGAAAAGAACACACATGCAATGACTCCAGTTGTTGTTAGTAAAAAGAACACACATGCAATGACACTAGTGGATCCATGTGTGGTCTCTAAAGAGAACCCACATTTCAATGACACTGGTGGATCCATATGTGGTATGTGAAAAGAACACACATGCAATGACTCCAGTTGTTGTTAGTAAAAAGATCACACAAGAAATTACATCAGGAGCCATGTGTGGTCTCTGAATAGAACACATGAAATGACACTGGTGGATCCATATGTGGTATGTGAAAAGAAAACACAAATGCAATGACTCTGGATGTTGTTAGTAAAAAGAGCACACATGCAATGACACTGGTGGATCCATGTGTGGTCTCTGAAGAAAACACACATTTCAATGACATCAGGATCCATAAGTGGTATGTGAAAAGAACACACATGCAATGACTCCAGTTGTTGTTAGTAAAAAGAACACACATGCAATGACACTGGTGGATTCATGTGTGGTCTCTGAAGAGAATACACATTTCAATGACACTGGTGGATACATATGTGGTATGTGAAAAGAACACACATGAAATGACTCCAGTTGTAGTTAGTAAAAAGAACACACATGCAATGACACTGGTGGATCCATGTGTAGTCTCTGAAGAGAACACACATTTAAATGACACTGGTGGATCCATATGTGGTATGTGAAAAGAATAGTCATGAAATGACTCCAGTTGTTGTTACTAGAAAGAGCACACATGCAATTACACTGATGGATCCATGTGTGGTCTCTGAATAGAACACACATGCAATGACACTGGTGGATCCATATGTGGTATGTGAAAAGAAAACACAAATGCAATGACTCTGGATGTTGTTAGTAAAACGAGCACACATGCAATGACACTGGTGGATCCATGTGTGGTCTCTGAAGAGAACACACATTTCAATGACATTGGTGGATACATATGTGGTTTGTGAAAAGAACACACATGAAATGACTCCAGTTATTGTTACTAAAAAGAACACACATGCAATGACACTGGTGGATCCATGTGTAGTCTCTGAAGAGAACACACATTTAAATGACACTGGTGGATCCATATGTGGTATGTGAAAAGAATAGTCATGAAATGACTCGAGTTGTTGTTACTAGAAAGAGCACACATGCAATTACACTGATGGATCCATGTGTGGTCTCTGAATAGAACACACATGCAATGACACTGGTGGATCCATATGTGGTATGTGAAAAGAAAACACAAATGCAATGACTCTGGATGTTGTTAGTAAAACGAGCACACATGCAATGACACTGGTGGATCCATGTGTGGTCTCTGAAGAGAACACACATTTCAATGACATTGGTGGATACATATGTGGTATGTGAAACGAACACACATGCAATGACACTGGTGGATCCATGTGTGGTCTCTGAAGAGAACACACATTTCAATGACACTGGTGGATACATATGTGGTTTGTGAAAAGAACACACATGAAATGACTCCAGTTATTGTTAGTAAAAAGAACACACATGCAATGACACCGGTGGATCCATGTGTGGTCTCTAAAGAGAACACACATTTCAATAACACTGGTGGATCCATATGTGGTATGTGAAAAGAACACACATGCAATGACTCCAGTTGTTGTTAGTAAAAAGAACACACATGCAATGACACTGGTGGATCCATGTGTGGTCTCTAAAAAGAACACACATTTCAATGACTCTAGCTATGGTTAATGAGAAGAACACACATTTCTATAACTCTAGCTATGGTTAATGAGAAGAACACACATTTCAATGACACAGGTGGATCCATATGTGGTATGTGAAAAGAACACACATGCAATGACTCTAGTTGTTGTTAGTAAAAAGAACACACATGCAATGACACTGGTGGATCCATGTGTGGTCTCTGAAGAGAACACACATTTCAATGACACTGGTGGATACATATGTGGTATGTGAAAAGAACACACATGAAATGACTCCAGTTGTAGTTAGTAAAAAGAACACACATGCAATGACACTGGTGGATCCATGTGTAGTCTCTGAAGAGAACACACATTTAAATGACACTGGTGGATCCATATGTGGTATGTGAAAAAATAGTCATGAAATGACTCCAGTTGTTGTTACTAGAAAGAGCACACATGCAATTACACTGATGGATCCATGTGTGGTCTCTGAATAGAACACACATGCAATGACACTGGTGGATCCATATGTGGTATGTGAAAAGAAAACACAAATGCAATGACTCTGGATGTTGTTAGTAAAACGAGCACACATGCAATGACACTGGTGGATCCATGTGTGGTCTCTGAAGAGAACACACATTTCAATGACATTGGTGGATACATATGTGGTATGTGAAACGAACACACATGCAATGACTCCAGTTGTTGTTAGTAAAAAGAACACACATGCAATGACACTGGTGGATCCATGTGTAGTCTCTGAAGAGAACACACATTTAAATGACACTGGTGGATCCATATGTGGTATGTGAAAAAATAGTCATGAAATGACTCCAGTTGTTGTTACTAGAAAGAGCACACATGCAATTACACTGATGGATCCATGTGTGGTCTCTGAATAGAACACATGCAATGACACTGGTGGATCCATATGTGGTATGTGAAAAGAAAACACAAATGCAATGACTCTGGATGTTGTTAGTAAAACGAGCACACATGCACTGACATCAGGATCCATGTGGTCTCTGAAGAGAACACACATTTCAATGACATTGGTGGATACATATGTGGTATGTGAAGAACACACATGCAATGACTCAGTTGTTGTTAGTAAAAGAACACACATGCAATGACAGGTGGATCCATGTGTAGTCTCAAGAGAACACACATTTAAATGACACTGTGGATCCATATGTGGTATGTGAAAAAATAGTCATGAAATGACTCCAGTTGTTGTTACTAGAAAGAGCACACATGCAATTACACTGATGGATCCATGTGTGGTCTCTGAATAGAACACACATGCAATGACACTGGTGGATCCATATGTGGTATGTGAAAAGAAAACACAAATGCAATGACTCTGGATGTTGTTAGTAAAACGAGCACACATGCAATGACATCAGGATCCATGTGTGGTCTCTGAAGAGAACACACATTTCAATGACATTGGTGGATACATATGTAGTATGTGAAACGAACACACATGCAATGACACTGGTGGATCCATGTGTGGTCTCTGAAGAGAACACACATTTCAATGACACTGGTGGATACATATGTGGTTTGTGAAAAGAACACACATGAAATGACTCCAGTTATTGTTAGTAAAAAGAACACACATGCAATGACACCGGTGGATCCATGTGTGGTCTCTAAAGAGAACACACATTTCAATAACACTGGTGGATCCATATGTGGTATGTGAAAAGAAAACACATTAAATGACTCCAGTTGTTGTTAGTAGAAAGAACACACATGCAATGACATCAGGATCCATGTGTGGTCTCTAAAAAGAACACACATTTCAATGACTCTAGCTATGGTTAATGAGAAGAACACACATTTCTATAACTCTAGCTATGGTTAATGAGAAGAACACACATTTCAATGACACAGGTGGATCCATATGTGGTATGTGAAAAGAACACAGATGCAATGACTCCAGTTGTTGTTAGTAAAAAGAACACACATGCAATGACACTAGGGGATCCATGTGCGGTCTCTGAAGAGAACCCACATTTGAATGACACTGGTGGATCCATATGTAGTGTCTGAAAAGAACACACATGCAATGACTCCAGTTGTTGTTAGTAAAAAGAACACACATGCAATGACACTGGTGGATCCATGTGTGGTCTCTGAAGAGAACACACATTTAAATGACACTGGTGGATCCATATGTGGTATGTGAAAAGAATAGTCATTAAATGACTCCAGTTGTTGTTACTAGAAAGAGCACACATGCAATTACACTGATGGATCCATGTGTGGTCTCTGAATAGAACACACATGCAATGACACTCGTGGATCCATATGTGGTATGTGAAAAGAAAACACAAGTGAGATGACTCTGGATGTTGTTAGTAAAACGAGCACACATGCAATGACACTGGTGGATCCATGTGTGGTCTCTGAAGAGAACAGACATTTCAAAGACATTGGTGGATACATATGTGGTATGTGAAAAGAACACACATGCAATGACATCAGGATCCATGTGGTCTCAAGAGAACACATTTCAATGACACTGGTGGATACATATGTGGTATGTGAAAAGAACACACATGAAATGACTCCAGTTATTGTTAGTAAAAAGAACACACATGCAATGACACCGGTGGATCCATGTGTGGTCTCTAAAGAGAACACACATTTCAATAACACAGGTGGATCCATATGTGGTATGTGAAAAGAACACACATGCAATGACTCCAGTTGTTGTTAGTAAAAAGAACACACATGCAATGACACTGGTGGATCCATGTGTGGTCTCTAAAAAGAACACACATTTCAATGACTCTAGCTATGGTTAATGAGAAGAACACACATTTCTATAACTCTAGCTATGGTTAATGAGAAGAACACACATGCAATGACACTGGTGGATCCATGTGTGGTCTCTGAAGAGAACACACATTTCAATGACACAGGTGGATCCATATGTGGTATGTGAAAAGAACACACATGCAATGACTCTAGTTGTTGTTAGTAAAAAGAACACACATGCAATGACACTAGTGGATCCATGTGCGGTCTCTGAAGAGAACCCACATTTGAATGACACTGGTGGATCCATATGTGGTGTCTGAAAAGAACACACATGCAATGACTCCAGTTGTTGTTAGTAAAAAGAACACACATGCAATGACACTGGTGGATCCATGTGTGGTCTCTGAAGAGAACACACATGCAATGACTCTAGCTGTGATTAATGAGAAGAACACACATGCAATGACACTAGTGCATCCATATGTGGTATGTGAAAAGAACACACATGCAATGACTCCAGTTGTTGTTAGTAAAAAGAACACACATGCAATGACACTGGTGGATCCATGTGTGGTCTCTGAAGAGAACACACATTTCAATGATACCGTTGGATCCATATGTGGTATGTGAAAAGAACACACATGCAATGACTCCAGTTGTTGTTAGTAAAAAGAACACACATGCAATGACACTGGTGGATTCATGTGTGGTCTGTGAAGAGAAAACACATGCAATGTCTCTAGCTGTGCTTAATGAGAAGAACACACATTTCAGTGACACTGGTGGATCCATATGTGGTATGTGAAAAGAATAGTCATGAAATAACTCCAGTTGTTGTTAGTAGAAAGAGCACACAAGAAATTACACTGGTGGAGCCATGTATGGTCTCTGAAGAGAACACACATGAAATGACAATGGTGGATCCATATGTGGTATGTGAAAAGAAAACACAAATGCAATGACTCTGGATGTTGTTAGTAAAAAGAGCACACATGCAATGACACTGGTGGATCCATGTGTGGTCTCTGAAGAGAACACACATTTCAATGACACTGGTGGATACATATGTGGTATGTGAAAAGAACACACATGAAATGACTCCAGTGGTAGTTAGTAAAAAGAACACACATGCAATGACACTGGTGGATCCATGTGTGGTCTCTGAAGAGAACACACATTTCAATGACACTGGTGGATCCATAAGTGGTATGTGAAAAGAACACACATGCAATGACTCCAGTTGTTGTTAGTAAAAAGAACACACATGCAATGACACTAGTGGATCCATGTGTGGTCTCTGAAGAGAACACACATTTCAATGACACTGGTGGATACATATGGGGTATGTGGAAAGAACACACATGAAATGACTCCAGTTGTAGTTAGTAAAAAGAACACACATGCAATGACACTGGTGGATCCATGTGTGGTCTCTGAAGAGAACACACATTTCAAAGACATTGGTGGATACATATGTGGTATGTGAAACGAACACACATGCAATGACACTGGTGTATCCATGTGTGGTCTCTGAAGAGAACACACATTTCAATGACACTGGTGGATACATATGTGGTATGTGAAAAGAACACACATGAAATGACTCCAGTTATTGTTAGTAAAAAGAATACACATGCAATGACACCGGTGGATCCATGTGTGGTCACTAAAGAGAACACACATTTCAATAACACTGGTGGATCCATATGTGGTATGTGAAAAGAACACACATGCAATGACTCAAGTTGTTGTTAGTAAAAAGAACACACATGTAATGACACTGGTGGATCCATGTGTGGTCTCTAAAAAGAACACATTTCAATGACTCTAGCTATGGTTAATGAGAAGAACACATTTCTATAACTCTAGCTATGGTTAATGAGAAGAACACACATTTCAATGACACAGTGGATCCATATGTGGTATGTGAAAAAACACACATGCAATGACTCTAGTTGTTGTTAGTAAAAGAACACACATGCAATGACACTAGTGGATCCATGTGCGGTCTCTCAAGAGAACCCACATTTGAATGACACTGGATCCATATGTGTCTGAAAAGAACACACATGCAATGACTCCAGTTGTTGTTAGTAAAAGAACACACATGCAATGACATCAGGTGTATCCATGTGTGGTCTCAAGAGAGCACACATCCAATGACACTGGTGGATCCATATGTGCGATGTGAAAAGAACACACATGTAATGACTCCAGCTGTTGTTAGTAAAAAGAATACACATGCAATGACACCGATGGATCCATGTGTGGTCTCTAAAGAGAACACACATTTCAATGACACTGGTGGATCCATATGTGGTATGTGAAAAGAACACACATGCAATGACTCCAGTTGTTGTTAGTAAAAAGAACACACATGCAATGACACTGGTGGATCCATGTGTGGTCTCTAAAAAGAACACACATTTCAATGACTCTAGCTATGGTTAATGAGAAGAACACACATTTCTATAACTCTAGCTATGGTTAATGAGAAGAACACACATTTCAATGACACAGGTGGATCCATATGTGGTATGTGAAAAGAACACACATGCAATGACTCTAGTTGTTGTTAGTAAAAAGAACACACATGCAATGACACTAGTGGATCCATGTGCGGTCTCTGAAGAGAACCCACATTTGAATGACACTGGTGGATCCATATGTGGTGTCCGAAAAGAACACATGCAATGACTCTGCTTGTTGTTAGTAAAAAGAACACACATGCAATGACACTGGTGGATCCATGTGTGGTCTCTGAAGAGAACACACATGCAATGACTCTAGATGTGATTAATGAGAAGAACACACATGCAATGACACTAGTGGATCCATATGTGGTATGTGAAAAGAACACACATGCAATGACTCCAGTTGTTGTTAGTAAAAAGAACACACATGCAATGACACTCGTGGATCCATCTGTGGTCTCAAGAGAACACACATTTCAATGACACTGGATCCATATGTGGTATGTGAAAAGAACACACATGCAATGACTCAGTTGTTGTTAGTAAAAGAACACATGCAATGACACTGGTGGATTCATGTGTGGTCTGTGAAGAGAAAACGCATGCAATGTCTCTAGCTGTGCTTAATGAGAAGAACACACATTTCAATGACACTGGTGGATCCATATGTGGTATGTGAAAAGAATAGTCATGAAATAACTCCAGTTGTTGTTAGTAGAAAGAGCACACAAGAAATTACACTGGTGGAGCCATGTATGGTCTCTGAAGAGAACACAGATGAAATGACACTGGTGGATCCATATGTGGTATGTGAAAAGAAAACACAAATGCAATGACTCTGGATGTTGTTAGTAAAAAGAGCACACATGCAATGACATCAGGGATCCATGTGGTCTCTAAAGAGAACACATTTCAATAACACTGGTGGATCCATATGTGGTATGTGAAAAGAACACACATGCAATGACTCCAGTTGTTGTTAGTAAAAAGAACACACATGCAATGACACTGGTGGATCCATGTGTGGTCTCTAAAAAGAACACACATTTCAATGACTCTAGCTATGGTTAATGAGAAGAACACACATTTCTATAACTCTAGCTATGGTTAATGAGAAGAACACACATTTCAATGACACAGGTGGATCCATATGTGGTATGTGAAAAGAACACACATGCAATGACTCTAGTTGTTGTTAGTAAAAAGAACACACATGCAATGACACTAGTGGATCCATGTGCGGTCTCTGAAGAGAACCCACATTTGAATGACACTGGTGGATCCATATGTGGTGTCTGAAAAGAACACACATGCAATGACTCCAGTTGTTGTTAGTAAAAAGAACACACATGCAATGACACTGGTGTATCCATGTGTGGTCTCTGAAGAGAACACACATTTCAATGACACTGGTGGATACATATGTGGTATGTGAAAAGAACACACATGAAATGACTCCAGTTATTGTTAGTAAAAAGAATACACATGCAATGACACCGGTGGATCCATGTGTGGTCTCTAAAGAGAACACACATTTCAATAACACTGGTGGATCCATATGTGGTATGTGAAAAGAACACACATGCAATGACTCCAGTTGTTGTTAGTAAAAAGAACACACATGCAATGACACTGGTGGATCCATGTGTGGTCTCTAAAAAGAACACACATTTCAATGACTCTAGCTATGGTTAATGAGAAGAACACACATTTCTATAACTCTAGCTATGGTTAATGAGAAGAACACACATTTCAATGACACAGGTGGATCCATATGTGGTATGTGAAAAGAACACACATGCAATGACTCTAGTTGTTGTTAGTAAAAAGAACACACATGCAATGACACTAGTGGATCCATGTGCGGTCTCTGAAGAGAACCCACATTTGAATGACACTGGTGGATCCATATGTGGTGTCTGAAAAGAACACACATGCAATGACTCCAGTTGTTGTTAGTAAAAAGAACACACATGCAATGACACTGGTGGATCCATGTGTGGTCTCTGAAGAGAACACACATGCAATGACTCTAGCTGTGATTAATGAGAAGAACACACATGCAATGACAGTAGTGGATCCATATGTGGTATGTGAAAAGAACACACATGCAATGACTCCAGTTGTTGTTAGTAAAAAGAACACACATGCAATGACACTGGTGGATCCATGTGTGGTCTCTGAAGAGAACACACATTTCAATGACACCGTTGGATCCATATGTGGTATGTGAAAAGAACACACATGCAATGACTCCAGTTGTTGTTAGTAAAAAGAACACACATGCAATGACACTGGTGGATTCATGTGTGGTCTGTGAAGAGAAAACGCATGCAATGTCTCTAGCTGTGCTTAATGAGAAGAACACACATTTCAATGACACTGGTGGATCCATATGTGGTATGTGAAAAGAATAGTCATGAAATAACTCCAGTTGTTGTTAGTAGAAAGAGCACACAAGAAATTACACTGGTGGAGCCATGTATGGTCTCAAGAGAACATGATGAAATGACACTGGTGGATCCATATGTGGTATGTGAAAAGAAAACACAAATGCAATGACTCTGGATGTTGTTAGTAAAAAGAGCACACATGCAATGACACTGGTGGATCCATGTGTGGTCTCTGAAGAGAACACACATTTCAATGACACTAGTGGATACATATGTGGTATGTGAAAAGAACACACATGAAATGACTCCAGTGGTAGTTAGTAAAAAGAACACACATGCAATGACACTGGTGGATCCATGTGTGGTCTCTGAAGAGAACACAAATTTCAATGACACTGGTGGATCCATAAGTGGTATGTGAAAAGAACACACATGCAATGACTCCAGTTGTTGTTAGTAAAAAGAACACACATGCAATGACATCAGGATCCATGTGTGGTCTCAAGAGAACACATTTCAATGACACTGTGGATACATATGGGGTATGTGGAAAGAACACACATGAAATGACTCAGTTGTTAGTAAAAAGAACACACATGCAATGACACTGGTGGATCCATGTGTGGTCTCTGAAGAGAACACACATTTCAATTACACTGGTGGATCCATATGTGGTATGTGAAAAGAACACACATGCAATGACTCTAGTTGTTGTTAGTAAAAAGAACACACATGCAATGACACTGGTGGATCCATGTGTGGTCTCTGATGAGAACACACATTTCAATGACTCTAGCTGTGGTTAATGAGAAGAACACACATTTCAATGACACAGGTGGATCCATATGTGGTATGTGAAAAGAACACACATGCAATGACTCCAGTTCTTGTTACTAAAAAGAACACACATGCAATGACACTGGTGGATCCATGTGTGGTATCTGAAGAGAACACACATTTCAATGACTCTAGCTGTGGTTAATGAGAAGAACAAACATTTCAATGACACAGGTGAATCCATATGTGGTATGTGAAAAGAACACACATGCAATGACTCATTTTGTTGTTAGTAAAAAGAACACAAATGCAATGACACTAGTGGATCCATGTGTGGTCTCTGAAGAGAACATACATTTCAATGACACAGGTGGATCCATAGGTGGTGTCTGAAAAAAACACACATGCAATGACTCCAGTTGTTGTTAGTAAAAATAGCACACATGCAATGACACTGGTGGATCCATGTGTGGTCTCTAAAGAGAACACACATGCAATGACTCTAGTTGTGGTTAATGCGAAGAACACACATGCAATAACACTGGTGGATCCATGTGTGGTATGTCAAAAGAATAGTCATGAAATGACTCCAGTTGTTGCTAGTAAAAAGAGCACACATGCAATTACACTAGTGGATCCTTGTGTGGTCTCTGAAGAGAACACACATTTCAATGACACTGGTGGATCCATATGTGGTATGTGAAAAAAACACACATGCAATGACTCTAATTGTTGTTAGTAAAAAGAACACACATGCAATGACACGGGTGGATCCATGTGTGGTCTCTGAAGAGAACAAACATGCAATGACTCTACCTGTGGTAAATGAGAAGAACACACATTTCAATGACACTGGTGGATCCATATGTGGTATGTGAAAAGAATAGTCATGAAATGACTCTAGTTGTTGTTAGTAAAAAGACCACACATGCAATTACACTGGTGGATCCATGTGTGGTCTCTGAAGAGAACACACATGCAATGACACTAGTGGATCCATATGTGGTATGTGAAAAGAACACACATGCAATGACTCCAGTTGTTGTTAGTAAAAAGAACACACATGCAACAACACTGGTGGATCCATGTGTTGTCGCTGAAGAGAACACACATGCAATGAATCTAGTTGTGGTTAATGAGAAGAACACACATTTCAATGACACTACTGGATCCATATATGGTATGTGAAAAGAACACACATGCAATGACTCCAGTTGTTGTTAGTAAAAAGAACACACATGTAATGACACTGGTGGATCCATGTGTGGTCTCTGAAGAGAACACACATGCAATGTCTCTAGCTGTGGTTAATGAGAAGAACACACATTTCAATGACACTGGTGGATCCATCTATGGTATGTGAAAAGAACACACATGTAATTTCTCTAGTTGTTGTTAGTAAATATAACAGACATGCAATGACACTAGTGGATCCACGTGTGTTCTCTGAAGAGAACACACATGCAATGACACTAGTGGATCCATATGTGGTATGTGAAAACAAAACACAGATGCATTGACTCTGGATGTTGTCAGTAAAAAGAGCACACATGCAATGACACTGGTGGATCCATGTGTGGTCTCTAAAGAGAACACACATTTCAATGACACTAGTGGATCCATATGTGGTATGTGTAAAGAACACACATGCAATGACTCCAGTCGTTGTTAGTAAAAATAACACACATGCAATGACACTGGTGGATCCATGTGTGGTCTCTGAAGACAATACACAATTCCATGACACTGGTGGATCCATATGTGGTATGTGAAAAGAACACACATGAAATAACTCCAATTGTTGTTAGTAAAAGAACACACATGCAATGACACTGGTGGATGCATGTGTGGTCTCTGAAGAGAACACACATTTCAATGACACAGGTGGATCCATAAGTGGTATGTGAAAAGAACACACATGCAATGACTCCAGTTGTTGTTAGTAAAAAGAACACACATGCAATGACACTGGTGGATCCATGTGTGGTCTCTGAAGAGAACACACATTTCAATGACACTGGTGGATACATATGTGGTATGTGAAAAGAACACACATGAAATGACTCCAGTTGTAGTTAGTAAAAAGAACACACATGCAATGACACTGGTGGATCCATGTGTGGTCTCTGAAGAGAACACACATTTCAATTACACTGGTGGATCCATATGTGGTATGTGAAAAGAACACACATGCAATGACTCTAGTTGTTGTTAGTAAAAAGAACACACATGCAATGACACTGGTGGATCCATGTGTGGTCTCTGATGAGAACACACATTTCAATGACTCTAGCTGTGGTTAATGAGAAGAACACACATTTCAATGACACAGGTGGATCCATATGTGGTATGTGAAAAGAACACACATGCAATGACTCCAGTTCTTGTTAGTAAAAAGAACACACATGCAATGACACTGGTGGATCCATTTGTGGCATCTGAAGAGAACACACATTTCAATGACTCTAGCTGTGGTTAATGAGAAGAACAAACATTTCAATGACACAGGTGAATCCATATGTGGTATGTGAAAAGAACACACATGCAATGACTCATGTTGTTGTTAGTAAAAAGAACACAAATGCAATGACACTAGTGGATCCATGTGTGGTCTCTGAAGAGAACATACATTTCAATGACACAGGTGGATCCATAGGTGGTGTCTGAAAAAAACACACATGCAATGACTCCAGTTGTTGTTAGTAAAAATAACACACATGCAATGACACTGGTGGATCCATGTGTGGTCTCTAAAGAGAACACACATGCAATGACTCTAGTTGTGGTTAATGAGAAGAACACACATGCAATAGCACTGGTGGATCCATGTGTGGTATGTGAAAAGAATAGTCATGAAATGACTCCAGTTGTTGTTAGTAAAAAGAGCACACATGCAATTACACTAGTGGATCCTTGTGTGGTCTCTGAAGAGAACACACATTTCAATAACACTGGTGGATCCATATGTGGTATGTGAAAAGAACACACATGCAATGACTCCAATTGTTGTTAGTAAAAAGAACACACATGCAATGACACTGGTGGATCCATGTGTGGTCTCTGAAGAGAACACACATGCAATGACTCTACCTGTGGTTAATGAGAAGAACACACATTTCAATGACACTGGTAGATCCATATGTGGTATGTGAAAAGAATAGTCATGAAATGACTCCAGTTGTTGTTAGTAAAAAGAGCACACATGCAATTACACTGGTGGATCCATGTGTGGTCTCTGAAGAGAACACACATGCAATGACACTGGTGGATCCATATGTGGTATGTGAAAAGAACACACATGCAATGACTCCAGCTGTTGTTAGTAAAAAGAACACACATGCAACAACACTGGTGGATCCATGTGTTGTCTCTGAAGAGAACACACATGCAATGAATCTAGTTGTGGTTAATGAGAAGAACACACATTTCAATGACACTACTGGATCCATATATGGTATGTGAAAAGAACACACATGCAATGACTCCAGTTGTTGTTAGTAAAAAGAACACACATGTAATGACACTGGTGGATCCATGTGTGGTCTCTGAAGAGAACACACATGCAATGTCTCTAGCTGTGGTTAATGAGAAGAACACACATTTCAATGACACTGGTGGATCCATCTATGGTATGTGAAAAGAACACACATGCAATGACTCTAGTTGTTGTTAGTAAAAATAACAGACATGCAATGACACTAGTGGATCCAGGTGTGTTCTCTGAAGAGAACACACATGCAATGTCACGGGTGGATCCATATGTGGTATGTGAAAAGAAAACACAGATGCAATGACTCTGGATGTTGTCAGTAAAAAGAGCACACATGCAATGACACTGGTGGATCCATGTGTGGTCTCTAAAGAGAACACACATTTCAATGACACTAGTGGATCCATATGTGGTATGTGAAAAGAACACACATGCAATGACTCCAGTTGTTGTTAGTAAAAAGAACACACATGCAATGACACTGGTGGATCCATGTGTGGTCTCTGAAGACAATACACATTTCCATGACACTGGTGGATCCATATGTGGTATGTGAAAAGAACACACATGAAATGACTCCAATTGTTGTTAGTAAAAGAACACACATGCAATGACACTGGTGGATCCATGTGTGGTCTCTGAAGAGAACACATATTTCAATGACACAGGTGGATCCATATGTGGTATGTGAAAATAACACACATGCAATGACTCCAGTTGTTGTTAGTAAAAAGAACACACATGCAATGACACTAGTGGATCCATGTGTAGTCTCTGAAGACAACACACATTTCAATGACTCTAGCTGTGGTTAATGAGAAGAACACACATTTCAATGACACAGGTGGATCCATATGTGGTATGTCAAAAGAATAGTCATGAAATGACTCTAGTTGCTGTTAGTAAAAAGAGCACACATGCAATGAAACTGGTGGATCCTTGTGTGCTCTCTAAAGAGAACATACATTTCAATGACTCCAGTTGTTGTTAGTAAAAAGAGCACACATCCAATTACACTGGTGGATCCATGTGTGGTCACTGAAGATAACACACATGCAATGACACTGGTGGATCCATATGTGGTATGTGAAAAGAACACACATGCAATGACTCCAGCTGTTTTTAGTAAAAAGAACACACATGCAATGACACTAGTGGATCCATGTGTTGTCTCTGAAGAGAACACACATGCAATGAATCTAGCTGTGGTTAATGAGAAGAACACACATTTCAATGACACTAGTGGATCCATATGTGGTATGTGAAAAGAATCCACATGCAATGACTCCAGTTGTTGTAAGTAAAAAGAACACACATGCAATGACACTGGTGGCTCATGTGTGTTATGTGAAAAGAACACACATGCAATGACTCCAGATGTTGTTAGTAAAAAGATCACACATGCAATGACACTGGTGGATCCATGTGTGGTCTCTGAAGAGAACACACATTTCAATGACACTAGTGGAACACACATGCAATGACTCTAATTGTTGTTAGTAAAAAGAACACACATAAAATGACACTGGTGGATCCATGTGTGGTCTCTGAAGAGAACACACATGCAATGACTCTAGTTGTGGTTAATGAGAAGAACACACATTTCAATGACACTGGTGGATCCATATGTGGTATGTCAAAAGAATAGTCATGAAATGACTCTAGTTGTTGTTAGTAAAAAGAGCACACATGCAATTACATTGGTGAATCCATATGTGGTCTCTAAACAGAACACACATTTCAATGACACTGGTGGATCAATATGTGGTATGTGAAAAGAACACACATGCAATGACTCCAGTTGTTGTTAGTAAAAAGACCACACATGCAATGACACTGGTGGATCCATGTGTGGTCTCTGAAGAGAACACACATGCAATGATTCTACCTGTGGTTAATGAGAAGAACACACATTTCAATGACACTGGTGGATCCATATGTGGTAGGTGAAAAGAATAGTCATGAAATGAATCTAGTTGTTTTTAGAAAAAAGAGCACACATGCAATTACACTGGTGGATCCATGTATGGTCTCTGAAGAGAACACACATGCAATGACACTGGTGGATCCATATGTGGTATGTGAAAAGAACACACATGCAATGACTCCAGTTGTTGTTAGTAAAAAGAACACACATGCAATGACACTGGTGGATCCATGTGTTGTCTCTAAAGATAACACACATGCAATGAATCTAGCTGTGGTTAATAAGAAGAACACACATTTCCATGACTCTAGTGGATCCATATGTGGTATGTGAAAAGAACACACATGCAATGACTCTAGTTGTTGTTAGTAAACATAACACACATGCAATGACACTGGTGGATCCATGTGTGGTCTCTGAAAGAACACACATGCAATGACTCTAGCTGTGGTTAATGAGAAGAACACACATTTCAATGACACTGGTGGATCCATATGTGGTATGTGAAAAGAATAGTCATGAAATGACTCCAGTTGTTGTTAGTAAAAAGAGCACACATGCTATTACATTGGTCGATCCATGTGTGGTCTCTGAAGAGAACACAAATGCAATGACACTGGTGGATCCATATGTGGTATGTGAAAAGAACAAACATGCAATGACTCTAGTTGTTTTTAGTAAAAAGAACACACAGGCAATGGCACTGGTGGATCCATGTGGTGTCTCTGAAGAGAACACACATGCAAATAATCTAGCTGTGGTTAATGAGAAGAACACACATTTCAATGACACTAGTGGATCCATATGTGGTATGTGAAAAGAACACACATGCAATGACTCCAGTTGTTGTAAGTAAAAAGAACGCACATGCAATGACACTGGTGGATCCATGTGTGGTCTCTAAAGAGAACACACAAGCAATGACTCTAGCTGTGGTTATGGAGAAGAAAACACATTTCAATAACACAGGTGGATCCATATGTGGTATGTGAAAAGAACACACATGCAATGACTCCAGTTGTTGTTAGTAAAAAGAACACACATGCAACAACACTGGTGGATCCATGTGTTGTCTCTGAAGAGAACACACATGCAATGAATCTAGTTGTGGTTAATGAGAAGAACACACATTTCAATGACACTACTGGATCCATATATGGTATGTGAAAAGAGAACACATGCAATGACTCCAGTTGTTGTTAGTAAAAAGAACACACATGTAATGACACTGGTGGATCCATGTGTGGTCTCTGAAGAGAACACACATGCAATGTCTCTAGCTGTGGTTAATGAGAAGAACACACATTTCAATGACACTGGTGGATCCATCTATGGTATGTGAAAAGAACACACATGCAATGACTCTAGTTGTTGTTAGTAAAAATAACAGACATGCAATGACACTAGTGGATCCAAGTGTGTTCTCTGAAGAGAACACACATGCAATGTCACGGGTGGATCCATATGTGGTATGTGAAAAGAAAACACAGATGCAATGACTCTGGATGTTGTCAGTAAAAAGAGCACACATGCAATGACACTGGTGGATCCATGTGTGGTCTCTAAAGAGAACACACATTTCAATGACACTAGTGGATCCATATGTGGTATGTGAAAAGAACACACATGCAATGACTCCAGTTGTTGTTAGTAAAAAGAACACACATGCAATGACACTGGTGGATCCATGTGTGGTCTCTGAAGACAATACACATTTCCATGACACTGGTGGATCCATATGTGGTATGTGAAAAGAACACACATGAAATGACTCCAATTGTTGTTAGTAAAAGAACACACATGCAATGACACTGGTGGATCCATGTGTGGTCTCTGAAGAGAACACACATTTCAATGACACAGGTGGATCCATATGTGGTATGTGAAAAGAACACACATGCAATGACTCCAGTTGTTGTTAGTAAAAAGAACACACATGCAATGACACTAGTGGATCCATGTGTAGTCTCTGAAGAGAACACACATTTCAATGACTCTAGTTGTGGTTAATGAGAAGAACACACATTTCAATGACACAGGTGGATCCATATGTGGTATGTCAAAAGAATAGTCATGAAATGACTCTAGTTGTTGTTAGTAAAAAGAGCACACATGCAATGAAACTGGTGGATCCATGTGTGCTCTCTAAAGAGAACAGACATTTCAATGACTCCAGTTGTTGTTAGTAAAAAGCACACATCCAATTACACTGGTGGATCCATGTGTGGTCACTGAAGAGAACACACATGCAATGACACTGGTGGATCCATATGTGGTATGTGAAAAGAACACACATGCAATGACTCCAGCTGTTTTTAGTAAAAAGAACACACATGCAATGACACTAGTGGATCCATGTGTTGTCTCTGAAGAGAACACACATGCAATGAATCTAGCTGTGGTTAATGAGAAGAACACACATTTCAATGACACTAGTGGATCCATATGTGGTATGTGAAAAGAATCCACATGCAATGACTCCAGTTGTTGTAAGTAAAAAGAACACACATGCAATGACACTGGTGGCTCCATGTGTGTTATGTGAAAAGAACACACATGCAATGACTCCAGATGTTGTTAGTAAAAAGAGCACACATGCAATGACACTGGTGGATCCATGTGTGGTCTCTGAAGAGAACACACATTTCAATGACACTGGTGGAACACACATGCAATGACTCCAATTGTTGTTAGTAAAAAGAACACACATAAAATGACACTGGTGGATCCATGTGTGGTCTCTGAAGAGAACACACATGCAATGACTCTAGTTGTGGTTAATGAGAAGAACACACATTTCAATGACACTGGTGGATCCATATGTGTTATGTCAAAAGAATAGTCATGAAATGACTCTAGTTGTTGTTAGTAAAAAGAGCACACATGCAATTACATTGGTGAATCCATATGTGGTCTCTAAACAGAACACACATTTCAATGACACTGGTGGATCAATATGTGGTATGTGAAAAGAACACACATGCAATGACTCCAGTTGTTGTTAGTAAAAAGACCACACATGCAATGACACTGGTGGATCCATGTGTGGTCTCTGAAGAGAACACACATGCAATGATTCTACCTATGGTTAATGAGAAGAACACACATTTCAATGACACTGGTGGATCCATATGTGGTATGTGAAAAGAATAGTCATGAAATGAATCTAGTTGTTTTTAGAAAAAAGAGCACACATGCAATTACACTGGTGGATCCATGTATGGTCTCTGAAGAGAACACACATGCAATGGCACTGGTGGATCCATATGTGGTATGTGAAAAGAACACACATGCAATGACTCCAGTTTTTGTTAGTAAAAAGAACACACATGCAATGACACTGATGGATCCATGTGTTGTCTCTAAAGATAACACACATGCAATGAATCTAGCTGTGGTTAATAAGAAGAACACACATTTCCATGACACTAGTGGATCCATATGTGGTATGTGAAAAGAACACACATGCAATGACTCTAGTTGTTGTTAGTAAACATAACACACATGCAATGACACTGGTGGATCCATGTGTGGTCTCTGAAAGAACACACATGCAATGACTCTAGCTGTGGTTAATGAGAAGAACACACATTTCAATGACACTGGTGGATCCATATGTGGTATGTGAAAAGAATAGTCATGAAATGACTCCAGTTGTTGTTAGTAAAAAGAGCACACATGCTATTACATTGGTCGATCCATGTGTGGTCTCTGAAGAGAACACAAATGCAATGACACTGATGGATCCATATGTGGTATGTGAAAAGAACAAACATGCAATGACTCTAGTTGTTTTTAGTAAAAAGAACACACAGGCAATGGCACTGGTGGATCCATGTGGTGTCTCTGAAGAGAACACACATGCAAATAATCTAGCTGTGGTTAATGAGAAGAACACACATTTCAATGACACTAGTGGATCCATATGTGGTATGTGAAAAGAACACACATGCAATGACTCCAGTTGTTGTAAGTAAAAAGAACGCACATGCAATGACACTGGTGGATCCATGTGTGGTCTCTAAAGAGAACACACATGCAATGACTCTAGCTGTGGTTATGGAGAAGAAAACACATTCCAATAACACAGGTGGATCCATATGTGGTATGTGAAAAGAACACACATGCAATGACTCCAGTTGTTGTTAGTAAAAAGAACACACATGCAACAACACTGGTGGATCCATGTGTTGTCTCTGAAGAGAACACACATGCAATAAATCTAGTTGTGGTTAATGAGAAGAACACACATTTCAATGACACTACTGGATCCATATATGGTATGTGAAAAGAGAACACATGCAATGACTCCAGTTGTTGTTAGTAAAAAGAACACACATGTAATGACACTGGTGGATCCATGTGTGGTCTCAAAAGAACACATGCAATGTCTCTAGCTGTGGTTAATGAGAAGAACACACATTTCAATGACACTGGTGGATCCATCTATGGTATGTGAAAAGAACACACATGCAATGACTCTAGTTGTTGTTAGTAAAAATAACAGACATGCAATGACACTAGTGGATCCAGGTGTGTTCTCTGAAGAGACCACACATGCAATGTCACGGGTGGATCCATATGTGGTATGTGAAAAGAAAACACAGATGCAATGACTCTGGATGTTGTCAGTAAAAAGAGCACACATGCAATGACACTGGTGGATCCATGTGTGGTCTCTAAAGAGAACACACATTTCAATGACACTAGTGGATCCATATGTGGTATGTGAAAAGAACACACATGCAATGACTCCAGTTGTTGTTAGTAAAAAGAACACACATGCAATGACACTGGTGGATCCATGTGTGGTCTCTGAAGACAATACACATTTCCATGACACTGGTGGATCCATATGTGGTATGTGAAAAGAACACACATGAAATGACTCCAATTGTTGTTAGTAAAAGAACACACATGCAATGACACTGGTGGATCCATGTGTGGTCTCTGAAGAGAACACACATTTCAATGACACAGGTGGATCCATATGTGGTATGTGAAAAGAACACACATGCAATGACTCCAGTTGTTGTTAGTAAAAAGAACACACATGCAATGACACTAGTGGATCCATGTGTAGTCTCTGAAGAGAACACACATTTCAATGACTCTAGCTGTGGTTAATGAGAAGAACACACATTTCAATGACACAGGTGGATCCATATGTGGTATGTCAAAAGAATAGTCATGAAATGACTCTAGTTGTTGTTAGTAAAAAGAGCACACATGCAATGAAACTGGTGGATCCATGTGTGCTCTCTAAAGAGAACAGACATTTCAATGACTCCAGTTGTTGTTAGTAAAAAGCACACATCCAATTACACTGGTGGATCCATGTGTGGTCACTGAAGAGAACACACATGCAATGACACTGGTGGATCCATATGTGGTATGTGAAAAGAACACACATGCAATGACTCCAGCTGTTTTTAGTAAAAAGAACACACATGCAATGACACTAGTGGATCCATGTGTTGTCTCTGAAGAGAACACACATGCAATGAATCTAGCTGTGGTTAATGAGAAGAACACACATTTCAATGACACTAGTGGATCCATATGTGGTATGTGAAAAGAATCCACATGCAATGACTCCAGTTGTTGTAAGTAAAAAGAACACACATGCAATGACACTGGTGGCTCCATGTGTGTTATGTGAAAAGAACACACATGCAATGACTCCAGATGTTGTTAGTAAAAAGAGCACACATGCAATGATACTGGTGGATCCATGTGTGGTCTCTGAAGAGAACACACATTTCAATGACACTAGTTGAACACACATGCAATGACTCCAATTGTTGTTAGTAAAAAGAACACACATAAAATGACACTGGTGGATCCATGTGTGGTCTCTGAAGAGAACACACATGCAATGACTCTAGTTGTGGTTAATGAGAAGAACACACATTTCAATGACACTGGTGGATCCATATGTGGTATGTCAAAAGAATAGTCATGAAATGACTCTAGTTGTTAGTAAAAAGAGCACACATGCAATTACATTGGTGAATCCATATGTGGTCTCTAAACAGAACACACATTTCAATGACACTGGTGGATCAATATGTGGTATGTGAAAAGAACACACATGCAATGACTCCAGTTGTTGTTAGTAAAAAGAGCACACATGCAATGACACTGGTGGATCCATGTGTGGTCTCTGAAGAGAACACACATGCAATGATTCTACCTATGGTTAATGAGAAGAACACACATTTCAATGACACTGGTGGATCCATATGTGGTATGTGAAAAGAATAGTCATGAAATGAATCTAGTTGTTTTTAGAAAAAAGAGCACACATGCAATTACACTGGTGGATCCATGTATGGTCTCTGAAGAGAACACACATGCAATGGCACTGGTGGATCCATATGTGGTATGTGAAAAGAACACACATGCAATGACTCCAGTTTTTGTTAGTAAAAAGAACACACATGCAATGACACTGGTGGATCCATGTGTTGTCTCTAAAGATAACACACATGCAATGAATCTAGCTGTGGTTAATAAGAAGAACACACATTTCAATGACACTAGTGGATCCATATGTGGTATGTGAAAAGAACACACATGCAATGACTCTAGTTGTTGTTAGTAAACATAACACACATGCAATGACACTGGTGGATCCATGTGTGGTCTCTGAAAGAACACACATGCAATGAATCTAGCTGTGGTTAATGAGAAGAACACACATTTCAATGACACTGGTGGATCCATATGTGGTATGTGAAAAGAATAGTCATGAAATGACTCCAGTTGTTGTTAGTAAAAAGAGCACACATGCTATTACATTGGTCGATCCATGTGTGGTCTCTGAAGAGAACACAAATGCAATGACACTGGTGGATCCATATGTGGTATGTGAAAAGAACAAACATGCAATGACTCTAGTTGTTTTTAGTAAAAAGAACACATAGGCAATGGCACTGGTTGATCCATGTGGTGTCTCTGAAGAGAACACACATGCAAATAATCTAGCTGTGGTTAATGAGAAGAACACACATTTCAATGACACTAGTGGATCCATATGTGGTATGTGAAAAGAACACACATGCAATGACTCCAGTTGTTGTAAGTAAAAAGAAGGCACATGCAATGACACTGGTGGATCCATGTGTGGTCTCTAAAGAGAACACACATGCAATGACTCTAGCTGTGGTTATGGAGAAGAAAACACATTTCAATAACACAGGTGGATCCATATGTGGTATGTGAAAAGAATATACATGCAATGACTCTAGTTGTTGTTAGTAAAAAGAACACACATGCAATGACACCGGTGGATCCTTGTGTGGTCTCTGAAGAGAACACATATTTCAATGACACTAGTGGATCCATATATGGTATGTGAAAGGAACACACATGAAATGACTCCAGTTGTTGTTAGTAAAAAGAACACACATGCAATGACACTGGTGGATCCATGTGGGGTCTCTGAAGAGAACACACAAGCAATGACTCTAGTTGTGGTTAATGAGAAGAACATATATTTCAATGACACTAGTGGATCCATATGTGGTATGTGAAAAGAATAGTCATGAAGTGACTCCAGTTGTTGTTAGTAAAAATATCACACATGCAATTACACTGGTGGATCCATGTGTGGTCCCTGAAGAGAACACACATGCAATGAATCTAGATGTGGTTAATGAGAAGAAAACACATGCAGTGACACTGGTTGTTGTTAGTAAAAAGAGCACACATGCAATGACACTAGTGGATCCATGTGTGGTATCTGAAGAGAACATAGATTTCAATGACACTGGTGGATCCATATGTGGTGTGTGAAAAGAACACACATGCAATGACTCTAGTTGTTGTTAGTGGTTCCTGCCGTCACGACCGGTCTGCTCTGAAAGCCATCATGTTTAGCGGTGGCCTAGTTTTATGAATCCTTTCGTCAAAGTTTGAGGTCGACGCAGGTTTTTTTGATTCAAAGCCGTTCCAGACAAGTATGGGTTCAGCACGCTTTACGCTATTCATTCAGCTCCGTTGCAAGGGATGGGACTATTGATCCTGCCTGATACTCTGTTGATGTATTTCTTTAGACTGCATTTCCGGGATCGTTGGTTGTTTACTGTCAGTTTGAAATCCTTGTTTTGAGTAGCTCGATTTGCCTATCGCAGGCCTCGGCCCAGAACCTTAACCACTTTTGGTTCATCCAGGCTTGAACTTAGAGCGTAGGGTCAA
Source organism: Avena insularis (assembly GCA_023614405.1). Taxonomy (NCBI): domain Eukaryota; kingdom Viridiplantae; phylum Streptophyta; class Magnoliopsida; order Poales; family Poaceae; genus Avena; species Avena insularis. Next base: position 574,156 of record JAJUPC010000194.1, on the reverse strand, counting down.
CAACCTCGGACCCTACGCTCTAAGTTCAAGCTTGGATGAACCAAAAGTGGTTATGGAATTTACAGCGGGGGCCCAAGGCCACCTAATGCTAGGGTCAGTCAGCCCCAACCACTTCCAAGAACATCGGACAAGAGCGAGCGAGGGCAAAAGCGAAGAGATCAAATACATACACAAATGAGTATGTATGCAAGCTACCTTACAACAGTTCTTAGAGCCATACCATCTAAAAGAAATAGAAATATTGCAACGCCATACGACAAGATCCAAATATCCTAGATAGAGATAATAGTGTAGGATAGCTCCTCATACATCAGACAACAGAGTATCAAGCGGAAGCGGGAAACAAGATCCGAGTACGGATAAGAAGCAAATCGGCATAAGATGCCACATAAATAAACACATCCCGCCCACAGATCTCATGGATCCCCATCCCGGAATCTCTACACCGAGTGGTTGTTGCCAACATCATATGTCTCCTCCACCCAGTATCCATCTTGCGAATACACCTGTTCATCTGAATCAAACAATTTATCGTGTGAGACCCTAGGGTACTCAAAGAAGTCTTTATGCCTCTAAAGGGGACATATACCGGGGTGACGAATTGCAGCAAAAGATAATAACAACAAGCCTATAGATATCAAGTAACCATCCGCCTAACCAAAGATAGGCGGATGTCCGTTAATTAGAAACAACAAATATAACAAAGATAAAGTAACAGATCCATCCTCCTTCTCGCTTACCAACGAGAAAGCGGACGAACAACCCATCTGTTGGCAGTTTTATTAACCATTCCATGAGTATTGCACTAATTACTAGACAGATATTTAGTCAAATTAAAAGCGGTACTTTAGTTATACTTGTCTATGATCGAGAAACTGTGCTCCAAGTCGTCCATAACCGTGGACACGGCTTTCAGAAAGATTTACCCTGTAGGGGTGCACAAATAGCAACACACACACGATCGACCTCGGAAAAACCAATCAAAACCCAACGAGGCTTTCACGACAAAGCAATCACAGGATTCATAAAATATTTCAGGGGGCCACCCCACTCAGCTACCCGCAACGAAGTTGGCTGGCTCCAGAACGGACCTAGGGTTTGTGACGGCGGCTGTAAATGACTGGGAACCCGAAAGTGTGACTGGACTTGTCGATACCGCGAAAACGTGGCACTATCCAAAACAATACAGGTTCTCCACGCACAATCTTAAATAAAACAGTAAAGCATGGCATAAGTACAGGATAGGAATAAAGCCCCAAACTACTTTGTGGCCCCAAGAAATAAGAAAAGGATCGAGCTCTCGCTAAGGGGATTCATGGTCCCATATGCGCATAGTGCGATAGTCAAGGAACAGGTATCAAGTACTCGGGATCCTACGGGACACAAGTGGACATAAAAACCAAATAACAGATATTGCCCACCGGTCCCTCTTTCATTAGTTATCCCATTACTACTCAGGTTAAGTTGTTTAGGTACCTCGTTATCAACAAACGCTCACAAACCCTACACATGCAATTTACGACTCACATGTCTCAAACAACTCCTGTAGTAATGGCTCATAGGATGGAGGAACAAGCTCGGTGGGGTTTAAAAGTAAAGGCTATGCAGTACTTGGGATTCAATTTAATGCAATCGCGACTCAATGATGCAAGAATAAGATAGAGGCAATAGGTACTATATGTATGCAAGCATGTGGTAGTGCTTGCCTGGCAGCTCAGTTGAAGCGAGAGATGGATCTGGGTAGTACTCTTGGGATTCCTGATAATTCCCCTACTCGACGTCTATTCGAAAGAAGAACCAAACAAACAAGGGCCAACATAAATATAATGCGCAAACATATAGATTAAATGCGACAAGCAAACAAGCATGCCATGATGAATTATGCATAAATTACATGGCATAATATAGCATGGCATGGCTGAGGTGTGGGGTACAAGAATAAAACATTTTATTAAGTTCTTAGTCATGTTTTGCCCCCATATAACTTGCTGTCCAGTTAATATTTATATGATGCATGCTTCAATTCATATCATGGAATGTGTGGTCAGAACGGGCTCGTCGCGCTGATCGATTTAGACATATTATTTGTAAAATTTGGAGTTATAGAATTAAAGTTATTAATTAATTAAGAAAAGGCATTTGTTGCAAATTTAATCATCTCGAAAATTTAAATTAGTCAAACATTATTTTGGATGGCATATTTGAAATCCTCACATTTTTCTGATTCAAAAACATATATTATTTGCATTATTTGGATTTATTAATTAAAAGTTCCTAATTTCTGGATTTAAAACATATTTAACAATTTCTGAAATCATTTTTATTAACCAGAAAAAGAACAGATACTTGTTATACCCAGAGAGATCTAGCCACAGCTGCTGACGAGTGGGGCCATGCTGAGATGGCGGAAAACAACGCGGCAGAGATTTTTCTCACCGCGGGGTTATACAGCCAGTGCGATTGACAGGTGGGGTCGGCGGTTCGCGGGGCCACGCAGGGGCACGCGAACAGGGTGCGGCCACGTGGCGCAGCTGGGAAGTGCGGGTTGAGAACCCAAAAGTCCAGGTGCCTTTTTGTAAAAGCACCGGAGCAGATGACATGTGGGCCTGGTCTGGAGTGCGGGTTGATGAAACAAAATGGCAAGGGGTATCCGCAAAAGGGACAGCGGCCTACTGTTGTTCTTCCTCGTTTTTGACGAAACTGACGGACAGCGGGGAAAACAGGAGCGGCGGGGGATCGAACTTGTGATGCAGCATGCTGCTGGCGGCGTTACCGCTGCGCTAGTCAAGTTGTTACGGATCGCTGCGCGGCGTGGATAATGTTCTGCGACGCTATAGCGGGTAGACGAACGCGAGCAAACGTGCACAGAGGTTACTCAACGAAACGATTGGCACGTACAGGAAGCGAAGAGTGGGGGAAGGATGTCAGGGGGGTGCGTCGGCTCACCGGGAGTGTGTTGGTGGTGGTGGATCGGGCCGGAGCGCAGGGGATCGGCGGGGTAGATGGGGTTCTGCCGCTAGGGTTTCTTGTCGGATCACGTCGGGGTGCAGCGGGTACGGCCGTCTCCTCCTTGTCACCGTGTACTAGAGTGATGCAGGATCTTATTTCGGTCTTCCTCGACAACCCAAACACCACGCCCGCCTCCTGGTACAATGTAGACAAGAGGGAGCCGGCGGTGGGGGATCGGCGATGGGAGAGAGAGGGGGTCGCATGCAGGTGGGGATCTTGGTGTTGAAGGCCAGCGCCCAGGTGAGATCTGGAGAGAGTAGCCAGGCAGGGGAGGGAGTAGATAAGGACAGAGGGAGGGGAGATGTCGTGGGTGGCTCGGGGTGGAAAAAGGTGATGGCCACCTTTTTCCCTCTCCTTCTCACACGGGTTGGTGGGCCAGGGAATGGCCGAGGATAGGGACGTACAGCTGGGCAAGGGGGACGGCTGGGTCGGATCAGGGACAGGTCTGATGCGGCACGCGGTCGCTATGTCCCTGCTGCACTCGCGGCGGACTCAGACAGGCTAGGCGAGAGGGGAAAGACGCGAGCAGCGGTTTGGTGCAGGGACAACAGGAGAGGGGAGGGTTCGGTAGCAGTGTTGGCTGGGTCCAGGGCAACCTTGCAGGGCGCCGGGCTGACTGCTACTATGCACACGGCACATGCTGAGTGAGAGAGGGGCAGCAGGCGAGCGCACGGCTGCCACTCGCTGCTGCTGCGAGGTGCTCAAGATGGCGCATGGATTAGGTAGAAGGGGTAGCTGATTAGCTTAGGATTTTAGGTAGGTTGATCAAAGGGATATAAGGGGGTTAGGGTAAGGGATGAATGTATTAGGATAAAAGAAAAAGAAGAGATATAGGGTGTGTATGTGGGCTTACACACAAGGTTAAGGTGTAGATAGATTAGCTAAAGGGCTAGGCTAGGTAGATAAGAAAAAGGGTTTTGGCTAAGGAGATTAGGCATGAACTCCATATGCCATTTGCATGCACTATGGTTGGCAAAACAAGGCGAGGAGATGCCCCTATATGGGTTGGTTTCAAACTTGAATGGATTTCAAAGAACCCATGTTCCACTCAAAAACCAAAGAAAAAGCCAAAAGAAAAAGGGAAAGATGACCTTGCATGGCCCATGCATAAATAACTAAATGCCCCTCTAGTAGTGAAAACCACTAGACTTTCTCATGGCATTTATATAAGCAAGATTCCAAGAATTTGAATATGGACCACAAGGAAAAAGGAAGCTTGTTTACCACATGGACTAAATAAAAGATCATGCATGAATATAAGGTGGCCAAGCTTGTGTGTGTGTGTGAGCCACTAGATATAATATGGCCAAGGTTATATTCTTACATGAGCATTTATTCAAATTCAAACCATATGTAAGCTTGACAAGGAAACTACTCACATAGCATGCAAAGGTGGTCATGTGGCTCTCCCCATATCAATATTGTGAAAACAACATGATGCATAAATGGGAGCATGTGGAAGTAGAAGTGGATCCATCCCAACCCACATGAGCTAGAGGTAAACCAAATAAAATGCAAGGCTCACATATAGATGGGGTGGTGACAAAGAAAGGTGGTGGAGTTAATAAAAGATATGCCCCCAACTCCACTTGGGCATCAAGCATTTATCAAGAACCAAATACAATATATCAAGAGGCAAATACAATTAATAGTGCATATGAGATAAGAACCAAATGAAAAGGGTTATATATGATGCTCAAATGAAATGTGGAATGATGACATGAGCATGCTATAATTATGATGCAACAATTATATGTAGGAAGTAGCATTTTATTATTAGACCATGTAGCATTACAGATGTTAGACAGATGGGATGCTACAACTCTCCCCCACTAAACAGGAATCTCGCCCCGAGATTCTAGGAAGAAGAAGAAGACACGAAGAGGGTGGGGTACTTGGCACGGAGCTCATCCTCACATTCCCAAGTGGCTTCATCAACGGAATGGTGCGACCACTGCACCTTGTAGAACTTGATAGACTTGTTGCGAGTCTTTCTTTCTGCGACTTCTAGGATTTTTGTGGGGTGTTCTTGATAAGACAGATGTTCTTGGAGATTGATGAGCTCATGGTCCACGGTCCTGTCGGGATCCTTGAAGCACTTCTTGAGTTGAGATATATGGAAAACATCATGGACCATGAGTTTTTCAGGGAGCTCAAGAGCATAAGCAACTTTGAAAGGACCGATGTATCTAGGAGCCAGCTTTCCTTTGATACCAAACCGGTGTGTGCCTCTCATGGGAGTGACACGAAGGTAAACGAGATCACCAGGGACATACTCCATGTCCGTGTGCTTTCTATCATAGTTGCTCTTCTGGCGACTTTGAGCAACCTTTAGGTTTTCGAGAATGATGTGAACCTTCTCCTCTGCTTGAGTTACAATGTCGGGGCCAAACAATGTTCTTTCACCTGCGCCCGACCAACCAATCGGAGTTCTGCATTTGCTGCCATAGAGAACCTCAAATGGTGCCATCTTCAGACTCTTCTGGAAGCTATTGTTGTAAGAGAACTCAGCATAAGGAAGGCATTCTTCCCACTTCATGCCGAAAGAGATGACGCAAGCACGGAGCATATCTTCTAGAATCTGATTGATCCTTTCCACTTGCCCTTGCGACTGAGGGTGGTAAGCTGTGCTGAAGTTCAACTTTGTTCCCAAAGCATTTTGGAAACTTCCCCAGAACTTGGAAGTGAAGATGCTTCCATGGTCTGAGCTGATCTCAAGAGGAACCCCATACAGAGAGACAATTCTGTTGATATAGAGCTCAGCCAACTGAATTGTCGAAATTGTTTCCTTGACAGGAAAGAAGTGAGCCACCTTAGAAAGCATGTCGATGACAACAAAGATTGCATTGTTGCCCTTCTGCGACTGGAAAACCAGTTATGAAGTCCATCTCTACTTTCTCCCATTTCCATTCCGGAGGCTTCAATGGCTGTAGAAGACCGGAAGGTTTCTGATGGATAGCTTTAACTCTGCGGCAGACATCGCACTTGGAGACATACTTGGCACAACATTGTTTCAATCCAGGCCACCAATATTGTGTTTTCAAGTCCATGTACATCTTTGTGCTACCAGGATGGATAGAAAGAACAGAATCATGCGCATGCTTGAGAACTTGCTCTCTCAAACCCGGATCATTCGGAATAAACATCCGGTGTTCAAAGAATAGAGCTCCTTGATCATCGACGTGGAAGGACTCATACCTCGGCAGCTGAATATTGGAGATAATGTTTTTGGTGTAAGCATCACCTTGCTGACTAGCACGAATCTTTTCTTCCAAGAGAGGGGTTGCCAGAAGATTCAGAAGATACCCTTCATGCACAATCTCTAGGTTGAGCTAGCAGAATTCCTCGCACAAGAGAGGATGTTGTTCTTCCACCATGAGGTTGTTGACATAAGCTTTTCGGCTGAGAGCATCGACCATCACATTTGCTTTGCCCGGAGTGTAGTTGATCGAAAGATCAAAGTCGTTTATGGTTTCAATCCATCTCCTTTGGCGAAGGTTGAGGTCCGGCTGAGTGAAGATATACTTTAGGATTTTGTGGTCAGAAAATATCTCACAACGGTTTCCAAGCAAGTAGTGCCTCCATACTTTCAAGGCGAAGACAACCGCTGCAAGTTCCAGATCATGTGTTGGATAGTTGAGCTCATGAGTTTTCAACTGACGAGAGGCATAAGCAACCACTTGCTTTTCTTGCATGAGGACCGCACCCAATCCTTGCAAGGAGGCGTCACAGAATATCTGGAAAGGCTTTGATGTATCTGGAGGAATCAAGACTGGTGTGGAAGTGAGCTTCTCTTTGAGTGTTTCAAATCTAGCTTGACATGCAGGAGACCAAATGTATTTCTTGCCTTTCTTGAGGAGATCGGTAAGAGGCTTCACAATCTTCGAGAAGTTCTGAACGAAGCGACAGCAATAACTAGCCAAACTAAGGAAACTCCGGACTTCTTTGACATTTTTGGGTGGAAGCCACTCAACAATTGTCCGAACAGTTTCTGGGTTGACGGCAATGCCCTTAGCAGAGATCACGTGACCAAGATAGGTGACTTCGGGAGACAAAATTCACACTTGGAGAAATTTGCATACAGCCGATTCTCACGAAGCTTGTTTAGGACACACCGAAGGTGTTCTTCATGTTCTTCCTTTGACTTAGAATAGACTAGAATGTCATCCAGATAGACCACGACGAACTTATCAAGATACTCCATGAAAACCGAGTTCATAAGCCTCGAGAAGGTGGCAGGTGCGTTGGTGAGACCGAAAGACATGACCATGTACTCGTACAGGCCATAGCGGGTGGTGAAAGCTGTTTTGGGAACATCTTCCTTGCGAATCTTGATTTGATGATATCCACTTCTCAAGTCAAGCTTAGAGAATACCACAGCTCCAGCTAGCTGATCGAAGAGATCATTAATCCGCGGAAGGGGATATTTATTCTTGATGGTTTTTGCATTGAGAGCCCGATAGTCAACACAAAGTCTATCAGTCTGGTCTTGCTTCTTCACAAAGATTGTTGGGCTGCCCCAAGAGGAAGTGCTATGCTGAATGAAACCCAACTTCTCTTGTTCATCAAGCTGACATTTGAGTTCAGCCATCTCAGCAGGACCCATTTTATAAGGCCGCTTGGAGATAGGAGCAGTTCCAGGTTCGAGCTCAATCACAAACTCGACCTCTCGGTCAGGAGGCATACCTGGTAACTCTTCAGGAAAAACATCTAGGAACTCACAGACCACCGGAACACTCTGAATAGCATCCATAGCATCATCATTCAGAGCAGACAGAGAGAAAAGCTGAATTGCAGGAGTCAGACTTGGAGAATAGACTATATGGCCTTCGGGAATTTTCAGAGAGACCGAGCGTTCAGCACAATCAATCACAACTGCATTTGCTGTTAACCAATCCATGCCCAAGATAACATCAATATCAGAATTGCCCAGAATAATTAAGGAAGCCGGGAACGAAGAACCACCAATCTCAATTTGATTGCCATGGCTGATTTTAGAAGCCCTCATGTTTGATCCAGGAGATTGCACCATGAGGCGAGTTGGTAAAGCATCCGAAGGTAACCCATTATTCTCCGCACACTTGTATGACACGAATGAATGTGATGCACCAGAATCAAATAAAACTCATGCAGGAACTGAGTTAATAGGAAGCATACCCATCACAACTCCAGGTGCATGCTTGGCTTGAGCAACGTTGACACAGTTGGCACGGGCAACAGTGGACCCGGGCTTGGTGTTGATGTTGAGAGCCTGCGGTGGAGGTGCATGAACCATAGAAGAACTTGCTGCAGGTCTTGGAGGTGGTGGAGGAAGAGCTTTGTTGTTCATGGGACAACTCCAGTGTTGATGCCCAGTGTTCCCACAAGTGTAACAAGCACCAGGTGGACGTGGAGCAGCGTAGCCAGGGACTCCACCTGGCGCTCCAGGGTAGTTGTGGTTGTAGCCCCTAGGAGCAGCGGTGAAGGAGTTTGGTGGCCTTGCCGCGTAGCTTGAAGGTCTTGGTGGAGCCAGGAGCGGTGGTGGGGTGTTAGGAACCCACACGCGGTGCTTAGAAGGAGCTGTCATAGCTGAAGAGCTTGCTGCGTCACGACTGTGTTTCAGGACTCTCGGTCAGCTGCTCATCGCTTCTTCCTGCAGAGCTGTATGTTGGAGTTCCAGAAAAGACCCTGGCCTTGCATGAGTGATTGCATATTTGATAGATGCATTGAGCCCTTGCCTGAACCTCTTTTGTTTCTTCTTGTCATCAGAGATCTCATCGCCACCATATCGAGAAAGATTCATGAAGTTTTTGATATAGGTGTTGACATTGTCATTTCCCTGCTTGAGGTTGAGAAACACTTCCTTCATCCTTTCCATGACAATTTCTGACAGGTATTGCTCTTTGAAAGCCCCAGCGAACTGCTCCCAAGTAGGCTGAAAACCAGAGTGGTTTGCCTTTAGGTAATTCTCCCACCATAGAGCTGTGTCTCCCTTCAGAAGGTGAGTGGTGCATTTTACCCATTCTTGTTCAGGAACATCAGTAGTCATCAGCAACCTTGACATCTCACGCAGCCAATCATCAGCATCCAGTGGCTGATCAGACACCTCAAAGTGGCGCGTGTTAAACTTCAGAAAACTCTTGATGTCCCCTCGCTTGGGAGGTGGAGGTAGCAGGGCAAAATCATTCCTCCTGACACTTTCTTTAGAGCGTTGCTGGTTCTGCTGCATTGTTCCCAAGGCATTAGCAATACTTGCCAACGCAACCCCCAGTTCAGGTGGTATGTCATCCTCAGTGCGGCGTGGTGGTGCCATCCTGTGATTGATATAAAACTCAAGTCAGTACCATAATGGAGAATAATAATAATCCAAAATAGTACCAAAATGGAATTAACCAAGATTAAAGGATACAATTTACTAAGATGATATTAAAATATCAACAAAGTTCAAAGCACCTAGAAGATAGTAAGCATATCACACATGACTGAACAAGGAGTGTTGAACTTAGACGGTGGTCTATCATCTGTTTATCATGCTTCACATCTTTTTGGAACTCCATATCTGCAAAATTCAATTTGATACGAGGGAATTGCATCTTTTCGTCTCTGATAGCTTTTCTTAAGGTATGAGCTATCATCGTTCCTTTATCCAAGATCTCTTTATCTTTGTAACCGGCAATCCAATCGACAATGTGAACCAACTGGCATTTCTTGTTCTCTTCTGAAGGACCAGATAATCTATTCTGCCAATGCATCTCTTTCAACACAAATCCTTGCTCTTAATGTTGATCTTTCAAAGAGCATTGAGCTCAGAAAGTGTTTCGAGCATTTATTCGTTTCTTCCGCCACCTGAACTTGATATTCTTGGAATATCTTGTTAATCCGTGGTGGTATATCGTCATGATATGCTTTCTTATTCTATATCAATGGAAGAACATGGAACATCATCTGTGTCTTTTCTCTCAAGCTTCGTGAGCACTGCCTGTGTGCAAAGTCTCGAAGTGTGAATTCTGACTTCTTGAAGTCACCTATCTCGACCATGTCTTTCTGCTAAATACATTGCTTCAATTTTGGAATCAGCAAGCCCATTGTTAATTCCATCCTTCATCTTAAACCAATCCGGAGTTTTTCCTTGTCTAAGTTATCATCGCTGCTCACCAAGATTTTCCTCAAGACTGCTAAATCTCTCTCAATCATTTCAAGAAGAACATGGAGTTCTTTTCACCTCTGTCTCGTCAAGTAATCTTTTGAAAACCCTCTCGTTCCATCTTCTATCCTCAATCCACCGAAGGCCGCGAAGACTTTTCAGATCTTTTGTAATCCTTCTGTCCAAGTTGGTGCTATCTTTTTCTTTATCTATTGAATCTTGCAGTTGTTCTCCATAATCTTCCTTCATATATTTCCGTTGGATTGGTACTTCCAACATGACGACAACATCATCATCTTTATCTATCTTGAATCCGGTGAACCGTTTGCATCTATCCTTGTGTTCTAATGGAGTTCCATGAGTTAACGTTGTCAAGATCTTCAGTCTGTTTTGGTAGTTGGGTTGCATGGTTTTCCTATTCATGTGCGGAGTAATACTTTGAGTGCGGGATGGAGTAGCTACCATACCACTACTCTTATCATTCACTCTTGTACATTGGATTGGCGGATTAATGCGATTTAACTCATTCCACGGATGTAGAAGTGGCCTTTATCCCTCGATACTTTTACTTCCGTCCTTGTTTTCCGGAGTGCTCTCTCGAAGAAAGTAATCAATAATCTCTTGTTGGTGATCTCGCCATTTCTACACGGAGCAAAATCTTTAATTATCTGGTGGGAATAAACACAAACTCTTTTCTGTCCTCGTCTTTCTACCGGTGCTCGACATTCCCAAACAAGATGGAGGAAAATATCTCTCTCTTTGTTTCATCAATTCTTTTTCTGTGGTAAAGCCAATTATGGTTGATGCCATCAGCCGCAAATCTATTGTGTTAGCCTCAAGGTTAAAGAAAGCAATAAGTATCTCTACAATAAACTCCAGATCCTCCATATTCGTTTCTTCTCGGGATTCCACCATAATATAGCATCACCTCCTTGTATAGAAGATATATCCGCACATCTCAATTGCGTGATCCTTGGTTCTTACCGTTGCAACAAGAATCTAATCCGACAATGTCTAACTAAATCTTTCCATTGATATCAAGGAACTCTATTGTTTGAAGGCGATATTGTTTCCGAACTTCTTTTCCCAAATCCGAGAGAAGAAACAATGCTATTTTCATAGTGGTTGATAACTTCTAAAAAGTCATTCTTTTCTTCCGGTGAGACAATGTCGTAGTGGTGTCACGGCAGATGCCATGGATAGGCTAAAGGTGGGGACTAATATGCGCTAGGGGAATCCAGGGAGGGATAGTAGAGTGAATCTCCACACAGAAGTTTGTATTGCTATATCTCCAAGATTACAAGTGCTCCTTGAGCTGTATTGGCGAGAGGAGGAAGAAGGTGCTCTCTTACTCTTGCCTACTATCTTCCCCAAGAACCCTAGATCAACTAGTGCTATGGAACTACTAAACCAACTAGTGCTCCGCCAACCCCCTCTACCAGAACCCTAACCCACCTTATATAGGGGAGGTTCGGTCCTGGCCTAGGGCATACGTGGAGGCATATTCCTAAGAATATGCCCCCTCCCAAAGTGGTAACCCGATCGGGGTGCTTTTCCCCCGCGTCACACATGCTTTAGCGACGTAGCCTGCGGCAGCGGCGTCGTTGTCGACCACGTGAGCGCGTGTCCTGCTCAGTCGATTGGACCTTCTTTTTTGACCAGAGAGATTCCTTCCTTCTCCCAGAAGCTAAGCGAGGATCCGGATCATAGTAGATCCGGCCACACCTGTTCCTTCATATAAACTAGACAAGCACTCCTGACTTACTCCTTATGTCGGATGAGACAATGTTAGGCGACCCCCCCTGGTCCGGGTTACTCCGTGATTCGGACTACCTTGGGGTAACCCGGTCAGCATCCGCTTTGACCTTGCCGGACCTCGGCTAACTCGGCCGTTATACCCCGGAGTGACCCTCCCCGGGGGTATCCCCCCAACATTAGTCCCAGCGTTGATGCGGTCTTAGCCTCTCGGCCGCTAAGGCCGCATCAGGTTCATTATATTCGAACCTCGGACGTTTAATTCTGAGTTAGTTATCTCGGATTATATGGATTTACGTTCCTTCCAGACGTTCCAAGTTTTCACTTGCCGGCCGGGTCACCACTTTGGCTCGGATCCCATGGTTATCATGGTTTGATCCGGGCCCCGTTTCCTTCTCTCATACGCCAACCCACGTGGAGGCTAATCATTACCTTGTCTTATTTTAAGGGCATGCATAGTAACCGCCGCAGTAATTATCAGTTTCACTGTGTGTGGGTCACGTCATGCCTGCCTCCTCGTTTACCGCAACAGCACGTCGTGTCATGGGATCACTTCTACTCTATGGCCCCCTGTGTGGCTTTTCTCTGATTGGCTGATGCCGGTGATACACGGCCACACCGTGTGGCTTGTCGGCGCAGCGTGATCCCACTCATCGATCACTAGGGGTGGTTAAATAGGGGAGGGGCGCGTCCCTTAGCGTTTTTCCACCTTTGCGCCCCTTTGCCCGTTATGTTTTATCCTTCGTCTTCCGTGCGACCATGCCGCCGCCGGTGCTTTCTAGCAGTAGCGCCACCTTTCTCCGTGCCTCCACCGCAGCCACCGCTTCACGGCTTCGCCACGGGTCCATGCCAATCTAGGCCTCAGATTCCCGCGCCGCTAGCTCCGGCGAGGCATGGATCTGAGATATTGGAGGAGGAGCTTCGTCGTGCGCGGCGGGAAGGAGATGGGAGGCGGCCGGACCAGCGTAGCGTGGCCTTGGCGTCTTAGGTCTATCTAAGATGACATTGGTAGCTCTACTAGAAGCGGTATTCAGCCGTGTCGCCGCTCGTCTCCCCTCCGCCGAACTGGCCCCCTCACCCAATCTGGGTGAGTTTGTTGTATTCCTGTCCCACTTCCAACGAGGATTTGGCCTCCCGGTGAGCGATTTCTTCCGGGATTGGGTTAGGACAAACCACCTGCAGCCGCACCATCTCCCAGCAAACGCTATCACCTCTCTTTCCTCCTTTGCCTCTACGATCGAGGGCTACACCGGACTATGGCCCACGAAGGAGCTATGGATCCGGTTCTTCGGCCTCCATCGCAACGCTGTCCCCAATATCCACGTTGAGTCAGAGGACAAGCAGCTCACCTAGTTCGGAGCTGCCTCCATCTCGCCTCGGAGGTTTTCGGTCTTTCCCCGGGTTACCGGGCTTGACTCCTGCAAAGGATGGGCCCGGACCTTCTTTTTCGTCCGGAACAAGGGTACCGAAGACTTGATTGATTCTTGCCCTATGCTGGGTCTTCCCGACAGTTTTGGGAGGAGGTCCCCAAGAAACCTACCGCTCTGGGCAACCAAGTTAACAAGAGGTTCACGGAGCTGAAGAAGCTCGGATTGCGCAACGAGGATGCTATGATCACGTTCGTGCGCAACCGAATCTCTCCCCTCCAGAAGCGCACCCAGAAGTTGTGCCACATGAGCTTCGGCCACGACCCCAACCGAACCTCCTCCTTCGAGTTGAGCAACACGGAGATCTTTCGCCAGGTTAAAGCTCTTTTCACCACCCACAAGGATTTCTCCGCCAAATGGACGTGGGGAATCGAGCACTACTGCCATGACAGGCTCCCTCCCGCGGTAAGCTTCACGGGGCAAACTTATTTCGGATCAAGTATGTGTCGGTTTTTGTCATATTTTTGACTCTGCTCTTTGTGCTTTTTCTCAGCTGTTTCTTCAGCAAACTCTCGAGGATGGCACGAATCCGACACTTAAGTGGGCGTCGGACCGAGAAATCCCGGATGAGGAGGAGCCGGACCAGGAGATGTTCCTCCCTATGACCGACGCCACCAAATGACCTAGCGGTAAATTCTCTTCTCTTAGAGATTGGCCCGATGATGAGGATGACTCGGATATCGACGTGATTGAACCCGTTGAGGCTATCCCTCTTTCTTTTTCCTTTCCGGCATCAGCTAACCCTGGTGGGCATATCCACGAGGATCCTCCACTTGCTACGGGTGAGCCGGTTCCGGTGGCGTCGAAGAAGAAGCGCGGAGCCGCATCAAGTTCTTCCTCCGAACCTTCTCAGCCTACAAAAAGGCAAAAGAAGGTCGGAGATAAGACTGCCTCCAAGCGAGCAGGAAAAGCCCCGGCACGGAGGGCCCGGAAACCCAAGGAGACTGAAACCTCGGAGGCGTAAGTCATTTCTCATTGCGTAACTCATTTTTCCTTGCATCGCGGTAATTTCACTCCTGACATTATTCTATTTTTCAGGCCTCCTGTGGAGGTCCCTCGGAGCGGATCGAGCATCTCTTCTCCCCTTCGGTCCGGCCCTTCTCCTTCTCGTGACGACGAGTCACGCCTGCTGAGCCCTATTCCGGAGGGCTCTGCGGCTACTCCGGGTTTCGCAGTACCTCATCGAGAGGAACGCGACCTCGGAGCTGGAGGGGTTGGTTCGGCCGAGGCAACGGCGTCCACCACTTCGGCATTGCCGCAACCAGCAACCACCGAGTCTATCACAACACCAGCACCAGCAGCAGCTCCAGTACCAGCAACCGAGCCAGCACCTGCCCGGCACCAAGGAAACCGACAACAGCTCCAGTGCCAAGTTCCTCTGCCTCTTCCGAGTCATCTCAGCCTCGGCGAGGAACCATTCCAGCAGCTTCCAAAGGGAAATCCACCATGGTTACTTCTTCCCAGCAAGCTAAAGGCAAGAAGGCTCCGGATACCGCCAAGTCTACATCCGTCGAGGCCGGCGTGAACTACATCGTCGATGCTTCCGAAGAAATCACCAGCAGCGACGGATGTTCCTGCCGAGCCAACAGATGCGCAGCAGATGGTTCTGCACACCAGCCCAGCTCTTGCCCTAGTTGAGAGGAAGGAAGCTCATCCGAAGGGCCTGGTGGCACCCCACATGCCCACTGGAAAACGGTACCCTCCGAGCCTTATCGAGTTCGTTATGAATTGGAACAAGGCGGAGTTCATCCACAACGACGATCTCCCGGAAAAGTTTGGCCCCGCAGAATTTTCTGCCCAGATGAATACTACCGCCAAGGCAATTAACCTCGCGGGGCTAATGATGGAGGTATGTAAACTTCAAAACCAACGTAGATAATAGCCGGGTTTGGGAAAAGTTCTTTACATGCTGTAGATAATAACCATTAGTCCCCGAGCCTCCGGGGGAGTAGCTTGTTACTTGGCTGGATGCTCATTAGAAAACCAACGTAGCTGCATGTAAACTTCAGATATGCACACACCTAGAGCCGGGTTAAGTTCCACTTGGCCCGGATCTTGCACACTTCGAATATGCACACACCTAGAGCCGGATTAAGTTCCACTTGGCCCGGATCTTGCAACCTTCGAATATGCACACACCTAGAGCCGGGTTAAGTTCCACTTGGCCCGGATCTTGTACACTTCAAATATGCACACACCTAGAGCCAGGTTAAGTTCCACTTGGGATGGATCTTGCACCCTTCGAATATGCACACACCTAGAGCCAGGTTAAGTTCCACTTGGCCCGGATCTTGTACACTTCGAATATGCACACACCTAGAGCCGGGTTAAGTTCCACTTGGCCCGGATCTTGAACACTTCGAATATGCACACACCTAGAGCGGGTTAAGTTCCACTTGGCCGGATCTTGCACACTCGAATATGCACACACCTAGAGCCGGGTTAAGTTCCACTTGGCCCGGATCTTGTACACTTCGAATATGCACACACCTAGAGCCGGGTTAAGTTCCACTTGGCCCGGATCTTGCACACTTCGAATATGCACACACCCAGAGCCGGGTTAAGTTCCACTTGGCCCGGATCTTGTACACTTCGAATATGCACCAAGCTAATTTTACACTCCTGTACTTCTTTCAGGTAACCACCAATCGCCGGAGCGCCGAATTTCAACGCCTGCTTGATACCCACAAGATCCTGCGTGGAAAACATGTTGCACTTGGTGCAGAACATGAAAAGAGAGGTAATTTTCTCCCTCGGCACCTCTCCGTTTTTCTTTATTTTCTTCCGCCGAACTAATCTCCTCATTCGGTTTTTTGCAGCTAGGGTGGAGGCTGAGAACAAAATTATGCGGAAGAACTTGGAGGAAATCCGGGGTATGTCCTCTTCTGTCCGGCCTTGTTGTGTTTTCCATTTCTTCTTCTCCTTGGCTCGGCAAACATTCACTCCTCGGCTTTGCCGGGTCAACATACTATTTCAGCATCGCTTGAGGATAGTGTGCCCGTGCCTGATATGATGCTGCATTTTCTCGAACAAGCGGGGCAGCATCAGGCCGAGCTGAAGAAGAAGAATGATGACCTTGCTCTCCTCCGAACTAAGGGCGACGAGATTGCCAAGCTCAAGGCCGAGATGGAGAAGATGAAGGCCCAGCACCGAACCGAGCTCCAAAAGGTTGGCCAGGACTTCACAGAAGAGCGTGAGCGCCTTACTCTCCAAATCTCTAAGGGCCAGGACCTACTCAGAGAATCCGACGTCCAGCTTGGGTTAGCAAACGCTGAGCTTGAGCAACTTCACAAAAGACGCGATGCATGTATCAAGGAGTTGACCCGGATCCATAGCCATATTTCTCGTAAGTTCCTTTCCCTTGTCCTACATAACTCTCCGGGTTACCTCATATGTCTTTTCTTTACCTTCTTCCTTTGTCTTGTTTCTAGACCACTTTCCAGAGGGTACTGCGATTGCCAGCGCTATTGTTGCCAAATTTCACCGAGAGAGGGGTACCCCCATTGCTCCTGATGGTGAGAACATTCCCTTGGACATGGAGGACCTATTGGTCAGCTTGTCCTCTCGCGTGGAGACCATCAAGAATTATGGCAAGGATATCCTTGACATTGCAGTGCGCATCTTCAATACGTTCTGGCCCGGAGAGAGTAGCCCGGAGACCATCGCAACTCCCGTCGAGAAATTAATGGAAGTTGAGACCCAGCTTGACCTCTGGAGAGAATCTGCTGGTCGTGCTGCAGCTGACACCATCCTTCATCATATTCTCACATGGTACGAGAAGATCGACCTCAGCCTCCTCACACGCCGGCGCACCGGATCCAGATGGACCGATGATCCGGAGTGGGTAGCTCGGCGCCAGGCGTGCACCTACAACCTCGTCAAATATTCTCCTACTCATGACTGGATTGAAGGGCCGAGCTTCCTGGAATCCGCTGGGGACGAGCAAAATGAGAATGTTGAAGATGGGTCGGATGAGGGCAAAGAAGATGATGCTTCAGATATTGAAGACATCGACGACGACGTCGAACCTGCTCCTGCTGCTGCTCCTTAGTTGCAAAAAAAACTTGAAAACTTATCAGATCCCTGGTATGCCGGGTGCAATTGTATGCTGGATATATGATATTTTGCTACTACGTTGTTATGCCGGATTAACTTGGGCGTAGTCCCTGAGTTTCATTTTCTTGTTCGTCCAATTCTTTGGCTCGGTCCGTGTCTACCTTGATTCAGTTTTATGACTTACGAATCCGAGCTTCAAAAATTGTCTTAACAATACTTAGAAACTTTGAGGCTTGGCTCAAAATAATTCAGCATAATAACTTGAAAATAAATACAGGGTTAGTCCAAAAAACAAACGTTAGCTCGAATAAATTCGTTTCCTTAGTCGTTTTTCATGTGCTACGCAATTCCAAACTTGTTCCCTTGCTTGCCATGAAGCCAATTCTTGTTGGACAGCAGCAAGTCGAAGGGTTGGGTTTTTGGTGCTCACACATTACTAATCCGGGTTAAGTAGAACGACTTATTCTAGCTACCGCATAAGAAATTACGACAAACATTATTAAGGTAGTCCCCAAGTTACTGCTCGAGGCGCTGCTATTTCATTGATAAGCTCATTGCCGACATACATACCGTCATATGAGATGACTCGGATACATACACTTCTTAGCTAAGTGTAGAAGGGACGAAGTAGTGCTACATTCCACGGTCGTTTGGATTCCTCTCCGGACCTATCTGCCTTGTTCTTTTCCTGTGGCTTTGCATCTATAAGATAGTAAGAATCATTGTGCAATGCTTTGCTCACAATGAACGGCCCTTCCCATGGGGGGGATAGTTTATGCATGCCAGTAGTACGTTGTACCAACCGGAGCACCAGATCGCCTTCCCGGAAGACTCGGGGGCACACTTTCCGGCTATGATAGCGTCAAAGGTTTTGCTGATATATGGCAGATCTGGACAGTGCCAGTTCTCTCGCTTCTTCCAGCAGATCAAAATCATTTTGCCGGGCTTCATGCACTTCGGCTTCTGTGTATTGGGTGACCCTAGGCGAATCATGCTCTATGTCAGCTGGTAATACAGCTTCTGCCCCATATACTAGAAAGAATGACGTGTAGCCTGTTGATCGATTCGGAGTTGTTCTTAAGCTCCATAGTACCGCTGGTAGTTCTTCTATCCAGCACCCCGCTAATCTTTGCAGCGGCTCAATGAGCCGGGGTTTTATCCCGGATAATACTAATCCGTTGGATCTTTCCACTTGTCCGTTCGATGCCGGGTGGGCTACCGAGGCGACATCGAGTCGGATCTTCTTATCTCGGCAGAAGCGCGCAAATGCTCCTTCCGCAAAATTTGTTCCGTTGTCAGTTATAATACTGTGTGGATAACCGTATCTCACGATGATGTCTTTGAGAAATGTCACGGCCGTAGCTCCATCACATTTTCTTATAGGTTTCACTTCAATCCATTTTGTAAACTTGTCCACCATGACCAAAATGTGTGTCATGTTTCCTCTCGCCGGTTTGAACGGGCCAACCATATCCAAGCACCATACTGCAAATGGCCACGTAATTGGTATGGTCTTGAGTTCCGACATAGGCATATGTGTCTTGGTGGCGTACCTCTGACAACCATTGCATTTTCTCACCAGATCTTCTGCTTGTTCCAAGGCACTTGGCCAGTAGAACCCATGCCGAAACGCCTTCGCCACCAAGGCTTGGGATGTGGCATGATGCCCACATTCCCCTTGGTGTATATCTCAGAGGATGTCAAGCCCTTCTTCCGGGTCAACGCATCTTTGGAGGACATTGGTTACACTCCGTTTGTACAACTCGGAATTGATGATTGTGTATGCTTTTTCTCTCCTCTGAGTTTGCCTGGCTAACACCTCCTCAGTGGGTAACGTTCCGTCTTTCAGGAATTGGAATATAGGCAGTGCCCAAGCTGGTATGACTCGTGGAGGGAATATCTCCTCATTAATTTCCATCTGATCCACCGGCATAACTTCAGCCGGATCACGCTGAGCAGTCCCCGGGTCTAGCGAGGTAGTCCCCGGGTTTGTCGAGGCAGTCCCCGGGTTTGCTGACGTAGTCTCCGGGTCTCACGTACTACCTCCCACGTCAATGTCCATGGGCTCAGCTCTGGATTCCGTATTTTCCGGGACATAGATCGAGTCGGTTCCTGGGGACGGCCTGATAGATGGTTTTCTGAGGTGTTCCAATGCTACCCCCGGTGGAATTGCCTGTCTGGTCGATCCGAGCTTTGACAACATGTCGGCAGCCTCGTTTTCCGCCTGGGGTACATGGTGAAATTCACACCCCTCGAAGTAACCAGATATCTTCTGCACGTGAAATTTGTATAGTGCCATGTTTGTGTCCAAGGCGTCCCACACTCCGGACACCTGCTGCACCACCAGATCCGAGTCGACAAAGCATATTATCCGACGTATGCCAATCTCCTTTGCCACTTTGAGCCCATGCACAAGAGCCTCATACTCAGCGACATTGTTCGATGCCGCGAAATGGATCTGCAATACATACTTTAGCTGATCTTTCTTTGGCGAGGTAAGCACAACCCCGGCGCCTAATCCGGTTTTGGTTTTCGACCCGTCAAAGTGCATACTCCAGTAATTCGGATCTGGTGGCGGTGGTTCGTATTGTACCTCGGCCCAATCCACAAAAAAAGTCAGCCACAACCTGAGATTTGATCGCTTCTCTTCTGTCGTATTGGGGCGCATAAGGGGCTAACTCAATTGCCCATTTTGCGATCCTGCCACTCGCATCCTTGTTACCCATTATCTCGGATATGGAAGCCTCACATATTACTTTGATGGGGTGCTCCTCAAAGTAATGCTTTAACTTCTTTGCCACCATATAGACACCATATGCCACCTTTTGAAAGTGCGGGTAGTTCTGTTTTGAGGCAGACAATACCTCGCTCAGGTAATATACTGGCCTCTGCACCGACTTACCCTCTTCAGTGCGCTCCGCTACGATTACTGCACTTACAACTCGGTTGGTTGCGACTACGTAGAGCAACATTGGCTCCTTTGATAGTGGAGAAGCTAACACTGGCGCGGTGGCCAACATCTTCTTTAAGTGGGCAAAGGCTTCATCGGCCTGTGGCGTCCAAACGAACTTATCCGACTTTTTTATGAGCTGGTAGAGAGGCAGTGCCTTTTCTCCCAACCAACATATAAACCGACTCAACGACGCCAGGCATCCAGTGAACTTCTGGACATCGTTAAGACACTTCGGCATCTCCATTCGTTCGATGGCTCGGATCTTAGTTGGATTAACTTCGATACCTCGGCTGGAGACGAGAAATCCGAGTAATTTCCTAGCCAGGACACCGAAGGTACATTTTTCCGGGTTAAGCTTCATCCGGAACCTTCTCCAGTTCGCGAATGTTTGCCTTATGTCGTCAAGGAGCGTTGTCCTTTCCTTGGTCTTGATAACCACATCATCCATGTATACTTGTACGTTTTGACCTATTTGGTCGTGCAAACATTTTTGCATACACCTTTGGTACGTTGCACCTGCATTACAGAAACCGAACGTCATAGTGCGATAGCAGTAAGCCCCGTACGGGGTAATAAATGCCGTTTATATTTGATCATCTGGGTTCAGAGGTATCTGGTGGAAGCCATAATATGCATCAATGAACGACAACAGTTCGCATCCCGCGGTCGAGTCTATGACCTGATCTATCCTCGGCAGTGGAAATGGATCTTTTGGACACGCCTTGTTCAGGTTCGTGTAATCGATACACATGCGCCAAACCACTGCGCCGCGTTGGATCGTCCTTCTTCTTTTCTACCAGCACGGATTAGAGAGCCAATCCGGATATAGTACCTCCATGATGAATCCTGCTGCGATGGCGAGCTATCTCGTCTCCAATGACTTTTCTCCTATCCTCGGCGAAGCGGCGGAGAGGTTGCTTCACCGGCCTTGCTCCGGGTCTTACGTTCAAAGAGTGCTCGGCCAACTCCCTCGGAACACCTTGCAAGTCCTGTGTAGACCAAGCAAAAATATCCCGATTCTCCCGGAGGAAGTTGACGAGCTCGCTTTCCTATTTGTCAGTTAACCTGGCACCAATTGTTACGGTGCGCTCCAGAAACATGTTATCAACTGGAATTTTCTTGGTGTCCTTTGCGGCTTGAAATGAAACGCTGCCATGCGGGTTACTTAATGTCGGCATATATTGCTGCGCGGAATGAGCCAATGTCGCCACCTCTTGGATTTTTCTTTTCTCTTGCGCAATCACGAGTGACTCGGCTAGGTTAGACCCGGCTGAAGCACACTCCATGGAACGTCGGAAATCTCCAGTAATGGTAATCACTCCATTTGGCCCGGGCAACTTCATCTTCAGATAACTGATGTGACAGCTTGCCATGAATTTGTTCAATGATGGTCTTCCGAGTAACGCATGATATGCACTTTCCAAGTTCACCACCTCAAACTCTAGATTTTCAGTTCGGCAGTTATCCCTTGTGCCGAATAGCACGTCGACCCGTACTTTGCCTATGGGCTCACAAGAAATGCCTGGTACAATGCCATGGAAAGTTGTTCTCGTAGCCTGGAGCATGTTCTCCGAGATGCCCAACTTGCGCATCGTATCCACATACATGATGTTAATACTACTGCCATTATCAATCAAAACCTTGGAGAACCTCACGTTGATGTTCGGTCCAATGAATGTCGGATCTAGCACTAACGCATACGAACCAGGACTCGGCATAAGTTTAGGATGATCTTTGATGTTCCAGGTGATTTCCTGGTCTGACCAAGGCATGTACCTCGTCACTGCTGGCATGACCGCATTGACCTCCATATGTCGGTGCTGCAAGCTCTTTCTATCTGTCTCCTCGGTTGTGAACACACAATAACTCTGGTGATGTTCCCTGTACTCATTCCTTACCTTGTTTCCGCGGTATCTCTGATCCGGTTGTTGCTGATTTTCCACCTGATGCACTGCATCCCTTCTCTCATTGTTGTCATACCTCGGCGGAGGGGGGGCAACATTAGCTGTTGCGTGTTAGCTCTAGAGAGCAATTGCTGCCGGGGTAACTCCTGTCGAGGTTGATCATTCCGGGGTGCCTGAGCATTCCCCGAACCACCTTGCTCTATCTTTCGCATCCACTCACATTGCCTCGTCGTGTGACCCGCCGGGCTATTCGGATTTGGCGTGTGAAACTTACATGGCTGGTCCAGCATCGACTCATAGGTATACCTCGGACGGTCTTTCTTTTCCTGCCACTGTTTCTTCTGCTCTGGAGTCCATGTCTTCTTGCCATCATTTCTTGAAGTCCATTGCCCTCTAGTTCTCTGGTGTTGGTTGCTCCCTGTTCCGGGTTGATCTTGATTCACAGCTGCAACTTGTTGCGAACCGTAGTGATGGTCCGGTCTGTCATCTCTCCTTTTTCCTCTGTAATCATTCCTCCGGGATGACCCAGCTCCATCCCTCTGATAGTATTCCTCGTTTGACTCGTTTGAGGCGAGCCTAGGTTGAGTCGGATCGCCCAAAGCATACGAATCAGCAATCCGGATCATTTACGCCCAGAATGGCATTTTCCTTGCAACTTCATCCACACTTGTCGTCAGATTCGCACCCTTGCGAACCACGCTATGGCCTGCGACTCTATGACACCTTCACACGAGTTTCTCACGGTACACCACCGGGTCAGGAATTCACGATCCGTCTCGTTGGGTCTTTGCTTGCACATTGCCAGGGTCTGCGGTCTATTCGGCCTCTGGTATGTACTTGAGAAGTTGCTGATAAACATTTCTTCAAAAACTATCCAGCAGTTGATGCTTCTGGGTGGCAAGTTATTCAGCCATACTCTGGCCGGGCCTTCCAACATCTGGGGCACGTAACGCACAGCCCATCTCAAGTTGCCCGTTGCAATTTTCACCGTTGTAGCATAGTTTATTAGCCAATCCTCTGGCTTGGTACTGCCATCATACGTCTTCGTGCCTCTGGGTAATTGGAAGTTTGGTACCGGTGGTTCCTTCATGATCCGGGGTCCAAAGCACGCTGGACCTGGAGGACCTTGACATTCGATCTGTTCCGACCTGTACAGGCGATCCTGTTTTAACCTGGCGTCATCCGGCATCAAATCCCTGCTTCCCAATCTAGACCCTATCACATGATAGTCCGGTCTGGGGTATCCTGCGTTCACCATCTCCGAATCACCGTCGTTGTATCGGTTTTGCTCTCGTTGCGCACCTTTCTGCTGCATACCTCGGCCGGTGCTTTGCTCTTGCCTCGGTATATTCCGCTGCTGCGGTTGTCCTGCTCCTGCGGAGTTGCGCTGTCCGGCATTGCCGTTGGCAGCGTTCCCTTGACCGGCATTGCCTTGGTCGTGATTGCCTCGGCCAGCTTCACGTCGGCTCGCACTCCGTCGATCATCATTCTTCCGCATCTCTTTTTCTTTTCCCGCACGCGTCGGGTCGTACGGGACGATCTGTTTGTTCCGTCTGGCCGAGGTTACTACCTCTTCTCTCCTCGGACCACCATGAGGTGATGATGCAGATCCAGCGGATTTCTCCGGGTTACCCATCACCGAATGGACGATCTTGGAAGCTCTAGCTCTCTCCGGGTTAGCCCTCAGTAGCTCTTCGTTCTACCTGTTCGCGATCCGAACCAGATCGTTAACCCTGTCTTGCTGTCTTTGACGGGCCTCACCCGTCAGACCCTCTAGCTCGGACGCAGCCGCATCTGCTGCTCTGAGCTTATTCGCCGGGGTACTATACTTCGGCAACCCCACAGACAGATAGTTTTCCGACCCTTCTGCTCCATCATCACCTTCTCTGTTCATCTCACTTATGATATTTCTCCCTTTTACCCTTACTGCATCAACCTTGTTTGCCTTTGCGTACTCGCGCAGCATCATGTTTAGCGACTGCTGATCCGCAGCTATTTTCTTTGCGCCCTCCAGTATCTTTTTCCGAGTTTCCTCTAGCTCGGCCTGTGCCTGAGCCGGATCTACCACTGCTGCTACCGGGTTAGCCAAGATATCCATAGCCTCTCTCAATACGTTCTCAGGCCTCTCTAGTGGAGGTCCTCTACCTTTCCTCGGTGCCTTAGGTGTTACCTCCGGGTCTGGTGCTGGGTCCTTGCTTGCGCCTACACCTGGCGCAGTCATCATCACCTCCGCATGGTCCGGGGAGCGAGCGATACGCTCCCCGCGAGCCACAGTGAGGGGTGGTTCCCCCGCATCGACGACGCGACGTGGATGAGCGCACGAGACGTCCACAGCAACGTAGACCCTGTGCGCGCTGAGCTTGACGAAGATGCTGTTGCGCGGAAGTGGGCGCGTGCCGAAGCAGCCAGCGTTGTTGCCAAAATCCAGCGCCCAAAGCGCGGCGAGCCCGGGAGACGATGCGTGGCTGGTGCCGATGAGGTTTCCGTCCGGATCTTCACCCTGCTAGCGCCGCTAGCCCATGGTGGGCGCCAGCGTAAGTGGTGGTGGTGCAGATGCCATGGATAGGCTAAAGGTGGGGACTAATATGCGCTAGGGGAATCCAGGGAGGGATAGTAGAGTGAATCTCCACACAGAAGTTTGTATTGCTATATCTCCAAGATTACAAGTGCTCCTTGAGCTGTATTGGCGAGAGGAGGAAGAAGGTGCTCTCTTACTCTTGCCTACTATCTTCCCCAAGAACCCTAGATCAACTAGTGCTATGGAACTACCAAACCAACTAGTGCTCCGCCAACCCCCTCTACCAGAACCCTAACCCCCCTTATATAGGGGAGGTTCGATCCTGGCCTAGGGCATACGTGGAGGCATATTCCTAAGAATATGCCCCTCCCACAGTGGTAACCCGACCGGGGTGCTTTTCCCCCGCGTCACACATGCTTTAGCGACGTAGCCTCTGCGGCGCCCGCGTCAGCCGACGTGAGCGTCGTCACCCTTGTCGGCCATGACCCGGTGGTCCTGCCCTTGCTTTATTCGCTCATGCAGTGCGTATCGGACCTTCTTTTTTGACCAGAGAGATTCCTTCCTTCTCCCAGAAGCTAAGCGAGGATCCGGATCATAGTAGATCCGGCCACACCTGTTCCTGCATATAAACTAGACAAGCACTCCCGACTTACTCCTTAAGTTGGATGAGACAATGTTAGGCGACCCCCCTGGTCCGGGTTACTCCGTGATTCGGACTGCCTTGGGGTGACCCGGTCAGCATCCGCTTTGACCTTGCCGGACCTCGGCTAACTCGGCCGTTATACCCCGGAGTGACCCTACCCGGGGGTATCCTCCCAACAGACAAAGATTCATCTTCTCTTGTATCTGTAAATCTTTAATCTTAATGATGTGTCGTTTCTTTCTCCCTGATACATCGTCCTTTATATTTCCTTCACAAGTGGTTCTATTCTTTTATCATGTTTCTCGAGAAAACCGGAGCTATGTTCATCCTATCCTTCTTGTCTCATGACAATCCTTCAATTCTTCTAACCCTTTGTGTCTCAAGCAAAACGCAAGACTCGCAACAAGTCTAGCAAGTTTGCAAGGTCTAATGGTCGCACCATTCCGTTGTTCATCATATTGGGAACACAAGGATCACCTTCGTTCCGAACACCCGCCTCTCGTCATGTCTTTTTCTTTTTCCTAGGAATCTCGGGGCGAGATTCTTGTTAAGTGGGGGAGAGTTGTAGCATCCCAATTGTCTAACAATTGCAATGCTACTAGCCTAGTCTATATATATGCTACCTTCCTACATATAATTGTTGCATCATAATTATATCATGCTCATGTCATCATGCCACATTGCATTTGAGCATCATATAAAACCCTTTTCATTTGGTTCTTATCTCATATGCACTATTAATTGTATTTGCCTCTTGATATATTGTATTTGGTTCTTGATAAATGCTTGATGCCCAAGTTGAGTTGGGGGCATATATTTTGTTAACTCCACCACCTTTCTTTGTCGCCACCCCATAATTCCACCATCCAACTGTATGTGAGCCTTGCATTTTATTTGGTTTACCTCTAGCTCATGTGGGTTGGGATGGATCCACTTCTACTTACACATGCTCTCATATATGCATCATGTTGTTTCCACAATATTGATATGGGAAAAGCCACATGGCCACCTTTGCATGATATGTGAGTAGAATTCTTTGTCAAGCATCCATATGGTTTGTTTTTGAATGTATGCTCATGTTGGAATATATTGAGGCTATTTATGCATCTAGTGGGACATACACACTAGCATGTCCAAATTATTTTCAAATATGCGCATATTCCATCTACTCCACATGGGACACCAATCCTACTCTTTTGGCTTGGCCTTAATTCCATATTTGGAAATGCATGCGTTAATAAATGCCCATGGTCATTTACAATTATTTTCACAATAATAAACATGGCATCTACTATTCATGCATGGGCCATGCAAGATCACTACCAACTTCTTTTCTTTGGGTATTTCTTGGATTTTTGAGTGGAGCATTATTTTTCTCTTTAGCTCTATCCCTTTGCTCTTACACAAACCCTCTCTATCTCACTCTCTTTTTGGCCATCTTATGTCTCTTCTAGCTACCCTCTTGCTCTCTTCTAACCATAACCTTGTGCACATCATAACCCTAACCCAAACCTCACTCCATCACCCTCATCAATCATGCAAGGCCTCTTCTCCACCTCTCAATCTTGGATAGATGGTTTGTTTTTGTTTGAGGCATACCCATTTGAATCATTCAAATTCATATTCTATCTATTCTACCCTACCTAGCTCAAACCCTAAGCTCTAACCATCCTAGCCTAAGCAAAAGCCCTAACCTAAACTCTCTCTAAACCTAGCTACACTCACCTCACCCTTCCCCTCTCCCCACACCGAGGCCACCACCAGCTAGCCTTGTGGCTTTGGTTCGGCCCCAACCCCATCACCCTAACCTAGCTACTAGGCCGAGCCCCTTGCTCGACACCTCCTAGCCGAGCCATCCCCCTCCTTTCCCTCTCTTTTCCTCGCTGCCAAGCTACCCCACCGAGCCCTGCACCGTGCCCCCCCCGAGCCGCAGCCCAGTCAGCCTCGACCCTCCCCTGATCCACCGACTAGGAGAGAGAGGAGAGAAAGGTGCACGCCACCTTTCCCACCTGAGCCCCATGTGCACCTTCCCCTTGCCCTTATCTCCTCCCTCCTCTGCATTGCAGCCTCAGATCTCCCCCAGGGCTCTGCCCATGGCAGCCCTTCACCACCAAGATCCCCACCTACCGCTACCCCTCTCTCTCCCAACCCCGACAACCCTACCGTTGGCATCTGCTCGCTACCACCGTAGTCAAGAGAAGGGCGCGTCGTCTGGTTGTCGAGGAAGACTGAGGAGATCCTCTGGACCAGCCCTATACCGGGAGACAAGGAGGAGGAGATGGCCAGCTCACTGCACGCCGACGAGCCGAAGCAAAACCCTAGCCTTGGGTCGCCTGCAACGCCGCCGATCCTCTGCGCTCCAGGCCGATCCGCTACCACCAGCACACCAGCGGTGAGCCTCTGCACATCCCAGACGATCGTTCGCCCGATAGCCTCACTGGCTTGCGTCGTTTAACACCAAACCGAGCGAGCCAGTCCAGCGGTAGCACCGCTGCACGACGCAGGTCGTGTCGCAGATCGAATCCTCATTGCCGACTCCCATTTTCCGTCACCACGTCACGATGAGAAGAACAACAGTAACACTAGAGTTTTTCCGAATACCCCACCAGCCTTTTATTTTTGCAACCATCAGTCCAGTCTGGGCCCGCCTGTCATGTGTTGTGGCATTTTATAAAAAGGTACCCAGATTTCTTGTGCCTCAACCCACACTCCTCTCAAGGCCATGTGGTTTCTCGCATACATTGCCAATCTCCACGGAACGTGAACAACCTCTCGGTGAGAAAAGCCCCGCGTGGACCGCTGCGACCCACCTGCTGCTGAGTCAGCGTCGGGCCCACTTGTTTGTGACGGTGGCTAAATCTCTCTGAGTATAAAAAGTATCTGTTCTTTTTCTGTTTAATCAAAATAATTTCAGAAATGTTTAATATGTTTTTAAATCCGGAAATTAATAACTTTTAATTAATAAATCCAAATAATACAAATGACATATGTTTTTGAATCAGAAAAATGTGAGGATTTCAAATCTGCCATTCAAAATAATGTTTGACTAATTTAAATTTTCGAAATTGTTTGATTGCAATAAAAATGCATTTTCTTAATTAATTAATAACTTTAATTCTTGTACCCCACACCTCACCTATGCCATGCTATGTTATGCCATGTAATTTGTGCATCATTCATCATGGCATGCTTGTTTGCTTGTCGCATTTTATTTATATGTTTGCGCATTATATTTATGTTGGCCTTGTTTGTTTGGTTCTTCTCGGATAGACGCCGAGCAGGGGAATTATCAGGAATCCCAGGAGTACTACCCAGATCCATCCCTCGCTTCAATTGAGCTTCCAGGCAAGCACTACCACATGATTGCATACATATAGTACCAATTGCTTCTATCTTATTCTTGCAGCATGGAGTCACGAATGCATTAATTTGAATCCCAAGTACTGTATAGCCTTTACTTTTAAACCCCACCGAGCTTGTTCCTCCATCCCATGAGCCATTATACAGGAGTTGTTTGAGCCATGCGAGTCGTAGAACAGCATGTGTAGGGTATGTGAGTGTCTGATGGATAACGAGGTACCTAAACAACTTAACCTGAGTAGTAATGGGATAATTAATGATAGAGGCACCGGTGGGCAATATCTGTCATTTGGTTTTTATGTCCACTTGTGTCCCGTAGGACCCCGAGTACTTGATTCTTGTTCCTTGACTATTCGCACTATCCACATTGGGGAGGCCTTATGGACCCCCCTAAGCCAGATCTTGATTCATTTCTACTTCTTGGGGCCACAAACTAGTTTGGGGTTTTATTTACTATCCTGTACTTATGCCATGTTACTGTTTTGGATGCGGAGTGTTTTCGGGGTATCGACAAGCCCAGTCACATTTTCGGGTTCCTAGTCGTTTACAGCCATTGACGCAAACCTTGGGTCCATCTCGGAGTCGGCCAACTTCGTTGCGGGTAGCTTAATGGGGTGGCCCCCTGAAATATTTTATGAATCCTGTGATCGCTTTGTCGTGAATGCCTCGTTGGGTTTTGAGTTTGTTTTTTCGAGTGTGTCCGCGGTAAATCTTTCTGAAAGCCGTGTCCGCGGTTATGGACGACTTGGACCATAGTTTCTCGATCATAGAGAAGCATAACTAAAGTACCGCTTTTAATTTGACTAAATAACTGACTAGTAATTAGTGCAATACTCATGGAATGGTTAATAAAACTGCCAACGGATGGGTTGTTCGTCCGCTTTCTCATTGGTAAGCGAGAAGGAGGATGGATCTGTTACTTTATACTGTTATAACTATTGTTTCTAATTAACGGACATCCGCCTATCATTGGTTAGGCGGATGGTTAGCGAGTATCTATAGACTTGGTAGTTATTATCTTTTGCTGCAATTGCGTCACCACAGGTATATGTCTGAAGGGAATATGTCCGAGAGGCAATAATAAAGTGGTTATTATCTTATTCCATGTTTATGTTAAATGTTCATTTTCCATGCTATAATTGTATTGATCGGAAATGTCAACACATGTGTGTTTAATAAACAAAAAGGGTTCCTAGTT
The DNA here is from genome assembly GCA_023614405.1 of Avena insularis. Classification (NCBI taxonomy): domain Eukaryota; kingdom Viridiplantae; phylum Streptophyta; class Magnoliopsida; order Poales; family Poaceae; genus Avena; species Avena insularis. The sequence goes on along the minus strand of JAJUPC010000194.1, from coordinate 544,210 downwards.
ATGCCTCTCTTATAGACTAGCTCGTTGATTAACAAGATGATCAAGGTTTCCTGATCATGGACATTGGATGTTGTTAATAACGAGGTCACAACATTGGTGGAATGATGTGATGAACATTCATCCGAAGTATAGCATTACGATCAAAGTCATTATGTTCATATTGCTATAACATCATACGAAGTAATCTTTATCCTTAGACCATGAGATAACGTCAAACATCACACCGTAATAGGGTGACTATAAAGATGGGTTCAGTGCTACGAAGGTGTTATGTTGAGGCTCATGGATCAAGAGTGGAATTTGTCAATCCCGATGATGGATAGATATACTCTGGGCCCTCTCGGTGAGATCACATTGAAATAGCTCGCAAGCAAGTGATGTGATCACTAGAATGTTATATCACGGGAACGAGAAAAGAGTGCATGTCGGAAACGAGATCAAACTAGGTATGGAGATACCGATGATCGAATCTCGGACGTGTAATATATCGCGAGACAAAGGGATTTAGTTACAAGCATTAAAGGTTCTCACGATCACAGAAGTCATCGTTGAATGTGTAGGAGTCAGTACGGATCTCCAGGTCCCGCTGCTGATTATTGATCGGAGAGGGGTCTCGATCATGTCTGCATTATTCGCGAACCGTAGGGTGACACACTTAAGGGATACCGACACCATTTGGAGCAAATATGTTTCAGATAAAGATTTAAGAAAGCGCTGGAATTATTTCAATAGACACCGAAACTGTTTCGGGTGAAATTGCTGAAATTGGTTCTGTATGTAATATTGAAATGTTGCAGGGGGTTTTATGTGAATGTTTTTTAATTAAAGTAATTAACAAAATTCTGAATAAAAAATAATAAAAGAGTTTTATTAAATGAGAGAGCATTAAATTTGTAGAAATTTAATGCATTTAAAGTGGAGACTTTAAAAGAGAATGTGAAGGGGCATTTTAATGTGGAGGGGTTACCACCACATGAATGGAGGAGGTGAAGGGTCACCTCCCCCATGCGCCGACCATGAAGGAGGGGTACCCTCCCCTCCTCCTATAAAAGGCCCCCCTCTCCTCACTTCTCATACACACCTCCTTAGGATCTCTCTCCCCCTCTAGTATTATTTCCCCATGGTCTCGGATTAGCGAGATACATGTTCCCGGTGGATTTATCTAGAAAGGAGTTGCTGCTTCCGCTGCTTTGCTGGAGCGAGGGACGGAGGTTGTCGGGGTACCGGATGTGTGTGCGATCATGGATGCACTGCTGCTTTGCGGTGCTGGACTTGGTGGTGCTGGAGCTGGATCTAATGGACGTGCTGGAGCCGGACCTGCTGGACTTCATCACGATCTTGAGATCGGCAAGTGTACGACTACATCAACCACGAGTTCCTACTCGTTAACAAAGCTCGTTGTCTACGAGGGTAAGTTCTTGTTGGATGTATGTCCACCCGTTGCTTTGTACCTAGTAGATAGATCTTGGCGTGTAGTTCACACCGTAGGAATTTTTTTGTTTTCTATGCTGCGGACCCAGCAGTGGTATTAGAGCCTGATCTATGCGTAGGTGCTTAGCAAGGGTAGTACACATATGTTGATATGTGGGCGATGATGATCATGTTATTGCATCTGCTATGTATTTAGGATATTGGTGGAATAGTGGGATGAAGCGGCCCGGACCAACCTTACATGTCATCGTACATGAGACCGGTTCCACGACTGACATGCAACTTGTTTTGCATAAGTGGCTGGCGGGTGTCTGTCTCTCCTACTATAGTCAATATCTGATTTACAACGAGTTGCTAATAACTTAGTTATCCTCATTGTGGTTCATGTTCGTAGGTGAGAACGGTTCTATCTCTGAAAGCCCTAAGCCACGTAAAACTTGCAATTGATAAATTAGAGGTGTCTAGTTTAGATCGTTGCTAGGCTAGTGTATTAATATGGTATTGTTGTAAGTAGATGTATGATAGATACTCTTACAACACACTCAACGTGTAAGTTCCATAGACCTTGGCCTTACACACAAAGGAATGATAGAGATCATACCACGATGCAAGTGATAGAGATCAAATGCATGGACCATATCATCTCACTTTACACATTAGATGTTAGCATCTTATACTGCTAGTTTGGCGCTTTCTGTAGCATTGTAAGATGATCCCTCTTTTAGATATCAAGATAAAAATGTGTTCTTCCTTAAGTATGCACCATTTTTGTGGATCGTATTTCGAGACATCACGTGATGATCAGGTGTACTCGACTCTACGCTTTCATACAAACGGGTGTAAGACAGTTTTACACATGCGAGTACTAAGGTTCTTACTTGGCGAGCCTAGCATGTACAGACATGGCCTCGGAACATGGACCAAAAGGTTAAGCATGAGTCATATAGTTGATATGATGCCCATATAGATGCTCGCCTTTGAAGCTACATCAACTCACATGATGATCGGACTTGGTGTAGTGGATTTGGTTCATGTAATCACCAAAAAGGCACGAGGGATGTCGTTTTTGAGTGGGAGTTCATATCTAATTTGGATTATTCAAACCAAATTTGTCATAAATTAAATCAAAGTGAATTTGCATAGTTTGTTGTAGTCATTGGCATTCGTTTTCTACCTTATGCTTAGTTTTTATTTGAGATAATAGAACTATAGAATTCTGGATATTTACTTTACGAACTGGTATCGTATTGTTTTGAATGTCAATTTAAAGTTTATAAGTCCTATTGCAAACTTTCAGCAAACTCTATTTACTCCATGAAGTTTAATAAGTAGTATTAAATCAAGAGTAAGAATTCCAATGTTAGTATCTAAAGTATCATGTTTGCCTCCATGATTATTGATATTCAAAAAGTTGTTTTAATATCAAGATTATATTGGAGCTGGAAATTGTTTCGGAAACCATCATGTGTGAAAGATATTGTGATATTCGAAACAATTTTTTTGGTTGCATTATGATAGAGTATAATTTAGCAAAATACATGTTCTCATATTGTATGAGAATTTGTGAAGGATGGAGATGCTAGGCATCCTAATCTACCAAAAAGGTTTTGGGAACTGATATTATACTCGTGATTCTTCCTTATAAGCTATAGTAGCTTGATCATGAAAGTTGTCATGATAAGGATGAATAGAAGATGTAAGTAAAATGTTTACTACACTAATAGATTACTAAAGAATGGATTTTTGAAAGAATGCCAAACATTTGATGATGGTGATCCACTTCAAAGTGTAATTCCAAAGGTATTAGTATTTGACTATATACGCTCTGTACTATGTGTCATGTGAATGACACCACTATTGATGTTGATAGATTCTTTTAAAAGAAAAAGGAATTGCTGAAAGAGAATCTATAAAATATTTGGCAGAAAATATAAGGTTGGAGATGTCCAACTTAGGTATATAGAAGATATACATGTTATGGTTGTATTCCTTGCTTGTTAAAAAAATGTGGTTCTTAGGTATTGGATACCGGTATTGGATATCGAATTGGTTGGTATGAAGTGTCATACAGGACAACGCAATTCATGAACTACAATGGCCTAAGTAAACCAGCAAGAGAATGAGTGATGATGTTCATCGAAAACAAATAGTGTTATTGTGTTTTTCGTTGTCATCAAACCAAGCCTTCAAGATTTGTTTAAATAATTGTTATTTTGTTCCGGTATCATGAGAACAATGGCTGTTCAAATAATTACCGTATTCCATAAAGGATGGATGAACTTTTACAAGTCTAGTTGGAGAAATCATATCCATAAACACTATTACTAAAATGTCACAAGACAAATGATTGAAAGATCACTTATGAAGTGACATCGCTGTTTAAATTATATTTGAAAGAAAACATGAAGAAACTCCATGTTGATGGATTTTTGGAGTCTTTGATTTTGATCAATTCACGCATGTGAGACTTTCCTCAAGATAATTGAAGCTCCGTCCATAGGCCAGAGAGGAGCGGATGACTAGCTTATTGGAAATTGTGCATGCTGATGTGCATAGTCCATTATGTGTAGCCATATGCGATGGATCTTTTTGCTTCATATGCTTTCTCCGAAAATTTGAGTGAATATATCTGTATATTTACTTAACAAGGAAGAAGTATGAAACATTTGAAAATTGTTCAAAGACTTTCAAGATGAAGTGGAAAATCATTGTAACAAGAAAATAAAGAGTTTATGATTTGATCATAAAGGAAGATATTTGAGTTACGTGTTTAGCAAAAACACCTAAGACTTGAGGAATTGTTCCATGATTTGTGTTTCCCGATAAACCATAGGAGTATGGCATATTCGAGAGATAAAATCAAACCATGTTTGACATGGTAAGATCAAGGGTGTCATTTATAAAACTGCATTACATTTTAAGGATTGAAGCTTTAGAGACTACCGCTTTTACACTGAAAAGAGCACCATCGCAATCCATTGAAATGACACCATATGAGTTATGGTTTGGGATAAAACCCGAATTGTCTTTTCTTAAATTTTGGTATGCTATGCATAAGTAGAATGTTTACAACCAAAGTCGGATAAGCACGTCTTTGTAGGTTATCCCAAATAATTTGTTGGGAATTTCTCCATAACACCGAGGACAAAAGAGTTTGTTACTTGGAATGTCAAGTTTCTTGAGAAGGAATTTTTCGCGAAAAGTTAAGTGGGAGGACAATAGAACTTTGATAAGGTTGTTGAACCTTAGCTATATGTGCTAAGTAGCGCAGCCGTGGAAAGTGGCAGCCACAATGCTCATGGCTCTCGTGATTACAAAAGGTGTGATCTCGGAGATTAGAGTTCCTATAGAACCATGTGGGTCGGTAAGAATCAAATAGTAAGATTTGATAAGCAAGTCGTTATTGTTTTGACAATGATGAACCGACTACATGCAAAGAAGCGATGATGGGCCCTGACTCCATAAAATGACTAGAAGTCATAGAATCCGTGATAGTATCCATACACGAGTAAACAAGTTTCTGAACTTGGAAGACCCTCCAGAAAGGCGTGAGGCCTATCGGTCGTGTTTGGATCTATAAAGAAATAAGACATGGATGTTTAACATCTATGAAATAGTCGACATGTCGGAAAAAAGTTTACGACAATGTTCAAGGAGTTAACTATGACAAGATTTGATCTTTCATAGCGATATATAGTCTTGACGGATTAATGTAGCAACCACTACATATAATTTGGTATATGGTAGTTTAATAAACAAAACAAGGTTCTTCTAATAGAACGGTAACCTAGGACATGTACATGATATGGTCCGAAGGGTTTTGTTAATTCAAAGGGTGCTAAAAGGGCATGTAAAGTTCAATAGTTGAAGTAAGCATAGCGGAGTTGGAATCTTCACCATGATGAAACTGTTAAAAGAGTTTAAATTCATCGGAGATGATGAAGATGCTTGCATTTGCAAGAAATTAAGTGGGAGCGCTGAGACATATTTCTAATACATTATGTAGAGGACATATTGTTGATTGGAAATGATGTATCTTGAATTGACACAAGTTAAGGATTTCATTAAAATAAGATTTCGATGAAAGACTTGGGCAAACCCAGAATATTAGGCATCAATATCTATATGGATAGATTAAGGCGCTAATATGGTTGTGCCAGACATACATATATAAGATATTGAAAGGGTTCAATATGAGATATTGAAAGGGTTCAATATGGAAACAACAAGAAAGGTTCTTGCTGCATGGAAAGGATTGTATCAAGATTCAAGTGTTTCAACACTTGGTGAGTAAAATCACATGAAGATTTTGATCAATTATACCATGATATGTATATATCCAGAATGTCCTATGCTCTAAATGTTATGAGCATATACCAGAATGATTCATAAGATGATCGTTGGACAATAGTAAAGATATTCTTATGAGATTTGGAAGAACTAAGAATATATAATGTATAAGTGACAAATAGTTAAAGGTACTTCATTGTAAAGTGTTACATTGATACTAGTTTTGTCACAAGATACAAATTAAATTTATCTCAATTTAGACTATGGGTGGCACAATGTAATGGAAAGGATGTTCCATGATGGATTTGGATGAGTTCCAAAGTTGAGACATTGTGACAGATACTACAACAAAAGACTAAGTATATGACTGCTATAGTAGCAGCAAAGGAGGGCATTTGTGTTAAGTAGTTTGTTATCAAACTAGGTGTGGTTCAAAGTGGGCTAATACTATGAAGGTATATTGTGTGACAATAATATCAACATATTTTGAGCCGAACGAACTAAATGTCTCACCAAAGGACCAAATCTATACAATGCCATCTCATTTGAGAATGAGTGATGCGTAGAGACGCAAAGACATGCAAATACACACGGACCTGAAATTGTCAGATCTAGAGATTATGTTAACCACTAGCAATAGCGTATATGCAACACCAGAAAGCCATAGGTGTTCAATACACAAAGTTTTTCAAACTAGATTATTGACTCTAGTGCAAGTGGGAGACTGAAGGGAATATGCCCGAGAGGCAATAATAAAGTGGTTATTATCTTATTCCATGTTTATAATAAATGTTTATTTTGCATGCTATAATTGTATTGATCGGAAACGTCAATATATGTGTGTTTAATAAACAAAAAGGGTTCCTAGTTATGCCTCTCTAATAGACTAGCTCGTTGATTAAAAAGATGATCAAGGTTTCCTGATCATGGACATTGGATGTTGTTAATAACGAGGTCACAACATTGGTGGAATGATGTGATGAACATTCATCCGAAGTATATCATTATGATCGAAGTCATTATGTTTATATTGCTATAACATCATACGAAGTAATCTTTATCCTTAGACCATGAGATCATGTTAATTGCTAACACCGGAAAAGTATCTTGATAACATCAAACGTCACACCGTAACACGGTGACTATAAAGATGGGTTCAGTGCTACGAAGGTGTTATGTTGAGGCTCATGGATCAAGAGTGGAATTTGTCAATCCCGAAGATGGATAGATATACTCTGGGCCCTCTCGGTGATATCACATTGAAATAGCTTGCAAGCAAGTGATGTGATCACTAGAATGTTATATCACGGGAACGAGAAAAGAGTGCATGTCGGAAACGAGATCAAACTAGGTATGGAGATACCGATGATCGAATCTCGGACATGTAATATATTGCGAGACAAAGGGATTTAGTTACAAGCGTTAAAGGTTCTCACGATCACAGAAGTCATCGTTGAATGTGTAGGAGTCAGTACGGATCTCCAGGTCCCGCTGCTGATTATTGATCGGAGAGGGGTCTCGATCATGTCTACATTATTCACGAACCGTAGGGTGACACACTTAAGGGATACCGACACCATTTGGAGCAAATATGTTTCATATAAAGATTTAAGAAAGCGCTGGAATTATTTCAATAGACACCGAAACTGTTTCGGGTGAAATTGCTGAAATTGGTTCTGCATGTAATATTGAAATGTTGCAGGGGGTTTTATGTGAATGTTTGTTAATTAAAGTAATTAACAAAATTCTGAATAAAAAATAATAAAAGAGTTTTATTAAATGAGAGAGCATTAAATTTGGAGAAATTTAATGCATTTAAAGTGGAGACTTTAAAAGAGAATGTGAAGGGGCATTTTAATGAGGAGGGGTTACCACCACATGAATGGGGGAGGTGAAGGGTCACCTCCCCCATGCGCCGGCCATGAAGGAGGGGTACCCTCCCCTCCTCCTATAAAAGGCCCCCCTCTCCTCACTTCTCATACACACCTCCTTGTGAAGGATCTCTCTCCCCCTCTAGTATTATTTCCCCATGGTCTCGGATTAGCGAGATACATGTTCCCGGTGGCTTTATTTGGAAAGGAGTTGCTGCTTCTGCTGCTTTGATGGAGCGAGGGACGGCGGTTGTCGGGGTACCGGACGTGTGTGCGATCATGGATGCACCGCTGCTTTGCGGTGCTGGACTTGGTGGTGCTGGAGCTGGATCTGATGGACGTGCTAGAGCCAGACCTGCTGGACTTCATCACGATCTTGAGATCGGCAAGTGTACGACTACATCAACCACGAGTTCCTACTTGTTAACAAAGCTCGTTGTCTACGAGGGTAAGTTCTTGTTGGATGTATGTCCACCCGTTGCTTTGTACCTAGTAGATAGATCTTGGCGTGTAGTTCACACCCTAGGAAATTTTTTGTTTTCTATGCTGCGGACCCAACAATGTCCCCTTTAGAGGCATAAAGACTTGCTGAGTACCCCTAGGGTCTCACACGATAAATTTTTTGATTCAGATGAACAAGTGTATTCGCAAGATGGATACTGGGTGGAGGAGACAGATGATGTTGGCAACGATCACTCGGTGTAGAGATTCCAGGGATGGGGATCCGTGAGATCTGTGGGCGGGATGTGCTTATTTATGTGGCATCTTATGCCGATTTGCTTCTTATCCGTACTCGGATCTTGTTTCCCGCTTCCGCTTGATACTCTGTTGATTGATGTATGAGGAGCTATCCTACACTATTATCTCTATCTAGGATATTTGGATCTTGCCATATGGTGTTGCAATATTTCTATTTCTTTTAGATGGTATGGCTCTGAGAACTGTTGTAAGGTAGCTTGCATACACACTCACTTGTGTATGTATTTGATCTCTTCGCCTGTTGCCTACGCCGCTCGCTCTTGTCCCGATGTTCTTGGAAGTGGTTAGGGCGGCCGACGGGCCTACACGTGGGTGGCCCTGGGCCCCTGCTGTAACTCCTTAACCACATTTGGTTCATCCAGGCTTGAACTTAGAGCATAGGGTCTAAGGTAGTTACAATTGGTATCAGAGCCATCCCGCCCTTCAGGGTCTCAGCCAAAATGGTCGTTGTCGGTCTAGCAAATATTTTGGTAGCTATGTATACTAGGGAAAAACAAAACGTGAGAGTAGGACTGCTTCCATTTTTCTTCTTACCCACCCACCCACCCTTTTCTGGTAAGGAAGTGTAACGTTTTCAATCCTCTTCTAAAAATTCAAACTAGGATTCATGTGTTCTGGGTTTCCGTAGTACCATAGAAAGTGTGTGTGAGTGTGTATCTCCTTGTCTATTTGTTCCATCCAACCTTGTTACCGCAATCTGCCTTTGGTTATCAACTATGGGTACATTCAATACTGACAGGCTTTTGTAAACCGACGCGATCTATCCGACTCCTTATGAACCGGTGCCATCTTGATAATGGTGTTCTTCCTTCCAACCTGCTTTCACAGAATGTGGAGTTGCTAATCTCTATCTGATAAGTGGTTTTGCGCATCTCTTGGTATTTTAATGCCGAAAAATGCGGGAAATTTTTCTTTCATACATCTGTGTTTCCACACTCCTCTTCAGTCATGTGTGAAACATTATCTATCTTCCTTTTATCGGCATGTTCATGCTAACTCATTCTTTTGTCACCGGCGCTTGATCTGGGAGTTTTCCTTTTTCTTCAATTCTTTTGGGCTAAATACATAACGTGTGTAGATCCGATGCTTGTGATTGTAATTTGGTTCGTGGCATAGCTATATGACACTTATCATCAGTGGAATATGGAAAATGCTATCGACACAATCCTCCAAATGGTGGCGGTTATCTCCTGTGATTTGAGTTACACCGTGATCATATCTATGCATATTCAAGTATCTTTGGCAATCCGGAGTTTTCTCAAGGCACTACGGTGGTCTATCATCTGTTTATCATGCTTCACATCTTTTTGGAACTCCATATCTGCAAAATTCTCTTTGATATGAGGGAATTGCATCTTTTCGTCTCTGATAGCTTTTCTTAAGGTATGAGCTATCATCGTTCCTTTATCCAAGATCTCTTTATCTTTGTAACCGGCGATCCAATCGACAATGTGAACCAACTGGCATTTCTTGTTCTCTTCCAAAGGACCAGATAATTTATTCTGCCAATGCATCTCTTTCACCACGAATCCTTGCTCTTAATGTTGATCTTTCAAAGAGCATTGAGCTCAGAAAGTGTTCTGAGCATTTATTCGTTTCTTCCGCCACCTAAACTTGATATTTTGGAATATCTTGTTAATTCGTGGTGGTATATCGTCATGATATGCTTTCTTGTTCTATATCAATGGAAGAACATGGAAGATCATCTGTGTCTTTTCTCTCAAGCTTCATGAGCACTGCCTGTGTGCAAAGTCTCAAAGTGTGAATTCTGACTTCTTGAAGTCACCTATCTCGACCATGTCTTTCTGCTAAATACATTGCTTCAATTCTGGAATCAGCAAAGCCCATTGTTAATTCCATCCTTCATCTTCAACCAATCCGGAGTTTTTCCTTGTCGGCAAGTTATCATCGTCGTTCCACTGAAGATTTTCCTCAAGACTGCTAAATCTCTCTCAATCATTTCAAGAAGAACATGGAGTTATTTTCACCTTTGTCTCGCCAAGTAATCTTTTGAAAACCCTCTCATTCCATCTTCTATCCTCAATCCACTGAAGGCCACGAAGACTTTTCAGATCTTTTGTAATCCTTCTATCCAAGTTGGTGCTATCTTTTTCTTTATCTGTTGAATCTTGCAGTTGTTCTCCATAATCTTCCTTCATATCTTTCCGTTGGCTTGGTACTTCCAACATGACGACAACATCATCATCTTTATCTATCTTGAATCCGGCGAATCGTTTGCATCTATCCTTGTGTTCTAATGGAGTTCCATGAGTTAACCATGTCAAGATCTTCAGTCTGTTTTGGTAGTTGGGTTGCATGGTTTTCCTATTCATGTGCGGAGTAATACTTTGAGTGCGGGATGGAGTAGCTACCATACCACTACTCTTATCATTCGCTCTTGTACATTGGATTGGCGGATTAATGCGATTTAACTCATTCCACGGATGTAGAAGTGGCATTTATCCCTTGATACTTTTACTTCCGTCCTTGTTTTCCGGAGTGCTCTCTCGAAGAAAGTAATCAATAATCTCTTGTTGGTGATCTCTCCATTTCTACACGGAGCAAAATATTTAATTATCTGGTGGGAATAAACGCAAACTCTTTTCTGTCCTCGTCTTTATACCGGTGCTCGACATTCCCAAACATGATGGAGGAAAATATCTCTCTCTTTGTTTCATCAATTCTTTTTCTGTGGTAAAGCCAATTATGGTTGATGCCATCAGCCGCAAATCCATTGTGTTAGCCTCAAGGTTAAAGAAAACAATAAGTATCTCTACAATAAACTCCAGATCCTCCATATTCTTTTCTTCTCGGGATTCCACCATAATCTAGCATCACCTCCTTGTCTAGAAGATATATCCGCGCATCTCAATTTCGTGATCCTTGGTTCTTACCGTTGCAACAAGAATCTAATCCGACAATGTCTAACTAAATCTTTCCGTTGATATCAAGGAACTCTATTGTTTGAAGGCGATATTGTTTCTGAACTTCTTTTCCCAAATCCGAGAGAAGAAACAATGCTATTTTCATAGTGGTTGATAACTTCTAAAAAGTCATTCTTTTCTTCCGGTGAGACAAAGATTCATCTTCTCTTGTATCTGTAAATCTTTAATCTTAATGATGCGTCGTTTCTTTCTCCTTGATACATCGTCCTTTCTATTTCCTTCACAAGTGGTTCTATTCTTTTATCATGTTTCTCGAGAAAACCGGAGCTATGTTCATCCTATCCTTCTTGTCTCACGACAATCCTTCAATTCTTCTAACCCTTTGTGTCTCAAGCAAAACGCAAGACTCGCAACAAGTCTAGAAAGTTTGCAAGGTGTAATGGTCGCACCATTCCGTTGTTCATCGTATTGGGAACACAAGGATCACCTTCGTTTCGAACACCCGCCTCTCGTCGTGTCTTTTTCTTTTTCCTAGGTATATCGGGGCAAGATTCTTGTTAAGTGGGGGAGAGTTGTAGCATCCCAATTGTCTAACAATTGCAATGCTACTAGTCTAGTCTATATATATGCTACCTTCCTACATATAATTGTTGAATCATAATTATATCATGCTCATGTCATCATGCCACATTGCATTTGAGCATCATATAAAACCTTTTTCATTTGGTTCTTATCTCATATGCACTATTAATTATATTTGCCTCTTGATATATTGTATTTGGTTCTTGATAAATGCTTGATGACCAAGTTGAGTTGGGGGCATATCTTTTGTTAACTCCACCACCTTTCTTTGTCACCACCCCATAATTCCACCATCCAACTATATGTGAGCCTTGCATTTTATTTGGTTTACCTCTAGCTCATGTGGGTTGGGATGGATCCACTTCTACTTACACATGCTCTCATATATGCATCATGTTGTTTCCACAATATTGATATGGGAAAAGCCACATCGCCACCTTTGCATGATATGTGAGTAGAATTCCTTGTCAAGCATCCATATGGTTTGTTTTTGAATGTATGCTCATGTTGGAATATATTGAGGCTATTTATGCATCTAGTGGGACATACACACTAGCATGTCCAAATTATATTCAAATATGCGCATATTCCATCTACTCCACATGGGACACCAACCCTACTCTTTTGGCTTGGCCTTAATTCCATATTTGGAAATGCATGCGTTAATAAATGCCCATGGTCATTTACAATTATTTTCACAATAATAAACATGGCATTGGCTATTCATGCATGGGCCATGCAAGATCACTACCAACTTCTTTTCTTTGGGTTTTTCTTGGATTTTTGAGTGGAGCATTATTTTTCTCTTTAGCTCTATCCCTTTGCTCTTACACAAACCCTCTCTATCTCACTCTCTTTTTGGCCATCTTATGTCTCTTCTAGCTACCCTCTTGCTCTCTTCTAACCATAACCTTGTGCACATCATAACCCTAACCCAAACCTCACTCCATCACCCTCATCAATCATGCAAGGCCTCTTCTCCACCTCTCAATCTTGGATAGATGGTTTGTTTTTGTTTGAGGCATACCCATTTGAATCATTCAAATTCATATTCTATCTATTCTACCCTACCTAGCTCAAACCCTAAGCTCTAACCATCCTAGCCTAAGCAAAAGCCCTAACCTAAACTCTCTCTAAACCTAGCTACACTCACCTCACCCTTCCCCTCTCCCCACACCGAGGCCACCACCAGCTAGCCTTGTGGCTTTGGTTCGGCCCCAACCCCATCACCCTAACCTAGCTACTAGGCCGAGCCCCTTGCTCGACACCTCCTAGCCGAGCCATCCCCCTCCTTTCCCTCTCTTTTCCACGCTGCCAAGCTACCCCACAGAGCCCTGCACCGTGCCCCCCCGAGCCGCAGCCCAGCCAGCCTTGACCCTCCCCTGGTCCACTGACCGAGAGAGAGAGGAGAGAAAGGTGCACGCCACCTTTCCCACCCGAGCCCCATGTGCACCTTCCCCTTGCCATTATCTACTCCCTCCTCTGCCTTGCAGCCTCAGATCTCCCCCAGGGCTCTGCCCATCGCTGCCCTTCACCACCAAGATCCCCACCTGCCGCTACCCCTCTCTCTCCCAACCCCGACAACCCCACCGTCGGCATCTGCTCACCACCACCGTAGTCAGGAGAAGGGCACGGCGTCTGGTTGTCGAGGAAGACCGAGGAGATCCTCTGGACCAGCCCTGTACCCGGAGACGAGGAGGAGGAGACGGCCAGCCCACAGCACGCCGACGAGCCGAAGCAAAACCCTAGCCTCGGGTCGCCTGCAACGCCGCCGATCCTCTACGCTCCAGGCCGATCCGCTACCACCAGCACACCCGCGGTGAGCCTCTGCACATCCCAGACATCTTCCCCCTGTCTATCTCTTCCTGGTCATGTGGATCCTTCCGTCGAGCGCTCTCTGTGCACCGCGCTCGCGTTCGCCTTCCCGTCGTTGCGCCGCAGTAGCCTCACCTGGCCGCGCCGTCGTTTCCCATCACCAAACCGAGCCAGTCCCAGCGGTAGCAGCCGCCTGCACGCACGGGTCGTGTCGCAGGATCGAATCCCCGCCGCGCCGACTCCTGTTTTCCATCAGTTTCGTCAGACGCTGAGAAGAACAACAGTAGCACTAGAGTTTTTCCGAATACCCCCAGCCTTTTATTTTTGCAACCAGCAGTCCAGTCCGGGCCCGCCTGTCATGTGCTGTGGCATTTGATAAAAAGGTACCAAGATTTCTTGTGCCTCAACCCGCACTCCCCATCTGCGCCACGTGGCTACGCCCTTTTCGCGCGCCTGAGCGTGGCCCCGCAAACCGCCGGCCCCACTTGTCAATCTCACGGGCTGAACAACCCCTCGGTGAGAAAAGCCCCACGTGGACCGCTGCGACCCACCTGCTGCTGAGTCAGCACCGGGCCCACTTGTCTGTGACGGTGGCTAAATCTCTCTGAGTATAAAAAGTATCTGTTCTTTTTCTGTTTAATCAAAATAATTTCAGAAATGTTTAATATGTTTTTAAATCCGGAAATTAATAACTTTTAATTAATAAATCCAAATAATACAAATGACATATGTTTTTGAATCAGAAAAATGTGAGGATTTCAAATCTGCCATTCAAAATAATGTTTGACTAATTTAAATTTTCAAAATTGTTTGATTGCAATAAAAATGCCTTTTCTTAATTAATTAATAACTTTAATTCTATAACTCCAAATTTGACAAATAATATGTTTAAATCGATCAGCGCGACGAGCCCGTTCTGATTATGCGTTCCATGATATGAATTGCAGCATGCATCATATAAATATTAAGTGGACAGCAAGTTATATGGGAGCAAAACATGACTAAAAACTTAATAAAATGCTTTATTCTTGTACCCCACACCTCACCCATGCCGTGCTATGTTATGCCATGTAATTTGTGCATCATTCATCATGGCATGCTTGTTTGCTTGTCGCATTTTATTTATATGTTTGCGCATTATATTTATGTTGGCCTTGTTTGTTTGGTTCTTCTCGGATAGACGCCGAGCAGGGGAATTATCAGGAATCCCAGGAGTACTACCTAGATCCATCCCTCGCTTCAACTGAGCTACTAGGAAAGCACTACCACATGCTTGCATACATATAGTACCTATTGCTTCTATCTTATTCTTGCATCATGGAGTCTTGAATACATTAATTTGAATCCCAAGTACTGCATAGCCTTTACTTTTAAACCCCACCGAGCTTGTTCCTCCATCCCATGAGCCATTACTACAGGAGTTGTTTGAGCCATGCGAGTCGTAGAACAGCATGTGTAGGGTATGTGAGTGTCTGATGGATAACGAGGTGCCTAAACAACTTAACCTGAGTAGTAATGGGATAATTAATGATAGAGGCACCGGTGGGCAATATCTGTCATTTGGTTTTTATGTCCACTTGTGTCCTGTAGGACCCCGAGTACTTGATTCCTGTTCCTGGACTATTCGCACTATCCACATCCGGGAGGCCTTATTGACCCCCCTGAGCCAGAGCTTGATTCATTTCTATTTCTCGGGGCCACAAACTAGTTTGGGGCTTTATTTACTATCCCGTACTTATGCCATGTTACTGCTTATTAAGATTGTGCGTGGAGCACCTGTACTGTTTTGGATGCGGAGTGTTTTCGCGGTATCTACAAGCCCAGTCACATTTTCGGGTTCCCAGTCGTTTACAGCCATTGACGCAAACCTTGGGTCCGTCTCGGAGTTTGCCAACTTCGTTGCGAGTAGCTTAATGGGGTGGCCCCCTGAAATATTTTATGAATCCTGTGATTGCTTTGTCGTGAATGCCTCGTTGGGTTTTGAGTTGTTTTTCCGAGGTTGATCGAGTGTGTGTTGCTATTTGTGCATCCCTGCAGGGTAAATCTTTCTGAAAGCCGTGTCCGCGGTTATGGACGACTTGGAGCACAGTTTCTCGATCATAGACAATCATAACTAAAGTACCGCTTTTAATTTGACTAAATATCTGACTAGTAATTAGTGCAATACTCATGGAATGGTTAATAAAAATGCCAACGGATGGGTTGTTCGTCCGCTTTCTCGTTGGTAAGCGAGAAGGAGGATGGATCTGTTAATTTATACTGTTATAATTGTTGTTTCTAATTAACGGACATCCGCCTATCATTGGTTAGGCGGATGGTTAGCGAGTATCTATAGACTTGTTAGTTATTATCGTTTGCTGCAATTGCGTCAACCCAGGTATATGTCCCCTTTAGAGGCATAAAGACTTGCTGAGTACCCCTAGGATCTCACACGATAAATTGTTTGATTCAGATGAACAGGTGTATTCGCAAGATGGATACTGGGTGGAGGAGATAGATGATGTTGGCAACGATCACTCGGTGTAGAGATTTCGGGGATGGGGATCCGTGAGATTTGTGGGCGGGATGTGCTTATTTATGTGGCATCTTATGCCGATTTGCTTCTTATACATACTCGGATCTTGTTTCCCGCTTCCGCTTGATACTCTGTTGATTGATGTATGAGGAGCTATCCTACACTATTATCTCTATCTAGGGTATTTGGATCTTGCCATATGGCGTTGCAATATTTCTATTTCTTTAAGATGGTATGGCTCTGAGAACTGTAACTCCTTAACCATATGGCGTTACACGTGGGTGGCCCTGGGGCCCCGCTGTAACTCCATAACCACTTTTGGTTCATCCAGGCTTGAACTTAGAGCGTATGGTCCGAGGTAGTTACATTGTTGTTAGTCAAAAGAACACACATACAATAACACTGGTGGATCCATGTGTGGTCTCTAAAGAGAACACAAGTGCAATGACTCTAGTTGTGTTCTCTGAAGAGAACACACATTTCACTGACACTGGTGGATCCATATGTGGTATGTGAAAAGAACACACATGAAATGACACCATTTGTTGTTAGTAAAAAGAACACAAATGCAATGACACTGCTGGATCCATGTGTGGTCTCTGAAGAGATCACACATTTCAATGACAGTCGTGGATCCATATGTGGTATGTGAAACGAACACACATACAATGAATCCACTTGTAGTTAGTAAAAAGAACACACATGCAATCACACTGGTGGATCCATGTGTGGTCTTTGAAGAGAACACACATTTCAATGACTCTAGCTGTGGTTAATGAGAAGAACACACATTTCAATGACATAGGTGGATCCATATGTGGTATGTGAAAAGAACACACATGCAATGATTCAAGTTGTTGTTAGTAAAAAGAACACACATGCAATGACACTGGTGGATCCATGTATGGTCTCTGAAGAGAACACACGTTTCAATGACACTGGTGGATCCATATGTGGTGTGTGAAAAGAACACACATGCAATGACTCTAGTTGTTGTTACTAAAAAGAACACACATGCAATGACACTGGTGGATCCACGTGTGGTCTCTGAAGAGAACACACATGCAATGACTCTAGCTGTGGTTAATGAGAAGAACACACATTTCAATGACACTGGTGGATCCATATGTGGTATGTGAAAAGAATAGTCATGAAATCACTCCAGTTGTTGTTAGTAGAAAGAGCACACTTGCAATTACACTGGTGGATCCATGTGTGGTCTCTGAAGAGAACACACATGCAATGACACTGGTGGATCCATATGTGGTATGTGAAAAGAAAACACATATGCAATGACTCTGGATGTTGTTAGTAAAAAGAGAACACATGCAATGACACTGGTGGATCCACGTGTGCTCTCTAAAGGGAACACACATTTCAATGACACTGGTGGATCCATATGTGGTATGTGAAAAGAACACACATGCAATGACTCCAGTTGTTGTTAGTAAAAAGAACACACATGCAATGACACTGGTGGATCCATGTGCGGTCTCTGAAGAGAACACACATTTCAATGACACTGGTGGATCCATATGTGGTATGTGAAAAGAACACACATGAAATGACTCCAGTTGTAGTTAGTAAAAAGAACACACATGCAATGACACTGGTGGATCCATGTGTGGTCTCTGAAGAGATCAAACACATGGAATGACTCTAGCTGTGGTTAATGAGAAGAACACACATTTCAATGACACTAGTGGATCCATATGTGGTATGTGAAAAGTATAGTCATGAAATGACTCCAGTTGTTGTTAGTAAAAAGAGCACACATGCAATTACACTGGTGGATCCATGTGTGGTCTCTGAAAAGAACACACATGCAATGACACTGGTGGATCCATATGTGGTATGTGAAAAGAACATACATGCAATGACTCCAGTTGGTTTTAGTAAAAAGAACACACATGCAATGACACTGGTGGATCCATGTGTTGTCTCTGAAGAGAACACACATGCAATGAATCTAGCTGTGGTTAATGAGAAGAACACACATTTCAATGACACTAATGGATCCATATGTGGTATGTGAAAAGAACACACATGCAATGGCTCCAGTTGTTGTAAGTAAAAAGAACACACATGCAATGCCACTGGTGGATCCATGTGTGGTATGTGAAAAGAACACACATGCAATGACTCCAGTTGTTGTTACTAAAAAGAGCACACATGCAATGACACTGATGGATCCACGTGTGGTCTCTGAAGAGAACACACATTTCAATGACACTAGTGGATCCATATGTGGTATGTGGAAAGAACACACATGCAATGACTCCAATTGTTGTTAGTAAAAAGAACACACATGCAATGACACTGGTGGATCCATGTGTGATCTCTGAAGAGAACACACATGCAATGACTCTAGTTGTGGTTAATGAGAAGAACACACATTTCAATGACACTGGTGCATACATATGTGGTATGTCAAAAGAATAGTCATGAAATGACTCTAGTTGTTGTTAGTAAAAAGAGCACACATGCAATTACACTGGTGAATCCATGTGTGGTCTCTGAAGAGAACACACATTTCAATGACACTGGTGGATCCATATGTGGTATGTAAAAAGAACACACATGCAATGACACTGGTGGATCCATGTGTGGTCTCTGAAGAGAATACACATGCAATGACTCTAGCTGTGGTTAATGAGAAGAACACACATTTCAATGACACTAGTGGTCCATATGTGGTATGTGAAAAGAATAGTCATGAAATGACTCCAGTTGTTGTTAGTAAAAAGAGCACACATGCAATTACACTCGTGGATCCATGTGTGGTATCTGAAGAGAACACAGATGCAATGACACTGGTGGATCCATATGTGGTATGTGAAAAGAACACACATGCAATGACTCTGGTTGTTGTTAGTAAAAATAGCACACATGCAATGAAACTGGTGGATCCATGTGTGGTCTCTGATGAAAACACACATTTCAATGACTCTAGCTGTGGTTAATAAGAAGAACACACATTTCAATGACACAGATGGATCCATATGTGGTATGTGAAAAGAACACACATGCAATGACTCCAGTTGTTGTTAGTAAAAAGAACACACATGCAATGACACTGGTGGATCCATGTGTGGTCTCTGAAGATAAAAGACATTTCAATGACTCTAGCTGTGGTTAATGAGAAGAACACACATTTCAATGACACTAGTGGATCCATGTGGTATGTGAAAAGAATAGTCATGAAATGACACACATGCAATGACACTGGTGGATCCATGTGTGGTCTCTGAAGAGAACACACATGCAATGACTCTAGCTATGGTTTCTGAAGAGAACACACATTTCAATGACACTGGTGGACCCATATGTGGTATGTGAAAAGAGCACACATGCAATGACTCCAGTTGTTGTTAGTAAAAAGAACACACATGCAATGACACATGTGGATCCATGTGTGGTCTCTGAAGAGAACACACATGCAATGACTCTAGCTGTGGTTAATGAGAAGAACACACATTTCAATGACAAAGGTGGATCTATATGTGGTATGTGAAAAGAACACACATGCAATGACTCTAGTTGTTGTTAGTAAAAAGAGCACACATGCACTGACACTGGTGGATCCATGTGTGGTCTCTGAAGAGAACACACATTTCAATGACTCTAGCTGTGGTTAATGAGACGAGCACACATTTCAATGACACGGGTGGATCCATATGTGGTATGTGAAAAGAACACACATGCAATGACTCTAGTTGTAGTTAGTAAAAAGAACACACATGCAATGACACTAGTGGATCCATGTGTGGTCTCTGAAGGGAACACACATTTCAATGACACTAGTGGATCCATATGTGGTGTGTGAAAAGAACAAACATGCAATGACTCTAGTTGTTGTTACTAAAAAGAACACACATGCAATGACACTGGTGGATCCATGTGTGGTATGCGAAAAGAACACACATGCAATCACTCCAGTTGTTGTTAGTAAAAAGAACACACATGCAATGACACTGGTGGATCCATGTGTGGTCTCTGAAGAGAACACACATGCAATGACTCTAGCTGTGGTTAATGAGAAGAACACACATTTCAATGACACTACTGGATCCATATGTGGTCTGTGAAAAGAATAGTCCTGAAATGACTCCAGTTGTTGTTAGTAAAAAGAGCACACATGCAATTACACTGGTGGATCCATGTGTGGTCTCTGAAGAGAACACAGATGCAATGACACTGGTGGATCCATATGTGGTATGTGAAAACAACACACATGCAATGACTCTGGTTGTTGTTAGTAAAAATAGCACACATGCAATGACACTGGTGGATCCATGTGTGGTCTCTGAAGAAAACACACATTTCAATGAATCTAGCTGTGGTTAATAAGAAGAACACACATTTCAATGACACAGATGGATCCATATGTGGTATGTGAAAAGAACACACATGCAATGAATCTTGTTGTTGTTAGTAAAAAGAACACACATGCAATCACACTTGTGGATCCATGTGTGGTCTCTGAAGAGAACAGACATTTCAATGACTCTAGCCGTGGTTAATGAGAAGAACACACATTTCAATGACACTAGTGGATCCATGTGGTATGTGAAAAGAATAGTCATGAAATGACACACATGCAATGACACTGGTGGATCCATGTGTGGTCTCTGAAGAGAACACACATGCAATGACTCTAGCTATGGTTTCTAAAGAGAACACACATTTCAATGACACTGGTGGACCCATATGTGGTATGTGAAAAGAGCACACATGCAATGACTCCAGTTGTTGTTAGTAAAAAGAACACACATGCAATGACACATGTGGATCCATGTGTGGTCTCTGAAGAGAACACACATGCAATGACCCTAGCTGTGGTTAATGAGAAGAACACACATTTCAATGACAAAGGTGGATCCATATGTGGTATGTGCAAAGAACACACATGCAATGACTCTAGTTGTTGTTACTAAAAAGAGCACACATGCACTGACACTGGTAGATCCATGTGTGGTCTCTGAAGAGAACACACATTTCAATGACACTAGTGGATCCATATGTGGTGTGTGAAAAGAACACACATGCAATGACTCCAGTTGTTGTTAGTAAAAAGAACACACATGCAATGACACTAGTGGATCCATGTGTGGTCTCTGAAGAGAACACACATGCAATGGCTCTAGCTTTGGTTAATGAGAAGAACACACATTTAGATGACACTGGTGGATCCATATGTCGTATGTGAAAAGAATAGTCATGAAATGACTCCAGTTCTTGTTAGTAGAAAGAGCACACATGCAATTACACTCGTGGATCCATGTGTGGTATCTGAAGAGAACACACATTTCAATGACACTGGTGGATCCATATGTGGTGTGTGAAAAGAACACACATGCAATGACTCCAGTTGTTGTTAGTAAAAAGAACACACATGCAATGACACTGGGGGATCCATGTGTGGTCTCTGAAGAAAACACACATTTCAATGACTCTAGCTGTGGTTAATAAGAAGAACACACATTTCAATGACACAGATGGATCCATATGTGGTATGTGAAAAGAACACACATGCAATCACTCCAGTTGTTGTTAGTAAAAAGAACACACATGCAATGACACGTGTGGATCCATGTGTGGTCTCTGAAGATAAAAGACATTTCAATGACTCTAGCTGTGGTTAATGAGAAGAACACACATTTCAATGACAAAGGTGGATCTATATGTGGTATGTGAAAAGAACACACATGCAATGACTCTAGTTGTTGTTAGTAAAAAGAGCACACATGCACTGACACTGGTGGATCCATGTGTGGTCTCTGAAGAGAACACACATTTCAATGACTCTAGCTGTGGTTAATGAGACGAGCACACATTTCAATGACACGGGTGGATCCATATGTGGTATGTGAAAAGAACACACATGCAATGACTCTAGTTGTAGTTAGTAAAAAGAACACACATGCAATGACACTAGTGGATCCATGTGTGGTCTCTGAAGAGAACACACATTTCAATGACACCAGTGGATCCATATGTGGTGTGTGAAAAGAACAAACATGCAGTGACTCTAGTTGTTGTTACTAAAAAGAACACACATGCAATGACACTGGTGGATCCATGTGTGGTATGCGAAAAGAACACACATGCCATCACTCCAGTTGTTGTTAGTAAAAAGAACACACATGCAATGACACTGGTGGATCCATGTGTGGTCTCTGAAGAGAACACACATGCAATGACTCTAGCTGTGGTTAATGAGAAGAACACACATTTCAATGACACTACTGGATCCATATGTGGTCTGTGAAAAGAATAGTCCTGAAATGACTCCAGTTGTTGTTAGTAAAAAGAGCACACATGCAATTACACTGGTGGATCCATGTGTGGTCTCTGAAGAGAACACAGATGCAATGACACTGGTGGATCCATATGTGGTATGTGAAAACAACACACATGCAATGACTCTGGTTGTTGTTAGTAAAAATAGCACACATGCAATGACACTGGTGGATCCATGTGTGGTCTCTGAAGAAAACACACATTTCAATGACTCTAGCTATGGTTAATAAGAAGAACACACATTTCAATGACACAGATGGATCCATATGTGGTATGTGAAAAGAACACACATGCAATGAATCCAGTTGTTGTTAGTAAAAAGAACACACATGCAATCACACTTGTGGATCCATGTGTGGTCTCTGAAGAGAACAGCCATTTCAATGACTCTAGCCGTGGTTAATGAGAAGAACACACATTTCAATGACACTAGTGGATCCATGTGGTATGTGAAAAGAATAGTCATGAAATGACACACATGCAATGACACTGGTGGATCCATGTGTGGTCTCTGAAGAGAACACACATGCAATGACTCTAGCTATGGTTTCTAAAGAGAACACACATTTCAATGACACTGGTGGACCCATATGTGGTATGTTAAAAGAGCACACATGCAATGACTCCAGTTGTTGTCAGTAAAAAGAACACACATGCAATGACACATGTGGATCCATGTGTGGCCTCTGAAGAGAACACACATGCAATGACCCTAGCTGTGGTTAATGAGACGAGCACACATTTCAATGACAAAGGTGGATCCATATGTGGTATGTGCAAAGAACACACATGCAATGACTCTAGTTGTAGTTAGTAAAAAGAACACACATGCAATGACACTAGTGGATCCATGTGTGGTCTCTGAAGAGAACACACATTTCAATGACACCAGTGGATCCATATGTGGTGTGTGAAAAGAACAAACATGCAGTGACTCTAGTTGTTGTTACTAAAAAGAACACACATGCAATGACACTGGTGGATCCATGTGTGGTATGCGAAAAGAACACACATGCAATCACTCCAGTTGTTGTTAGTAAAAAGAACACACATGCAATGACACTGGTGGATCCATGTGTGGTCTCTGAAGAGAACACACATGCAATGACTCTCGCTGTGGTTAATGAGAAGAACACACATTTCAATGACACTACTGGATCCATATGTGGTCTGTGAAAAGAATAGTCCTGAAATGACTCCAGTTGTTGTTAGTAAAAAGAGCACACATGCAATTACACTGGTGGATCCATGTGTGGTCTCTGAAGAGAACACAGATGCAATGACACTGGTGGATCCATATGTGGTATGTGAAAACAACACACATGCAATGACTCTGGTTGTTGTTAGTAAAAATAGCACACATGCAATGACACTGGTGGATCCATGTGTGGTCTCTGAAGAAAACACACATTTCAATGACTCTAGCTATGGTTAATAAGAAGAACACACATTTCAATGACACAGATGGATCCATATGTGGTATGTGAAAAGAACACACATGCAATGAATCCAGTTGTTGTTAGTAAAAAGAACACACATGCAATCACACTTGTGGATCCATGTGTGGTCTCTGAAGAGAACAGACATTTCAATGACTCTAGCCGTGGTTAATGAGAAGAACACACATTTCAATGACACTAGTGGATCCATGTGGTATGTGAAAAGAATAGTCATGAAATGACACACATGCAATGACAGTGGTGGATCCATGTGTGGTCTCTGAAGAGAACACACATGCAATGACTCTTGCTATGGTTTCTAAAGAGAACACACATTTCAATGACACTGGTGGACCCATATGTGGTATGTTAAAAGAGCACACATGCAATGACTCCAGTTGTTGTTAGTAAAAAGAACACACATGCAATGACACATGTGGATCCATGTGTGGTCTCTGAAGAGAACACACATGCAATGACCCTAGCTGTGGTTAATGAGAAGAACACACATTTCAATGACAAAGGTGGATCCATATGTGGTATGTGCAAAGAACACACATGCAATGACTCTAGTTGTAGTTAGTAAAAAGAACACACATGCAATGACACTAGTGGATCCATGTGTGGTCTCTGAAGAGAACACACATTTCAATGACACCAGTGGATCCATATGTGGTGTGTGAAAAGAACAAACATGCAGTGACTCTAGTTGTTGTTACTAAAAAGAACACACATGCAATGACACTGGTGGATCCATGTGTGGTATGCGAAAAGAACACACATGCCATCACTCCAGTTGTTGTTAGTAAAAAGAACACACATGCAATGACACTGGTGGATCCATGTGTGGTCTCTGAAGAGAACACACATGCAATGACTCTAGCTGTGGTTAATGAGAAGAACACACATTTCAATGACACTACTGGATCCATATGTGGTCTGTGAAAAGAATAGTCCTGAAATGACTCTAGTTGTTGTTAGTAAAAAGAGCACACATGCAATGACACTGGTGGATCCATGTGTGGTCTCTGAAGAGAACACAGATGCAATGACACTGGTGGATCCATATGTGGTATGTGAAAACAACACACATGCAATGACTCTGGTTGTTGTTAGTAAAAATAGCACACATGCAATGACACTGGTGGATCCATGTGTGGTCTCTGAAGAAAACACACATTTCAATGACTCTAGCTATGGTTAATAAGAAGAACACACATTTCAATGACACAGATGGATCCATATGTGGTATGTGAAAAGAACACACATGCAATGAATCCAGTTGTTGTTAGTAAAAAGAACACACATGCAATCACACTTGTGGATCCATGTGTGGTCTCTGAAGAGAACAGACATTTCAATGACTCTAGCCGTGGTTAATGAGAAGAACACACATTTCAATGACACTAGTGGATCCATGTGGTATGTGAAAAGAATAGTCATGAAATGACACACATGCAATGACACTGGTGGATCCATGTGTGGTCTCTGAAGAGAACACACATGCAATGACTCTAGCTATGGTTTCTAAAGAGAACACACATTTCAATGACACTGGTGGACCCATATGTGGTATGTTAAAAGAGCACACATGCAATGACTCCAGTTGTTGTTAGTAAAAAGAACACACATGCAATGACACATGTGGATCCATGTGTGGTCTCTGAAGAGAACACACATGCAATGACCCTAGCTGTGGTTAATGAGAAGAACACACATTTCAATGACAAAGGTGGATCCATATGTGGTATGTGCAAAGAACACACATGCAATGACTCTAGTTGTTGTTACTAAAAAGAGCACACATGCACTGACACTGGTGGATCCATGTGTGGTCTCTGAAGAGAACACACATTTCAATGACACTAGTGGATCCATATGTGGTGTGTGAAAAGAACACACATGCAATGACTCCAGTTGTTGTTAGTAAAAAGAACACACATGCAATGACACTAGTGGATCCATGTGTGGTCTCTTAAGAGAACACACATGCAATGGCTCTAGCTTTGGTTAATGAGAAGAACACACATTTAGATGACACTGGTGGATCCATATGTCGTATGTGAAAAGAATAGTCATGAAATGACTCCAGTTCTTGTTAGTAGAAAAAGCACACATGCAATTACACTCGTGGATCCATGTGTGGTATCTGAAGAGAACACACATTTCAATGACACTGGTGGATCCATATGTGGTGTGTGAAAAGAACACGCATGCAATGACTCCAGTTGTTGTGAGTAAAAAGAACACACATGCAATGACACTGGTGGATGCATGTGTGGTCTCTGAAGAGAACACTCATTTCAATGACACTGGTGGATCCATATGTGGTGTGTGAAAAGAACACACATGCAATGACACTGGTAGATCGATTTGTGGTCTCTGAAGAGAACACACATGCAATGACTCTAGCTGTGGTTAATGAGAAGAACACACATGCAAGGACACTGGTGGATCCATATATGGTATGTGAAAAGAACACACATGCAATGACACTGGTTGTTGTTAGTAAAAAGATCACACATGCAATGAAACTGGTGGATCCATGTGGTCTCTGACGAGAACACACATTTCAATGCCACCGGTGGATCCATATGTGGTGTGCGAAAAGAACACACATGCAATGACTCCAGTTGTTGTTAGTAAAAAGAACACACATGCAATGACACTGGTGGATCCATGTGCGGTATCTGAAGAGAACACACATGCAATGACTCTAGTTGTGCTTAATGAGAAGAACACACATTTCAATGACACTGGTGGATCCATATGTGGTATGTGAAAAGAATAGTCATGAAATGACTCAAGTTGTTGTTAGTAAAAAAGAGCACACGTGCAATTACACTGGTGGATCCATGTGTGGTCTCTGAAGAGAACACACATGCAATGACACTGGTGGATCCATATGTGGTATGTGAAAAGAACACACATGCAATGAATTTGGTTATTGTTAGTAAAATGAGCACACATGCAATGACACTGGTGGAACCATGTGTGGTCTCTAAAGAGAACACACATTTCAATGACACTAGTGGATCCATATGTGGTATGTGAAAATAACACACATGCAATGACTCTAGTTGTTGTTAGTAAAAAAAACACATGCAATGACACTGGTGGATCCATGTGTGGTCTCTGAAGAGAACACACATGCAATGACACAGGTGGATCCATATGTGGTATGTGAAAAGAACACACATGCAATGATTCCAGTTGTTGTTAGTAAAAAGAACACACATACAATGACACTGGTGGATCCATGTGTTGTCTCTGAAGAGAACACACATGCAATGAATTAGCTATGGTTAATGAGAAAAACACACATTTCAATGACACTAGTGGATCCATATGTGGTATGTGAAAAGAACACACATGCAATGACTCCAGTTGTTGTTAGTAAAAAGAACACACATGCAATGACACTGGTGGATCCATGTGTGGTCTCTGAAGAGAACACACATGCAATCCCTCTAGCTGTGCTTATAGAGAAGAACACACATTTCAATGACACAGGTGGATCCATATGTGGTATGTGAAAATAACACACGTGTAATGACTCTAGTTGTTGTTATTAAAAGAACACACATGCAATGACACTAGTGGATCCATGTGTGGTCTCTGAAGAGAACACACATTTCAATGACACTGGTGGATCCATATGGGGTATGTGAAAAGAAAACACATGAAATGACTCCAGTTGTTGTTAGTAAAAAAAACACACATGCAATGACACTGGTGGATCCATGTGTTGTCTCTGAAGAGAACACACATGCAATGACTCTAGTTGTGGTTAATGACAAGAACATACATTTCAATGACACTGGTGGATCTATATGTGGTATGTGAAAAGAATAGTCATGAAATGACTCCAGTTGTTGTTAGTAAAAGATCACACATGCAATTACACTGGTGGATCCATGTGTGGTCCCTGAAGAGAACACACTGGTAATGAATCTAGATGTGGTTAATGAGAAGAACACACATGAAGTGACACTAGTTATTGTTACTAAAAAGAGCACACATGCAATGACATTGGTGGATACATGTGTGGTATTTTAAGAGAACACACATTTCAATCACACTGATGGATCCATATGTCATGTGTGAAAAGAACACACATGCAATGACTCTAGTTCTTGTTAGTAAAAAGAACACACATGCGATGACACTGGTGGATCCATGTGTGGTATCTGATGAGAACACACATGCAATGACTCTAGCTGTGGTCTCTGAAGAGAACACACATTTCAATGACACTGGTGGATCTATATGTGGTATGTGAAAAGAACACACATGAAATGACTCCAATTGTTGTTAGTAAAAAGAACACAAATGCAATGACTCTAGTGGATCCATGTGTGGTCTCTGAAGAGAACACACATTTCAATGACAGTGGTGGATCCATATGTGGTATGTGAAAAGAACACACATGCAATGAATCCAGTTGTAGATAGTAAAAAGAACACACATGTAATGACACTGGTGGATCCATGTGTGGTCTCTGAAGAGAACACACATGCAATGACTCTAGCTGTGGTTAATGAGAAGAACACACATTTCAATGACAACGGTGGATCCATATGTGGTATGTGAAAAGAACACACATGCAATGACTCTAGTTGTTGTTAGTAAAAAGAGCACGCATGCACTGACACTGGTGGATCCATGTGTGGTCTCTGAAGAGAACACATATTTCAATGACTCTAGCTGTGGTTAATGAGACGAACACACATTTCAATGACACAGGTGGATCCATATGTGGTATGTGAAAAGAACACACATGCAATGACTCTAGTTGTAGTTAGTAAAAAGAACACACATGCAATGACACTAGTTGATCCTTGTGTGGTCTCTGAAGAGAACACACATTTCAATGACACTGGTGGATCTATATGTGGTGTGTGAAAAGAACAAACATGCAATGACTCCAGTTGTTGTTAACTAAAAGAACACACATGCAATGACACTGGTGGATCCATGTGTGGTATGTGAAAAGAACAGACATGCAATCACTCCAGTTGTTGTTAGTAAAAAGAACACACATGCAATGACACCGGTGGATCCATGTGTGGTCTCTGAAGAGAACACACATGCAATGACTCTAGCTGTGGTTAATGAGAAGAACACACATTTCAATGACACTGGTGGATCCATATGTGGTATGTGAAAAGAATAGTTATGAAATGACTCAAGTTGTTGTTAGTAAAAAAGAGCACACATGCAATTACACTGGTGGATCCATGTGTGGTCTCTGAAGAGAACACACATGCAATGACACTGGTGGATCCATATGTGGTATGTGAAAAGAACACACATGCCATGAATTTGGTTGTTGTTAGTAAAATGAGCACACATGCAATGAAACTGGTGGATCCATGTGTGGTCTCTAAAGAGAACACACATTTCAATGACACTAGTGGATCCATATGTGGTATGTGAATAGAACACACATGCAATGACTCTAGTTGTTGTTAGTAAAAAAACACATGCAATGACACTGGTGGATCTATGTGTGGTCTCTGAAGAGAACACACATGCAATGACACTGGTGGATCCATATGTGGTATGTGAAAAGAACACACATGCAATGATTCCAGTTGTTGTTAGTAAAAAGATCACACATGCAATGACACTGGTGGGTCCGTGTGTTGTCTCTGAAGAGAACACACACGCAATGAATTAGCTATGGTTAATGAGAAAAACACACATTTCAATGACACTACTGGATCCATATGTGGTATGTGAAAAGAACACACATGCAATGACTCCAGTTGTTGTTAGTAAAAAGAACACACATGCAATGACACTGGTGGATCTATGTGTGGTCTCTGAAGAGAACACACATGCAATGCCTCTAGCTGTGGTTATGGAGAAGAACACACATTTAAATGACACAGGTGGATGCATATGTGGTATGTGAAAATAACACACATGTAATGACTCTAGTTGTTGTTATTGAAAGAACACACATGCAATGACACTAGTGGATCCATGTGTGGTCTCTGAAGAGAACACACATTTCAATGACACTGGTGGATCCATATGGGGTATGTGAAAAGAAAACACATGAAATGACTCCAGTTGTTGTTAGTAAAAAGAACACACATTCAATGACACTGGTGGATCCATGTGTTGTCTCTGAAGAGAACACACATGCAATGACTCTAGTTGTGGTTAATGACAAGAACATACATTTCAATGACACTGGTGGATCTATATGTGGTATGTGAAAAGAATAGTCATGAAATGACTCCAGTTGTTGTTAGTAAAAGATCACACATGCAATTACACTGGTGGATCCATGTGTCGTCCCTGAAGAGAACACACCTGTAATGAATCTAGATGTGGTTAATGAGAAGAACACACATGCAGTGACACTAGTTATTGTTAGTTAAAAGAGCACACATGCAATGACATTGGTGGATTTATGTGTGGTCTTTTAAGAGAACACACATTTCAATCACACTGATGGATCCATATGTCATGTGCGAAAAGAACACACATGCAATGACTCTAGTTCTTGTTAGTAAAAAGAACACACATGCAATGACACTGGTGGATCCATGTGTGGTATCTGATGAGAACACACATGCAATGACTCTAGTTGTGGTCTCTGAAGAGAACACACATTTCAATGACACTGGTGGATCCATATGTGGTATGTGAAAAGTACACACATGAAATGACTCCAATTGTTGTTAGTAAAAATAACACAAATGCAATGACTCTAGTGGATCCATGTGTGGTCTCTGAAGAGAACACACATTTCAATGACAGTGGTGGATCCATATGTGGTATGTGAAAAGAACACACATGCAATGAATCCAGTTGTAGATAGTAAAAAGAACACACATGCAATGACACTGGTGGATCCATGTGTGGTCTCTGAAGAGAACACACATGCAATGACTCTAGCTGTGGTTAATGAGAAGAACACACATTTCAATGACAAAGGTGGATCCATATGTGGTATGTGAAAAGAACACACATGCAATGACTCTAGTTGTTGTTAGTAAAAAGAGCACACATGCACTGACACTGGTGGATCCATGTGTGGTCTCTAAAGAGAACACACATTTCAATGACTCTAGCTGTGGTTAATGAGACGAACACAAATTTCAATGACACTGGTGGATCCATATGTGGTATGTGAAAAGAACACACATGCAATGACTCTAGTTGTAGTTAGTAAAAAGAACACACATGCAATGACACTAGTGGATCCATGTGTGGTCTCTGAAGAGAACACACATTTCAATTACACTGGTGGATCCATATGTGGTGTGTGAAAAGAACAAACATGCAATGACTCCAGTTGTTGTTACTAAAAAGAACACAGATGCAATGACACTGGTGGATCCATGTGTGGTATATGAAAAGAACACACATGCAATCACTCCAGTTGTTGTTAGTAAAAAGAACACACATGCAATGACACTGGTGGATCCATGTGTGGTCTCTGAAGAGAACACACATGCAATGACTCTAGCTGTGGTTAATGAGAAGAACACACATTTCAATGACACTACTGGATCCATATGTGGTCTGTGAAAAGAATAGTCATGAAATGACTCCATTTGTTGTTAGTAAAAAGAGCACACATGCAATTACACTGGTGGATCCATGTGTGGTCTCTGAAGAGAACACATATGCAATGACACTGGTGGATCCATATGTGGTATGTGAAAAGAACACACATGCAATGACTCTGGTTGTTGTTAGTAAAAACAGCACACATGCAATGACACTGGTGGATCCATGTGTGGTCTCTGAAGAAAACACACATTTCAATGACTCTAGCTGTGGTTAATAAGAAGAACACACATTTCAATGACACAGATGGATCACTATGTGGTATGTGAAAAGAACACACATGCAATGAATCCACTTGTTGTTAGTAAAAAGAACCCACATGCAATGACACTTGTGGATCGATGTGTGGTCTCTGAAGAGAACAGACATTTCAATGACTCTAGCCGTGGTTAATGAGAAGAACACACATTTCAATGACACTTGTGGATCCATGTGGTATGTGAAAAGAATAGTCATGAAATGACACACATGCAATGACACTGGTGGATCTAGAGAACACACATGCAATGAGTCTACCTATGGTTTCTGAAGAGAACACACATGTCAATGACACCGGTGGACACATATGTGGTATGTGAAAAGAGCACACATGCAATGACTCCAGTTGTTGTTAGTAAAAATAACACACATGCAATGACACATGTGGATCCATGTGTGGTCTCTGAAGAGAACACACATGCAATGACTCTAGCCGTGGTTAATGAGAAGAACACACATTTCAATGACAAAGATGGATCCATATGTGGTATGTGAAAAGAACACACATGCAATGACTCTAGTTGTTGTTAGTAAAAAGAGCACACATGCACTGACACTGGTGGATCCATGTGTGGTCTCTGAAGAGAACACACATTTCAATGACACTAGTGGATCCATATGTGGTGTGTGAAAAGAACATACATGCAATGACTCCAGTTGTTGTTAGTATAAAGAACACACATGCAATGACACTGGTGGATCCATGTGTGGTCTCTGAAGAGAACACACATGCAATGACTCTAGCTTTGGTTAATGAGAAGAACACACATTTAGATGACACTGGTGGATCCATATGTGGTATGTGAAAAGAATAGTCATGAAATGACTCTAGTTGTTGTTAGTAGAAAGAGCACACATGCAATTACACTGGTGGATCCATGTGTGGTCTCTAAAGAGAACACACATTTCAATGACACTGGTGGATCCATATGTGGTGTGTGAAAAGAAAACACATGCAATGACTCCAGTTGTTATTAGTAAAAAGAACACACATGCAATGACACTGGTGGATCCATGTGTGGTCTCTGAAGAGAACACTCATTTCAATGACACTGGTGGATCCATATGTGGTGTGTGAAAAGAACACACATGCAATGACTCCAGTTTTTGTTAGTAAAAAGAACACACATGCAATGACACTGGTAGATCGATTTGTGGTCTCTGAAGAGAACACACATGCAATGACTCTAGCTGTGGTTAATGAGAAGAACACACATGGAAGGGCATTGGTGGATCCATATATGGTATGTGAAAAGAACACACATGCAATGACACTGGTTGTCGTTAGTAAAAAGAGCACACATGCAATTAAACTGGTGGATCCATGTGGTCTCTGAAGAGAACACACATTTCAATGACACCAGTGGATCCATATGTGGTGTGTGAAAAGAACACACATGCAATGACTCCAGTTGTTGTTAGTAAAAAGAACACACATGCAATGACACTGGTGGATCCATGTGTGGTATCTAAAGAGAACACACATGCAATGACACTGGTGGATCCATATGTGGTATTCGAAAAGAATAGTCATGAAATGACTCAAGTTGTTGTTAGTAAAAAAGAGCACACATGCAATTACACTGGTGGATCCATGTGTGGTCTCTGAAGAGAACACACATGCAATGACACTGGTGGATCCATATGTGGTATGTGAAAAGAACACACATGCAATGACTTTGGTTGTTGTTAGTAAAATGAGCACACATGCAATGACACTGGTGGATCCATGTGTGGTCTCTAAAGAGAACACACATTTCAATGACACTAGTGGATCCATATGTGGTATGTGAAAAGAACACACATGCAATGACTCTAGTTGTTGTTAGTAAAAAACACACATGCAATGACACTGGTGGATCCATGTGTGGTCTCTAAAGAGAACACACATGCAATGACACTGGTAGATACATATGTGGTATGTGAAAAGAACACACATGCAATGATTCCAGTTGTTGTTAGTAAAAAGAACACACATGCAATGACACTGGTGGAACCGTGTGTTGTCTCTGAAGAGAACACACATGCAATGAATTAGCTATGGTTAATGAGAAAAACACACATTTCAATGACAGTAGTGGATCCATATGTGGTATGTGAAAAGCACACACATGCAATGACTCCAGTTGTTGTTAGTAAAAAGAACACACATGCAATGACACTGGTGGATCCATGTGTGGTCTCTGAAGAGAACACACAGGCAATGCCTCTAGCTGTGGTTATGGAGAAGAACACACATTTCAATGACACAGGTGGATCCATATGTGGTATGTGAAAATAACACACATGTAATGACTCTAGTTGTTGTTATTAAAAGAACACACATGCAATGACACTAGTGGATCCATGTGTGGTCTCTGAAGAGAACACACATTTCAATGACACTGGTGGATCCATATGTGGTGTGTGAAAAGAACACACATGCAATGACTCCAGTTGTTGTTAGTAAAAAGAACACACATGCAATGACACTGGTGGATCCATGTGTGGTCTCTGAAGAGAACACTCATTTCAATGACACTGGTGGATCCATATGTGGTGTGTGAAAAGAACACACATGCAATGACTCCAGTTGTTGTTAGTAAAAAGAACACACATGCAATGACACTGGTAGATCGATTTGTGGTCTCTGAAGAGAACACACATTCAATGACTCTAGCTGTGGTTAATGAGAAGAACATACATGCAAGGACACCGGTGGAGCCATATATGGTATTTGAAAAGAACACACATGCAATGACACTGGTTGTTGGTAGTAAAAAGAGCACACATGCAATGAAACTGGTGGATCCATGTGGTCTCTAAAGAGAACACACATTTCAATGACACCGGTGGATCCATATGTGGTGTGTGAAAAGAACACACATGCAATGACTCCAGTTGTTGTTAGTAAAAAGAACACACATGCAATGAAACTGGTGGATCCATGTGGTCTCTAAAGAGAACACACATTTCAATGACACCGGTGGATCCATATGTGGTGTGTGAAAAGAACACACATGCAATGACTCCAGTTGTTGTTAGTAAAAAGAACACACATGCAATGACACTGGTGGATCCATGTGTGGTATCTAAAGAGAACACACATGCAATGACTCTAGCTGTGCTTAATGAGAAGAACACACATTTCAATGACACTGGTGGATCCATATGTGGTATGTGAAAAGAATAGTCATGAAATGACTCAAGTTGTTGTTAGTAAAAAAGAGCACACATACAATTACACGGGTGGATCCATGTGTGGTCTCTGAAGAGAACACACATGCAATGACACTGGTGGATCCATATGTGGTATGTGAAAAGAACACACATGCAATGACTTTGGTTGTCGTTAGTAAAATGAGCACACATGCAATGACACTGGTGGATCCATGTGTGGTCTCTGAAGAGAACACACATGCAATGACACTGGTAGATCCATATGTGGTATGTGAAAAGAACACACATGCAATGATTCCAGTTGTTGTTAGTAAAAAGAACACACATGCAATGACACTAGTCGAACCGTGTGTTGTCTCTGAAGAGAACACACATGCAATGAATTAGCTATGGTTAATGAGAAAAACACACATTTCAATGACACTAGTGGATCCATATGTGGTATGTGAAAAGCACACACATGCAATGACTCCAGTTGTTGTTAGTAAAAAGAACACACATGCAATGACACTGGTGGATCCATGTGTGGTCTCTGAAGAGAACACACATGCAATGCCTCTAGCTGTGGTTATGGAGAAGAACAAACATTTCAATGACACAGGTGGATCCATATGTGGTATGTGAAAATAACACACATGTAATGACTCTAGTTGTTCTTATTAAAAGAACACACATGCAATGACACTAGTGGATCCATGTGTGGTCTCTGAAGAGAACACACATTTCAATGACACTGGTGGATCCATATGGGGTATCTGAAAAGAAAACACATGAAATGACTCCAGTTGTTGTTAGTAAAAAGAACACACATGCAATGACACTGGTGGATCCATGTGTTGTCTCTGAAGAGAACACACATGCAATGACTCTAGTTGTGGTTAATGACAAGAACATAAATTTCAATGACACTGGTGGATCTATATGTGGTATGTGAAAAGAATAGTCATGAAATGACTCCAGTTGTTGTTAGTAAAAGATCACACATGCAATTACACTGGTGGATCCATGTGTGGTATGTGAAAAGAACACACATGCAATGACTCTAGTTCTTGTTAGTAAAAAGAACACACATGCATTGACACTAGTGGATCCATGTGTGGTCACTGAAGAGAACACACATTTCAATGACAGTGGTGGATCCATATGTGGTATGTGAAAAGAACACGCATGCAATGAATCCAGTTGTAGATAGTAAAAATAACACACATGTAATGACACGGGTGGATCCATGTGTGGACTCTGAAGACAAGACACATTTCAATGACTCTAGTTGTGGATAATGAGACGAACACACATTTCAATGACACAGGTGGATCCATAGGTGGTATGTGAAAAGAACACACATGCAATGACTCTAGTTGTTGTTAGTAAAAAGTACACACATGCAATGACACTAGTGGATCCATGTGTGGTATGTGAAAAGAACACACATGCAATCACTCCAGTTGTTGTTAGTAAAAAGAACACACATGCCATGACACTGGTGGATCCATCTGTGGTCTCTTAAGAAAACACACATTTCAATGACTCTAGCTGTGGTTAATAAGAAGAACACACATTTCAATGACACAGATGGATCCATATGTGGTATGTGAAAAGAACACACATGCAATGACTCCAGTTGTTGTTAGTAAAAAGAACACACATGCAATGACACTGGTGGATCCATGTGTTGTTTCTAAAGAGAACACACATTTCAATGACTCTAGCTGTGGTTAATGAGAAGAACACACCTTTCAATGACACTGGTGGATCCATATGTGGTATGTGAAGAGAACACACATGCAATGACACTGGTGGATCCATGTGTGGTCTCTGAAGAGAACACACATGCAATGACTCTAGCTATGGTTTCTGAAGGGAACTCTCATTTCAATGACACTGGTGGACCCATATGTGGTATGTGAAAAGAACACACATGCAATTACTCCAGTTGTTGTTAGTAAAAAGAACACACATGCAATGACATAGGTGGATCCATGTGTGGTCTCTGAAGAGAACACACATGCAATGACTCTAGCTGTGGTTAATGAGAAGAACACACATTTCAATGACATTGGTGGATCCATATGTGGTATGTGAAAAGAATAGTCATGAAAGGACTCCAGTTGCTGTTAGTAACAAGAGCACACATGCAATTACACTGGTGGATCCATGTGTGGTCTATGAAGAGAGCACACATGCAATGACACTGGTGGATCCATATGTGGTATGTGAAAAGAACACACATGCAATGACTCTGGTTGTTGTTAGGAAAAAGAGCACACATGCAATGACACTGGTGGATCCGTGTGTGGTCTCTGAAGAGAACACACATTTCAATGACTCTAGCTGTGGTTAATAAAAAGAACACACATTTCAATGACATAGATGGATCCATATGTGGTATGTGAAAAGAACACATGTG
The DNA here is from genome assembly GCA_023614405.1 of Avena insularis. Taxonomy (NCBI): domain Eukaryota; kingdom Viridiplantae; phylum Streptophyta; class Magnoliopsida; order Poales; family Poaceae; genus Avena; species Avena insularis. The sequence continues at coordinate 506,903 of JAJUPC010000194.1, read as the reverse complement.
CTATGACTCCAGTTGTTGTTAGTAAAAAGAACACACATGCAATGACACTGGTGGATCCACGTGTGGTCTTTGAAGAGAACACGCAGACAATGACACTGGAGGATCCATATGTGGTATGTGAAAAGAACACACATGCAATGACTCCAGTTGTTGTTACTAAAAACAACACACATGCAATGACACTGGTGGATCCATGTGTTGTCTCTGAAGAGAACACACATGCAGTGAATCTAGTTCTGGTTAATGAGAAAAACACACATTTCAATGACACTAGTGGATCCATATGTGGTATGTGAAAAGAACACACATGCAATAACTCTAGTTGTTGTTAGTAAAAAGAACACACATGCAATGACACTGGTGGATCCACGTGTGGTCTCTGAAGAGAACAAACATGCAATGACTCTAGCTGTGGTTATGGAGAAGAACACACATTTCAATGACACAGGTGGATCCATATGTGGTATGTGAAAATAACACACGTGCAATGACTCTAGTTGTTGTTAGTAAAAACAACACACATGCAATGACACTGGTGGATCCATGTGTGGTCTCTAAAGAGAACACACATTTCAATGATACTGGTGGATCCATATGTGGTATGTGAAAAGAAAACACATGAAATGACTCTAGTTGTTGTTTTAAAAAGAACACACATGCAATGACACTGGTGGATCCATGTGTGGTCTCTGAAGAGAACACACATGCAATGACTCTAGTTGTGGTTAATGACAATAACATACATTTCAATGTCACTGGTGGATCCATATGTGGTATGTGAAAAGAATAGTCATGAAATGACTCCAGTAGTTGTTAGTAGAAAGAGCACACATGCAATTACACTGGTGGATCCATGTGTGGTCTCTGAAGAGAACACACATGCAATGAATCTAGATGTGGTTAATGAGAAGAACACACATGAAGTGACACTGGTTGTTGTTAGTAAAAAGATCACACATGCAATGACACTGGTGGATCCATGTGTGGTCTCTGAAGAGAACACACATTTCAATGACACTAGTGGATCCATATGTGGTGTGTGAAAAGAACACACATGCAATGACTCTAGTTGTTGTTAGTAAAAAGAACACACATGCAATGACACTGGTGGATCCATGTGTGGTATTTGAAGAGAACACGCATTTCAATGACTCTAGTTGTGGTTAATGAGACGAACACACATTTCAATGACAAAAGTGGATCCATATGTGGTATGTGAAAAGAACACACATGCAATGACTCTAGTTGTTGTTAGTAAAAAGAGCACACATGCACTAACACTGGTGGATCCATGTGTGGTCTCTGAAGAGAACACACATTTCAATGACACTGGTGGATCCATATGTGGTTTGTGAAAAGAAGACACATGCAATGACTCCAGTTGTTGTTAGTAAAAAGAACACACATGCAATGACACTGGTGGATCTATGTGTGGTCTCTGAAGAGAACACACATGCAATGACTCTAGCTTTGGTTAATGAGAAGAACACACATTTAGATGACACTAGTAGATCCATATGTGGTATGTGAAAAGAATAATCATGAAATGACTCCAGTTGTTGTTAGTAAAAAGAGCACACATGCAATTACACTGGTGGATCCATGTGTGGTCTCTGAAGAGAACACACATGCAATGACACTGGTGGATCCATATGTGGTATGTGAAAAGAACCCACATGCAATGACACCAGTTGTTCTTAGTAAAAATAAGACACATGCAATGACACTGGTGGATCCATGTGTGTTCTCTGAAGAGAACACACATGCAATGACTCTAGCTGTGGTTAATGAGAAGAACACACATTTCAATGACACTGGTGGATCCATATGTGGTATGTGAAAAGAATAGTCATGAAATGACTCCAGTTGTTGTTAGTAAAAAGAGCACACATGCAATTACACTGGTGGATCCATGTGTGGTCTCTGAAGGGAACACACATGCAATGACACTGGTGGATCCATATGTGGTATGTGAAAAGAACACACATGCATTGACTCCAGCTGTTCTTATTAAAAAGAACACACATGCAATGACACTGGTGGATCCATATGTGGTCTCTGAGAGAACACACATTTCAATGACTCCAGCTGTGGTTAATGAGAAGAACACACATTTCAATGGCACAGGTGGATCCATATGTGGTATGTGAAAAGAACACACATGTAATGACTCTAGTTGTTGTTAGTAAAAAGAACACACATGCAATGACACTGGTGGATCGATGTGTGGTCTCTGAAGAGAACACACATTTCAATGACACTAGTGTATCCATATGTGGTATGTGAAAAGAACACACATGCAATGACTCCAGTTGTTGTTACTAAAAACAACACACATGCAATGACACTGGTGGATCCATGTGTTGTCTCTGAAGAGAACACACATGCAGTGAATCTAGTTCTGGTTAATGAGAAAAACACACATTTCAATGACACTAGTGGATCCATATGTGGTATGTGAAAAGAACACACATGCAATAACTCTAGTTGTTGTTAGTAAAAAGAACACACATGCAATGACACTGGTGGATCCACGTGTGGTCTCTGAAGAGAACAAACATGCAATGACTCTAGCTGTGGTTATGGAGAAGAACACACATTTCAATGACACAGGTGGATCCATATGTGGTATGTGAAAATAACACACGTGCAATGACTCTAGTTGTTGTTAGTAAAAACAACACACATGCAATGACACTGGTGGATCCATGTGTGGTCTCTGAAGAGAACACACATTTCAATGATACTGGTGGATCCATATGTGGTATGTGAAAAGAAAACACATGAAATGACTCTAGTTGTTGTTTTAAAAAGAACACACATGCAATGACACTGGTGGATCCATGTGTGGTCTCTGAAGAGAACACACATGCAATGACTCTAGTTGTGGTTAATGACAATAACATACATTTCAATGTCACTGGTGGATCCATATGTGGTATGTGAAAAGAATAGTCATGAAATGACTCCAGTAGTTGTTAGTAGAAAGAGCACACATGCAATTACACTGGTGGATCCATGTGTGGTCTCTGAAGAGAACACACATTTCAATGACACTAGTGGATCCATATGTGGTGTGTGAAAAGAACACACATGCAATGACTCTAGTTGTTGTTAGTAAAAAGAACACACATGCAATGACACTGGTGGATCCATGTGTGGTATTTGAAGAGAACACGCATTTCAATGACTCTAGTTGTGGTTAATGAGACGAACACACATTTCAATGACAAAAGTGGATCCATATGTGGTATGTGAAAAGAACACACATGCAATGACTCTAGTTGTTGTTAGTAAAAAGAGCACACATGCACTAACACTGGTGGATCCATGTGTGGTCTCTGAAGAGAACACACATTTCAATGACACTGGTGGATCCATATGTGGTTTGTGAAAAGAAGACACATGCAATGACTCCAGTTGTTGTTAGTAAAAAGAACACACATGCAATGACACTGGTGGATCTATGTGTGGTCTCTGAAGAGAACACACATGCAATGACTCTAGCTTTGGTTAATGAGAAGAACACACATTTAGATGACACTAGTAGATCCATATGTGGTATGTGAAAAGAATAATCATGAAATGACTCCAGTTGTTGTTAGTAAAAAGAGCACACATGCAATTACACTGGTGGATCCATGTGTGGTCTCTGAAGAGAACACACATGCAATGACACTGGTGGATCCATATGTGGTATGTGAAAAGAACCCACATGCAATGACACCAGTTGTTCTTAGTAAAAATAAGACACATGCAATGACACTGGTGGATCCATGTGTGTTCTCTGAAGAGAACACACATGCAATGACTCTAGCTGTGGTTAATGAGAAGAACACACATTTCAATGACACTGGTGGATCCATATGTGGTATGTGAAAAGAATAGTCATGAAATGACTCCAGTTGTTGTTAGTAAAAAGAGCACACATGCAATTACCTTTGGTGGATCCATGTGTGGTCTCTGAAGAACACATGCAATGACACTGGTGGATCCATATGTGGTATGTGAAAAGAACACACATGCATTGACTCCAGCTGTTCTTATTAAAAAGAACACACATGCAATGACACTGGTGGATCCATATGTGGTCTCTGAGAGAACACACATTTCAATGACTCCAGCTGTGGTTAATGAGAAGAACACACATTTCAATGGCACAGGTGGATCCATATGTGGTATGTGAAAAGAACACACATGTAATGACTCTAGTTGTTGTTAGTAAAAAGAACACACATGCAATGACACTGGTGGATCGATGTGTGGTCTCTGAAGAGAACACACATTTCAATGACACTAGTGTATCCATATGTGGTGTGTGAAAAGAACACACATGCATTGACTCTAGTTGTTGTTAGTAAAAAGAACACACATGCAATGACACTAGTGGATCCATGTGTGGTCTCTGAAGAGAACACACATGCAATGACTCTAGATGTGATTAATGAGAAGAACACACATGCAATGAAACTGGTGGATCCATATATGGTATGTGAAAAGAACGCACATGCAATGACTCCAGTTGTTGTTAGTAAAAAGAACACACATGCAATGACACTGGTGGATCCATGTGTGGTCTCTGAAGAGAACACATATTTCAATGACACTGGTGGATCCATATGTGGTATGTGAAAATAACACACATTTAATGACTCCTGTTGTTTTTAGTAAAAAGAAGACACATGCAATGACACTGGTGGATTCATGTGTGGTCTCTGAAGAGAACACCCATGCAATGTCTCTAGCTGTGGTTAATGAGAAGAACACACATTTCAATGACACTGGTGGATCCATATGTGGTATGTGATAACAATAGTCATGAAATGACTCCAGTTGTTGTTAGTAGAAAGAGCACACATGTAATTACACTGGTGGAGCCATGTGTGGTCTCTGATGAGAACACACATGCAATGACACTGGTGGATCGATATGTGGTATGTGAAAATAAAACACAGATGCAATGACTCTGGATGTTGTTAGTAAAAACAGCACACTTGCAATGACACTGGTGGATCCATGCGGTCTCTGAAGAGAACACACATTTCAATGACACTAGTGGATCCATATGTGGTATGTGATAAGAACACTCATGCAATGACTCTAGTTGTTGTTAGTAAAAAGAACACACATGCAATGACACTGGTGGATCCATGTGTGGTCTCTGAAGAGAACACACATTTCAATGACACTGGTGGATCCATATGTGGTATGTGAAAAGAAAACACATGAAATGACTCTAGTTGTTGTTAGTAAAAAAACACACATGCAATGACACTGGTGGATCCATGTGTGGTCTCTGAAGAGAACACACATTTCAATGACACTGGTGGATCCATATGTGGTATGTGAAAAGAAAACACATGAAATGACTCTAGTTGTTGTTAGTAAAAAGAACACACATGCAATGACGCTGGTGGATCCATGTGTGGTCTCTAAAGAGAACACACATGCAATGTCTCTAGCTGTGGTTAATAAGAAGAACACACATGCAATGACACTGGTGGATCCGTGTGTTGTCTCTGAAGAGAACACACATGCAATGAATCTAGCTGTGGTTAATGAGAATAACACACATTTAAATGACAGTAGTGGATCCATATGTGGTATGTGAAAAGAACACACATGCTATGACTCCAGTTGTTGTTAGTAAAAAGAATACACATGCAACGACATTGGTGGATCCATGTGTGGTCTCTGAAGAGAACACACATGCAATGACTCTAGCTGTGGTTAATGAGAAGAACACACATTTCAATGACACTGGTGGATCCATATGTGGTATGTGAAAAGAATAGTCATGAAATGACTCCAGTTATTGTTAGTAGAAAGAGCACACATGCAATTACACTGGAGGATCCATGTGTGGTCTCTGAAGAGAACACACATGCAATAACACTGGTGGATCCATATGTGGTATGTGAAAAGAAAACACAGATGCAATGACTCTGGATGTTGTTAGTAAAAAGAGCACACTTGCAATGACACGGGTGGATCCATGTGTGGTCTCTGAAGAGAACACACATTTCAATGACACTGGTGGATCCATATGTGGTATGTGAAAAGAACACACATGCAATGACTCCAGTTGTTGTTAGTAAAAAGAACACACATGCAATGACACTAGTGGATCCATGTGTGGTCTTTGAAGAGAACAACATTTCAATGACACTGGTGGATCCATATGTGGTGTTTGAAAAGAACACACATGCAATGACTCCAGTTGTTGTTAGTAAAGAGAACACACATGCAATGACACTAGTGGATCCATGTGTGGTCTCTAAAGAGAACACACATGCCATGACTCTAGCTGTGTTTAATGAGAAGAACACACATGCAATGACACTAGTGGATCCATGTGTGGTATGTGAAAAGAACACACATGCAATGACTCCAGTTATTGTTAGTAAAAAGAACACACATGCAATTACACTGGTGGATCCATGTGTGGTCTCTGAAGAGAACACACATGCAATAACACTGGTGGATCCATATGTGGTATGTGAAAAGAAAACACAGATGCAATGACTCTGGATGTTGTTAGTAAAAAGAGCACACTTGCAATGACACTAGTGGATCCATGTGTGGTCTCTGAAGAAAACACACATTTCAATGACACTGGTGGATACATATGTGGTATGTGCAAAGAACAAACATCCAATGACTCCAGTTTTTGTTAGTAAAAAGAACACACATGCAATGACACTGGTGGATCCATGTGTGGTCTCTGAAGAGAACACACATTTCAATGACACTGGTGGATCCATATGTGGTGTCTGAAAAGAACACACATGCAATGACTCCAGTTGTTGTAAGTAAAAAGAACACACATGCAATGGCACTGGTGGATCCATGTGTGGTCTCTAAAGAGAACACACATGCAATGACTCTAGCGATGGTTAATGAGAAGAACACACATGCAATGACACTAGTGGATCCATGTGTTGTCTCTAAAGACAACACACATGCAATGAATCTAGCTGTGGTTAATGAGAATAACACACATTTCAATGACACTCGTGGATCCATATGTGGTATGTGAAAAGAACACACATGAAATGACTCCAGTTGTTGTTAGTAAAAAGAACACACATGCAATGACACTAGTGGATCCATGTGTGGTCTTTGAAGAGAACACACATTTCAATGACACTGGTGGATCCATATGTGGAGTCTCAAAAGAACACACATGCAATGACTCCAGTTGTTGTTAGTAAAGAGAACACACATGCAATGACACTGGTGGATCCATGTGTGGTCTCTAAAGAGAACACACATGCAATGACTCTAGCAGTGTTTAATGAGAAGAACACACATACAATGACACTGGTGGATCCATGTATGGTATGTGAAAAGAACACACATGCAATGACTCTAGTTGTTGTTAGTAAAAATAACACACATCCAATGACACTAGTGGATCCGTGTGTGGTCTCTGAAGAGAACACACATTTCAATGACACTGGTGGATCCATATGCGGTGTCTGAAAAGAACACACATGCAATGACTCCAGTTGTTGTTAGTAAAAATAACACACATGCAATGACACTGGTGGATCTATGTGTGGTCTCTAAAGAGAACACACATGCAATGACTCTAGCTGTGGTTAATGAGAAGAATACACATTTCAATGACACAGGTGGATCCATATGTGGTATGTGAAAAGAACACACATGCAATGACTCCAGTTGTTGTTAGTAAAAAGAACACACATGCAATGACACTGGTGGATCCATGTGTGTTCTCTTTAGAGAACACACATGCAATTACACTGGTGGATCGATATGTGGTATGTGAAAAGAACACACATTCAATGACTCCAGTTGTTGTTAGTAAAAAGAACACACATGCAATGACACTGGTGGATCCATGTGTTGTCTCTAAAGAGAACACACATGCAATGAATCTAGCTGTGTTTAATGAGAATAACACACATTTCAATGACACTGGTGGATCCATATGTGTTGTCTGAGAAGAACACACATGCAATGACTCCAATTGTTGTTAGTAAAAATAACACACATGCAATGACACTGGTGGATCCATGTGTGGTCTCTAAAGAGAACACACATGCAATGACTCTAGCTGTGGTTAATAAGAAGAACACACATGCAATGACACTGGTGGATCCATGTGTTGTCTCTGAAGAGAACACACATGCAATGAATCTAGCTGTGGTTAATGAGAATAACACACATTTCAATGATAGTAGTGGATCCATATGTGGTATGTGAAAAGAACACACATGCTATGACTCCAGTTGTTGTTAGTAAAAAGAATACACATGCAACGACACTGGTGGATCCATGTGTGGTCTCTGAAGAGAACACACATGCAATGACTCTAGCTGTGGTTAATGAGAAGAACACACATTTCAATGACACTGGTGGATCCATATGTGGTATGTGAAAAGAATAGTCATGAAATGACTCCAGTTATTGTTAGTAGAAAGAGCACACATGCAATTACATCAGGATCCATGTGTGGTCTCTGAAGAGAACACACATGCAATAACACTGGTGGATCCATATGTGGTATGTGAAAAGAAAACACAGATGCAATGACTCTGGATGTTGTTAGTAAAAAGAGCACACTTGCAATGACACTAGTGGATCCATGTGTGGTCTCTGAAGAGAAAACACATTTCAATGACACTGGTGGATACATATGTGGTATGTGCAAAGAACAAACATGCAATGACTCTAGTTGTTGTTAGTAAAAAGAACACACATGCAATGACACTGGTGGATCCATGTGTGTTCTCTGAAGAGAACACACATGCAATTACACTGGTGGATCGATATGTGGTATGTGAAAAGAACACACATTCAATGACTCCAGTTGTTGTTAGTAAAAAGAACACACATGCAATGACACTGGTGGATCCATGTGTTGTCTCTAAAGAGAACACACATGCAATGAATCTAGCTGTGTTTAATGAGAATAACACACATTTCAATGACACTGGTGGATCCATATGTGTTGTCTGAGAAGAACACACATGCAATGACTCCAATTGTTGTTAGTAAAAATAACACACATGCAATGACACTGGTGGATCCATGTGTGGTCTCTAAAGAGAACACACATGCAATGACTCTAGCTGTGGTTAATAAGAAGAACACACATGCAATGACACTGGTGGATCCATGTGTTGTCTCTGAAGAGAACACACATGCAATGAATCTAGCTGTGGTTAATGAGAATAACACACATTTCAATGATAGTAGTGGATCCATATGTGGTATGTGAAAAGAACACACATGCTATGACTCCAGTTGTTGTTAGTAAAAAGAATACACATGCAACGACACTGGTGGATCCATGTGTGGTCTCTGAAGAGAACACACATGCAATGACTCTAGCTGTGGTTAATGAGAAGAACACACATTTCAATGACACTGGTGGATCCATATGTGGTATGTGAAAAGAATAGTCATGAAATGACTCCAGTTATTGTTAGTAGAAAGAGCACACATGCAATTACATCAGGATCCATGTGTGGTCTCTGAAGAGAACACACATGCAATAACACTGGTGGATCCATATGTGGTATGTGAAAAGAAAACACAGATGCAATGACTCTGGATGTTGTTAGTAAAAAGAGCACACTTGCAATGACACTAGTGGATCCATGTGTGGTCTCTGAAGAGAAAACACATTTCAATGACACTGGTGGATACATATGTGGTATGTGCAAAGAACAAACATGCAATGACTCTAGTTGTTGTTAGTAAAAAGAACACACATGCAATGACACTGGTGGATCCATGTGTGGTCTCTGAAGAGAACACACATTTCAATGACACTCGTGGATCCATATGTGGTGTCTGAAAAGAACACACATGCAATGACTCCAGTTGTTGTAAGTAAAAATAACACACATGCAATGACACTGGTGGATCCATGCGTGGTCTCTAAAGAGAACACACATGCAATGACTCTAGCGATGGTTAATGAGAAGAACACACGTGCAATGACACTAGTGGATCCATGTGTTGTCTCTAAAGAGAACACACATGCAATGAATCTAGCTGTGGTTAATGAGAATAACACACATTTCAATGATAGTAGTGGATCCATATGTGGTATGTGAAAAGAACACACATGCTATGACTCCAGTTGTTGTTAGTAAAAAGAATACACATGCAACGACACTGGTGGATCCATGTGTGGTCTCTGAAGAGAACACACATGCAATGACTCTAGCTGTGGTTAATGAGAAGAACACACATTTCAATGACACTGGTGGATCCATATGTGGTATGTGAAAAGAATAGTCATGAAATGACTCCAGTTATTGTTAGTAGAAAGAGCACACATGCAATTACACTGGTGGATCCATGTGTGGTCTCTGAAGAGAACACACATGCAATAACACTGGTGGATCCATATGTGGTATGTGAAAAGAAAACACAGATGCAATGACTCTGGATGTTGTTAGTAAAAAGAGCACACTTGCAATGACACTAGTGGATCCATGTGTGGTCTCTGAAGAGAAAACACATTTCAATGACACTGGTGGATACATATGTGGTATGTGCAAAGAACAAACATGCAATGACTCCAGTTGTTGTTAGTAAAAAGAACACACATGCAATGACACTGGTGGATCCATGTGTGGTCTCTGAAGAGAACACACATTTCAATGACACTCGTGGATCCATATGTGGTGTCTGAAAAGAACACACATGCAATGACTCTAGTTGTTGTAAGTAAAAAGAACACACATGCAATGACACTGGTGGATCCATGTGTGGTCTCTAAAGAGAACACACATGCAATGACTCTAGCGATGGTTAATGAGAAGAACACACGTGCAACGACACTAGTGGATCCATGTGTTGTCTCTAAAGAGAACACACATGCAATGAATCTAGCTGTGGTTAATGAGAATAACACACATTTCAATGACACTCGTGGATCCATATGTGGTATGTGAAAAGAACACACATTAAATGACTCCAGTTGTTATTAGTAAAAAGAACACACATGCAATGACACTAGTGGATCCATGTGTGGTCTTTGAAGAGAACACACATTTCAATGACACTGGTGGATCCATATGTGGAGTCTGAAAAGAACACACATGCGATGACTCCAGTTGTTGTTAGTAAAGAGAACACACATGCAATGACATTGGTGGATCCATGTGTGGTATCAAAAGAGAACACACATGCAATGACTCTAGCAGTGTTTAATGAGAAGAACACACATGCAATGACACTGGTGGATCCATGTGTGGTATGTGAAAAGAACACACATGCAATGACTCCAGTTGTTGTTAGTAAAAAGAACACACATGCAATGACACTAGTGGATCCATGTGTGGTCTCTGAAGAGAACACACATTTCAATGACACTGGTGGATCCATATGTGGTGTCTGAAAAGAACACACATGCAATGACTCCAGTTGTTGTTAGTAAAAATAACACACATGCAATTACACTAGTGGATCTATGTGTGGTCTCTAAAGAGAACACACATGCAATGACTCTAGCTGTGGTTAATGAGAAGAATACACATTTCAATGACATAGGTGGATCCATATGTGGTATGTGAAAAGAACACACATGCAATGACTCCAGTTGTTGTTAGTAAAAAGAACACACATGCAATGACACTGGTGGATCCATGTGTGTTCTCTTTAGAGAACACACATGCAATTACACTGGTGGATCGATATGTGGTATGTGAAAAGAACACACATTCAATGACTCCAGTTGTTGTTAGTAAAAAGAACACACATGCAATGACACTGGTGGATCCATGTGTTGTCTCTAAAGAGAACACACATGCAATGAATCTAGCTGTGGTTAATGAGAATAACACACATTTCAATGACACTGGTGGATCCATATGTGTTGTCTGAGAAGAACACACATGCAATGACTCCAATTGTTGTTAGTAAAAATAACACACATGCAATGACACTGGTGGATCCATGTGTGGTCTCTAAAGAGAACACACATGCAATGACTCTAGCTGTGGTTAATAAGAAGAACTCACATGCAATGACACTGGTGGATCCATGTGTTGTCTCTGAAGAGAACACACATGCAATGAATCTAGCTGTGGTTAATGAGAATAACACACATTTCAATGACAGTAGTGGATCCATATGTGGTATGTGAAAAGAACACACTTGCTATGACTCCAGTTGTTGTTTGTAAAAAGAATACACATGCAACGACACTGGTGGATCCATGTGTGGTCTCTGAAGAGAACACACATGCAATGACTCTAGCTGTGGTTAATGAGAAGAACAGACATTTCAATGACACTGGTGGATCCATATGTGGTATGTGAAAAGAATAGTCATGAAATGACTCCAGTTATTGTTAGTAGAAAGAGCACACATGCAATTACACTGGTGGATCCATGTGTGGTCTCTGAAGAGAACACACATCCAATAACACTGGTGGATCCATATGTGGTATGTGAAAAGAAAATACAGATGCAATGACTCTGGATGTTGTTAGTAAAAAGAGCACACTTGCAATGACACTAGTGGATCCATGTGTGGTCTCTGAAGAGAAAACACATTTCAATGACACGGGTGGATACATATGTGGTATGTGCAAAGAACAAACATGCAATGACTCCAGTTGTTGTTAGTAAAAAGAACACACATGCAATGATACTAGTGGGTCCATGTGTGGTCTCTGAAGAGAACACACATTTCCATGACACTGGTGGATCCATATGTGGTGTCTAAAAAGAACACACATGCAATGACTCCAGTTGTTGTAAGTAAAAAGAACACACATGCAATGACACTGGTGGATCCATGTGTGGTCTCTAAAGAGAACACACATGCAATGACTCTAGCTATGGTTAATGAGAAGAACACACATGCAATGACACTAGTGGATCCATGTGTTGTCTCTAAAGAGAACACACATGCAATGAATCTAGTTGTGGTTAATGAGAATAACACACATTTCAATGACACTAGTGGATCCATATGTGGTATGTGAAAAGAACACACATGCAATGACTCCAGTTGTTGTTAGTAAAAAGAATACACATGCAATGACACTGGTGGATCCATGTGTGGCCTCTGAAGAGAACACACATGCAATGACTCTAGCTGTGGTTAATGAGAAGAACACACATTTCAATGACACTGGTGGATCCATATGTGGTATGTGAAAAGAATAGTCATGAAATGACTCCAGTTGTTGTTAGTAGAAAGAGCACACATGCAATTACACTGGCGGATCCATGTGTGGTCTCTGAAGATAACACACATTAAATGACACTGGTGGATCCATATGTGGTATGTGAAAAGAAAACATAGATGCAATGACTCTGGATGTTGTTAGTAAAAAGAGCACACTTGCAATGACACTGGTGGATCCATGTGTGGTCTCTGAAGAGAACACACATTTCCATGACACTGGTGGATACATATGTGGTATGTGAAAAGAACACGCATGCAATGACTCCAGTTGTTGTTAGTAAAAAGAACACACATGCAATGACACTGGTGGATCCATGTGTGGTCTCTGAAGAGAACACACATTTCAATGACACTGGTGGATCCATATGTGGTGTCTGAAAAGAACACACGTGCAATGACTCCAGTTGTTGTTAGTAAAAATAACACACATGCAATGACACTGGTGGATCCATGTGTGGTCTCTAAAGAGAACACACATGCAATGAATCTAGCTGTGGTTAATAAGAAGAACTCACATGCAATGACACTGGTGGATCCATGTGTTGTCTCTGAAGAGAACACACATGCAATGAATCTAGCTGTGGTTAATGAGAATAACACAAATTTCAATGACAGTAATGGATCCATATGTGGTATGTGAAAATAACACACATGCTATGACTCCAGTTGTTGTTAGTAAAAAGAATACACATGCAACGACACTGGTGGATCCATGTGTGGTCTCTGAAGAGAACACACATGCAATGACTCTAGCTGTGGTTAATGAGAAGAACACACATTTCAATGACACTGGTGGATCCATATGTGGTATGTGAAAAGAATAGTCATGAAATGACTCCAGTTATTGTTAGTAGAAAGAGCACACATGCAATTACATCAGGATCCATGTGTGGTCTCTGAAGAGAACACACATGCAATAACACTGGTGGATCCATATGTGGTATGTGAAAAGAAAACACAGATGCAATGACTCTGGATGTTGTTAGTAAAAAGAGCACACTTGCAATGACACTAGTGGATCCATGTGTGGTCTCTGAAGAGAAAACACATTTCAATGACACTGGTGGATACATATGTGGTATGTGCAAAGAACAAACATGCAATGACTCCAGTTGTTGTTAGTAAAAAGAACACACATGCAATGACACTAGTGGATCCATGTGTGGTCTCTGAAGAGAACACACATTTCAATGACACTGGTGGATCCATATGTGGTGTCTGAAAAGAACACACATGCAATGACTCAGTTGTAAGTAAAAGAACACACATGCAATGACATCAGGATCCATGTGTGGTCTCTAAAGAGAACACACATGCAATAACTCTAGTTGTGGTTAATGAGAAGAACACACATGCAATGACACTAGTGGATCCATGTGTTGTCTCTAAAGAGAACACACATGCAATGAATCTAGCTGTGGTTAATGAGAATAACACACATTTCAATGACACTAGTGGATTCATATGTGGTATGTGAAAAGAACACACATGCAATGACTCCAGTTGTTGTTAGTAAAAAGAATACACATGCAATGACACTGGTGGATCCATGTGTGGTCTCTGAAGAGAACACACATGCAATGACTCTAGCTGTGGTTAATGAGAAGAACACACATTTCAATGACACTGGTGGATCCATATGTGGTATGTGAAAAAAATAGTCATGAAATGACTCCAGTTGTTGTTAGTAGAAAGAGCACACATGTAATTACACTAGCGGATCCATGTGTGGTATCTGAAGAGAACACACATTTCAATGACACTGGTGGATCCATATGTGGTGTGTGAAAAGAACACGCATGCAATGACTCCAGTTGTTGTTAGTAAAAAGAACACACATGCAATGACACTGGTGGATCCATGTGTGGTATGTGAAAAGAAAACACAGATGCAATGACTCTGGATGTTGTTAGTAAAAAGAGCACACTTGCAATGACACTGGTGGATCCATGTGTGGTCTCTGAAGAGAACACACATTTCCATGACACTGGTGGATACATATGTGGTATGTGAAAAGAACACGCATGCAATGACTCCAGTTGTTGTTAGTAAAAAGAACACACATGCAATGACACTGGTGGATCCATGTGTGGTCTCTGAAGAGAAAACACATTTCAATGACACTGGTGGATCCATATGTGGTGTCTGAAAAGAACACACATGCAATGACTCCAGTTGTTGTTAGTAAAAATAACACACATGCAATGACACTGGTGGATCCATGTGTGGTCTCTAAAGAGAACACACATGCAATGACTCTAGCTGTGGTTAATGAGAAGAACACACATGCAATGACACTGGTGGATCCATGTGTTGTCTCTGAAGAGAACACACATGCAATGAATCTAGCTATGGTTAATGAGAATAACACACACTTCAATGACACTAGTGGATCCATATGTGGTATGTGAAAAGAACACACACGCAATGACTCCAGTTGTTTCTAGTAAAAACAAAACACATGCAACGACACTGGTGGATCCATGTGTGGTCTCTGAAGAGAACACACATGCAATGACTCTAGCTGTGGTTAATCAGAAGAACACACATTTCAATGACACTGGTGGATCCATATGTGGTATGTGAAAAGAATAGTCATGAAATGACTCCAGTTGTTGTTAGTAGAAAGAGCACACATGCAATTACACTGGTGGATCCATGTGTGGTCTCTGAAGAGAACACACATGCAATGACTCTAGCTGTGGTTAATCAGAAGAACACACATTTCAATGACACTGGTGGATCCATATGTGGTATGTGAAAAGAATAATCATGAAATGACTCCAGTTGTTGTTAGTAGAAAGAGCACACATGCAATTACACTGGTGGATCCATGTGTGGTCTCTGAAGAGAACACACATGCAATAACACTGGTGGATCCATATGTGGTATGTGAAAAGAAACATCAGATGCAATGACTCTGGCTGTTGTTAGTAAAAACATCACACTTGCAATGACACTGGTGGATCCATGTGTGGTATCTGAAGAGAACACACATTTCAATGACACTGGTGGATACATATGTGGTATGTGAAAAGAACACACATGCAATGACTCTAGTTGTTGTTAGTAAAAGCAACACACATGCAATGACACTGGTGGATCCATGTGTGGTCTCTGAATGCAATGACTCTAGTTGTTGTTAGTAAAAAGAACACACATGCAATGACACTGGTGGATCCATGTGTGGTCTCTAAAGAGAACACACATGCAATGACTCTAGCTGGGGTTAACGAGAAGAACACACATGCAATGACACTGGTGGATCCATGTGTTTTCTCTGAAGAGAACACACATGCAATGAACCTAGCTATGGTTAATAAGAATAACACACATTTCAATGACACTAGTGGATCCATATGTGGTATTTGAAAAGAACACACATGCAATGACTCCAGTTGTTGTTAGTAAAAAGAATACACATGCAATGACAATGGTGGATCCATGTGTGGTCTCTGAAGAGAACACACATGCAATGTCTCTAGCTGTGGTTAATGAGAAAAACACCCATTTCAATGACACTGGTGGATCCATATGTGGTATGTGAAAAGAATAGTCATGAAATGACTCGAGTTGTTGTTAGTAGAAAGAGCACACATGCAATTACACTGGTGGATACATGTGTGGTCTCTGAAGAGAACACACATGCAATGACACTGGTGGATCCATATGTGGTATGTGAAAAGAAAACACACATGCAATGAATCTTGATGTTGTTAGTAAAAAGAGCACACTTGCAATGACACTGGTGGATCCATGTGTGGTCTCTGAAGAGAACACACATTTCAATGACACTGGTGGATCCATATGTGGTGTCTGAAAAGAACACACATGCAATGACTCAAGTTGTTGTTAGTAAAAAGAACACACATGCAATGACACTGGTGGATCCATGTGTGGTCTCTAAAGAGAACACACATGCAATGACTCTAGCTGTGGTTAATGAGAAGAACACACATGCAATGACACTGGTGGATCCATGTGTTGTCTTTGAAGAGAACACACATGCAATGAATCTAGCTGTGGTTAATGAGAATAACACACACTTCAATGACACTAGTGGATCCATATGTGGTATGTGAAAATAACACACATGCAATGACTCAAGTTGTTGTTAGTAAAAAGAATACACATGCAATGACCCTGGTGGATCCATGTGTGGTCTCTGAAGAGAACACACATGCAATGAATCTAGCTGTGGTTAATGAGAAGAACACACATTTCAATGACACTGGTGGACCCATATGTGGTATGATAAAAGAATAGTCATGAAATGACTCCTTTTGTTGTTAGTAGAAAGAGCACACATGCAATTACACTGGCGGATTCATGTGTGGTCTCTGAAGATAACACTCATGCAATGACACTGGTGGATCCATATGTGGTATGTGAAAAGAAAACACAGATGCAATGACTCTGGATGTTGTTAGTAAAAAGAGCACACTTGCAATGACACTGGTGGATCCATGTGTAAGGTCCCCAACCTTTAATAAGATTGAGCCCCCTGTGTTTACAATGCTAGTCCCTGGATCAATAGCTAGCATCCACTGTTTAGATGTAATATCAAGAAACAAATGTCATAATACAACTTTATAACCAGGAATAACATAATTTTATTACATCAATACATAGCTCATTAGGCTATTACATTACATTGCAGCGGAATATCTATAGTCATGGGTCCTTCATCTTCAAAGTGCCACAGGCAGATGTTGGTTGTAGACTTTGTAATCCTAATCAATCAATCTTCACTAAAATCAATCAAACCTGCAACATTACAAGTTACAGCCACAAGGGTCAATACATTTGAATTGTATTGGCAAGTGATACTATGGTAGTATAGTGGAGTCTATCATCTATATGCATTTTTGGCTAAGTGGAGTTGAGGCTTGCATTGCTCAAAATAGATTTTTCCTATCATTTTGAAAATACTAAGTTTTGTTTGGCAAAACTTTCCCAAGGCATCTACCAATCAAAGACTGAAGATCCTTTCCAAGGTATCTACCAATCAAAGACTGAAGTGCTTGGCAAAATCATTTTTCCTCAATAAATGATTTCAAGATCCTTGTACCAAGCCATCTCTCCATCAAAGATTGAAGAATTCAAACAACCCTTGTTCACCCACAAGTTTTAATTTAGAAATTGGAGTGATGAGATTCTTGATTGCTTCCATGTCTTGATGCTCAAATTGTCCTTTACCAGGGACATGGCTAAGTACTTAGATTTTACACTCTGCAGAGGTGGTGCACTTTCCCCACAAGACTTGGTTTCCCAAGACAAGATCTTTCAAGCCTTCCTTAGACCATCATGGACGCGTTCCAACCTATCAAACACTACCACCCACTGTCCATATGGCTAAGTTCTTGCAACCTATATGATCATGGCAGAGCCCATATTGCCAAGTGGTTGCACTTGAAGCTTCTCAACATTTGACATTTCAAATCTCTTTATTCCTGGGTGGCCATCCACAAGTGAGATACACTAAGGTAAACCATAAACATGGGCCTTGTGAACCACTCAACCAAAAACCACCAAGCAAGTCCCATTCCACCCAGGTGATTCATTAACTTAGTTGTTTTATTAATCAAAACACAAGTCCTTAGACTTAGAGATTTTCCATAGCATGAATATATATTCCACCCTTGTTTTCTATTAGCTAGGCTAAGCTTGATAGTAATAGGATTCTTAACTTAGGAAAATCCTACTAAGGATTCATCTACTAGGTTTTCCTATAGCAAGGTCTATACTTAGCAAAATAAAATCCATGCAAGTTTTACTTAGCAAAAACACTAATGCATAGTGAAAATAATGGGACAAGATATGAAGCATCACTTGCCTTTTTGGTAGAGGGTATAGGTTCACTCCTTGTCCTTGCAACTATCACACACTTCAAGTCACTACAATTCAATCAAGCAAGGCACAAACTCAATCTACCAATCAAGCAAAACAACACACATAAAAATAACAAAGTCAAAGTAATGCATGCAAGCATGCCAAACTTTGTTTTGTTTGAAAAAGTGGTTCCTAGTGGGTCATAGACATTGGAATCTAAGTCATGCATAAGCATGCAAAGGTTGGTTCTATTGTAAGGATGGTCTTCACTAGGTTTCTAAACTTTGTAAGTTCCAAATTGGTCATTTTCCAAAGTGGCAAAGTCATTTGAAAAAGGTTTCACTAGGGCATTAACCTATAGGGTTCACCAAGTATGTTTTCTATCACAAAACTTGGGGTTTGGGGTTAGTGAGTTTAAAACAAATCATTTTTCAAAGGTTTTCCTCCAAAATCATTTTTTTAATAAAATAACCACATTTCTAATTGACTAGAAATGGTTTTAAATCAAGAATCATTATTTTGTTTCACCAAATGAGTTGCTATTGCAAAACTTGGTGTTTGGGCCAGTAGGTTTGGTCTAAACCATTTTCTCAAAAGTTTTCACTCAAAACCATTTTTTCCACAAACAAAACAATAGTTTTTAATTAGCTAGAAATGGACTAAACCAATTAATCCATTCTAAACTTTTCCAAAATCATTTGCCAAAACATGGGTTGGTTCCTAGGGTCAGTAAGGTCACAACAAACCAATTTGCAAAGGTTTTAACCTTAAAAACATTTTTAAACAATTTTTCCTAATCTAAACATGCAATCAAATGTTTCTGCATAAACAACCAATCTAACAAATACTATTTGCTAAACTAAGGGCAGGGTTGGTTAGGGATTGTTCTCCTGAATCCAACGACATAAAATTTGTAATTTTTGGACGTGTGGATCCAAAGATACAAGGGTTTGAAAATGGCTTCAAAATCTGTTTTCAAAATCTGTGTTAAACAGTCCTGGCCACGCGTCGTGTTCTTACTGGTCCATACCGGTTCGGTTGGATCGTGGCTGAGGGGCATTGGATCTAGTTAGATCGAGTGGTCCAGAGAGCGTACCCATTCGCGTTTAAGTGGTTCTATCGTACTCGCCCGATCTAGATCGAACGGCTGTAATCAATCGGACCATTAACTAGCGGCGCTGCCGGTGGCTAGCGGCGGCGGAGCTGTCGGTCGGTCGGCAGCGGCGCTTCTGGGAGGTGAGGAGAAAGAGGAGTTGCTCACCGGGCTCAGGGGTCTGGCGATGCTCGGGAGGTGTTGGTCGGCGAGGCGCTGATACGATGCGATTGCTCGCGGAGTTGAGGACGGCATCGGGTCGTCGGTGATCATCGTGGGCGGTACTGTGGATCACCTCAAAGCGAAATGGCATACGATTAGATCGCAGAGATCAAGACGAAATCGTGTGTGCATGAACGAGAGGTAGAGGCGGCGGAAACTACTGGGTTTGCCGGAGAGGAAGAGACGTTAGCGGCGGTGGTCGTCGTCGTTAAGCGAGCACAGAGGCACTCATGGCGAAGTTTGATGCACCGGCGAATCGCTTTGAGTGGGGAAGCTGCTAGCATACTCGTGGAAGCTTCGGCGGTGAGGTTCGTCGGAATCGCCACCGACCACGCCGGAGCAGAGGGCGGTGCGGCGCACTGGGGCGAGAGAGAGTGGTGCAGAAATGGAGGAGAAGGCGCTGGCGTTTAAGTAGGCATCATCGCAGGGAGAGTAAAGGCCGTGGTTAACGCGAATTTAACGCCGGAGTAAATCGGCAGAGCGCCGTTGAGGGGAGGAAACGGTCGCGAGGTCAGGGATGACTAACAGGAGGAGTGGGGCATGCTTGTCAGTGGGGGAGGAAACTTCCAGGTGGGCTCCAGTTGTCATCGACTGCGTGGGTTCTGTCCGCGGTAAAGAAAACGGTTCGCTCGGGTGTGGGGTCCAGTCGTCAGTGGGAAAGGGTGAGGGAACGGGGTCCACTAGTCATTGAGGGTACGGGTTAACTAATTGGTGCCAAACGTTTTCTTCGGGGGAAAAGAAGGTGGGCTGGACTGGGCTGCTGTTGGGCTAGTTGGGCCAAAAGGTGGGCTGCTCTATTTTTTTCCTGTCTGTTTTCTTTTTCCAATTCTATTTCTATTTTTCTGTTTTAAATTTTCAATCAACAATTCAACCAATCAAACCAATCAAACAAACACTCAACTTTGTACTTTGAATTTGGTTCTGTTTATCAACTTAATCCAAATTCAAAATGATTTAATATTTTTATTTATTTTTGGATCCATTTATCAATTCAATAAAATGGATCTTTAGTTATTTAATCAAATAGGGTTTGATTTAGTTAATAAAATTTCCATTTAAATTCTTTAAACTTCCCAATTCCTTTCAGTAGGTTTTTATTTGTTTAGTTGGTTCAAATAATTCATCTTGAATTATTTGGAAAGTATTCTAATATGATTTATTAATCATTTAAGATTGGGTATTTGTTTTAATTCCAATGGAACTTAATATAGTTTTAATTCCCAAATTTTTATTTGGAGGTTTTATTTTATTTAAGTTGATTAAACAACTTTTATTCCACTTGGGTGAATTCCAAATATCATTTTCTCATGTATTCTTATTTAGAGATTTGTCCTTATTAAGATAGGGATAGAATAGTTATTGCCATTTTATTTTATTTGGAATATTCTTTATCCTTTTATTTTATTTGGATTGGGATTATAATCACTCCATTTACTTAATGGATTAGGTCAAGATTTGATTTGGTCTTTAAATATTCTTTATTTAATATTTTTATCTTTGTCTTATAAAATCCATATCTTTTTATTTATAGATCCAAACTTGGTGATTCCAATTTGTGAAATATTATTTATTATTTGTTTAACCTTTTGAATCCTTTTAGGATCTATTGTTCACCACTTGGTATGGATTTTAGATGAGGGCTTTAATGGCTTTGGAAATTCAATTCCTTATTAAATCCATAAGATTTTTATTTATGGTTCCAAATTAAGTGAAACCAATTTCTATGGTCTTAAATTATATCTATTTGTCTTTCTTGATCATTTGTGAATGTTTGTTGATCAATTTTGGTATGGATCAAATCCATGGATTTGGAGATAACTTGGAAATGATTTTCTTCCATTAGGGTTTAGGGTTTTGGATTTATTTTCCAAATGTTTAAATTTCCAGATACATTCATTGAGGAATGCATTTCTCTTGATTTGGATTTGTTGAATTCAAACTTTAACCAAAGTTTGTTCAAGATGGGATTTTTAAGTTTCCTTTTAGAAACAAAAGTTTCTTTTCACCCTGATTTTCAACAAAAATTTATTTTGTTCAATTTATTTTTCACATTACAAGATTTGGAAAATCTTGGGATGTGACAGGCTACCACCCTTAAAATAAATCTCGTCCCGAGATTTGGGAAGGATAGGGTTACAAGCAGGTTCAAAACAACTAGGGTACTACCACCCTTAAAATTTTCTAACTAAACTAGATCTTGGCTTGCTTGGAATCTTGGAAAACTTCTTCTTGGAAAACTTCTGCATAGTGCCCTTGTTTTCCCACTTGACTCATGGGCCAAGGTTGAGTTTCTCCATAGGCTTGTTCAACTTTTCTGGACAATTGTTTGCATAATGGCCTAGTTCCTTGCATTTGAAACAGGTTATAAGTTTGAGGTCTTGAGGTGGCTTCTCTGGACAATATGATGCATAATGTCCTAACTTCTTGCAGTGTTTGCACATCACTTGGCTAATATCCTTCCTCATCTTGGGTTTCACTAGCTTTTGTTTGTCTTCTTGGCTCTTCTTCTTTTCTGGGCATTCACCGGCATAGTGTTTCATCTCTTTGCATTTGAAACATTGCACTTGTGTAATATCCTTTTTGCTAGTGTTGGGGCATTTCTTATTCTTATTTTTGGGTCTCTCCAAAGCTAGGAGTTCTTCTAGTTCATGTTCTTCATAGGTGGGAGATCTTTCTCTCTTCTTGGGGCATTGATCTTCCTTGGGTGCATGATCCTTCGCTTCACAAGTATTGCTAGTTTGGGTTCCTTCTAGAATAACATCTTTGTCATCCTTGTTGTCATTAGCTCTTTGGGAAAAGTTTTCTCTCATGTTGATCATTTGAGTAACCAATCCTTGCATCAATTGGGATTGAAGTTTCAAAATCCTTTGTATGGCTGGGTCTAGTCCATTGTTGTTGGCTAAAAGATGAGTTGTCTCTTGGTTCAACTGGTGTTGGGTCGCTATGAGTTCTCTCATGTTATCCTCTTGATTGTTGTTGTTGTCACCATCCTTGATGTTGGAGTTTCTTGGAGAAGTCATCTGTTTGGGTTTGGATTGGGACTAGAATAGGCAAGATATTTCTAAGGAAATCAATTCTAATCACACACATCACAAATCACACAAGCAATGTGCAAGCAATCACAAACAAACATTCCACTCAAACAACAAATTTCAAGCATATTTTTAGGCAACCAAAATAATTTTTGTTACACCACATAAGTTGGTGTGTTTGACTTAACTAAAATATGGTGGTCCATCTACATGGTTCACTTGTGATCCTTCCATCCTTCTTGGTTGATTCTTCTTGAATGAGATCTTTGTATCCTTGGAGAATTCTTGTGTCTTGGTCACAAAACTTCAAAGGTGATGATGGCTCCTTCTAAGTTGTGTTTCCTTAGTCTTCAAGTCTTGAGTAAGATTTCTTGTCTCACTTGTAGTCTTTAGTGATATCCAAGTTGGAAGTCCTTGGTGAAAGTGCTGGAGATGTTGAAGACATTAGAGTTGAAGAAGTTGAAGTCATTAGAGTTGAAGAATGTTGAAGAAGTCCTTTGCTCATGGTGAAGTCTTTGGTCATGGGGTAGGCTTTTCCATCAAGTTTGAAATAGATGAGGTGTAGAGTTGAAAACCAAAATGGTTGAGGAATGAGTTTACAAGATTGTTTTTGTAACTAATTTTTTTGGAACAAAATGCAACTCCTATTTTTCTAAGGGTTTTTGTCCAATCCTAGGGTTACAATCCTACAGGCAACACAATGCTCTGATACCATCTGTAAGGTCCCCAACCTTTAATAAGATTGAGCCCCCTGTGTTTACAATGCTAGTCCCTGGATCAATAGCTAGCATCCACAGTTTACATGTAATATCAAGAAACAAAGGTCATAATACAACTTTATAACCAGGAATAACATAATTTTATTACATCAATACATATCTCATTAGGCTATTACATTACATTGCAGCGGAATATCTATAGTCATGGGTCCTTCATCTTCAAAGTGCCACAGGCAGATGTTGGTTGTAGACTTTGTAATCCTAATCAATCAATCTTCACTAAAATCAATCAAACCTGCAACATTACAAGTTACAGCCACAAGGGTCAATACATTTGAATTGTATTGGCAAGTGATACTATGGTAGTATAGTGGAGTCTATCATCTATATGCATTTTTGGCTAAGTGGAGTTGAGGCTTGCATTGCTCAAAATAGATTTTTCCTATCATTTTGAAAATACTAAGTTTTGTTTGGCAAAACTTTCCCAAGGCATCTACCAATCAAAGACTGAAGATCCTTTCCAAGGCATCTACCAATCAAAGACTGAAGTGCTTGGCAAAATCATTTTTCCTCAATCAATGATTTCAAGATCCTTGTACCAAGCCATCTCTCCATCAAAGATTGAAGAATTCAAACAACCCTTGTTCACCCACAAGTTTTAATTTAGAAATTGGAGTGATGAGATTCTTGATTGCTTCCATGTCTTGATGCTCAAATTGTCCTTTACCAGGGACATGGCTAAGTACTTAGATTTTACACTCTGCAGAGGTGGTGCACTTTCCCCACAAGACTTGGTTTCCCAAGACAAGATCTTTCAAGCCTTCCTTAGACCATCATGGACGCGTTCCAACCTATCAAACACTACCACCCACTGTCCATATGGCTAAGTTCTTGCAACCTATATGATCATGGCAGAGCCCATATTGCCAAGTGGTTGCACTTGAAGCTTCTCAACATTTGACATTTCAAATCTCTTTATTCCTGGGTGGCCATCCACAAGTGAGATACACTAAGGTAAACCATAAACATGGGCCTTGTGAACCACTCAACCAAAAACCACCAAGCAAGTCCCATTCCACCTAGGTGATTCATTAACTTAGTTGTTTTATTAAACAAAACACAAGTCCTTAGACTTAGAGATTTTCCATAGCATGAATATATATTCCACCCTTGTTTTCTATTAGCTAGGCTAAGCTTGATAGTAATAGGATTCTTAACTTAGGAAAATCCTACTAAGGATTCATCTACTAGGTTTTCCTATAGCAAGGTCTATACTTAGCAAAATAAAATCCATGCAAGTTTTACTTAGCAAAAACACTAATGCATAGTGAAAATAATGGGACAAAAGATATGAAGCATCACTTGCCTTTTTGGTAGAGGGTATAGGTTCACTCCTTGTCCTTGCAACTATCACACTCTTCAAGTCACTACAATTCAATCAAGCAAGTCACAAACTCAATCTACCAATCAAGCAAAACAACACACATAAAAATAACAAAGTCAAAGTAATGCATGCAAGCATGCCAAACTTTGTTTTGTTTGAAAAAGTGGTTCCTAGTGGGTCATAGACATTGGAATCTAAGTCATGCATAAGCATGCAAAGGTTGGTTCTATTGTAAGGATGGTCTTCACTAGCTTTCTAAACTTTGTAAGTTCCAAATTGGTCATTTTCCAAAGTGGCAAAGTCATTTGCAAAAGGTTTCACTAGGGTATTAACCTATAGGGTTCACCAAGTATGTTTTCTATCACAAAACTTGGGTTTTGGGGTTAGTGAGTTTAAAACAAATCATTTTTCAAAGGTTTTCCTCCAAAATCATTTTTTTTAATAAAATAACCACATTTCTAATTGACTAGAAATGGTTTTAAATCAAGAATCATTATTTTGTTTCACCAAATGAGTTGCTATTGCAAAACTTGGTGTTTGGGCCAGTAGGTTTGGTCTAAACCATTTTCTCAAAAGTTTTCACTCAAAACCATTTTTTCCACAAACAAAACAATAGTTTTTAATTAGCTAGAAATGGACTAAACCAATTAATCCATTCTAAAATTTTCCAAAATCATTTTCCAAAACATGGGTTGGTTCCTAGGGTCAGTAAGGTCACAACAAACCAATTTGCAAAGGTTTTAACCTTAAAAACATTTTTAAACAATTTTTCCTAATCTAAACATGCAATCAAATGTTTCTGCATAAACAACCAATCTAACAAATACTATTTGCTAAACTAAGGGCTAGGTTGGTTAGGGCTTGTTCTCCTGAATCCAACGACATAAAATTTGTAATTTTCGGACGTGTGGATCCAAAGATACAAGGGTTTGAAAATGGCTTCAAAATCTGTTTTCAAAATCTGTTTTAAACAGTCCTGGCCACGCGTCGTGTTCTTACTGGTCCATACCGGTTCGGTTGGATCGTGGCTGAGGGGAGTTGGATCTAGTTAGATCGAGTGGTCCAGAGAGCATACCCATTCGCGTTTAAGTGGTTCTATCGTACTCGCCCGATCTAGATCGAACGGCTGTAATCAATCGGACCATTAACTGGCGGCGCTGCCGGTGGCTAGCGGCAGCGGAGCTGTCGGTCAACGACGGAGGCGACGCTACAGGAGGTGAGGGAGAAAGAGGAGTTGCTCACCGGGCTCAGGGGGTCACGGCGATGCTCGGGGAGGTGTTGGTTGGGCTAGGGGCGCTCTGGTACGACTGCGATTGCTCGCCGGAGTTGAGGACGGCGTCGGGTGCGTCAGGTGATCGTCGTGGACGGCGCTGTGGATCACCTCAAAGCGAAATGACGACACAGTTAGATGCGCAGGATCAAGACGAAGTCGTGTGCATGAACGAGAGGTAGAGGGGCGGCCGGAAACTACCTGTGGGTTTCGCCGGAGAGGAAGCAGACGTTAGCGACGGTGGTCGTCGTCGAAGGCGACACAGGCACTCATGGCGAGTTTGATGCAGCGAATGCCGAGAGTGGGGAAGCTGCTAGCGTACTCAGGGAAGCTCGGGGCGGTGAGGTTTCGTCGGAATCGTCACCGGACCACGTCGGAGCAGAGGTGTCGGCAATTAAATCGCCACTGAGGCGAGAGAGGGAGTGCAGGGAAATGGAGGAGAAAGGCGGCGTTTAAGTAGGCGTCGTCGCGAGGGAAGTAAAGGCCGTGGTTAACGCGCGAATGCGTCGGCAGAGCGCCGTTGAGGAGGAAAGCGGTCGAGGTCGAGGATGACTAACGTGAGGAGTGGGGCATGCTTGTCGCTGGGGAGAAACTTCGGTGGGCTCGATTGTCATCGATTGCGTGGGTTCGTCATGCGGTAAAAGCAGTTCTCAGGTGTGGGGTCCAGTCGTCAGTGGGAAAGGGTGAGGGAACGGGGTCCACTGGTAATTGAGGGTGCGAGTTAACTAATTGGTGCCAAACGTTTTCTTCGGGGGAAAAGAAGCTGGGCTAGACTGGGCTGCTGTTGGGCTAGTTGGGCCAAAAGGTGGGCTGCTCTATTTTTTTCCTGTCTGTTTTTTTTTTCCAATTCTATTTCTATTTTTATGTTTTAAATTTTCAATCAACAATTCAAACAATCAAACCAATCAAACAATTTCAAACAAACACTCAACTTTGTACTTTGAATTTGGTTCTGTTTATCAACTTAATCCAAATTCAAAATGATTTAATATTTTTATTTATTTTTGGATCCATTTATCAATTCAATAAAATGGATCTTTAGTTATTTAATAAAATAGGGTTTGATTTAGTTAATAAAATTTCCATTTAAATTCTTTAAACTTCCCAATTCCTTTCAGTAGATTTTTATTTGTTTAGTTGGTTCAAATAATTCATCTTGAATTATTTGGAAAGTATTCTAATATGATTTGTTAATCATTTAAGATTTTGTATTTGTTTTAATTCCAATGGAACTTAATATATTTTTAATTCCCAAATTTTTATTTGGAGGTTTTATTTTATTTAAGTTGATTAAACAACTTTTATTCCACTTGGGTGAATTCCAAATATCATTTTCTCATGTATTCTTATTTAGAGATTTGTCCTTATTAAGATAGGGATAGAATAGTTATTGCCATTTTATTTTATTTGGAATATTCTTTATCCTTTTACTTTATTTGGATTGGGATTATAATCACTCCATTTACTTAATGGATTAGGTCAAGATTTGATTTGGTCTTTAAATATTCTTTATTTAATATTTTTATCTTTGTCTTATAAAATCCATATCTTTTTATTTATAGATCCAAACTTGGTGATTCCAATTTGTGAAATCTTA
The DNA here is from genome assembly GCA_023614405.1 of Avena insularis. Lineage (NCBI taxonomy): Eukaryota > Viridiplantae > Streptophyta > Magnoliopsida > Poales > Poaceae > Avena > Avena insularis. The sequence continues at coordinate 478,569 of JAJUPC010000194.1, read as the reverse complement.
TTTATTATTTGTTTAACCTTTTGAATCCTTTTAGGATCTATTGTTCACCACTTGGTATGGATTTTAGATGAGGGCTTTAATGGCTTTGGAAATTCAATTCCTTATTAAATCCATAAGATTTTTATTTATGGTTCCAAATTAAGTGAAACCAATTTCTATGGTCTTAAATTATATCTATTTGTCTTTCTTGATCATTTGTGAATGTTTGTTGATCAATTTTGGTATGGATCAAATCCATGGATTTGGAGATAACTTGGAAATGATTTTCTTCCATTAGGGTTTAGGGTTTTGAATTTATTTTCCAAATGTTTAAATTTCCAGATACATTCATTGAGGAATGCATTTCTCTTGATTTGGATTTGTTGAATTCAAACTTTAACCAAAGTTTGTTCAAGATGGGATTTTTAAGTTTCCTTTTAGAAACAAAAGTTTCTTTTCACCCTGATTTTCAACAAAAATTTATTTTGTTCAATTTATTTTTCACATTACAAGATTTGGAAAATCTTGGGATGTGACACCATGTGTGGTCTCTGAAGAGAACACACATTTCCATGGCACTGGTGGATACATATGTGGTATGTGAAAAGAACACGCATGCAATGACTCCAGTTGTTGTTAGTAAAAAGAACACACATGCAATGACATCAGGATCCATGTGTGGTCTCTGAAGAGAACACACATTTCAATGACACTGGTGGATCCATATGTGGTGTCTGAAAAGAACACACATGCAATGACTCCAGTTGTTGTTAGTAAAAATCACACACATGCAATGACACTGGTGGATCCATGTGTGGTCTCTAAAGAGAACACACATGCAATGACTCTAGCTGTGGTTAATCAGAAGAACACACATGCAATGACACTGGTGGATTCATGTGGTGTCTCTGAAGAGAACACACATGCCATGAATCTAGCTGTGGTTAGTGAGAAGAACACACATTTCAATGACACTGGTGGATCCATATGTGGTATGTGAAAAGAATAGTCATGAAATGACTCCAGTTGTTGTTAGTAGAAAGAGCACACATGCAATTACACTGGCGGATCCATGTGTGGTCTCTGAAGATAACACACATGCAATGACACTGGTGGATCCATATGTGGTATGTGAAAAGAAAACAGATGCAATGACTCGGATGTTGTTAGTAAAAGAGCACACTTGCAATGACATCAGGATCCATGTGTGGTCTCTGAAGAGAACACACATTTCCATGACACTGGTGGATACATATGTGGTATGTGAAAAGAACACGCATGCAATGACTCCAGTTGTTGTTAGTAAAAAGAACACACATGCAATGACACTGGTGGATCCATGTGTGGTCTCTGAAGAGAACACACATTTCAATGACACTGGTGGATCCATATGTGGTGTCTGAAAAGAACACACATGCAATGAATCCAGTTGTTGTTAGTAAAAATAACACACATGCAATGACACTGGTGGATCCATGTGTGGTCTCTAAAGAGAACACACATGCAATGACTCTAGCTGTGGTTAATGAGAAGAACACACATGCAATGACACTGGTGGATCCATGTGGTGTCTCTGAAGAGAACACACATGCAATGAATCTAGCTGTGGTTAGTGAGAATAACACACATTTCAATGACACTAGTGGATCCATATGTGGTATGTGAAAAGACCACACATGCAATGACTCCAGTTGTTGTTAGTAAAAAGAATACACATGCAATGACACTGGTTGATCCATGTGTGGTCTCTGAAGAGAACACACATGCAATGACTCTAGCTGTGGTTAATGAGAATAACACACATTTCAATGACACTGGTGGATCCATATGTGGTATGTGAATAGAATAGTCATGAAATGACTCCAGTTGTTGTTAGTAGAAAGAGCACACATGCAATTACACTGGTGGATCCATGTGTGGTCTCTGAAGAGAACACACATGCAATAACACTGGTGGATCCATATGTGGTCTGTGAAAAGAAATATCAGATGCAATGACTCTGGCTGTTGTTAGTAAAAAGAGCACACTTGCAATGACACTGGTGGATACATGTGTGGTCTCTGAAGAGAACACACATTTCAATGACACTGGTGGATACATATGTGGTATGTGAAAAGAACACACATGCAATGACTCTAGTTGTTGTTAGTAAAAGCAACACACATGCAATGACACTTGTGGATCCATGTGTGGTCTCTAAATGCAATGACTCCAGTTGTTGTTAGTAAAAAGAACACACATGCAATGACACTGGTGGATCCATGTGTGGTCTCTAAAGAGAACATACATGCAATGACTCTAGCTGTGGTTAATCAGAAGAACACACATGCAATAACACTGGTGGATCCATGTGGTGTCTCTGAAGAGAACACACATGCCATGAATCTAGCTGTGGTTAGTGAGAAGAACACACATTTCAATGACACTGGTGGATCCATATGTGGTATGTGAAAAGAATAGTCATGAAATGACTCCAGTTGTTGTTAGTAGAAAGAGCACACATGCAATTACACTGGCGGATCCATGTGTGGTCTCTGAAGATAACACACATGCAATGACACTGGTGGATCCATATGTGGTATGTGAAAAGAAAACACAGATGCAATGACTCTGGATGTTGTTAGTAAAAAGAGCACACTTGCAATCACACTGGTGGATCCATGTGTGGTCTCTGAAGAGAACACACATTTCCATGACACTGGTGGATACATATGTGGTATGTGAGAAGAACACGCATGCAATGACTCCAGTTGTTGTTAGTAAAAAGAACACACATGCAATGACACTGGTGGATCCATGTGTGGTCTCTGAAGAGAACACACATTTCAATGACACTGGTGGATCCATATGTGGTGTCTGAAAAGAACACACATGCAATGACTCCAGTTGTTGTTAGTAAAAATAACACACATGCAATGACACTGGTGGATCCATGTGTGGTCTCTAAAGAGAAGACACATGCAATGACTCTAGCTGTGGTTAATGAGAAGAACACACATGCAATGACACTGGTGGATCCATGTGGTGTCTCTGAACAGAACACACATGCAATGAATCTAGCTGTGGTTAGTGAGAATAACACACATTTCAATGACACTAGTGGATCCATATGTGGTATGTGAAAAGACCACACATGCAATGACTCCAGTTGTTGTTAGTAAAAAGAATACACATGCAATGACACTGGTAGATCCATGTGTGGTCTCTGAAGAGAACACACATGCAATGACTCTAGCTGTGGTTAATGAGAAGAACACACATTTCAATGACACTGGTGGATCCATATGTGGTATGTGAAAAGAATAGTCATGAAATGACTCCAGTTGTTGTTAGTAGAAAGAGCACACATGCAATTACACTGGTGGATCCATGTGTGGTCTCTGAAGAGAACACACATGCAACAACACTGGTGGATCTATATGTGGTCTGTGAAAAGAAACATCAGATGCAATGACTCTGGATGTTGTTGGTAAAAAGAGCACACTTGCAATGACACTGGTGGATCCATGTGTGGTCTCTGAAGAGAACACACATTTCAATGACACTAGTGGATACATATGTCGTATGTGAAAAGAACACACATGCAATGACTCTAGTTGTTGTTAGTAAAAGCAACACACATGCAATGACACATGTGGATCCATGTGTGGTCTTTGAATGCAATGACTCCAGTTGTTGTTAGTAAAAAGAACACACATGCAATGACACTGGTGGATCCATGTGTGGTCTCTAAAGAGAACACACATGCAATGACTCTAGCTGGGGTTAACGAGAAGAACACACATGCAATGACACTGGTGGATCCATGTGTTTTCTCTGAAGAGAACACACATGCAATGAATCTAGCTGTGGTTAATGAGAATAACACACATTTCAATGACACTAGTGGATCCATATGTGGTATGTGAAAAGAACACACATGCAATGATTCCAGTTGTTGTTAGTAAAAAGAATACACATGCAATGACAGTGGTGGATCCATGTGTGGTCTCTGAAGAGAACACACATGCAATGTCTCTAGCTGTGGTTAATGAGAAAAACACCCATTTCAATGACACTGGTGGATCCTTATGTGGTATGTGAAAAGAATAGTCATGAAATGACTCCAGTTGTTGTTAGTAGAAAGAGCACACATGCAATTACACTGGTGGATACATGTGTGGTCTCTGAAGAGAACACACATGCAATGACACTGGTGGATCCATATGTGGTATGTGAAAAGAAAACACACATGCAATGAATCTGGATGTTGTTAGTAAAAATAGCACACTTGCAATGACACTGGTGGATCCATGTGTGGTCTCTAAAGAGAACACACATTTCAATGACACTGGTGGATACATATGTGGTATGTGAAAAGAACACACATGCAATAGCTCCAGTTGTTGTTAGTAAAAAGAACACACATGCAATGACACTGGTGGATCCATGTGTGGTCTCTAAAGAGAACACACATTTCCATGACACTGGTGGATCCATATGTGGTGTCTGAAAAGAACACACATGCAATGACTCCAGTTGTTGTTAGTAAAAAGAACACACATGGAATGACACTGGTGGATCCATGTGTGGTCTCTAAAGAGAACACACATGGAATGACTCTAGCTATGGTTAATGAGAAGAACACACATGCAATGACACTAGTGGATCCATGTGTTCTCTTTGAAGAGAACACACATGCAATGAATCTAGCTGTGGTTAATTAGAATAACACACACTTCAATGACACTAGTGGATCCATATGTGGTATGTGAAAAGAACACACATGCAATGACTCCAGTTGTTGTTAGTAAAAAGAATACACATGCGATGACCCTGGTGGATCGATGTGTGGTCTCTGAAGAGAACACACATGCAATGACTCTAGCTGTGGTTAATGAGAAGAACACACATTTCAATGACACTGGTGGATCCATATGTGGTATGTGAAAAGAATAGTCATGAAATGACTCCAGATGTTGTTAGTAGAAAGAGCACACATGGAATTACACTGGTGGATCCATGTGTGGTCTGTGAAGACAACACACATGCAATGACACTGGTGGATCCATATGTGGTATGTGAAAAGAAAACACAGATGCAATGACTCTGGATGTTGTTAGTAAAAAGAGCACACTTGCAATGACACTGGTGGATCCATGTGTGGTCTCTGAAGAGAACACACATTTCAATGACACTGGTGGATACATATGTGGTATGTGAAAAGAACACACATGCAATGACTCCAATTGTTGTTAGTAAAAAGAACACACATGCAATGGCACTGGTGGATCCATGTGTGGTCTCTAAAGAGAACACACATTTCAATGACACTGGTGGCTCCATATGTGGTGTCTGAAAAGAACACACATGCAATGACTCCAGTTGTTGTTAGTAAAAAGAACACACATGCAATGACACTGGTGGATCCATGTGTGGTCTCTAAAGAGAACACACATGCAATGACTAGCTGTGGTTAATGAGAAGAACACACATGCAATGACACTGGTGGATACATGTGGTGTCTCTGAAGAGAACACACATGCAATGAATCTAGCTGTGGTTAGTGAGAATAACACACATTTCAATGACACTAGTGGATCCATATGTGGTATGTGAAAAGACCACACATGCAATGACTCCAGTTGTTGTTAGTAAAAAGAATACACATGCAATGACAATGGTTGATCCATGTGTGGTCTCTGAAGAGAACACACATGCAATGACTCTAGCTGTGGTTAATGAGAAGAACACACATTTCAATGACACTGGTGGATCCAGATGTGGTATGTGAAAAGAATAGTCATGAAATGACTCCAATTGTTGTTAGTAGAAAGAGCACACATGCAATTACACTGGTGGATCCATGTGTGGTCGCTGAAGAGAACACACATGCAATGACACTGGTGGATCCATATGTGGTATGTGAAAAGAAAACACAGATGCAATGACTCTGGATGTTGTTGGTAAAAAGAGCACACTTGCAATGACACTGGTGGATCCATGTGTGGTCTTTGAAGAGAACACACATTTCACTGACACTCATGGATACATATGTGGTATGTGAAAAGAACACACATGCAATGACTCCAGTTGTTGTTAGTAAAAAGAACACACATGCAATGACACAGGTGGATCCATGTGTGGTCTCTGAAGAGAACACACATTTCAATGACACTGGTGGATCCATATGTGGTGTCTTAAAAGAACACACCTGCAATGACTCCAGTTGTTGTTAGTAAAAAGAACACACATGCAATGACACTGGTGGATCCATGTGTGGTCTCTAAAGAGAACACACATGCAATGACTCTAGCTGTGGTTAATGAGAAGAACACACATGCAATGACACTGGTGGATCCATGTGTTGTCTCTGAAGAGAACACACATGCAAAGAATCTAGTTGTGGTTAATGAGAATAACACACATTTCAATGACACTAGTGGATCCATATGTGGTATGTGAAAAGAACACACATGCAATGACTCCAGTTGTTGTTAGTAAAAAGAATACACATGCAATGACACTGGTGGATCTATGTGTGGTCTCTGAAGAGAACACACATGCAATGACTCTAGCTGTGGTTAATGAGAAGAACACACATTTCAGTGACACTGGTGGATCCATATGTGGTATGTGAAAAGAATAGTCATGAAATGACTCCAGTTGTTGTTAGTAGAAAGAGAACACATGCAATTACACTGGTGGATCCATGTGTGGTCTCTGAAGATAACACACATGCAATGACACTGGTGGATCCATACGTGGTACGTGAAAAGAAAACACAGATGCAATGACTCTGGATGTTGTTGGTAAAAAGAGCACACTTGCAATGACACTGGTGGATCCATGTGTGGTCTCTGAAGAGAACACACATTTCAATGACACTGGTGGATACATATGTGGTATGTGAAAAGAACACACATGCAATGACTCCAGTTGTTTTTAGTAAAAAGAACACACACGCAATGACACTGGTGGATCCATGTGTGGTCTCTAAAGAGAACTAACATTTCAATGACACTGGTGGATCCATATGTGGTGTGTGAAAAGAACACACATGCAATGAATCTAATTGTTGTTAGTAAAAAGAACACACATACAATGACACTGGTGGATCCATGTGTGGTCTCTAAAGAGAACACACATGCAATGACTCTAGTTGTGGTTAATGAGAAGAACACACATGCAATGACACTGGTGGATCCATGTGTTGTCTCTGAAGAGAACACACATGCAATGACTCTAGCAGTGGTTAATGAGAAGAACACACATTTCAATGACACTGGTGGATCCATATGTGGTATGTGAAAAGAATAGTCATGAAATGACTCCAGTTGTTGTTAGTAGAAAGAGAACACATGCAATTACACTGGTGGATCCATGTGTGGTCTCTGAAGATAACACACATGCAATGACACTGGTGGATCCATATGTGGTATGTGAAAAGAAAACACAGATGCAATGACTCTGGATGTTGTTGGTAAAAAGAGCACACTTGCAATGACACTGGTGGATCCATGTGTGGTCTCTGAAGAGAACACACATTTCAATGACACTGGTGGATACATATGTGGTATGTGAAAAGAACACACATGCAATGACTCCAGTTGTTTTTAGTAAAAAGAACACACACACAATGACACTGGTGGATCCATGTGTGGTCTCTAAAGAGAACTAACATTTCAATGATACTGGTGGATCCATATGTGGTGTCTGAAAAGAACACACATGCAATGACTCTAATTGTTGTTAGTAAAAAGAAGACACATGCAATGACACTGGTGGATCCATGTGTGGTCTCTAAAGAGAACACACATGCAATGACTCTAGTTGTGGTTAATGAGAAGAACACACATGCAATGACACTGGTGGATCCATGTGTTGTCTCTGAAGAGAACACACATGCAATGAATCTAGCTGTGGTTAATGAGAATAACACACATTTCAATGACACTAGTGGATCCATATGTGGTATGTGAAAACAACACACATGCAATGACTCCAGTTGTTGTTAGTAAAAATAATACACATGCAATGACCCTGGTGGATCCATGTGTGGTCTCTTAAGAGAACACAAATTTCAATGACACTCGTGGATACATATTTGGTATGTGAAAAGAACACACATGCAATGACTCCAGTTGTTGTTAGTAAAAAGAACACACATGCAATGACACTGGTGGATCCATGTGTGGTCTCTAAAGAGAACACACATTTCAATGACACTGGTGGATCCATATGTGGTGTCTGAAAAGAACACACATGCAATGACTCCAGTTGTTGGTAGTAAAAAGAACACACATGCAATGACACTGGTGGATCCATGTGTGGTTTCTAAAGAGAACACACATCCAATGATTCTAGCTGTGGTTAATGAGAAGAACACACATGCAATGACACTGGTGGATCCATGTGTTGTCTCTGAAGAGAACACACATGCAATGAATCTAGCTGTGGTTAATGAGAATAACACACATTTCAATGACACTAGTGGATCTATATGTGGTATGTGAAAAGAACACACATGCAATGACTCCAGTTGTTGTTAGTAAAAAGAATACACATGCAATGACACTGGTGGATCCATGTGTGGTCTCTGAAGAGAACACACATGCAATGACTCTAGCTGTGGTTAATGAGAAGAACACACATTTCAATGACACTGGTGGATCCATATGTGGTATGTGAAAAGAAAAGTCATGAAATGACTCCAGTTGTTGTTAGTAGAAAGAGCACACATGCAATTACATTGGTGGATCCATGTGTGGTCTCTGAAGAGAACACACATGCAATGACACTGGTGGATCCATATGTGGTATGTGAAAAGAAAACACAGATGCAATGACTCTGGATGTTGTTAGTAAAAAGAGCACACTTGCAATGACACTGGTGGATCCATGTGTGGTCTCTGAAAAAGAACACACATTTCAATGACACTAGTGGATACATATGTGGTATGTGAAAAGAAAACACAGATGCAATGACTTTGGATGTTGTTAGTAAAAAGAGCACACTTGCAATGACTCCAGTTGTTGTTAGTATAAATAACACACATGCAATGACACTAGTGGATCCATGTGTGGTCTCTGAAGAGAACACATATTCCAATGACACTGGTGGATCCATATGTGGTATGTGAAAAGAACACACATGCAATGACTCCAGTTGTTGTTAGTAAAAAGAACACACATGCAATGTCACTGGTGGATCCATGTGTGGTCTCTAAAGAGAACACACATGCAATGACTCTAGCTGTGGTTAATGAGAAGAACACACATGCAATGACAATGGTGGATCCATGTGTTGTCTCTGAACAGAACACACATCCAATGAATCTAGCTGTGGTTAATGAGAATAACACACATTTCAATGACACTAGTGGATCCATATGTGGTATGTGAAAAGAACACACATGCAATGACTCCAGTTGTTGTTAGTAAAAAGAATACACATGCAGTGAATCTGGTGGATCCATGTGTGGTCTCTAAAGAGAACACACATGCAATGACTCTAGCTGTGGTTAATGAATAGAACACACATTTCAATGACACGGGTGGATCCATATGTGGTATGTGAAAAGAATAGTCATGAAATGACTCCAGTTGTTGTTAGTAGAAAGAGCACACATGCAATTACACTGGTGGATCCATGTGTGGTCTCTGAAGAGAACACACATGCAATGACACTGGTGGATCCATATGTGGTATGTGAAAAGAAAACACAGATGCAATGACTCTGGATGTTGTTAGTAAAAAGAGCACACTTGCAATGACACTGGTGGATCCATGTGTGGTCTCTGAAAAAGAACACACATTTCAATGACACTAGTGGATACATATGTGGTATGTGAAAAGAAAACACAGATGCAATGACTCTGGCTGTTGTTAGTAAAAAGAGCACACTTGCAATGACACTGGTGGATCCATGTGTGGTCTCTGAAGAGAAAACACATTTCAATGACACTGGTGGATACATATGTGGTATGTGAAAAGAACAAAGATGCAATGACTCTAGTTGTTGTTAGTATAAATAACACACATGCAATGACACTAGTGGATCCATGTGTGGTCTCTGAAGAGAACACACATTTCAATGACACTAGTGGATCCATATGTGGTGTCTGAAAAGAACACACATGCAATGACTCCAGTTGTTGTTAGTAAAAAGAACACACATGCAATGGCACTGGTGGATCCATGTGTGGTCTCTAAAGAGAACACACATGCAATGACTCTAGCTGTGGTTAATGAGAAGAACACACATGCAATGACAATGATGGATCCATGTGTTGTCTCTGAAGAGAACACACATCCAATGAATCTAGCTGTGGTTAATGAGAATAACACACATTTCAATGACACTAGTGGATCTATATGTGGTATGTGAAAAGAACACACATGCAATGACTCCAGTTGTTGTTAGTAAAAAGAATACACATGCAATGACACTGGTGAATCCATGTGTGGTCTCTGAAGAGAACACACATGCAATGACTCTAGTTGTGGTTAATGAGAAGAACACACATGCAATGACACTGGTGGATCCATGTGTTGTCTCTGAAGAGAACACACATGCAATGAATCTAGCTGTGGTTAATGAGAATAACACACATTTCAATGAAACTAGTGGATCCATATGTGGTATGTGAAAACAACACACATGCAATGACTCCAGTTGTTGTTAGTAAAAAGAATACACATGCAATGACCCTGGTGGATCCATGTGTGGTCTCTTAAGATAACACACATTTCAATGACACTCGTGGATACATATTTGGTATGTGAAAAGAACACACATGCAATGACTCCAGTTGTTGTTAGTAAAAAGAACACACATGCAATGACACTGGTGGATCCATGTGTGGTCTCGAAAGAGAACACACATTTCAATGACACTGGTGGATCCATATGTGGTGTCTGAAAAGAACACACATGCAATGACTCCAGTTGTTGGTAGTAAAAAGAACACACATGCAATGACACTGGTGGATCCATGTGTGGTTTCTAAAGAAAACACACATGCAATGACTCTAGCTGTGGTTAATGAGAAGAACACACATGCAATGACACTGGTGGATCCATGTGTTGTCTCTGAAGAGAACACACATGCAATGAATCTAGCTGTGGTTAATGAGAATACCACACATTTCAATGACACTAGTGGATCTATATGTGGTATGTGAAAAGAACACACATGCAATGACTCCAGTTGTTGTTAGTAAAAAGAATACACATGCAATGACACTGGTGGATCCACGTGTGGTCTCTGAAGAGAACACACATGCAATGACTCTAGCTGTGGTTAATGAGAAGAACACACATTTCAATGACACTGGTGGATCCATATGTGGTATGTGAAAAGAAAAGTCATGAAATGACTCCAGTTGTTGTTAGTAGAAAGAGCACACATGCAATTACATTGGTGGATCCATGTGTGGTCTCTGAAGAGAACACACATGCAATGACACTGGTGGATCCATATGTGGTATGTGAAAAGAAAACACAGATGCAATGACTTTGGATGTTGTTAGTAAAAAGAGCACACTTGCAATGACACTGGTGGATCCATGTGTGGTCTCTGAAGAGAAAACACATTTCAATGACACTGGTGGATACATATGTGGTATGTGAAAAGAACACACATGCAATTACTCCAGTTGTTGTTAGTATAAATAACACACATGCAATGACACTAGTGGATCCATGTGTGGTCTCTGAAGAGAACACACATTTCAATGACACTGGTGGATCCATATGCGGTGTCTGAAAAGAACACACATGCAATGACTCCAGTTGTTGTTAGTAAAAAGAACACACATGCAATGGCAGTGGTGGATCCATGTGTGGTCTCTAAAGAGAACACACATGCAATGACTCTAGCTGTGGTTAATGAGAAGAACACACATGCAATGACAATGGTGGATCCATGTGTTGTCTCTGAAGAGAACACACATCCAATGAATCTAGCTGTGGTTAATGAGAATAACACACATTTCAATGACACTAGTGGATCCATATGTGGTATGTGAAAAGAACACACATGCAATGACTCCAGTTGTTGTTAGTAAAAAGAATACACATGCAGTGAATCTGGTGGGACCATGTGTGGTCTCTAAAGAGAACACACATGCAATGACTCTAGCTGTGGTTAATGAATAGAACACACATTTCAATGACACAGGTGGATCCATATGTGGTATGTGAAAAGAATAGTCATGAAATGACTCCAGTTGTTGTTAGTAGAAAGAGCACACATGCAATTACACTGGTGGATCCATGTGTGGTCACTGAAGAGAACACACATGCAATGACACTGGTGGATCCATATGTGGTATGTGAAAAGAAAACACAGATGCAATGACTCTGGATGTTGTTAGTAAAAAGAGCACACTTGCAATGACACTGGTGGATCCATGTGTGGTCTCTGAAAAAGAACACACATTTCAATGACACTAGTGGATACATATGTGGTATGTGAAAAGAAAACACAGATGCAATGACTCTGGCTGTTGTTAGTAAAAAGAGCACACTTGCAATGACACTGGTGGATCCATGTGTGGTCTCTAAAGAGAAAACACATTTCAATGTCACTGGTGGATACATATGTGGTATGTGAAAAGAACACAGATGCAATGACTCTGGATGTTGTTAGTAAAAAGAGCACACTTGCAATGACACTGGTGGATCCATGTGTGGTCTCTAAAGAGAACACACATTTCAATGACACTGGTGGATACATATGTGGTATGTGAAAAGAACACACATGCAATGACTCTAGTTGTTGTTAGTAAAAAGAACACACATGCAATGACACTGGTGGATCCATGTGTGGTCTCTGAAGAGAACACACATTTCAATGACACTGGTGGATCCATATGTGGTGTCTGAAAAGAACACACATGCAATGACTCCAGTTGTTGTTAGTAAAAAGAACACACATGCAATGACACTGGTGGATCCATGTGTGGTCTCTAAAGAGAACACAAATGCAATGACTCTAGATGTGGTTAATGAGAAGTGAAGGGTTCGTAGCATGGAAAACAAAAAAATTCTGCCGCAAGAACGAATAAAACTCAGATCTAATCTAGACAAAATCCAAGATCTAATCTATTAGACATGAGCAACTAGATAGATCGGCACTAACCCTCGTAGAACCGAAAGCGTTACGAGATTAGATCTCGTGGATGATGTAGTCGATCACTTGCCGATCTCAAGATCGTGTGGACGATCCTTCCGGTGCCGCGTTCCGGCAGCGCTTCCGCAGATGGTCACACGTGCGGAGTCAAAGGTAGTAGATCTTCTCCCCGCTCCAGCGAGCAGCGGAGGTAGTAGATCTTCTCCACGGAATCCCAGTAGCACGACGGTGTGGTGGTGGTGGTGGAGATGAGAATTCTGCAGGGCTTCGCCTATGCCTATGAAGAAGAAAGGTGGAGGAGAGAGGCGGCTGAGATTGGTTGTTATGATAGGAGGTGCAAGAAGAGGTGCCCCCTCCCTTCTATTTAAAGGAGGGAGGCGCGCCTGGGGAGGGGGAGTCCTAGTAGGACTCCCCTCCTCCTTGGGCCGGTGGGTTGGGGGAGGAGTCCTCCTCCCCCATGAATCCGTGTATTGCCCCACTTGGACTCCCTTGATCCCTTTCTTGGTTTTCAAGTAAACTCAAAGAAATCCTCTAGAACCTTCCCGAACATTCCGAAAACTTCTAGAATCTCCATACAAACACTCCGGAACATTTCCTATCTTAGAAAATGATCCCCAATATATGAATCTTATTCTCCAGACCATTCCGTATCTCCTCGTGATGTCCCGGATCCATTCCGAGACTCCGAACAACATTCGGTCTCCAACGCAAATTCCATATCTACTTAAAACAACTTCGAACCTTAAGTGTGTCACCCTACGGTTCATGAATATGCAGACATGATGAAGACACCTCTCCGATCAATAACCATCAGCGGGATCTGGAGATCCATAACGGCTCCCACATACTCAACGATTACTTCATGATCGATAGAACCATTTAACATACGAAACCAATTCCCTTTGTCACGCGATATTCTACTTATCAGAGGTTTGATCGTCAGTATCTTCATACCTAGTTCTTCCTTGTTACTGATAATTACTCTTTACTCGTTCCTATGTTATGTCATCCCTTGTGACCCAGACACATGCTTGCAAGCTATCTAGATGACATTCCACCGAGAGGGCCCAGAGTATATATATCCGTCATATGGATGGACAAATCCCAATCTTGGTCTATGCGCTTCAACACATACTTTCAGAATACCCAATCACACCTTTATAACCGCCTAGTTACGAAGCGGCGTTTAATTTCATCAAAGTACCCATCCGGTGATGGTGATTAACATAACCTCATGGTCGAAGGATTAGGTTACTATGTATTTCAAAGCTTACAGCAATACGAACTTAATGACTTGATCTTATGCTACGCTTACTATGGGTGTGTGTCCATCACATCATTCTCCTAATGATATAACCTTGTTATTAATCACATCCAATGTCCATGATCAGGAAACCATGATCATCAATCAATCAACAAGCTAGTTCAACAAAAGGCTTACTAGGGACTCTTTTATGTTTACAAAACACATAAGTATTAGTGTTTCCTAATAATACAATTATAGCATGGGATGTAAACATTCATCATAAACACAAAGATATAATAATAACCACTTTTATTATTGCCTCTTGGGCATATCTCCAACAGTCTCCCACTTGCACTAGAGTCAATAATCTAGATTACATGGTAATATACCTAACACCCATGGCGTTCTGGTGTTGGTCATGCTTTGCTCTAGGGAGAGGTTTAGTCAACGGATCTGCTACATTCAGATCAGTGTGTACTTTGCAAATCTTTATGTCACCGTCTTGGACATACTCGCGAATAGCATGAAAACGTAGCTTGATGTGCTTCAGCTTGCTATGTGACCTTGGCTCCTGTGCATTAGCTATGGCACCTGTGTTGTCACAGTAGATGGCCATCGGGTCCAACGCACTGGGAACCATGCCAAGTTCAGTAATGAACTCCTTCATCCATATGGCTTCTTGTGCAGCCTCAAGCAGCTATGTATTCGATTCAGTTGAAGATTTCGCCACAACGCCTCGCTTGGCACCTCCACTCACTGCAGCACCATTCAAAATAAATACGTATCCAGACTGTGACTTCGAGTCATCTGGATCGGTGTTCCAACTAGCATGAGTGTAACCGTTTACAACAAGCTGTTCATCACCTCCATAAGAAAGAACCATATCCTTAGTCCTATTCAGGTACTTTAGGATATTCTTGACCGCTGTCCAAAGGTTCCATTCAGGATCACTTTGATATCCGCTAGTCAAACTAACAAAGATGTCCTATATCCGGTCTTGTACACGCATGGCATACATGATAGAACCTATGGCCGAGGCATAGGAATTTTATTCATCTTTTCTCTATCTTCGCCAGCGGACTTTGAGTTTTACTCAAGGTCTTACCTGACAACATGGGCACGAACCCTTTCTTGCTCTCTTCCATTCTAAACTTCTTTAGAACTTTGTCTAAGTATGTACTTTGTGAAAGCGCTATTAGGTGTCTTGATCTATCTCTATAAATCTTGATGCCTAGAATATATGCCGCTTCGCCAAGATCCTTCATCGAAAAACTATTATTCAAATAGGTTTTGACGCTATTAAGAAGTTCTATATCATTCCCAATCAACAATATGTCATCTACATATAGTATTAGGAATGCTACAGAGCTCCCACTCACTTTCTTGTAAATACAAGCTTCTCCATCAGTTTGTATAAATCCAAAGTTTTCGATTACTTTATCAAAACGTTGATTCCAACTCCGGGATGCTTGCTTCAGTCCATAAATGGAGTGCTGAAGTTTGCATACCTTGTCAGCATCTTTAGGATCAACAAAACCCTTGGGTTGCACCATATACAACTCTTCCTCAATGTCACCATTAAGGAACGCCGTTTTGACATCCATCTGCCAAATTTCATAATCGAAATATGCAGCGATTGCTAACATAATCCTCACAGACTTTAGCTTCACTACTGGTGAGAAAGTCTCATCGTAGTCAACTCCTTGAATTTGTTGGAACCCTTTTGCGACAAGTCGAGCTTTATAGACGGTAACATTACCATCAGCATCTGTTTTTCTTTTGAAAATCCATTTGTTCTCGACAGCCTTACGGCCATCCGGTAAGTCCACCAAAGTCCATACATGGTTTTCGTACATGGATCCCATTTCGGATTTCATGGCTTCTAGCCATTTGTCGGAATCTGGGCTCACCATAGCTTCTTCATACGTCGCAGGGTCATCAGTGTTGTCCACTAACATGACGTTCAAGGAAGAGTCATACCACTCAGGAGTGGTACGGACCCTCGTTGACCTGCGAGATTCAGTAGTAACTTCGTTCGAAGTTTCATGATCATCATCATTAGCTTCCTCTCCAGTTGGTGCAGGCGGCACAAAAACATCTTCCGGTGCTGCGCTACTCTCAACTCCGAAAGAAGGTTCAATAACCTCGTCGAGTTCTACTTTCCTTCCAGTCACTTCTTTCGAGAGAAATTCCTTCTCCAGAAAGGATCCATTCTTAGCAACGAAAACTTTGCCTTCGGATCTATGATAGAAGGTATACCCAATTGTTTCTTTAGGGTATCCTATGAAGACGATTCGCTTTGGGTTCAAGCTTATCAGGCTGTAACTTCTTTACATATGCTTCGCAACCCCAAACTTTAAGGAATGACAACTTAGGTTTCTTTCCAAACCACAATTCGTACGGTGTCGTTTCAATGGATTTAGATGGTTCCCTATTCAAAGTGAATGCGGCTGTCTCTAATGCATAGCCCCAAAATGATCACGGTAAATCTGTAAGAGACATCATAGACCGAACCATATCTAAGAGAGTTCGATTACGACGTTCGGACACACCATTACGCTGTGGTGTTCCCGACGTTGTCAACTGTGAAAGTATTCCACATTTCTTTAAAGCATGCCAAAATCATAACTCAGATATTCACCTCGCCATCGTAACGCGTAAACTTAATCTTCTTGTTACGATGATTTTCCACTTCACTTTGAAATTCCTTAAACTTCTCGAAAGTTTCGGATTTATGTTTCATAAAGTAGACATACCCATATCTACTCAAGTCATCCGTGAAAGTGAGAACATAACGATATCCACCACGCGATGCTACACTCATTGGACCGCACACATCGGTATGTATTATTTCCAATAAGTCTGTAGCTCGCTCCATTATACCAGAGAATGGAGTCTTAGTCATTTTTCCCGTTAGACATGCTTCGCATCTTTCAACTGATTCAAAATCAAGTGATTCAAGAAGTCCATCAGAATGGAGTTTCTTTATACGCTTCACTCCAATGTGACCAAGACGACAGTGCCACATGTATGTAGAATTATCATTCAATTTTATTCATTTAGCATCTATGTTGTGAACATGTGTGTCACTACTATCGAGATTCAATAAGAATAAACCATTCATCTCAGGTGCATAACCATAAAAGATATTACTCATATAAATCAAACAACCTTTATTCTTAGACTTAAAAGAGTAACCGTCTCGCAATAAACAAGATCCAGATATAATGTTCATGCTTAACGCGGGCACCAAATAACAATTATTTAAATTTAAAACTAATCCCGATGGTAGATGTAGAGGGAGCGTGCCGACGGAGATCACATCAACCTTGGAGCCATTTCCAACGCGCATCGTCACCTCGTCTCTCGCTAGTCTTCGTTTATTCCGCAGCTCCTGTTTCGAGTTACAAATATGAGCAACCGAACCAGTATCAAATACCCAGGCACTACTACGATTACTAGTAAGATATACATCTATAACATGTATATCGAATATACCTTTCTTCTTGATGTTGCCGTTCTTCAGATCCGCCAGGTATTTGGGGCAGTTACGCTTCCAAAGGACCAGCACCCTTGGCAAGAGAAGCACTCAGTTTCAGGTTTAGGACCAGCCTTGGGCTTCTTAGCAGGTGCGGCAGCTTTCTTGCCATCCTTCTTGAAGTTGCCCTTGTTCTTAGGCTTGCCCCGTTTCTTGAAATTGGTGGTCTTATTGACCATCAACACTTGGTGCTCCTTCATGATCTCCACTTCAGCAGTTTTCAGCATGGACGATAGTTTAGGCAACGTCTTGTTCATGCAATACATATTGTAGTTCATCACAAAGTTCTTGTAACTTGGTGGCAGTGATTGGAGGACACAGTGAATCCCCAATTCATTAGGAATCGGTATCCCCAACTCTCGGAGTTTGTTTGCGTGCCCAGACATGGTGAGAACGTGCTCGCTAACGGAGCTACCCTCTTCCATCTTGTAGGTAAAGAACTTCTCGGAAGCTTCATAGCTTTCCATGGTCGCGCGAGTCTCAAAAATGAGTTTGAGCTCCTTAATGATCTCAAACGGGTCATGGTGCTCAAAACGCTTTTGAAGTTCCGATTCTAAACCGTACAGGATGGCACACTGAACTGTGGAGTAGTGATGTTTCTGAGTGGCATAAACATTCTTTACGTCATCGGTGGCATCTTCTGCAGGTGGGTCACCTAGTGGTGCTTTGAGCACATAGGTCAACTGACCAGCCCTAAGGACGATCTTCAGTCCACGGAACCAGTCCGTGAAATTGCTTCCATTGTTCTTAAGCTTTTCTTTCTCTAGGAACACATTGAAATTGATGGAAACGTTCGCCATAATCTACAACAAATTTGCAAGTAGTTTAGACTAAGTTTATGATAAATAGTGTTCAAATTTAATTCTTAAATCAACTAGGTGAACTCCCACTGAAAACAACATCCCTCGAGTTGTTTTAGTGATTACACGAACCAAATCCACTACACCAAGTCCGATCATCACGTGAGATGATGTAGCTTCATCGGCGAACAATCTTCGTGTTCATCATATCAATCATATGACTCATGTTCTACCTTTCGGTATTCCGTGTTCCGAGACCATGTCTGTACATGCTAGGCTCGTCAAGATTAACCTTAGTTTCCGCATGTGCAAATTTGGCTTGCACCCGTTGTATGCACACGTAGAGTCTATCACACCCGATCATCACGAGATGCTTCGAAACGACGAGTCTTAGCAACGGCGCCAACTAAGGACGAACACTTTATTACTTGATATTTAGTGAGAGGGATCATCTTATAATGCTACCTTCGCGATCTAAGCAATACAAGATGCATAAAGGATTAACATCACAGGCAATTCATAATTAGTGTGATATGATATGGCCCTTTCTTCTTATGCCTTCGATCTCCATCTCCAAAGCACGGGCATGATCTCCATCATCACCAGCATTGCGTCAAGGACCGTGGCGCCGCTTCATGGTTGTTCATCTTCACTAGCAACTATTACAACTACTTGGAACAAAGCTATTACAATATGAATCGACACGCCGGTCTTAACAGAATTAAAGACAACCATTAGGCTCCTGCCGGTTTCCATATTACAACAAGTATCATTGCATACATCAAATACAATCACAATCACATGTAGGCCATATCACATCACAAAACCCCTGCAAAAACAAGTTAGACGCCTCTAATTTTCTTTGCAAGTTTTACGTGGCTTGGGGCTTTCGACTAAGAACGCATATTACCTACGAAACTGAACCACAACGTTGATACAAGTGCTATCAAGTGCAAAGTGTAGATTTGATCTATACTATGATGGGAGAGACAGACACCCGCAAAGCCACTTGTGCAAAGCAAGTTGCACGTCAAGCGTGGAGCAAGTCTCATGTACGATGACATGTAATGTTAACCCGAGCCGCTTCATCCCACCATATCGCAAGATGCAAAGTACACACATAGCAAAAGACGGCACGAGCACCAACGCCCACAACCTCATTATGTTCTACTCGTGCAACAGATCTACGCATAGACAAGGCTCTGATACCACTGATGGGTTCGTAGCATGGAAAACAAAAAATTTCTACCGCAAGAACGAACAAAACCCAGATCTAATCTAGACAAAAGCCAAGATCTAATCCTCGTAGAACTGAAAGCGTTACGAGATTAGATCTCGTGGATGATGTAGTCGATCACTTGCCGATCTCAAGATCGTGTGGACGATCCTTCCGGCGCCACATCCCGGCAACGCTTCCGCAGACGGTCACACGCAAGTAGTCGGCACCTTCCTCTCCTGCTCCAAATGAAAGCGGAGGTAGTAGATCTTCTCCACGGAATCCCAGCAGACGACGTGGTGGTGGTGGTGGAGATGAGAATTCTGCAGGGCTTCGCCTATGCCTGCAAGTAAGAAAGGTGGAGGAGAGAGCGGCTGAGATTGGTTGTTATGATAGGAGGTGCAAGAGGGGCGCCTCCCTTCTATTTAAAGGAGGAGGCGCTGGGAGGGGAGTCCTAGTAGGACTCCCCTCCTCCTTGGGCCGGCGGGTTGGGGGAGGAGTCCTCCTCTCCCACGAATCCGTGTATTGCCCCACTTGGACTCCCTTGATCCCTTTCTTGGTTTTCAAGTAAACTCCAAGAAATCCTCTAGAACCTTCCAGAACATTCCGAAAACTTATCTCCATACAAACACTCCGGAACATTTCCTATCTTAGAAAATGATCCCCAATATATGAATCTTATTCTCCGGACCATTCCAGATCTCCTCGTGATGTCCCAGATCCATTCCGAGACTCCGAACAACATTTTGTCTCCAACGCAAATTCCATATCTACTTAAAACAACTTCGAACCTTAAGTGTGTCACCCTACGGTTCGTGAATATGCAGACATGATGAAGACACCTCTCCGATCAATAACCATCAGCGGGATCTGGAGATCCATAACGGCTCCCACATACTCAACGATTACTTCGTGATCGATAGAACCACTTAACATACGAAACCAATTCCCTTTGTCACGTGATATTCTACTTATCCGAGGTTTGATCGTCCGTATCTTCATACCTAGTTCTTCCTCGTTACTGATAAGTACTCTTTACTCGTTCCTATGTTATGTCATCCCTTGTGACCCAGTCACATGCTTGCAAGCTATCTAGATGACATTCCACCGAGAGGGCCCAGTTGGGGGGATAACCCCGGGTAGGGTCACTCCGAGTTAGCCGAGGTTCGGCAAGGTCAAAGCGGATGCTGGCCGAGTCACCTCAAGGCAGGCCGGATCACGGAGTAACCCGGACCATGGGGGTCGCCTAAGATTGTCTCGTCCGACTCAAGGAGTAAGTCATAGACACTTGTCTAGCTTATATGCAGGAACAGGTGTGGCCGGATCAACTGTGATCCGGATCCTCGTTTGGCTTCTAGGAGAAGGAAGGAATATCTCTGGTCAAAAAGAAGGCCCGGTGCATACTGGATGAGCGAATAAAGCAAGGGCCAGACCACCGGATCGTGGCTGACAAGGGTGACGATGCTCACGTCGGCTGACGCAGGCGCCGCAGAGGCAACGTCGCTAAAGCAAGAGGGACGTGGGGGAAAAGCACCCCTGTCGGGTTACTACTTTGGGAGGAGGCATATTCTTAGGAATATGCCTCCACGTATGCCCTAGGCCAGGACCGAACCACCCCTATATAAGGGGGGGTTGGGGTTCTGGTAAGGGGGTTGGGTCTTTTCAGATACATAGCAAGGAAAACACTAGTGAATCTAGGGTTCCTGGGATAGTTAGTAGGCAAGAGTAAGAGAGTTTCTTCTTCCTCCTTAATACAGCTCGAGGAGCACTTGTAATCTTGGAGACTGAACATCAATACGAAGCTTCTGTGTAGAGAATCACTCTACTATCCCTCCCTGGATTCCCCTAGCGCATATTAGTCCCCACCTTTAGCCTATCCATGGCATCTGCCGTGACACCACCACGACGCTTGGCGCACCATCGGGGCTAGCGGTGCTAGCAGGGTGAAGATCCGGACGGGAAATTTCATCGGCACCGATGAACGCGCGTCTTCGGGCTCGCTCAGCGCCGCGCCTGGACTACGTCAACGACAACATTGGCTACTTCGGCACGCGCCCCCTTCCGTGCAACGACGTCTTCATCAAGCTCGGCCCGCACAAGGTGTATGTTGCTGTGGACGTGTCTTGCGTTCATCCGCGTCGCGTCGTCGATGCGGGGGAACCACCCCTCACTGTGGCTCGCGGGGCGACGCCGCTTCCGGACCATGCAGGCGCACCGGAGGTAACACCCAAGGCACCAAGGAAAGCTAGGGTCCTCCGCTAGAGAGGCCCGAGAACGTCTGAGGAAGCTATGGATAGCTTGGCTAACCGGTGGCAGCAGTGGTAGATCTGCTCAGCACGTGCCAAGCTAGAGGAGACCCGGCAAAAGATACTGGAGGGTGCAAAGAAAATAGCAGCGGCTCAGCAGTCGTTGAACATGACGCTGCGTGAGTACGCGAAAGCGAACAAGGTTGATGCAGCGAGGGTAAAAGGGAGAAACCTCATAAGCGAGATGAACAGAGAAGGTGATGATGGACCAGAAGGGTCGGAAAACTATCTGTCTGCGGGGTTGCCGAAGTATAGTACCCCGGTGAAGAACCTCAGAGCAGCAGATGCCGCGGCGTCCGAGCTAGAGGGTCTGACGGGTGAAGCCCGCCAAAGACAGCAAGACCGGGTTAACGAGCTGGTTCGGATCGCGAACAGGCAGAATGAGGAGCTGTTGAGAGGTAACCCGGAGGGAGTTGGAGCTTCTAAGATCGTCCATTCGGTGATGGGTAACCCGGAGAAATCCACTGGAGCCGCATCATCGCCTCATGGTGGACCTAGAAGAGAAGAGGTAGTAACCTCGGCCAGACGGAACAAGCAGATCGTTCCGTACGACCCAACGCGTGCGGAAAAGGAAAAAGAGATGCGGAAAAACGACGATCGACGAAGTATGAGCCGAGGCGAAGCTGGCCGAGGTAACCACGACCAAGGCAATGTCGGTCAAGGGAATGCTGCCAACGGCAATGCCGGACAGCGAAACTCGGCAAGAGCGGGTAAACCGCAGCAGCGGAATGCACCAAGGCAAGACCAAAGTGCCGGCCGTGGTATGCAACAGAGAGGAGCACAACGAGAGCAAGACCGATACAATGATGGAGACTCGGAGATGATGAATGCGGGATATGCAAGACCGGACTATCATGTGATAGGGTCGAGTTTGGGAAGCAGAGATTTGATGCCGGATGACACCAGGCTAAAACTAGATCGCCTGTATAGGTCGGAACAGATCGAATGTCAAGGTCCTCCAGGTCCAGCGTGCTTCGGACCCCGGATCATGAAGGAACCGCCAGTACCCAATTTCCAATTACCCAGGGGCACGAAGACGTATGACGGCAGTACAAAGCCGGAGGATTGGCTGATAAACTATGCAACATCTATGAAAATTGCAACTGGCAACTTGAGGTGGGTTGTACGATATGTACCCCAAATGTTGGAAGGTCCGGCTAGGGTGTGGCTGAACAATTTGCCACCTGGAAGCATCAATTGCTGGATAGAATTTGAAGAAATGTTCATCAGCAACTTCTCAAGTACATACCAGAGACCGAATAGACCGCAGACCCTGGCAATGTGCAAGCAGAGATCTAACGAAACGGACCGTGAATTCTTGACCCGGTGGTGTACCGTGAGAAACTCGTGTGAGGGAGTCATAGAGTCACAGGCTATAGCATGGTTCGCACAAGGATGTAGATATGGCAGCGAGTTGTGGATGAAATTGCAAAGTAAAATGCCAGTCACATTGACAGAGATGATCCAGATCGCGGATTCTTATGCTTTGGGTGATCCGACTCAACCTAGGATCGCGTCGAATGAGTCAAATGAGGAGTACTATCCGAGGGACGGATCCGGGTCATCCCGGAGGAATGATTACAGGGGAAAGAGGAGAGACGATAGACCGGACCATCGATATGGTTCGCAACAAGTTGCGGCCGTGAATCAAGATCAGCCCGGGGCAGGGAGCAACCAACGCCAGAGAACGGGAGGGCAATGGACTCCTCGAAACGATGGCAAGAAAACATGGACTCCGGAGCAGAAGAAGAAATGGCGAGAAAAGAAAGATCGTCCGAGGTATACCTACGAGTCAATGTTGGACCAACCGTGCAAGTTTCACACACCAAATCCGAGCAGCCCGGCGGGTCACACGACGAGACAATGTGAGTGGATGCGCAAGATAGAACAAGGTGGTTCGGGGAATGCTCAGGCACCTCGGAATGATCAACCTCGGCAGGAGTTACCCCGGCAGCAATTGCTCTCCGGAGCAAACACGCAGCAACTGATGTTGCCTCCCCCTCCGCCGAGGTATGACAACAGTGAAAGAAGGGATACAGTGCATCAGGTGGAAAACCAACAACAACCGGATCAGAGGTACTCCGGAAACGAGGGAAGAAATGAGTACAGGGAACATCACCAGAGCTATTGTGTGTTCACAACAGAGGAAACAGATAGGAAGAGCTTGCAGCGCCGACATATGGAGGTTAACGCGGTTATGCCTGCAGTGATGAGGTACATGTCTTGGTCGGACCAGGAAATTACCTGGAGCGTCAAAGATCATCCCAAGCTTATGCCAAGTCCGGGCTCGTATGCACTAGTGTTAGATCCGACGTTCATTGGACCAAACATTAATGTGAGGTTCTCCAAGGTACTGATCGACAATGGCAGTAGCATTAACATCATGTATGCAGATACGATGCGCAAGTTGGGCATCTCGGAGAACATGCTCCAGGCTACAAGAACAACATTTCACGGTATCGTACCAGGCATATCCTATGAGCCCATAGGCAAAGTCCGGGTCGACGTGCTATTCGGTACGAGGGATAACTGCCGAACCGAGAATCTAGAGTTTGAGGTGGTAAACTTGGAGAGCACGTATCATGCATTACTCGGGAGACCAGCACTGAGCAAATTCATGGCAAGTTGCCACGTTAGTTATCTGAAGATGAAGTTCCCCGGGCCAAATGGAGCAATTACTATCGCTGGGGATTTCTGACGTTCTATGGAGTGCGCTTCAGCCGGGTCTAACCTAGCCGAGTCACTCGTAATTTCCCAAGAGAAAAGAAAAATCCAAGAAGCGGTGGCATTAGCTCAGTCCGCGTAGCAGTATATGCCAGCGTTAAGTAACCCGCATGGAAGCGTTTCATTTCAAGCCGCGAAGGACACCAAGAAGATCCCGGTGGATAACATGTTTCTGGAGCGTACCGTGACAATTGGGGCCGGGTTAACTGACAAATAGGAAAGCGAGCTCGTCAACTTCCTCCGTGAGAATCGGGATATTTTTGCTTGGTCCATGCAGGACTTGCAAGGTGTTCCGAGGGAGTTGGCCGAGCACTCTTTGAATGTAAGACCCGGAGCAAGGCCGGTGAAGCAGCCTCTCCGACGCTTCGCCGAGGATAGGAGAAAGGTCATTGGTGACGAGATAGCTCGGTTGCTAGCAGCAGGATTTATCATGGAAGTGCTGTATCCGGATTGGCTCTCTAATCCGGTGCTGGTAGAAAAGAAGAAGGATGACCCGAACGTGGCAGTGGTTTGGCATATGTGTATCGATTACACGAACCTGAACAAGGCGTGTCCAAAAGATCCATTTCCACTACCGAGGATAGATCAGGTCATCGACTCCACAGCGGGATGTGAACTGTTGTCATTTATTGATGCTTATTCTGGTTTCCACCAGATACCTCTAAACCCGGATGATCAAATAAAAATTGCCTTTATTACCCCGTACGGGGCTTATTGCTATCGCACTATGCCGTTTGGTTTACGAAACGCAGGAGCAACGTACCAAAGATGTATGCAAAAATGTTTGCACGATCAAATAGGTCAAAATGTACATGTCTACATGGATGATGTGGTTATCAAGACCAAGGAAAGCGCAACGCTCCTTGACGACATAAGGCAAACATTCGCGAACTTGAGGAGATTCCGGATGAAGCTTAACCCAGAGAAATGTACCTTCGGTGTCCCGGATGGGAAATTACTCGGATTTCTCGTCTCTAGCCGAGGTATCGAGGTTAATCCAACTAAGATCCGAGCCATCGAACAAATGGAGCTGCCGAAGTGTCTCAACGACGTCCAGAAGTTCACTGGATGCCTGGCGTCGTTGAGTCGGTTTGTATGTCGGTTAGGGGAAAAGGCACTGCCTCTCTACCAACTCATGAAAAAATCAGATAAATTCGTTTGGACGCCGCAGGCTAATGAAGCTTTTTCCCACTTGAAAAAGATGTTGGCCACCGCACCAGTGTTAGCTTCTCCACTGTCGAAGGAGCCAATGTTGCTCTACATAGCCGGAACCAACCGAGTTGTAAGTGCAGTGATTGTAGTGGAACGAGATGAAGAGGGTAAGTCGGTGCAGAGACCAGTGTATTACTTGAGCGAGGTATTATCTGCCTCAAAACAGAACTACCCGCATTTTCAAAAGGTGGCATACGGAGTTTATATGGCGGCAAAGAAGTTAAAGCACTACTTTGAGGAGCATCCCATCAAAGTGATATGCGAAGCCCCCATATCCGAGATAATGGGTAACAAAGATGCGAATGGCAGAATTGCGAAATGTGCAATTGAGGTAGCACCATACGTGCCCCAATACGATAGAAGAGAAGCGATCAAGTCCCAGGCTGTAGCGGACTTTTTCGTGGATTGGGCCGAGGTACAATACGAACCACCGCCACCGGATCCGAACTACTGGAGGATGCACTTTGACGGATCGAAGACCAAAACCGGATTAGGTGCCGGGGTTGTGCTTACCTCGCCAAAGAAGGATCAGCTCAAGTACGTATTGCAGATCCATTTCACGGCATCGAACAATGTCGCTGAGTACGAGGCTCTTGTGCATGGTCTCAAAGTGGCAAAGGAAATTGGCATACGTCGGATAATCTGCTTTGGCGACTCGGATCTAGTAATACAGCAAGTGTCCGGAGTGTGGGACGCCCTGGATCCAAACATGGCACTATACAGATTTCATGTGCAGAAAATCTCGGGTTACTTTGCGGGATGCGAGTTTCATCATGTACCTCGCGTGGAAAACGAAACTGCCGACATGCGGTCGAAGCTCGGCTCGACCCGACAGGCAATTCCACCGGGTGTTGCATTGGAGAACCTCAGAAAGCCATCTATCAGGCCATCCCCAGGAACCGATTCAATCTATGTCCCAGAAAACGCGGAATCCGGAGCTGAGCCCATGGACATTGACATGGGAGGTAGTGCGCCGAACCCGGGGATTATCTCGGCAGACCCGGGGATTACCTCGGCAAACCCGGGGACTACCTCGCCAGACCCGGGGACTGTTCAGCGTGATCCGGCTGAAGCTATGCCGGTGGAACGGATGGAAATTGATGAGGAGATGTTCCCTGCGCGAGCAGTACCAGCTTGGGCACTGCCTATATACCAGTTCTTGAAAGATGGAACGTTACC
Source organism: Avena insularis (assembly GCA_023614405.1). Lineage (NCBI taxonomy): Eukaryota > Viridiplantae > Streptophyta > Magnoliopsida > Poales > Poaceae > Avena > Avena insularis. The sequence goes on along the minus strand of JAJUPC010000194.1, from coordinate 451,253 downwards.
CACTGAGAAAGTGCTAGCCAGGCAAACTCAGAGGAGAGCCAAAGCTTACACCATCATCAATTCCGAGCTGTACAAACGGAGTGTAACCAATGTCCTCCAGCGGTGTGTTGATCCGGAAGAAGGACTTGACATCCTCCGAGATATACACCAAGGAGAATGCGGGCATCACACCTCATCCCGGGCCTTAGTGGCAAAGGCATTCCGGCATGGATTTTACTGGCCAAGCGCCTTGGAGAAAGCGGAGGATCTGGTGAGAAAATGCAATGGTTGCCAAAGATACGCCACCAAGACACATATGCCTATGTTGGAACTCAAAACCATACCAATTACATGGCCATTTGCTGTGTGGTGCTTGGATATGGTTGGCCCGTTCAAACCAGCAAAAGGGAACATGACGCACATTCTGGTCATGGTGGACAAGTTTACAAAATGGATCAAAGTGAAGCCTATAAGAAAATGTGATGGAGCTATTGCTGTGACATTTCTCAAAGACATCATCTTGAGATACGGTTATCCTCATAGTATCATAACTGCTAACGGCACCAATTTCGCTGAAGGAGCATTCGCACGATTCTGCCGAGATAAGAAAATCCGACTCGACATAGCCTCGGTAGCCCACCCCGCGTCGAACGGACAAGTGGAAAGATCCTACGGATTAGTGCTATCTGGGATAAAACCCTGGCTCATTGAGCCGCTACAAAGATCAGCGGGGTGCTGGATAGAAGAACTACCAGCGGTATTGTGGAGTTTAAGAACAACTCCGAATCGATCAACAAGCTACACGCCGTTCTTTCTGGTATATGGGGCAGAAGTTGTATTACCAGCCGACATAGAGCATGATTCGCCTAGGGTCACCCAATACACAGAGGCCGAAGTGCAAGAAGCCCGGCAAAATGATGTTGATCTGCTGGAAGAAGCGAGAGAACTGGCACTGTCCAAATCCGCCATATATCAGCAAAATCTCCGACGCTATCATAGCCGGAAAGTGTGCCCCCGAGTCTTCCGAAGGCGATCTGGTGCTCGTTGGTACAGGCATCATCGCATGCATAAATTATCCCCATGGGAAGGACCATTTATTGTGAGCAAAGCATTGCACAATGACTCTTACTATCTCATAGATGCAAAGCCAGTGAAAAGAACAAGGCGACAGGTCCGAGAGGAATCAAGCGGCCGTGGAATGTAGCACTACCGTCCCTTCTACACTTAGCTAAAGAGTGTATGTATCCCAGTCGTCTCATATGTCGGTATGTATGTCGGCAATGAGCCTATCAATGAAATAGCGAGCCTCGGCAAAGAATCCTGGGACCGCTTAATAAATGATTGTTGTTACTTTTTATGCGTTAGCTGGAATGACTCGTTTCGCTTAACCAGGATTAGTAATGTGTGAGCACCAAAAACCCAACCCTTCGACTTGCTGCTGTCCAACAAGAATTTGCTTCATGGCGAGCAAGGGAGCAAGTTTGGAATTGCGTAGCACATGAAAAACTACTACGGAAACGATCCTATTCCAGCTAACGTTTTTTTTTCGACTAACCCCGTATTTACTTTCAAGCTATTATGTTGAATTATTTTGAGCCAAGCCTCAAAGTTTCTCAGTATTGTTAAAACGATTCTTGAGGCTCGGGTTCGTAAGTCGTAAAACCGAATCAAGGTAGATAGGGATCGAGCCGGAGAATTGGACGAACAAGAAAATGAAACTCGGGGACTACGCCCAAGTTATTCCGGCATACAAGCATAGTAGCAAAATATTAGGTATTCAGCATACAATTGCACCCGGCATACCGGGGATCTGATAAATTTTCATGTTTTTTCAACTAAGGAGCGGCAGGAGGAGGAAGTTCGGCCATCATCATCATCTTCAATATCCGGCAAAGCATCTTCTCCATCATCGCCCGACCCATCCTCCATGTAATCCATCTGCTCCTCCTCGCCGGATTCCAGAAAGCTTGGCCCTTCAACCCAGTCATGGACTGGAGAATATTCGATGAGGCTGTAGGCGCAAGCCTAGCGCCGAGCTACCCACTCCGGATCATCGGTCCATTTGGATCCGGTGCACCGACGGGTGAGGAGGCTCAGATCGATTTTCTCGTACCATGAAAGGATATGATGGAGAAGGGTATCTGCTGCGCGCCGACCGGATTCTCCAGAGGTCAAGTTGAGTCTCAATCTCCATCAGTTTTTCCGCAAGGAGCGTGATCCTTTCCGAGCGCCTCGCTTGGCGTAATGTGTTGAAGATCCGGACCGCAACGTCGAGGAGATCTTTCCCATAGTTCTTGATAGTTTCCACCCGAGCTGACACGCTAACCAACAAGTCCTCCATGTCTAAGGGGATGCTCTCACCATCAGGAGCGATGGGAGTACCCCTGTCTTGGCGGAATTTGGCAACGGCAGCACTGGCGATGGAAGTACCCTCCGGAAAGTTATCTGAAAATAAGGAAAGGGAGGATGCTGAAGCAAAGGCATATGAGCTAACCCGGAAAACTAGGTCGGGCAAGGAGAAGAAACTTACGTGAGATATGGCTATGGATCCGGGTCAACTCCATGATACAACTATCGCGTCTCTGGCGAAGTTGTTCAAGCTCGGCAAGCGCCGACCCAAGCCGGACTTCGGATTCCTTGAGCAGATCCTGGTCCTTGGAGATCTGAAGGGTAAAGCGCTCACGCTCTTCGGTGAAGTTCTGGCCAACTTTTTGCAGCTCGGTTTTGTGTTGGGCCTTCATTTTCTCCATCTCGGCCTTGAGTTTGGCTATCTCGCCGTCCTTGGTCCGGAGGAAGGCAAGCTTATCGTCCTTCTTCTTCAGCTCGGCTTGATGCTGTCCTGCTTGTTCGAGAAAATGCAGCATCATATCAGGCACAGGCACACTATCCTCAAGCGATGCTGAAATAGTGTGTTGACCCGGCAAAGCCGAGGAGTGAATGTTTGCCGAGCCAAGAAAAAGAAAGAGTGGAAAACACAACAACGTTGGCTGAAAGGGGACATACCTCAGATTTCCTCCAAGTTTTCCGCATAATCTTGTTTTCAGCCTCCACCCCAACTGCAAAAAACGAATAAGGAGGTTAGTCCGGTAGAAACAAACGAAACGGTGAGGTGTTAAGAGAGGAAATTACCCCTCTTTTCATGCTCCGCGCCAAGTGCAATGTGTTTTGTGCGCAAGATCTTATGGGTATCAAGAAGGCGCTAAAACTCGGCGCTCCGACGGTTGGTGGTTACCTGACAAAGGCACAGGCGTGTAAAGTTAGTTCGGTGCATATTCGAAGTGTACAACATCCAGGCCAAGCGGAACTTAACCCGGCTCTAGGTGTGTGCATATTCGAAGTGTACAAGATTCGGGCCAAGCGGAACTTAACCCGGCTCTAGGTGTACGCATATTCGAAGTATACAAGATCCGGGCCAAGCGGAACTTAACCCGGCTCTAGGTGTGTGCATACTCGAAGTGTACAAGATCTAGGCCAAGCGGAACTTAACCCGGCTCTAGGTGTGTGCATGTTCGAAGTGTACAAGATGCGGGCCAAGCGGAACTTAACCTGGCTCTAGGTGTGTGCATGTTCGAAGTATACAAGAGCCGGGCCAAGCGGAACTTAACCCGGCTCTAGGTGTGTGCATATTTGAAGTTTACATGCAGCTACGTTGATCTTCTAAGGAGCATCCGGCCGAGTAACAAGTCACTCCGCCGGAGGCTCGGGGACTAATGGTTATTATCTACAGCATGTAAAGGAGAAACGATGTACCTCAATCATACGCCCAGCGAGGTTAATGGCCTTGGCGGCGGTATTCATCTGAGCGGAAAATTCAGCTGGGCCGAACTTTTCCGGGAGATCGTCGTTGTAGACGAACTCCGCCTTATTCTAGTTCATGACAAACTCGATGAGGCTCGGAGGGTACCGTTCGCCAGTGGGCATGTGAGGTGCCACCAAGCCCTTGGCGTGAGCTTCTTTCCTTTCAATCAGGGCAAGAGCCGGGCTAGTGTGAAGAACCATCTACTGTGAATCAGCTGGCTCGGCAGGAGGATCCGTCGCTGCTGGTGATTTCTTTGGAAGCATCGACGACAAGGTTCGCTGCCCAGCCTCGACGGAGGTGAACTTGCCTTTGGCCTGCTTGGAAGAAGTGACCACAGTGGATTTGCCCTTGGAAGCCGCTGGAGTGGGTCCTCGCCGAGCTTGAGATGACTGGGACGAGGCAGATGAACTTGGCACGGGAGCTTTCGTGGCTGGCGCTGGAGCTGCTGTTGGTTTCTTCGGAGCCGGGGCAGGCGCTGGTTCGGTGGCTGGTGCTGGAGCTGCTGCTGGTGCTGGAGTTGTGGTAGACTTGGTAGTTGCTGGTTGCGGCAATGCCGAAGTGCCGGACATCGTTGCCTCGGCCGATCCGACCCCTCCCGATTCGAGGTCGCGTCCCTCTGATGGAGGTACTGCGGAACCCGGAGCGGCCGCAGAGCCCTCCGGAATAGGGCTCAGCGGGCGTGACTCGTCGTCATGGGGAGGGGAAGGACTAGACCGAAGAGGAGAGGAGATGCTCGATTCGCTCTGAGGGACCTCCACAGGAGCCCTGCAAGAGAACATAATGTCAGGAGTGAAATTACCCCAAAGCAGGGAGAAGTGTGTTGCGCAGTGAAAAAAGAACTTACGCATACGAGGTCTCGGCCTCCTTAGGTTTCCGGGCCCTCTGTGCCGGGGCTTTGCCTGCCCGTTTGGAGGCAGTCTTGTCTCCGACCTTCTTTTGCCTTTTGGAAGGCTGAGAAGGTTCGGAAGAAGAACTCGACGCGGATCCGCGCTTCTACTTTGACGCCACTGGAACAGGCTCGCCCGTGGCAAGTGGAGAATCCTCGTGGATGTGCCCACCGGGGTTAGCAGATGCCGGGAAGGCAAAAGAAAGAGGAACAACCTCAACGGGTTCAATCACATCGATATCCGAGTCATCCTCATCGTCGGGCCAATCTCTAAGAGAAGAGAATTTACCGCTGGGTCGTTTGGTGGCATCGGGTGTGGGGAGGAACATCTCCTGGTCCGGCTCCTCCTCATCTGGAATTTCTCGGTCCGGGGCCCACTTAAGGGTCGGATCTGGGACATCCTCGAGGGTATGCTGGAGAAACAGCTAAGAAAAAAGCACGAGGAGCAAAGTCAGAAATATGATAAGAACCGACATGAAATTGATCTGAAATAAGTTTACCCCGCGAAGCTTACCGCGGAAGGGAGCCTGTCACGGCAGTAATGCTCGATTCCCCACGTCCATTCGGCGGAGAAGTCCTTATGGGTGGTGAAAAGAGCCTTGACCCGGTGGAAGATCTCCGTATTGCTCAACTTGAACGAGGAGGTTCGGTTGGGGTCGCGGCGAAAGCTCATATGGCACAACTTGTGAGTGCGCCGCTGAAGGGGAGAGATTCGGTTGTGCACGAATGTGATCATGGCATCCTCGTTGCGCAATCCGAGCTTCTTCAGCTCTGCAAACCTTTTGTTCACTTGGTTGGCCAGAGCCGTAGGTTTCTTGGCAACCTCCTCCCAGAAATCCATGTTAGGGGGACCCGGAGCGTAGGGCAGCAACCGGATCAAATCTTCCGTGCCTTTGTTCCGGACGTAGAAGAAGGTTCGGGCCCATCCTTTGCAGGAGTCAAGCCCGGTGACCCGAGGAAAGATTGAATACCTCCGGGGCGAGATCGAGGCAGCTCCGAACTGAGTTAGCTGCTTGTCCTCCGACTCGACATGGATGTTGGGGACGACGTTGCGGCGGAGGCCGAAGAACCGGATCCACAGCTCCTTCGTAGGCCATAGCCCGGTGTAGCCCTCGATCGAAGAAACGAAAGCGGATAGAGAGGTGATGGCGTTCGCCAAGAGATGATGTGGTTGTAGGTGATAGGTCCGGATCCAGTCCCGGAAGAAATCACTCACTGGAAGCCCAAATCCCCGTTGGAAATGGGATAGGAAAACAACGAACTAACCCGGATTGGGTGAGGGGGCCAACTCTGAGGAGGGGAGACGAGCTGCGACGCCGGCGGGAATGCGCCGGGTCCGGTAGAGCTAGTCGGTGTCATCCTCGCAGACCCAGGAGCCAGCCCACGCGCCGCGGTCCGCGGCGCCGGCGTCCTCCTCCATCTCCTGCTCAACGACGATGAGCTCCTCCTCCGTCATTTCGATTCCGCTGTCCTCGCTGGAGCTAGCGGCAGCGGGGCTTTGCGGTCTAGACTGACGAGGACCCGTGGCTAAACAGAGGTGCAACGGTGACTGCGGTGCGGAGGAACAGAGAAGGTGCGGCGGCGGCGCTGCTGCAATGGGCACTAGCGGCGGCGCGGTTGCGAGGAAGAAGAAGAGGAACGGGCGAGGGGGCGCGGAGATGGAAATGTTCTAAGGAGCGTGCCCCTCCCCTATTTAACCGCCCCCAGTCATCAACGAGTGGGATCGTGCTGCGCTGGAAAACCACATGGTGTGGCCGTGTATCGCCAGCATTGACCAATCAGAGAGAAGCCACATCGGGGGCCGCAGAGCAAATGTGATCCCATGACACGACGTGCAGTTGCGGTAAACGAGGAGACAGACATGACGTAACCCCCGCATAGTAATCACTGACATTTACTGCGGCGGTTACTGCGCATGCCCTTAAAATAAGGCAACGTAATGATTAACCGTTACATGGGTTGGCGTACGAGAGAAGGAAGCAGGGCCCGGATCCAAGCCACGGTGGTAACCCGGCCGGTGACTGAAAACTTGAACCGTGCAGAGGGAAAGTAAAACCATACGATCCGAGCCAAAGTGGCGACCTGGCCGGCAAGTGAAAACTTTGAGCGTGCGAAGGGAACGTAAATCCATATAATCCGAGACAATCCATATAACCCGGAAATAAACATCCGAAGCTTGGATGCAAATGAACCTGATGTGGCCTTAGTGACCAAGGCCGCTAAGGCCGCACCAGCTTCGGGGACTAATGTTGGGGGGATAACCCCGGGTAGGGTCACTCCGCGGTATAAGGGCCGAGTTAGCGGAGGTTCGGCAAGGTCAAAGCGGATGCTGGCCGAGTCACCTCAAGGCAGGCCGAATCACGGAGTAACCCGGACCAGGGGGGTCGCCTAACATTGTCTCGTCCGACTCAAGGAGTAAGTCGGAGACACTTCTCTAGCTTATATGCAGGAACAGGTGTGGCCGGATCAACTGTGAAGGAGAAGGAAGGAATATCTCTGGTCAAAAAGAAGGCCCGGTGCGTACTGGATGAGGGAATAAAGCAAGGGCAGGACCACCGGATCGTGGCCGACAAGGGTGACGACGCTCACGTAGGCTGACGCAGGCGCTGCAGAGGCAACGTCGCTAAAGCAAGAGGGACGTGGGGGAAAAGCACCCCTGTCAGGTTACTACTTTGGGAGGAGGCATATTCTTAGGAGGCATATTCTTAGGAATATGCCTCCACGTATGCCCTAAGCCAGGACCAAACCACCCCTATATAAGGGGGGTTGGGGTTCTGGTAAGGGGGTTGGGTCTTTTCAGATACATAGCAAGGAAAACACTAGTGAATCTAGGGTTCCTGGGTTAGTTAGTAGGCAAGAGTAAGAGAGTTTCTTCTTCCTCCTCTTGTCAATACAGCTCGAGGAGCACTTGTAATCTTGGATACTGAACATCAATACGAAGCTTCTGTGTAGAGAATCACTCTACTATCCCTGCCTGGATTCCCTAGCGCATATTAGTCCCCACCTTTAGCCTATCCATGGCATCTGTCGTGACACCACCATGATAGGCCCAGAGTATATCTATCCGTCATATGGATGGACAAATCCCAATCTTGGTCTATGCGCTTCAACACATACTTTCAGAATACCCAATGACACCTTTATAACCGCCCAGTTACAAAGTGGCGTTTGATGTCACCAAAGTACCCATCCGGTGATGGTGATTAACATAACCTCATGGTCGAAGGATTAGGTTACTATGTATTTCAAAGCTTACATGTCTGAACTTAATGACTTGATCTTATGCTACGCTTACTATGAGTGTGTGTCCATCACATCATTCTCCTAATGATATAACCTTGTTATTAATCACATCCAATGTCCATGATCAGGAAACCATGATCATCAATCAATCAACAAGCTAGTTCAACAAGAGGCTTACTAGGGACTCTTTTATGTTTACAAAACACACAAGTATTAGTGTTTCCTAATAATACAATTATAGCATGGGATGTAAACATTCATCATAAACACAAAGATATAATAATAACCACTTTTATTATTGCCTCTTGGGCATATCTCCAACAAGAAGAACACACATGCAATGACACTGGTGGATCCATGTGTTGTCTTTGAAGAGAACACACATGCAATGAATCTAGCTGTGGTTAATGAGAATAACACACATTTCAATGACACTAGTGGATCCATATGTGGTATGTGAAAAGAACACACAGGCAATGACTCCAGTTGTTGTTAGTAAAAAGAATACACATGCAATGACACTGGTGGATCCATGTGTGGTCTCTCAAGAGAACACACATGCAATGACTCTAGCTGTGGTTAATGAGAAGAACACACATTTCAATGACACTGGTGGATCCATATGTGGTATGTGAAAAGAATAGTCATGAAATGAGTCCAGTTGTTGTTAGTAGAAAGAGCACACATGCAATTACACTGGTGGATCCATATGTGGTATGTGAAAAGAAAACACAGATGCAATGACTCTGGATGTTGTTAGTAAAAAGAACACACATGCAATGACACTGGTGGATCCATGTGTGGTCTCTCAAGAGAACACACATTTCATTGACACTGGTGGATACATATGTGGTATGTGAAAAGAACACACATGCAATGACTCCAGTTGTTGTTAGTAAAAAGAACACGCATGCAATGACACTGGTGGATCCATGTGTGGTCTCTGAAGAGAACACACATTTCAATGACACTGGTGGATCCATATGTGGTGTCTGAAAAGAACACACATGCAATGACTCCAGTTGTTGTTAGTAAAAAGAACACACATGCAATGACACTGGTGGATCCATGTGTGGTCTCTAAAGAGAACACACATGCAATGACTCTAGATGTGGTTAATGAGAAGAACACACATGCAATGACACTGCTGGATCCATGTGTTGTCTCTGAAGAGAACACACATGCAATGAATCTAGCTGTGGTTTATGAGAATAACATACATTTCAATGACACTAGTGGATCCATATGTGGTATGTGAAAAGAACACACATCCAATGACTCTAGTTGTTGTTAGTAAAAAGAATACACATGCAATGACACTGGTGGATCCATGTGTGGTCTCTAAAGAGAACACACATGCAATGACTCTAGCTGTGGTTAATGAGAAGAACACACATTTAAATGACACTAGTGGATCCATATGTGGTATTTGAAAAGAATAGTCATGAAATGACTCCAGTTGTTGTTAGTAGAAAGAGCACACATGCAATTACACTGGTGGATCCATGTGTGGTCTCTGAAGAGAACACACATGCAATGACACTGGTGGATCCATATGTGGTATGTGAAAAGAAAACACAGATGCAATGACTCTAGATGTTGTTAGTAAAAAGAGCACACTTCCAATGACACTGGTGGATCCATGTGTCGTCTCTGAAGAAAACACACATTTCAATGACACTGGTGGATACATATGTGGTATGTGAAAAGAACACACATGCAATGACTCCAGTTGTTGTTAATAAAAAGAACACACATGCAATTACACTGGTGGATCCATGTGTGGTCTCTGAAGAGAACACACATTTCAATGACACTGGTAGATCCATATGTGGTGTCTGAAAAGAACACACATGCAATGACTCCAGTTGTTGTTAGTAAAAAGAACACACATGCAATAACACTGGTGGATCCATGTGTGGTCTCTAAAGAGAACACACATGCAATGACTCTAGCTGTGGTTAATGAGAAGAACACACATGCAATGACACTGGTGGATCCATGTGTTGTCTCTGAAGAGAACACACATGCAATGAATCTAGCTGTGGTTAAAGAGAATAACACAGATTTCAATGACACTAGTGGATCCATATGTGGTCTGTGAAAAGAACACACATGCAATGACTCTAGTTGTTGTTAGTAAAAACAATACACATGCAATGACACTGGTGGATCCATGTGTGGACTCTAAAGAGAACACACATGAAATGACTCTAGCTGTGGTTAATGAGAAGAACACACATTTCAATGACACTGGTGGATCCATATGTGGTACGTGAAAAGAATAGTCATGAAATGACTCCAGTTGTTGTTAGTAGAAAGAGCACACATGCAATTACACTGCTGGATCCATATGTGGTATGTGAAAAGAAAACATAGATGCAATGACTCTGGATGTTGTTAGTAAAAAGAACACACATGCAATGACACCGGTGGATCCATGTGTGGTCTCTCAAGAGAACACACATTTCAATGACACTGGTGGATACATATGTGGTATGTGAAAAGAACACACATGCAATGACTCCAGTTGTTGTTAGTAAAAAGAACACACATGCGATGACACTGGTGGATCCATGTGTGGTCTCTGAAGAGAACACACATTTCAATGACACTGGTGGAGCCATATGTGGTGTCTGAAAGGAACACACATGCAATGACTCCAGTTGTTGTTAGTAAAAAGAACACACATGCAATGACACTGGTGGATCCATGTGTGGTCTCTAAAGAGAACACAGATGCAATGACTCTAGCTGTGGTTAATGAGAAGAACACACATGCAATGACACCGGTGGATCCATGTGTTGTCTCTGAAGAGAACACACATGCAATGAATCTAGCTGTGGTTAATGAGAATAACACACATTTCAATGACACTAGTGGATCCATATGTGGTATGTGAAAAGAACACACATGCAGTGACTCCAGTTGTTGTTAGTAAAAAGAATACACATGCAATGACACTGGTGGATCCATGTGTGGTCTCTGAAGAGAACACACATTTCAATGACACTGGTGGATCCATATGTGGTGTCTGAAAAAAAAACACATGCAATGACTCCTGTTGTTGTTAGTAAAAAGAACACACATGCAATGACACTGGTGGATCCATGTGTGGTCTCTAAAGAGAACACACATGCACTGACTCTAGCTGTGGTTAATGAGAAGAACACACATGCAATGACACTGGTGGATCCATGTGTTGTCTCTGAAGAGAACACACATGCAATGAATCTAGCTGTGGTTAATGAGAATAACACAGATTTCAATGACACTAGTGGATCCATATGTGGTATGTGAAAAGAACACACAGGCAATGACTCCAGTTGTTGTTAGTAAAAAGAATACACATGCAATGACACTGGTGGATCCATGTGTGGTCTCTCAAGAGAACACACATGCAATGACTCTAGCTGTGGTTAATGAGAAGAACACACATTTCAATGACACTGGTGGATCCATATGTGGTATGTGAAAAGAATAGTCATGAAATGAGTCCAGTTGTTGTTAGTAGAAAGAGCACACATGCAATTACACTGGTGGATCCATATGTGGTATGTGAAAAGAAAACACAGATGCAATGACTCTGGATGTTGTTAGTAAAAAGAACACACATGCAATGACACTTGTGGATCCATGTGTGGTCTCTCAAGAGAACACACATTTCATTGACACTAGTGGATACATATGTGGTATGTGAAAAGAACACACATGCAATGACTCCAGTTGTTGTTAGTAAAAAGAACACACATGCAATGACACTGGTGGATCCATGTGTGGTCTCTAAAGAGAACACACATTTCAATGACACTGGTGGATCCATATGTGGTGTCTGAAAAGAACACACATGCAATGACTCCAGTTGTTGTTAGTAAAAAGAACACACATGCAATGACACTGGTGGATCCATGTGTGGTCTCTAAAGAGAACACACATGCAATGACTCTAGATGTGGTTAATGAGAAGAACACACATGCAATGACACTGCTGGATCCATGTGTTGTCTCTGAAGAGAACACACATGCAATGAATCTAGCTGTGGTTTATGAGAATAACACACATTTCAATGACACTAGTGGATCCATATGTGGTATGTGAAAAGAACACACATCCAATGACTCTAGTTGTTGTTAGTAAAAAGAATACACATGCAATGACACTGGTGGATCCATGTGTGGTCTCTAAAGAGAACACACATGCAATGACTCTAGCTGTGGTTAATGAGAAGAACACACATTTAAATGACACTAGTGGATCCATATGTGGTATTTGAAAAGAATAGTCATGAAATGACTCCAGTTGTTGTTAGTAGAAAGAGCACACATGCAATTACACTGGTGGATCCATGTGTGGTCTCTGAAGAGAAGACACATGCAATGACACTGGTGGATCCATATGTGGTATGTGAAAATAAAACACAGATGCAATGACTCTAGATGTTGTTAGTAAAAAGAGCACACTTCCAATGACACTGGTGGATCCATGTGTCGTCTCTGAAGAAAACACACATTTCAATGACACTAGTGGATACATATGTGGTATGTGAAAAGAACACACATGCAATGACTCCAGTTGTTGGTAATAAAAAGAACACACATGCAATTACACTGGTGGATCCATGTGTGGTCTCTGAAGAGAACACACATTTCAATGACACTGGTGGATCCATATGTGGTGTCTGAAAAGAACACACATGCAATGACTCCAGTTGTTGTTAGTAAAAAGAACACACATGAAATAACACTGGTGGATCCATGTGTGGTCTCTAAAGAGAACACACATGCAATGACTCTAGCTGTGGTTAATGAGAAGAACACACATGCAATGACACTGGTGGATCCATGTGTTGTCTCTGAAGAGAACACATATGCAATGAATCTAGCTGTGGTTAATGAGAATAACACAGATTTCAATGACACTAGTGGATCCATATGTGGTATGTGAAAAGAACACACATGCAATGACTCTAGTTGTTGTTAGTAAAAACAATACACATGCAATGACACTGGTGGATCCATGTGTGGACTCTAAAGAGAACACACATGAAATGACTCTAGCTGTGGTTAATGAGAAGAACACACATTTTAATGACACTGGTGGATCCATATGTGGTACGTGAAAAGAATAGTCATGAAATGACTCCAGTTGTTGTTAGTAGAAAGAGCACACATGCAATTACACTGCTGGATCCATATGTGGTATGTGAAAAGAAAACACAGATGCAATGACTCTGGATGTTGTTAGTAAAAAGAACACACATGCAATGACACCGGTGGATCCATGTGTGGTCTCTCAAGAGAACACACATTTCAATGACACTGGTGGATACATATGTGGTATGTGAAAAGAACACACATGCAATGACTCCAGTTGTTGTTAGTAAAAAGAACACACATGCGATGACACTGGTGGATCCATGTGTGGTCTCTGAAGAGAACACACATTTCAATGACACTGGTGGAGCCATATGTGGTGTCTGAAAGGAACACACCTGCAATGACTCCAGTTGTTGTTAGTAAAAAGAACACACATGCAATGACACTGGTGGATCCATGTGTGATCTCTAAAGAGAACACACATGCAATGACTCTAGCTGTGGTTAATGAGAATAACACACATGCAATGACACTGGTGGATCCATGTGTTGTCTCTGAAGAGAACACACATGCAATGAATCTAGCTGTGGTTAATGAGAATAACCCACATTTCAATGACACTAGTGGATCCATATGTGGTATGTGAAAAGAACACACATGCAGTGACTCCAGTTGTTGTTAGTAAAAAGAATACACATGCAATGACACTGGTGGATCCATGTGTGGTCTCTGAAGAGAACACACATTTCAATGACACTGGTGGATCCATATGTGGTGTCTGAAAAGAACACACATGCAATGACTCCTGTTGTTGTTAGTAAAAAGAACACACATGCAATGACACTGGTGGATCCATGTGTGGTCTCTAAAGAGAACACACATGCACTGACTCTAGCTGTGGTTAATGAGAACAACACACATGCAATGACACTGCTGGATCCATGTGTTGTCTCTGAAGAGAACACACATGCAATGAATCTAGTTGTGGTTAATGAGAATAACACACATTTCAATGACACTAGCGGATCCATATGTGGTTTGTGAAAATAACACACATCCAATGACTCCAGTTGTTGTTAGTAAAAAGAATACACATGCAATGACACTGGTGGATCCATGTGTGGTCTCTCAAGAGAACACACATGCAATGACTCTAGCTATGGTTAATGAGAAGAACACACATTTCAATGACACTGGTGGATCCATATGTGGTATGTGAAAAGAATAGTCATGAAATGACTCTAGTTGTTGTTAGTAGAAAGAGCACACATGCAATTACACTGGTGGATCCATGTGTGGTCTCTGAAGAGAACACACATGCAATGACACTGGTGGATCCATATGTGGTATCTGAAAAGAAAACACAGATGCAATGACTCTGGATGTTGTTAGTAAAAAGACCACAATTGTAATGAAACTGGTGGATCCATGTGTGGTCTCTGAAGAGAACACACATTTCAATGACACTGGTGGATACATATGTGGTATGTGAAAAGAACACACATGCAATGACTCCAGTTGTTGTTAGTAAAAAGAACACACATGCAATGACACTGGTGGATCCATGTGTGGTCTCTGAAGAGAACACACATTTCAATGACACTGGTGGATCCATATGTGGTGTCTGAAAAGAACACACATGCAATTACTCCACTTGTTGTTAGTAAAAAGAACACACATGCAATGACACTGGTGGATCCATGTGTGGTCTCTAAAGAGAACACACATGCAATGACTCTAGCTGTGGTTAATGAGAAGAACACACATGCAATGACACCGGTGGATCCATGTGTTGTCTCTGAAGAGAACACACATGCAATGAATCTAGCTGTGGTTAATGAGAATAACACAAATTTCAATGACACTAGTGGATCCATATGTGGTATGTGAAAAGAACACACATGCAATGACTCCAGTTGTTGTTAGTAAAAAGAATACACATGCAATGACACTAGTGGATCCATGTGTGGTCTCTAAAGAGAACACACATCAAATGACTCTAGCTATGGTTAATGAGAAGAACACACATTTCAATGACACTGCTGGATCCATATGTGGTACGTGAAAAGAATAGTCATGAAATGACTCCAGTTGTTGTTAGTAGAAAGAGCACACATGCAATTACACTGCTAGATCCATATGTGGTATGTGAAAAGAAAACACAGATGCAATGACTCTGGATGTTGTTAGTAAAAAGAACACACAACCAATGACACCGGTGGATCCATGTGTGGTCTCTCAAGAGAACACACATTTCAATGACACTGGCGGATACATATGTGGTATGTGAAAAGAACACACATGCAATGACTCTAGTTGTTGTTAGTAAAAAGAACACACATGCAATGACACTGGTGGATCCATGTGTGGTCTCTGAAGAGAACACACATTTCAATGACACTGGTGGATCCATATGTGGTGTCTGAAAAGAACACACATCCTATGATTCCAGTTGTTGTTAGTAAAAAGAACACACATGCAATGACACTGGTGGATCCATGTGTGGTCTCTAAAGAGAACACACATGCAATGACTCTAGCTGTGGTTTATGAGAAGAACACACATGCAATGACACTGGTGGATCCATGTGTTGTCTCTGAAGAGAACACACATGCAATGAATCTAGCTGTGGTTAATGAGAATAACACACATTTCAATGACACTAGTGGATCCATATGTGGTATGTGAAAAGAACACACATGCAGTGACTCCAGTTGTTGTTAGTAAAAAGAATACACATGCAGTGACACTGGTGGATCCATGTGTGGTCTCTGAAGAGAACACACATTTCAATGACACTGGTGGATCCATATGTGGTGTCTGAAAAGAACACACATGCAATGACTCCTGTTGTTGTTAGTAAAAAGAACACACATGCAATGACACTGGTGGATCCATGTGTGGTCTCTAAAGAGAACACACATGCACTGACTCTAGCTGTGGTTAATGATAAGAACACACAGGCAATGACACTGCTGGATCCATGTGTTGTCTCTGAAGAGAACACACATGCAATGAATCTAGCTGTGGTTAATGAGAATAACACACATTTCAATGACACTAGTGGATCCATATGTGGTTTGTGAAAATAAAACACATCCAATGACTCCAGTTGTTGTTAGTAAAAAGAATACACATGCAATGACACTGGTGGATCCATGTGTGGTCTCTCAAGAGAACACCCTTGCAATGACTCTAGCTATGGTTAATGAGAAGAATACACATTTCAATGACACTGGTGGATCCATATGTGGTATGTGAAAAGAATAGTCATGAAATGACTCCAGTTGTTGTTAGTAGAAAGAGCACATATGCAATTACACTGGTGGATCCATGTGTGGTCTCTGAAGAGAACACACATGTAATGACACTGGTGGATCCATATGTGGTATGTGAAAATAAAACACAGATGCGATGACTCTGGATGTTGTTAGTAAAAAGAGCACAATTGCAATGACACTGGTGGATCCATGTGTGGTCTCTGAAGAGAACACACATTTCAATGACACTGGTGGATACATATGTGGTATGTGAAAATAACACACATGCAATGACTCCAGTTGTTGTTAGTAAAAAGAACACACATGCAATGACACTGGTGGATCCATGTGTGGTCTCCGAAGAGAACACACATTTCAATGACACTGGTGGATCCATATGTGGTGTCTGAAAAGAACACACATGCAATTACTCTAGTTGTTGTTAGTAAAAAGAACACACATGCAATGACACTGGTGGATCCATGTGTGGTCTCTAAAGAGAACACACATGCAATACTCTAGCTGTGGTTAATGAGAAGAACACACATGCAATGACACTGGTGGATCCATGTGTTGTCTCTGAAGAGAACACACATGCAATGAATCTAGCTGTGGTTAATGATAATAACACACATTTCAATGACACTAGTGGATCCATATGTGGTATGTGAAAAGAACACACATGCAATGACTCCAGTTGTTGTTAGTAAAAAGAATACACATGCAATGACACTGGTGGATCCATGTGTGGTCTCTGAAGAGAACACACACGCAATGACTCTAGCTGTGGTTAATGAGAAGAACACACATTTCAATGACAATGGTGTATCCATATGTGGTATGTGAAAAGAATAGTCATGAAATGACTCCAGTTGTTGTTAGTAGAAAGAGAACACATGCAATTACACTGCTGGATCCATATGTGGTATGTGAAAAGAAAACACAGATGCAATGACTCTGGATGTTGTTAGTAAAAAGAACACACATGCAATGACACTGGTGGATCCATGTGTGGTCTCTCAAGAGAACACACATTTCAATGAAACTGGTGGATACATATGTGGTATGTGAAAAGAACACACATGCAATGACTCCAGTTGTTGTTAGTAAAAAGAACACACATGCAATGACACTGGTGGATCCATGCGTGGTCTTTGAAGAGAACACACATTTCAATGACACTGGTGGATCCATATGTGGTGTCTGAAAAGAACACACATGCAATGACTCCAGTTGTTGTTAGTAAAAAGAACACACATGCAATGACACTGGTGGATCCATGTGTGGTCTCTGAAGAGAACACACATTTCAATGACTCTAGCTGTGGTTAATGAGAAGAACACACATGCAATGACACTGGTGGATCCATGTGTTGTCTCTGAAGAGAACACACATGCAATGAATCTAGTTGTGGTTAATGAGAATAACACACATTTCAATGACACTAGAGGATCCATATGTGGTATGTGAAAAGAACACACATGCAATGACTCCAGTTGTTCTTAGTAAAAAGAATACACATGCAATGACACTGGTGGATCCATGTGTGGTCTCTGAAGAGAACACATATGCAATGACTCTAGCTGTGGTTAATGAGAAGAACACACATTTCAATGACACTGGTGGATACATATGTGGTATGTGAAAAGAATAGTCATGAAATGACTCCAGTTGTTGTTAGTAGAAAGAGCACACATGCAATTACACTGGTGGATCCATGTGTGGTATCTCAAGAGAAGACACATGCAATGACACTGGTGGATCCATATGTGGTATGTGAAAAGAAAACACAGATGCAATGAATCTGGATGTTGTTAGTAAAAAGAGCACACTTGCAATGACACTGGTGGATCCATGTGTGGTCTCGGAAGAGAACACACATTTTAATAACACTGGTGGATACATATGTGGTATGTGAAAAGAACAAACATGCAATGACTCTAGTTGTTGTTAGTAAAAAGAACACACATGCAATTACACTAGTGGATCCATGTGTGGTCTCTGAAGAGAACACACATTTCAATGACACTGGTGGATCCATATGTGGTGTGTGAAAAGAACACATCCAATGACTCAGTTGTTGTTAGTAAAAAGAACAGACATGCAATGACACTGGTGGATCCATGTGTGGTCTCTAAAGAGAACACACATGCATTGACTCTAGCTGTGGTTAATGAGAAGAACAAACATGCAATGACACTGGTGGATCCATGTGTGGTCTCTAAAGAGAACACACATGCATTGACTCTAGCTGTGATTAATGAGAAGAACACACATGCAATGACTCCAGTTGTTGTTAGTAAAAATTACACACGTGCAATGACATCAGGATCAATGTGTGGTCCTGAAGAGAACACATGTTTCAATGACATTGGTGGATCCATATGTGGTATGTGAAAAGAACACACATTAAATGACTCCAGTTGTTGTTAGTAAAAAGAACACACATGCAATGACACTGGTGGATCCATGTGTGGTCTCTAAAGAGGACACACATTTCAATTACACTGGTGGATCCATATGTGGTATCTGAAAAGAACACACATTTCAATGACATTGGTGGATCCATATGTGGTATGTGAAAGAACACACATGAAATGACTCAGTTGTTTTAGTAAAAAGAACACACATGCAATCACTAGTGGATCCATGTGGTCTCTGAAGAGTACAAACATTTCAATGACACTGGTGGATCCATATGTGGTATGTGAAAAGAAAACACATGCAATGACTCTAGTTGTTGTTAGTAAAAAGAACACACATGCAATGACATCAGTGGATCCTTGTGTTGTCTCTGAAGAGAACACACATTTCAATGACTCTAGATGTGGTTAATGAGAAGAACACACATTTCAATGACACTGGTGGATCCATATGTGGTATGTGAAAAGAACACACATGCAATGACTCCAGTTGTTGTTAGTAAAAACAACACACATGCAATGACACTAGTGGATCCATGTGTGGTCTTTGAAGAGAACGCACATTTCAATGACACTGGTGGATCCATATGTGGTGTCTGAAATGAACACACATGCATTGACTCCAGTTGTTGTTAGTAAAGAGAACACACATGCAATGACACTGGTGGATCCATGTGTGGTCTCTAAAGAGAACACACATGCAATCACTCTAGCTGTGTTTAATGAGAAGAACACACATGCAATGACACTGGTGGATCCATGTGTGGTATGTGAAAATAACACACATGCAATGACTCCAGTTGTTGTTAGTAAAAAGAACACACATGCAATGACACTGGTGGATCCATGTGTGGTCTCTGAAGAGAAAACACATTTCAATGACACTGGTGAATCCATATGTGGTATGTGAAAATAACACACATGCAATGACTCCAGTTGTTGTTAGTAAAAAGAACAAACATGCAATGACACTGGTGGATCCATGTGTGGTCTCTAAAGAGAACACACATGCAATGACTCTAGCCGTGGTTAATGAGAAGAACAAACATGCAATGACACTGGTGGATCCATGTGTGGTATGTGAAAAGAACACACGTGCAATGACTCCAGTTGTTGTTAGTAAAAATAACACATGTGCAATGACACTGGTGGATCCATGTGTGGTCTTTGAAGAGAACACACATTTCAATGACTCTAGCTGTGGTTAATGAGAAGAACAGACATTTCAATGAGACTGGTGGATCCATATATGGTATGTGAAAAGAATAGTCATGAAATGTCTCTAGTTGTTGTTAGTAAAAAGAGCACACATGCAAATACACTGGTGGATCCATGTGTGGTCTCTGAAGAGAACACACATGCAATGACACTGGTGGATCGATATGTGGTATGTGAAAAGAACACATATTCAATGATTCCAGTTGTTGTTAGTAAAAAGAACACACATGCAATGACACTTGTGGATCCATGTGTTGTCTCTGAAGAGAACACACATGCAATGAATCTAGCTGTGGTTAATGATAATAACACACATTTCAATGACACTAGTGGATCCATATGTGGTATGTGAAAATAACACACATGCAATGACTCTAGTTGTTGTTAGTAAAAAGAATACACATGCAATGACACTGGTGGATCCATGTGTGGTCTCTAAAGAGAACACACATGCAATGACTCTAGCTGTGGTTAATGAGAAGAACACACATTTCAATGACACTGGTGGATCCATATGTGGTATGTGAAAAGAATAGTCATCAAATGGCTCTAGTTGTTGTTAGTAGAAAGAGCACACATGCAATTACACTGGTGGATCCATGTGTGGTATCTGAAGAGAACACACATGCAATGACACTGGTGGATCCATATGTGGTATGTGAAAAGAAAACACAGATGCAATGACTCTGGATATTGTTAGTAAAAAGAGCACACTTGCAATGACACTAGTGGATCCATGTGTGGTCTCGGAAGAGAACACACATTACAATGACACTGGTGGATACATATGTGGTATGTGAAAAGAACACACATGCAATGAGTCCAGTTGTTGTTAGTAAAAAGAACACACATGCAATGACACTGGTGGATCCATGTGTGGTCTCTAAAGAGAACACACATTTCAATGACACTGGTGGATCCATATGTGGTGTCTGAAAAGAACACACATGCAATGACTCCAGTTGTTGTTAGTAAAAAGAATACACATGCAATGACATTGGTGGGTCCATGTGTGGTCACTAAATAGAACACACATGCAATGACTCTAGCTGTGGTTAATGAGAAGAACAAACATGCAATGACACTGGTGGATCCATGTGTGGTATGTGAAAAGAAGAGACATGAAATGACTCCAGTTGTTGTTAGTAAAAAGAACACACATGCACTGACACTGGTGGATCCATGTGTGGTCCCTGAAGAGAACACACATTTCAATGACACTGGTGGATCCATATGTGGTATGTGAAAAGAACACACATGCAATGACTCCAGTTGTTTTTAGTAAAAAGAACACACATGCAATCACACTGGTGGATCCATGTGTGGTCTTTGAAGAGAACACACATTTCAATGACTCTAGTTGTGGTTAATGAGAAGAACACACATTTCAATGACACAGGTGGATCCATATGTGGTATGTGAAAAGAACACACATGGAATTACTCTAGTTGTTGTTAGTAAAAAGAACACACATGCAATAACACTAGTGGATCCATGTGTGGTCTCTAAAGAGAACATACATTTCAATGAGACTGGTGGATCCATATGTGGTGTCTGAAAAGAACACACATGCAATGACTCTAGTTGTTGTTAGTAAAAAGAACACACATGCAATGACACTAGTGGATCCATGTGTGGTCTCTGAAGAGAACACACATGCAATGACTCTAGCTGTGGTTAATGAGAAGAACACACATGCAATGACACTGGTGGATCCATGTGTGGTATGTGAAAAGAACACATATGCAATGACTCAGCTTGTTGTTAGTAAAAAGAACACACAGGCAATGACACTGGTGCATCCTTGTGTGGTCTCTGAAGAGAACACACATTTCAATGACACTAGTGGATCCATATGTGGTATGTGAAAATAAAACACATGCAATGACTCCAGTTGTTGTTAGTAAAAAGAATACACATGCAATGACACTGATGGATCCATGTGTGGTCTCTGCAGAGAACACACATGCAATGACTCTAGCTGTGGTTAATGAGAAGAACACACATTTCAATGACACTGGTGGATCCACATGTGGTATGTGAAAAGAATAGTCATGCAATGACTCCAGCTGTTGTTAGTAAAAAGAGCACACATGCAATTACACTGGTGGATCCATGTGTGGTCTCTGAAGAGAACACACATTTCAATAACACTGGTGGATCCATATGTGGTATGTGAAATGAACACGCATGCCATGACTCCGGTTGTTGTTAGTAAAAAGAGCACAAATGCAATGACATTGGTGGATCCATGTGTGGTCTCTAAAGAGAACACACATGCAATGACTCTAGCTGTGGTTAATGAGAAGAACACACATTTCAATGGCACTTGTGGATCCATATGTGGTATTGAAAAGAACACACATGCAATGACTCTAGTTGTTGTTAGTAAAAAACACACAGGCAATGACACTGGTGAATCCATGTGTGGTCTCTGAAGAGAACACACATGCAATGACACTGGTGGATCCTATGTGGTATGTGAACAGAACACACATGCAATGACTCCAGTTGTTGTTAGTAAAAAGAACACACGTGCAATGACACTAGTGGATCCATGTGTTGTCTCTGAAGAGAACACACATTTTTAAGACACTGGTGGATCCATATGTGGTGTCTGAAAAGAACACACATGCAATGACTCCAGTTGTTGTTAGTAAAAAGAACACACATGCAATGACACTGGTGGATCCATGTGTGGTCACTAAAGAGAACACACATGCAATGACTCTAGCTGTGGTTAATGAGAAGAACAAACATGCAATGACACTGGTGGATCAATGTGTGGTATGTGAAAAGAAGAGACATGAAATGACCTGTGTGTTGTTAGTAAAAAGAACACACGCAATGACATCAGGATCCATGTGTGGTCTCAAGAGAACACACATTTCTATGACACTGGTGGATCCATATGTGGTATTTGAAAAGAACACACATGCAATGACTCCAGTTGTTTTTAGTAAAAAGAACACACATGCAATCACACTGGTGGATCCATGTGTGGTCTCTGAAGAGAACACACATTTCAATTACACTGGTGGATCCTTATGTGGTGTCTGAAAAGAGCACACATGCAATGACTCCAGTTGTTTTTAGTAAAAAGAACACACATGCAATCACACTAGTGGATCAATTTGTGTTCTCTGAAGAGAACACACATTTCAATTACAATGGTGGATCCAAATGTGGTATGTGAAAAGAAAACACATGCAATGACTCTAGTTGTTGTTAGTAAAAGAACACACATGCAATGACATCAGGGATCCATGTGTGGTCTCAAGAGAACACATTTCAATGACTCTAGATGTGGTTAATGAGAAGAACACACATTTCAATGACACTAGTGGATCCATATGTGGTATGTCAATGACTCCAGTTGTTGTTAGTAAAAACAACATACATGCAATGACACTAGTGGATCCATGTGTGGTCTTTGAAGAGAACACACATTTCAATGACACTGGTGGATCCATATGTGGTGTCTGAAATGAACACACATGCAATGACTCCAGTTGTTGTTAGTAAAGAGAACACACATGCGATGACACTGGTGGATCCATGTGTGGTCTTTAAAGAGAACACACATGCAATCACTCTAGCTGTGTTTAATGAGAAGAACACACATGCAATGACACTGGTGGATCCATAAGTGGTATGTGAAAAGAACACACATGCAATGACTCTAGTTGTTGATAGTAAAAAGAACACACATGCAATGACACTGGTGGATCCATGTGTGGTCTCTGAAGAGAACACACATTTCAATGACACTGGTGGATCCATATGTGGTATGTGAAAATAACACACATGCAATGACTCCAGTTGTTGTTAGTAAAAAGAACAAACATGCAATGACACTGGTGGATCCATGTGTGGTCTCTAAAGAGAACACACATGCAATGACTCTAGCTGTGGTTAATGAGAAGAACACACATGCAATGACACTGGTGGATCCATGTGTGGTATGTGAAAAGAACAGTGCAATGACTCCAGCTGTTGTTAGTAAAAATAACACATGTGCAATGACACTGGTGGATCCATGTGTGGTCTTTGAAGAGAACACACATTTCAATGACTCTAGCTGTGGTTAATGAGAAGAACAGACATTTCAATGACACTTGTGGATCCATATGTGGTATGTGAAAAGAATAGTCATGAAATGACTCTAGTTGTTGTTAGTAAAAAGATCACACATGCAATTACACTGGTGGATCCATGTGTGGTCTCTGAAGAGAACACACATGCAATGACACTGGTGGATCGATATGTGGTATGTGAAAAGAACACATATTCAATGATTCCAGTTGTTGTTAGTAAAAAGAACACACATGCAATGACACTGGTGGATCCATGTGTTGTCTCTGAAGAGAACACACATGCAATGAATCTAGATGTGGTTAATGATAATAACACACATTTCAATGACACTAGTGGATCCATATGTGGTATGTGAAAAGAACACACATGCAATGACTCTAGTTGTTGTTAGTAAAGGGAATACACATGCAATGACACTGGTGGATCCATGTGTGGTCTCTGAAGAGAACACACATGCAATGACTCTAGCTGTGGTTAATGAGAAGAACACACATTTCAACGACACTGGTGGATCCATATGTGGTATGTGAAAAGAATAGTCATCAAATGACTCCAGTTGTTGTTAGTAGAAAGAGCACACATGCAATTACACTGGTGGATCCATCTGTGGTATCTGAAGAGAACACACATGTAATGACACTGGTGGATCCATATGTGGTATGTGAAAAGAAAACACAGATGTAATGACTCCGGATGTTGTTAGTAAAAAGAGCACACTTGCAATGACACTAGTGGATGAGAAGAACACACATTTCAATGACACAGGTGGATCCATATGTGGTATGTGAAAAGAACACACATGGAATTACTCTAGTTGTTGTTAGTAAAAAGAACACACATGCAATAACACTAGTGGATCCATGTGTGGTCTCTAAAGTGAACATACATTTCAATGACACTGGTGGATCCATATGTGGTGTCTGAAAAGAACACACATGCAATGACTCCAGTTGTTGTTAGTAAAAAGAACACACATGCAATGACACTAGTGGATCCATGTGTGGTCTCTGAAGAGAACACACATTCAATGACTCTAGCTGTGGTTAATGAGAAGAACACACATGCAATGACACCGGTGGATCCATGTGTGGTATGTGAAAAGAACACATATGCAATGACTCCAGTTGTTGTTAGTAAAAAGAACACACATGCAATTACACTAGTGGATCCATGTGTGGTCTCTGAAGAGAACACACATTTCAATGACACTGGTGGATCCATATGTGGTGTCTGAAAAGAACACACATCCAATGACTCCAGTTGTTGTTAGTAAAAAGAACAGACATGCAATGACACTGGTGGATCCATGTGTGGTCTCTAAAGAGAACACACATGCATTGACTCTAGCTGTGGTTAATGAGAAGAACAAACATGCAATGACACTGGTGGATCCATGTGTGGTCTCTAAAGAGAACACACATGCATTGACTCTAGCTGTGATTAATGAGAAGAACACACATGCAATGACTCCAGTTGTTGTTAGTAAAAATTACACACGTGCAATGACACTGGTGGATCAATGTGTGGTCCCTGAAGAGAACACACATTTCAATGACATTGGTGGATCCATATGTGGTATGTGAAAAGAACACACATTAAATGACTCCAGTTGTTGTTAGTAAAAAGAACACACATGCAATGACACTGGTGGATCCATGTGTGGTCTCTAAAGAGGACACACATTTCAATTACACTGGTGGATCCATATGTGGTATCTGAAAAGAACACACATTTCAATGACATTGGTGGATCCATATGTGGTATGTGAAAAGAACACACATGAAATGACTCCAGTTGTTTTTAGTAAAAAGAACACACATGCAATCACACTAGTGGATCCATGTGTGGTCTCTGAAGAGAACACACATTTCAATGACACTGGTGGATCCATATGTGGTATGTGAAAAGAAAACACATGCAATGACTCTAGTTGTTGTTAGTAAAAAGAACACACATGCAATGACACTGGTGGATCCATGTGTGGTCTCTGAAGAGAACACACATTTCAATGACTCTAGATGTGGTTAATGAGAAGAACACACATTTCAATGACACTGGTGGATCCATATGTGGTATGTGAAAAGAACACACATGCAATGACTCCAGTTGTTGTTAGTAAAAACAACACACATGCAATGACACTAGTGGATCCATGTGTGGTCTTTGAAGAGAACGCACATTTCAATGACACTGGTGGATCCATATGTGGTGTCTGAAATGAACACACATGCATTGACTCCAGTTGTTGTTAGTAAAGAGAACACACATGCAATGACACTGGTGGATCCATGTGTGGTCTCTAAAGAGAACACACATGCAATCACTCTAGCTGTGTTTAATGAGAAGAACACACATGCAATGACACTGGTGGATCCATGTGTGGTATGTGAAAATAACACACATGCAATGACTCCAGTTGTTGTTAGTAAAAAGAACACACATTCAATGACACTGGTGGATCCATGTGTGGTCTCTAAAGAGAAAACACATTTCAATGACACTGGTGGATCCATATGTGGTATGTGAAAATAACACACATGCAATGACTCCAGTTGTTGTTAGTAAAAAGAACAAACATGCAATGACATCAGGGATCCATTTGTGCTCTCTAAAGAGAACACACATGCAATGACTCTAGCCGTGGTTAATGAGAAGAACAAACATGCAATGACACTGGTGGATCCATGTGTGGTATGTGAAAAGAACACACGTGCAATGACTCCAGTTGTTGTTAGTAAAAATAACACATGTGCAATGACACTGGTGGATCCATGTGTGGTCTTTGAAGAGAACACACATTTCAATGACTCTAGCTGTGGTTAATGAGAAGAACAGACATTTCAATGAGACTGGTGGATCCATATATGGTATGTGAAAAGAATAGTCATGAAATGACTCTAGTTGTTGTTAGTAAAAAGAGCACACATGCAATTACACTGGTGGATCCATGTGTGGTCTCTGAAGAGAACACACATGCAATGACACTGGTGGATCGATATGTGGTATGTGAAAAGAACACATATTCAATGATTCCAGTTGTTGTTAGTAAAAAGAACACACATGCAATGACACTGGTGGATCCATGTGTTGTCTCTGAAGAGAACACACATGCAATGAATCTAGCTGTGGTTAATGATAATAACACACATTTCAATGACACTAGTGGATCCATATGTGGTATGTGAAAATAACACATGCAATGACTCTAGTTGTTGTTAGTAAAAAGAATACACATGCAATGACATCAGGATCCATGTGTGGTCTCTAAAGAGAACACACATGCAATGACTCTAGCTGTGGTTAATGAGAAGAACACACATTTCAATGACACTGGTGGATCCATATGTGGTATGTGAAAAGAATAGTCATCAAATGGCTCCAGTTGTTGTTAGTAGAAAGAGCACACATGCAATTACATCAGGATCCATGTGGTATCTGAAGAGAACACACATGCAATGACACTGGTGGATCCATATCTGGTATGTGAAAAGAAAACACAGATGCAATGACTCTGGATATTGTTAGTAAAAAGAGCACACTTGCAATGACACTAGTGGATCCATGTGTGGTCTCGGAAGAGAACACACATTACAATGACACTGGTGGATACATATGTGGTATGTGAAAAGAACACACATGCAATGAGTCCAGTTGTTGTTAGTAAAAAGAACACACATGCAATGACATCAGGGATCCATGTGTGGTCTCTAAAGAGAACACACATTTCAATGACACTGGTGGATCCATATGTGGTGTCTGAAAAGAACACACATGCAATGACTCCAGTTGTTGTTAGTAAAAAGAATACACATGCAATGACATTGGTGGGTCCATGTGTGGTCACTAAATAGAACACACATGCAATGACTCTAGCTGTGGTTAATGAGAAGAACAAACATGCAATGACACTGGTGGATCCATGTGTGGTATGTGAAAAGAAGAGACATGAAATGACTCCAGTTGTTGTTAGTAAAAAGAACACACATGCACTAACACTGGTGGATCCATGTGTGGTCCCTGAAGAGAACACACATTTCAATGACACTGGTGGATCCATATGTGGTATGTGAAAAGAACACACATGCAATGACTCCAGTTGTTTTTAGTAAAAAGAACACACATGCAATCACACTGGTGGATCCATGTGTGGTCTTTGAAGAGAACACACATTTCAATGACTCTAGTTGTGGTTAATGAGAAGAACACACATTTCAATGACACAAGTGGATCCATATGTGGTATGTGAAAAGAACACACATGGAATTACTCTAGTTGTTGTTAGTAAAAAGAACACACATGCAATAACACTAGTGGATCCATGTGTGGTCTCTAAAGAGAACATACATTTCAATGAGACTGGTGGATCCATATGTGGTGTCTGAAAAGAACACACATGCAATGACTCTAGTTGTTGTTAGTAAAAAGAACACACATGCAATGACACTAGTGGATCCATGTGTGGTCTCTGAAGAGAACACACATGCAATGACTCTAGCTGTGGTTAATGAGAAGAACACACATGCAATGACACTGGTGGATCCATGTGTGGTATGTGAAAAGAACACATATGCAATGACTCCAGTTGTTGTTAGTAAAAAGAACACACAGGCAATGACACTGGTGCATCCTTGTGTGGTCTCTGAAGAGAACACACATTTCAATGACACTAGTGGATCCATATGTGGTATGTGAAAATAAAACACATGCAATGACTCCAGTTGTTGTTAGTAAAAAGAATACACATGCAATGACACTGATGGATCCATGTGTGGTCTCTGCAGAGAACACACATGCAATGACTCTAGCTGTGGTTAATGAGAAGAACACACATTTCAATGACACTGGTGGATCCACATGTGGTATGTGAAAAGAATAGTCATGCAATGACTCCAGCTGTTGTTAGTAAAAAGAGCACACATGCAATTACACTGGTGGATCCATGTGTGGTCTCTGAAGAGAACACACATTTCAATAACACTGGTGGATCCATATGTGGTATGTGAAATGAACACGCATGCCATGACTCCAGTTGTTGTTAGTAAAAAGAGCACAAATGCAATGACATTGGTGGATCCATGTGTGGTCTCTAAAGAGAACACACATGCAATGACTCTAGCTGTGGTTAATGAGAAGAACACACATTTCAATGGCACTTGTGGATCCATATGTGGTATTGAAAAGAACACACATGCAATGACTCTAGTTGTTGTTAGTAAAAAACACACAGGCAATGACACTGGTGAATCCATGTGTGGTCTCTGAAGAGAACACACATGCAATGACACTGGTGGATCCTATGTGGTATGTGAACAGAACACACATGCAATGACTCCAGTTGTTGTTAGTAAAAAGAACACACGTGCAATGACACTAGTGGATCCATGTGTTGTCTCTGAAGAGAACACACATTTTTAAGACACTGGTGGATCCATATGTGGTGTCTGAAAAGAACACACATGCAATGACTCCAGTTGTTGTTAGTAAAAAGAACACACATGCAATGACACTGGTGGATCCATGTGTGGTCACTAAAGAGAACACACATGCAATGACTCTAGCTGTGGTTAATGAGAAGAACAAACATGCAATGACACTGGTGGATCAATGTGTGGTATGTGAAAAGAAGAGACATGAAATGACTCCAGGTGTTGTTAGTAAAAAGAACACACGTGCAATGACACTGGTGGATCCATGTGTGGTCCCTGAAGAGAACACACATTTCAATGACACTGGTGGATCCATATGTGGTATTTGAAAAGAACACACATGCAATGACTCCAGTTGTTTTTAGTAAAAAGAACACACATGCAATCACACTGGTGGATCCATGTGTGGTCTCTGAAGAGAACACACATTTCAATTACACTGGTGGATCCTTATGTGGTGTCTGAAAAGAACACACATGCAATGACTCCAGTTGTTTTTAGTAAAAAGAACACACATGCAATCACACTAGTGGATCCATGTAGGGTCTCTGAAGAGAACACACATTTCAATGACACTGGTGGATCCATATGTGGTATGTGAAAAGAAAACACATGCAATGACTCTAGTTGTTGTTAGTAAAAAGAACACACATGCAATGACACTGGTGGATCCATGTGTGGTCTCTGAAGAGAACACACATTTCAATGACTCTAGATGTGGTTAATGAGAAGAACACACATTTCAATGACACTAGTGGATCCATATGTGGTATGTCAATGACTCCAGTTGTTGTTAGTAAAAACAACATACATGCAATGACACTAGTGGATCCATGTGTGGTCTTTGAAGAGAACACACATTTCAATGACACTGGTGGATCCATATGTGGTGTCTGAAATGAACACACATGCAATGACTCCAGTTGTTGTTAGTAAAGAGAACACACATGCGATGACACTGGTGGATCCATGTGTGGTCTTTAAAGAGAACACACATGCAATCACTCTAGCTGTGTTTAATGAGAAGAACACACATGCAATGACACTGGTGGATCCATAAGTGGTATGTGAAAAGAACACACATGCAATGACTCTAGTTGTTGATAGTAAAAAGAACACACATGCAATGACACTGGTGGATCCATGTGTGGTCTCTGAAGAGAACACACATTTCAATGACACTGGTGGATCCATATGTGGTATGTGAAAATAACACACATGCAATGACTCCAGTTGTTGTTAGTAAAAAGAACAAACATGCAATGACACTGGTGGATCCATGTGTGGTCTCTAAAGAGAACACACATGCAATGACTCTAGCTGTGGTTAATGAGAAGAACACACATGCAATGACACTGGTGGATCCATGTGTGGTATGTGAAAAGAACAGTGCAATGACTCCAGTTGTTGTTAGTAAAAATAACACATGTGCAATGACACTGGTGGATCCATGTGTGGTCTTTGAAGAGAACACACATTTCAATGACTCTAGCTGTGGTTAATGAGAAGAACAGACATTTCAATGACACTGGTGGATCCATATGTGGTATGTGAAAAGAATAGTCATGAAATGACTCTAGTTGTTGTTAGTAAAAAGAGCACACATGCAATTACATCAGGATCCATGTGTGGTCTCAAGAGAACACACATGCAATGACACTGGTGGATTGATATGTGGTATGTGAAAAGAACACATATTCAATGATTCCAGTTGTTGTTAGTAAAAAGAACACACATGCAATGACACTGGTGGATCCATGTGTTGTCTCTGAAGAGAACACACATGCAATGAATCTAGATGTGGTTAATGATAATAACACACATTTCAATGACACTAGTGGATCCATATGTGGTATGTGAAAAGAACACACATGCAATGACTCTAGTTGTTGTTAGTAAAGGGAATACACATGCAATGACACTGGTGGATCCATGTGTGGTCTCTGAAGAGAACACACATGCAATGACTCTAGCTGTGGTTAATGAGAAGAACACACATTTCAACGACACTGGTGGATCCATATGTGGTATGTGAAAAGAATAGTCATCAAATGACTCCAGTTGTTGTTAGTAGAAAGAGCACACATGCAATTACACTGGTGGATCCATGTGTGGTATCTGAAGAGAACACACATGTAATGACACTGGTGGATCCATATGTGGTATGTGAAAAGAAAACACAGATGCAATGACTCCGGATGTTGTTAGTAAAAAGAGCACACTTGCAATGACACTAGTGGATGAGAAGAACACACATTTCAATGACACAGGTGGATCCATATGTGGTATGTGAAAAGAACACACATGGAATTACTCTAGTTGTTGTTAGTAAAAAGAACACACATGCAATAACACTAGTGGATCCATGTGTGGTCTCTAAAGTGAACATACATTTCAATGAAACTGGTGGATCCATATGTGGTGTCTGAAAAGAACACACATGCAATGACTCCAGTTGTTGTTAGTAAAAAGAACACACATGCAATGACACTAGTGGATCCATGTGTGGTCTCTGAAGAGAACACACATTCAATGACTCTAGCTGTGGTTAATGAGAAGAACACACATGCAATGACACCGGTGGATCCATGTGTGGTATGTGAAAAGAACACATATGCAATGACTCCAGTTGTTGTTAGTAAAAAGAACACACATGCAATGACACTGGTGCATCCTTGTGTGGTCTCTGAAGAGAACACACATTTCAATGATACTAGTGGATCCATATGTGGTATGTGAAAATAACACACATGCAATGACTCCAGTTGTTGTTAGTAAAAAGAATACACATGCAATGACACTGATGGATCCATGTGTGGTCTCTACAGAGAACACACATGCAATGACTCTAGCTGTGGTTAATGAGAAGAACACACATTTCAATGACATTGGTGGATCCACATGTGGTATGTGAAAAGAATAGTCATGCTATGAATCTAGCTGTTGTTAGTAAAAAGAGCACACATGCAATTACACTGGTGGATCCATGTGTGGTCTCTGAAGAGAACACACATTTCAATAACACTGGTGGATCCATATGTGGTATGTGAAAAGAACACACATGCCATGACTCTAGTTGTTGTTAGTAAAAAGACCACAAATGCAATGACATTGGTGGATCCATGTGTGGTCTCTAAAGAGAACACACATGCAATGACTCTAGCTGTGGTTAATGAGAAGAACACACATTTCAATGGCACTTGTGGATCCATATGTGGTATTGAAAAGAACACACATGCAATGACTCTAGTTGTTGTTAGTAAAAAACACACAGGCAATGACACTGGTGAATCCATGTGTGGTCTCTGAAGAGAACACACATGCAATGACACTGGTGGATCCTATGTGGTATGTGAACAGAACACACATGCAATGACTCCAGTTGTTGTTAGTAAAAAGAACACACGTGCAGTGACACTAGTGGATCCATGTGTTGTCTCTAAAGAGAACACAAATTTTCAAGACACTGGTGGATCCATGTGTGGTGTCTGAAAAGAACACACATGCAATGACTCCAGTTGTTGTTAGTAAAAAGAACACACATGCAATGACACTGGTGGATCCATGTGTGGTCACTAAAGAGATCACACATGCAATGAAACTAGCTGTGGTTAATGAGAAGAACAAACATGCAATGACACTGGTGGATCAATGTGTGGTATGTGAAAAGAAGAGACATGAAATGACTCCAGGTGTTGTTAGTAAAAAGAACACACGTGCAATGACACTGGTGGATCCATGTGTGGTCCCTGAAGAGAACACACATTTCAATGACACTGGTGGATCCATATGTGGTATGTGAAAAGAACACACATGCAATGACTCCAGTTGTTTTTAGTAAAAAGAACACACATGCAATCACACTGGTGGATCCATGTGTGGTCTCTGAAGAGAACACACATTTCAATGACTCTAGCTGTGGTTAATGAGAAGAACACACATTTCAATGACACAGGTGGATCCATATGTGGTATGTGAAAAGAACACACATGGAATGACTCTAGTTGTTGATAGTAAAAAGAACACACATGCAATAACACTAGTGGATCCATGTGTGGTCTCTAAAGAGAACATACATTTCAATGACACTGGTGGATCCATATGTGGTGTCTGAAAAGAACACACATGCAATGACTCCAGTTGTTGTTAGTAAAAAGAACACACATGCAATGACACTAGTGGATCCATGTGTGGTCTCTGAAGAGAACACACATGCAATGACTCTAGTTGTGGTTAATGAGAAGAAAACACATGCAATGACACTGGTGGATCCATGTGTGGTATGTGAAAAGAACACATATGCAATGACTCCAGTTGTTGTTAGTAAAAATAACACACATGCAATGACACTGGTGGATCCTTGTGTGGTCTCTGAAGGGAACACACATTTCAATGACACTAGTGGATCCATATGTGGTATGTGAAAAGAACACACATGCAATGACTCCAGTTATTGTTAGTAAAAAGAGAAAACTTGCAATTACACTGGTGGATCCATGTGTGGTCTCTGAAGAGAACACACATTTCAATAACACTGGTGGATCCATATGTGGTATGTGAAAAGAACACACATGGAATGACTCCAGTTGTTGTTAGTAAAAAGACCACACATGCAATGACATTGGTGGATCCATGTGTGGTCTCTAAAGAGAACACACATGCAATGACTCTAGCTGTGGTTAATGAAAAGAACACACATTTCAATGACACTGGTGGATGCATATGTGGTATTGAATAGAACACACATGCAATGACTCTAGTTGTTGTTAGTAAAAAAACACAGGCAATGACACTAGTGAATCCATGTGTGATCTCTGAAGAGAACACACATGCAATGACACTGGTGGATCCTATGTGGTATGTGAACAGAACACACATGCAATGACTCCAGTTGTTGTTAGTAAAAAGAACACACATGCAATGAAACAAGTGCATCCATGTGTTGTCTCTGAAGAGAACACACATGCAATGAATCTAGCTGTGCTTAATGAGAAAAACACACATTTGAAATGACTCTAGTTGTTGTTAGTAAAAAGAGCACACATGCAATTACACTGGTGGATCCATGTGTGGTCTCTGAAGAGAACACACATGCAATGACACCGGTGGATCCATATGTGGTATGTGAAAAGAACACACATGCAATGACTCTAGTTGTTGTTAGTAAAAAGAGCACACATGCAATGACACTGGTGGATCCATGTGTGGCCTCTGAAGAGAACACACATTTCAATGACTCTAGCTGTGGTTAATAAGAAGAACACACTTTTCAATGACACATATGGATCCATATGTGGTATGTGAAAAGAACACACATGCAATGACTCCAGTTGTTGTTAGTAAAAAGAACACACATGCAATGACACTGGTGGATCCATGTGTGGTCTCTGAAGAGAACACACATTTCAATGACTCTAGCTGTGGTTAATGAGAAGAACACACATTTCAATGACACTGGTGGATCCATATGTGGTATGCGAAAAGAATAGTCACGAAATGACACACATGCAGTGACATCGGTGGATCCATGTGTGGTATCTAAAGAGAACACACATGCAATGACTCTTGCTGTGGTCTCTGAAGAGAACACACATTTCAATGACACTGGTGGATCCATATGTGGTATGTGAAAAGAACACACATGCAATGACTCTAGTTGTTGTTAGTAAAAAGAACACACATGCAATGACACTGGTGGATCCATGTGTGGTCGCTAAAGAGAACACACATGCAATGACTCTAGCTGTGGCTAATGACAAGAACACACATTTCAATGACACTGGTGGATCCATGTGTGGTCTCTAAAGAGAACACACATGCAATGACACTGGTGGATTCATATGTGGTATGTGAAAAGAACACACATGAAATGACTAGTTGTTGTTAGTAAGAAGAATGCACATGCAATGACACTAGTGGATCCATATGTGGTATGTGAAAAGAACACACATGCAATGACTCTGTTTATTGTTAGTAAAAAGAGCACACTTGCAATGACACTGGTGGATCCATGTGTGGTGTCTAAAGAGAACACACATTTCGATAACACTGGTGGATCCATATGTGCTATGTGAAAAGAACACACATGCAATGACTCTAGTTGTTGTTAGTAAAAAGAACACACATGCAATGACACTGGTGGATCCATGTGTGGTCTCTGAAGAGAACACACATTTAAATGACACTGGTGGATCCATATGTGGTATGTGAAAAGAACACACATGCAATGACTGCAGTTGTTGTTAGTAAAAAGAACACACATGCAATGACACTAGTGGTTCCATGTGTGGTTTCTAAAGAGAACACACATGCAATGTAACTGGTGGATCCATGTGTGGTATGTGAAAATAATAGTCATGAAATGACTCCATTTGTTTTTAGTAAAAAGAGCACACATGCAATTACACTAGTGGATCCATGTGTGGTCTCCGAAGTGAACACACATGCAATGAATCTAGCTGTGGTTAATGAGAAGAACACACATGCAATGACACTGGTGTATCCATAGGTGGATTGTGAAAAGAACACACATGCAATGACTCCAGTTGTTGTTAGTAAAAAGAACACACATCCAATGACATTGGTGGATCCATGTGTTGTCACTGAAGAGAACACACATGCAATGACACTAGTGGATGCATATGTGGTATGTGAAAAAAAACACATGAAATGACTCCAGTTGTTGTTAGTAAAAAGAACACACATGCAATGATAGTGGTGGATCCATATGTGGTATGTGAAAAGAACACACATGCAATGACACTGGTTGTTGTTAGTAAAAAGAACATACATGCAATGACACTGGTGGATCCATGTGTGGTCTCTGAAGAGAACACACATTTCAATGACACTGGTGGATCCATATGTGGTATGTGAAAAGAATAGTCATGAAATGACTCTAGTTGTTGTTAGTAAAAAGAGCACACATGCAATTACACTGGTGGATCCATGTGTTGTCTGTGAAGAGAACACACATGCAATTACACTGGTGGATCCATATGTGGTATGTGAAAAGAACACACATGCAATGACTCTGTTTGTTGTTAGTAAAAAGAGCACACATGCAATGACACTGGTGGATCCATGTGTGGTCTCTGAAGGGAACACACATTTCATTGACACTGGTGGATCCATATGTGGTATGTGAAAAGAACACACATGCAATGACTCCAGTTGTTGTTAGTAAAAAGAACACACATGCAATGACACTGGTGGATCCATGTGTGGTCTCTGAAGAGAACACACATTTCAATGACTCTAGCTGTGGTTAATGAGAAGAACACACATTTCAATGACACTGGTGGATCCATATGTGGTATGTGAAAAGAATAGTCATGAAATGACACACATGCAATGACATCGGTGGATCCATGTGTGGTCTCTAAAGAGAACACACATGCAATGACTCTTGCTGTGGTCTCTGAAGAGAACACACATTTCAATGACACTGGTGGATCCATATGTGGTATGTGAAAAGAACACACATGCAATGACTCTAGTTGTTGTTAGTAAAAAGAACACACATGCAATGACACTGGTGGATCCATGTGTGGTCGCTAAAGAGAACACACATGCAATGACTCTAGCTGTGGATAATGACAAGAACACACATTTCAATGACACTGGTGGATCCATGTGTGGTCTCTGAAGAGAACACACATGCCATGACACTGGTGGATTCATATGTGGTATGTGAAAAGAACACACATGAAATGACTAGTTGTTGTTAGTAAGAAGAATGCACATGCAATGACACTAGTGGATCCATATGTGGTATGTGAAAAGAACACACATGCAATGACTCTGTTTGTTGTTAGTAAAAAGAGCACACATGCAATGACACTGGTGGATCCATGTGTGGTCTCTAAAGAGAACACACATTTCGATAACACTGGTGGATCCATATGTGGTATGTGAAAAGAACACACATGCAATGACTCTAGTTGTTGTTAGTAAAAAGAACACACATGCAATGACACTGGTGGATCCATGTGTGGTCTCTGAAGAGAACACACATTTCAATGACACTGGTGGATCCATATGTGGTATGTGAAAAGAACACACATGCAACGACTGCAGTTGTTTTTAGTAAAAAGAGCACACATGCAATTACACTAGTGGATCCATGTGTGGTCTCCGAAGTGAACACACATGCAATGAATCTAGCTGTGGTTAATGAGAAGAACACACATGCAATGACACTGGTGGATCCATAGGTGGATTGTGAAAAGAACACACATGCAATGACTCCAGTTGTTGTTAGTAAAAAGAACACACATCCAATGACATTGGTGGGTCCATGTGTTGTCACTTAAGAGAACACACATGCAATGACCCTAGTGGATGCATATGTGGTTTGTGAAAAAAAAACACATGAAATGACTCCAGTTGTTGTTAGTAAAAAGAACACACATGCAATGATAGTGGTGGATCCATGTGTGGTATGTGAAAAGAACACACATGCAGTGACACTGGTTGTTGTTAGTAAAAAGAACATACATGCAATGACACTGGTGGATCCATGTGTGGTCTCTAAAGAGAACACATATTTCAATGACACTGGTGGATCCATATGTGGTATGTGAAAAGAATAGTCATGAAATGACTCTAGTTGTTGTTAGTAAAAAGAGCACACATGCAATTACACTGGTGGATCCATGTGTTGTGTGTGAAGAGAACACACATGCAATTACACTGGTGGATCCATATGTGGTATGTGAAAAGAACACACTTCCAATGACTCTGTTTGTTCTTAGTAAAAAGAGCACACATGCAATGACACTGGTGGATCCATGTGTAGTCTCTGAAGAGAACACACATTTCGATGACACTAGTGGATCCATATGTGGTATGTGAAAAGAACACACATGCAATGACTCCAGTTGTTGTTAGTAAAAAGAAAACACATGCAATGACACTGGTGGATCCATGTGTGGTCTCTGAAGAGAACACACATTTCAATGACACTGGTGGATCCATATGTGGTATGTGAAAAGAACACACATGCAATGACTCCAGTTGTTGTTAGTAAAAAGAACACACATGCAATGACACTGGTGGATCCATGTGTGGTCTCTGAAGAGAACACACATGCAATGACACTGGTGGATTCATATGTGGTATGTGAAAAGAATAGTCATGAAATGACTCCAGTTGTTTTTAGTAAAAAGAGCACACATGCAATGAATCTAGCTGTGGTTAATGAGAAGAACACACATGCAATGACACTGGTGGATCCATATGTGGATTGTGAAAAGAACACACATGCAATGACTCCAGTTGTTGTTTGTAAAAAGGACACACATGCAATGACACTGGTGGATCCATGTGTGGTCTCTGAAGAGAACACACATGCAATGACACTGGTGGATGCATATGTGGTATGTGAAAATAACACACATGAAATGACTCCAGTTTTTGTTAGTAAAAAGAACACACATGCAATGACACTGGTGGATCCATATGTGGTATGTGAAAAGAACACACATGCAATGACTCTGGTTGTTGTTAGTAAAAAGAACACACATGCAATGACACTAGTGGATCCATGTGTGGTCTCTAAAGAGAACACACATTTCAATGACATTGGTGGATCCATATGTGGTATGTGAAAAGAACAGTCATGAAATGACTCCAGTTGTGGTTAATGAAAGAATACACATTTCAATGACAATGGTGGTTCCATATGCGGTCTGTGAAAAGAACACACATGCAATGACTCTAGTTGTGGTTCATGAGAAGAACACACATGCAATGACACTGGTGGATCCATAGGCAGATTGTGACAAGAGATTTGCCCTCTCTCTCGGTGACAAATCTCACAAAATACCAAACGTGTGGAGATCCCAAACGTGTGCTCACTCTGGGTGCTACGCCATGATTGGCTGATACAGATGTCACGCTGATCGTCTCCACCAACCGTTGATCCTATGTGATCCAACGGGTAGGATAACCCCTCCTTTCTCCACTTTTTTTATGCATGGTCAATCCGTGCCACCTCTCTATCCGTGCCACTTATACTTTATCTCCATAAACAAGTGAAAATCCATCTATCTAACTAAAATAAATGATCATATTTCGAAGAAGCCATAGTCTTCGTCTTCCGGTTCGTCCTCGTCTTTATCAACGCCATGGTCCCTGCCATCGCCACCGT
Organism: Avena insularis; assembly: GCA_023614405.1. Lineage (NCBI taxonomy): Eukaryota > Viridiplantae > Streptophyta > Magnoliopsida > Poales > Poaceae > Avena > Avena insularis. The sequence continues at coordinate 411,672 of JAJUPC010000194.1, read as the reverse complement.
CGGTGTCCTCCTCTGAGGACTCGACACCGCCCCCTTCCTTGAATAAGCACGCTATCTCCTCGTCGGAGTCATCCTCCTCCTCTTCATAGTCCGACGGGTCCACGTCACTCTCCTCTGCTTCTGCCTCCAACTGATCGATGAACGCCTCCATGTTGGCCGAGTCGGACTCGTCCAAATAGCTATCTCCTCTCTTCTTCCTGGTCTTCTTCTCATTCCTCTTCTTGTCTGTACTAGCTGGTGCAACACGCGCCCCCGTCCTGGATGCTGCTTTGCGCTCGTCCGACGCTGCAGGTACCCCATGCTCCTCCTGCGCGGCCAGTACGAGCTTCGACGTCGTGATGTCCTCGAGTGTCGATGTCGATGGATCCTGGCGCGGTCGGACACGACGTGCTACCTCAGCAGGAGACTCGTGAGCGCGAACGATGTAGTGAAGAGCCGGGAACATAGGACAGTCAGTGGACGGCTTGGACCTGCCATTGCCACGGACAGGGGGCATCGTGCTCGAGGTAGTTGCTCTGAATGGTTGATGGCGGGTACACGGAGTGGGGTGCCGATCTGATCAAGGATGAGCAGCAGTTTCGTGCGTCGTGTCCACACATGCATTTGTCGATTATCAAAAAAAAAGTAATATCTCACGTACTGAACATAATTTGATCACAACAAAAGTGGCACAACATATTCTAGACTCATACATATCCCGTGTGTGCCTGTCGACGTGCAGTTTGACGGAGTTTGACATGCCGACGTGATCGTGCAGCAGTTGCACACGTCATTGCCCCATCAACACGTGAGACACACACGCGGGATGTGCGCGCCGATTCCCGTGATGACCACCCGACTCACACTCCCCTTATTATATACTGGATTTTGGGCGGCACCAAAGACCATTGAAGTGTCCATCGCAATAAAGACAAGTCCCATCGATTCCCTACCCCTGCCTCCATGGCTTCTTTGAGAAGGTAGACCGTACATGGTGGTATTGTATTACTGGACCATGGCCTGTACTCTTTGACTCTTCTCCCACACTAATCACTATCTCCTTCCTCCTGCCGCCGCCACCCTCACCCTGTAAGCCATGGCTCCACTGAGGAGGGGGAGAGGCGGGTCGACGATCCTCACGGAGAAAAGGGAGATAAATCGATGCGAGGCACTTCTTACTCTACCACCACTCAAGCCCACCCTCTCATCGAGGCCCAATCTCCCCCGACAATGGCGCCGAATGTTCTAGCAGGCGAGGGCTCCTCCCGGTACAGTCTTCTTGTTCTACTTCTTCTCCATCTCCCTCTCCCTCATGATCTTATTCAGCTTATTCTTGTTTTTCTTCTTCTTGCTCTTCCTCTTCTACGTATTACAGGCCGGCCGTGGAGCCCGAATCCACCACGACGGAGGCGTTACAGGACCCGTTCGGCCCCGTTTCATGTCTCAACGAGGTAGCAAATCTCCACGCTGTTATTTCTCCGAGTTGTGATGTGGATTTCTTAGATCCTGTCCACCCCGCATTGGTTTTTCTTTTCTTTTGCGAGTTGTATTAGTTTTCATGAATATGGCTGGATCTCTTGGTCTTTCCTTAATACCATTGTTCCTAGATTCACTATGGATTTTTTGTGATTAGGATTAGTTTATCATGGTCATGATTAGATCTCTAGGTCCATTTTTAACACTGCGGTCAATAGATTCAACGGGGATTTTTTGATCTGTATTAGTATTCACCTGGAACCTGGAGTGTAATTATAGAATTCCTATTTCAATTAACATGAACGACACAGCGATCGAAGGCCGAGTACCATGACAAGGTGGCCGCGATCAGTTCCAAGATTGTCAACCAACATGAGCTTGCACGCTCCCTCACCCAAGCTAATGAGAGCCTACGCAAGCAATTATCTATGCAGAAGGAGATCTCGCTAGATTTTGCACGTGAAGTCGTGAGGCTGCAGAAAGTGCTCGACCGTAACTTGAACAGGCAAGAACAAGCCATCAAGATAATCAATGAGCTCATGGAGGAGAAGAAGAATCTCGTGCAAAGGTGCATTCTCCTGCAGGACAAAGTCACCGAGGCACTCAGAGGACGCGTCGAGGAAACCAAGGCTAACATCTAAGCCTACCATGACAGGAACCATTGCCTAGATGTAGTGAAGGAGATGAAGGAGGACATGAGCAGAGGGATCACCGTACTCGAGGGTGTTCGGAAAGAGAACGAGGAGCTAAGGGCTTGTCTGGAGGCGTATCGGAGCAATGCCCAAGTCTGATTCCCGTTAGCGGGGACACGAATATCAATTTGTCCTCCACTCCTTTTGTAATGTTTAGGGTTCAGGGAGCAATGCCCAAGTCTGTTTCCCATTATAGGGTGTAATAAGAATCCTAGGGCAAGTCCTTATGTATCTGGACATGTGTCGGTGTTCATGTTCATGAATGGACACCATGTGCTCTTTCCATTATGTATCTGGACATGGGTTTCTGCATTATGAGTTTGCCACTCTCCCACTACTATTTGGTGATATTGGGAAAAACCCACAGCACACTAAACTGCAGATAAATCTTATTTGTCTTTGAAATTGAAGTTATGATAGTGCCACTAGTCGACTCATAAAATGTTGATTAGTCCTAGATTGCTTCTTCCTTGAAATTATGACAGTGCCACTAGTCGATTCAGTTAATTATGGAAACTAACTAGCTTGTCCTGGTGAACTGAACAAACCATACTATGTATTTTTGTTGCAGGGAAAGAGGCGAAAGATCGACCAGGACCTAGCGACCTGGCTAAATGACAAGATAGCAATCCAAAGGGAGAAGCAGAATTCCCAGAAACTGGCCTTTGACCACCTGCGCATTGAACTCGTGGTCCTTTCTGACAAGTGCCAGAAACTGAAGGAGTTAAACACCGACTGGGCGAAGCTATACAGTGAAGGTCGCACCTCGACTAGGAAGCAGACGGAGATCATGAAAGGGATCTTGAAGGAAAATTGTATGGCTACGGACCAAGTTCTCCAATCCGTGACGGAGTGCTGGAACCTACAGCTAAAGCACGACATAGTACTGAAGGAGCTGGCCGATCTTAGGGAGGAAAACATGCAGCTCCGGGCCAGGCTCGCTTGAACACAACATATGTCTATTTACTACTAAACTTCCTGGTTTATCCTCTGCAGTGGTGATTTTTTGTAAGCGTGAACTTAAGTCTATGCATGATATGTGTGTTCGTCTGAAATTAGTTTGCTCGACGATTGAGTTTGGCTTAGTTTAGAAAGCGCAACTGCAAGTCTTAAAGTTAACTAGTTTCAGGCATTGGCACAACATAAATTATTCATCTCGAATTTCCTTTATCCTCTATAGTCTGTCCTTGTTCACCCTCATGCACCTTCTTCAGTTCCTTCAACAGATCCGCAATGCAGTACTCTAGCTTCTTCTTGTCTTCCCTGAGCTGATCCCTCTCCTTTTCTGCATTATGAATCAGCAACCTGTGACTATCCTGAAGCTTCTTTGTAGTTCCAACAACCAAGCTCCCATCGATTCTGTCAGTTAGCTCTGACTGTAAATTCTCGATTTCTTGTTCTAGCTCCTTATTTTGTACCGACAGCTTGTAATTTTTTTCAGTTGCATCACTTACATTAGTAAATCTCCCCGACCTTTCCAACTCATACATCTCCCATAAGTGTGGCAAACATTTCTTAAGTGCATCTGGCCACTCAAGATCCACCCACTCTACTGCTTTACACACCAGGACAACCTAAACACACACACACTATAGTGTTATGAACATGCACGATACATTTTACTTCATGTCACAGTTGCACATAATGTAAACAAACCTGATTTGTACAGCCCAAAAACCTTCTACCAGTGTTACTGCCTTCGAATGCAACATATCTCCTTAGTTTTAGCCCATGGTCACATGGCACTTCTCCATCAAGATCTAGGCCCTCCCATTCGGAGTCGTAGATCGTCCGTGGTACCTACAGGTAAACGCAAAGCTGAAATTGAACACGATTGCATGCACATATGGAGCTCAGATCCAGAGATTTACCATTGTCTAACCCTATCCCAAGAAAACAGAGGAACTCACATTGTGGAAGGAATACTCGATGTCGGAGAGAAGGCTATCGCTGCTCGACTGGTCGTCCTCGCCGTTCAAGGACAGCATGGCGAATGCTTTGTTGTCGGCAAGAGAGAGAGAGAGAGAAGCCCTTCTACCACTGCAACAATGACTAAATTGGCATGTTACAATAGTTTAATGGATACCATGCCCTTTCCCTGGATTACTGTCTCCTGCCTAATATGGATTCTCTTCATACATTCTCATTTCAAATATGAAACATGTACTCCCTCCATCCCAATTTCATTGCCTAACGAAAACATACCAGTATATTACATCATCTAAAGAAACAAAATCATGTCAACTACAAGGTACTTATGCATCACTTCTTTAGTCATGATTTCACAAAACATTACATTACAATCTCTCAACAAACATAATCACATCATGGTTTCACAAAACATCACATTACAATCTCTCAACAAACATAATCACAGAAACAAGTATATTACATCAACTCAAGAAACAAAATCATGTCGACTACAAGGTACTTACGCATCACTTGTCCTGTCATGGTTTCGCAAAACATTACATTACAATCTCTCAACAAACAAAATAACAGAAACAAGTACAGTACATCATCTCAAGAAACATAATCATGTCAACTACAATGTATTTATGCATCACTTGTCCAGTCATGGTTTCACAAAACATTACATTACAATGTCCCAACAAACATAATAACAGAAACAAGTACGGTACATTATCTTAAGAAACATAATCATGTCAACTACAATGTACTTATGTATTATTACAACAACGATGGTTTCAGTGAGTGACATGTCTGAAAATCTCAACAGCTCGCACATCATTATATTACAATCTCTCAACAAACATAATCACAGAAACACGCTCTAAATACAATAGCAGTCAATATTACAAATACAGGCAGGGGAACCCGCGGTCCATATGACAAGCCTAGGGTAGCATCTCTCATTAGATCTCATCAACGTCGACCACCTCATTCTGTTCAGCCACTACATGGGCATCTACATCCACTATAACCTGTTCAACAACATCAAAAATGGTACCAAGGAAGAACACCTTCCTGGTTCGCTTCTTTCGTCACATAATCTGCATAAGGTCTTCAGTATACAAAACATCTATGAATTGCTACTTCTTATGATGCCACCACCGGATTTTTGCCATCTGCTTAGGCCCAATACTGATTTCCTTACCGATCATCTCTCTCATTTCATCAAGAGTTATGTTTTTGGAATCGTCAGTGATCTCCATAGTACATGACGAAACTGGCTTATTAACTCCCTCATCAAGTTTTGCCATGTAGGAATCCACCTCTATGCGTATACTGAACTTATCTAGAACAACATCTATTGGTCCGTATTCTCTAGGAGCAGAAGCTCTAGCAGCAAGATCTCCAGCATCTGCATACATATCATCAATCATCGCTTCAACTTTCACCTTACGATCAGCTGCACAACACTCCCAAACCATCTGAAGCTCATGGGAGTGCTCAATTTGCTGATAGGTATCATTCATGTTGAGCCACACCAATTTTGTCCTCTGTCTAGAACCCTAGGGAATTCTAGCGGCAAGCATATCTACCAGCTGCAAAACAGACACAACCTCTTTGCAATTCACAAGCAGATGCACATCTTGCCCGAACACAACCCTCTCGCAACCAAAATCAAGTTTTGTAGTGTACTGCCGAACATGAACTGTGAACTCATATAGGTCCCTTGTATCAAAGTTGTGCCTAATTTGATTAAAAAGGGGAACTTTTCAGTTCATTCGATTCTATTATGCCATAACTAATCTACTTGCAAGATAAGGCACAGATAAGAAAAATTCACCTCTCGCTCTTCTCCCGGGTTTTTTTCTTCGAGATCTAGGTGCTGCATCCGCCCATCGGAGCCAAACAATCCGCCGCTGGCCATGCTTTTCTCTTCAACCCGCTGCTCGTAGGTACCTTGGGAGCAAAATCCTTGCTGGCCTCCTTGCTAACCGGGGCTGAAGACCTCGCCGCTGCTTCCTGTTGAGCCCAGACTTGGGCCCTGACGGACCCGAATCAGTCGGCAACGTAGCTACAACCTTCGCCTTGCAAGACATGCTGGGCCGCCGCCGTCGGATTTAGTGTCGGGGGAGGGAGAAAAAAAGGTCCTCCGCCACCGGCAGATTTAGGGTCAGGGAAGGGAAGGAAAGGGACCGCCGCCACCACAGCAAGATTCAGTGCCGAGAGTTAGGAAAGTACAGTAATGGATTTTCCCCTACGACACATGCAGGGTGGCTAAGAAGAGTGACCGGTGAAGAAGGGGCACAGCAGGAACTAGTGTAACAGAATATCCTGACTTAACGGGCGCGATTTGAAAATATTGGGTTTGGCCATCATTCACTAGAAACACCCCTCTCAGCAATTGGCGCCCCAACATTTCGAATCGCGGTGATTAAAATCAACTTGGGTACCGCGTTGCCTGGGCGCCCCAACTTTTGGGCCGCAAAATGATATTCTCTGCAAGGGTGTGCCATGCAGATTGGTGAGAGGCCCAATCTGACAGTAATGATTGGGGGCCCCGGTGCAGGCCAAATTTTGGCCTCCACCTCCCAACTCGGTTGGGGGATAGGTTAGGGAGCATCGGTGGAGATGCTATTATTTGATCACATATTCAGAATTCTACGACACTCTCTGCCTAGTCCCTATCAATTGTCTTGCTTCCTAGTCTCGGGCAGATAATACTTCCTCTCCCTCCCAATTATCCAACGCAGCAATGGATATCCCATACACCCTTACACTCTTCTGGGCATGTACAATGTTAACAACATGTTCTTTTATTGGGACATGTGTATGCTTCCTCCATTCTAAATGTAAAACATTTTGGAAAATCAAATTAAAGTGCCAAAACGTTTTTCATTTAGGAACACAGCAGTATTTGATAAGACCTTAGTTTCTGGTTCATCCTACACCATCCTTTTTTAGGACACCAAAATGTTATTACCTCGGCGTCCCCATTTATAGTGCACTTTGGTCATCTTGAGAGGACAAAAAGATAATCATCAAATTAATAGATTACCTCTTAACACTAATGTTTGCATCCTCCTAAAATTATGTTCAAATTAAAACTAAACTAAAAACATGTTTGCAAAAGAAGGTATCTTGTACAAAAAATTATCTTTCTTATGAAGAAATCTTAGCTAAGAGAAAAAAAACTCTTTTTTTGGCTCCCTCTCCTCCATGCTCCAACTTACCCTTTTTTTATAGAGCCAACTTACCAATTATCGTATGTGAAATTGCTAATATAACAACATTGAAGGTGTCCTTAGAGTATCTCCACCTAGGGGCCCTAAAGCCCCCCTAAAGGGCTATCGGGGATGCCGGCAGCCGAATTGACGCCCAGCCCACGCCCCAAATTTTATTTGTCTCTGGCGCATCCCATTTTGTTATCCATCGCCCCAGGCCAAACCCAACCAACGAGGGGGGGAAGCGGGGGCGCCAGATGTCGTGTTTCTGGCAGGAAGGAGTGGAACGGCTGGTCATCGCGGGAACCCATGTCAGCGGCCGACGCAGGAGGTCCGCGCTTGGTCCGTCTTCCTCCTCGCCGCGCTTCAAGAACGACGTTGTCGCCCATCGACTTTTGCAGCAGCAGCGATCGTCCCATCCGCCACGCCTCCCTCCTCGCCTGCCATGCTCCCGCGCATTTAATGGTCGTCTCCCTAGCCTGGGCGTTAAAAACCCTTGTTCCCTGCTCCTTCGATGCATTCCATCCTCGCAACCTCCTCACCCATCTTTCCCAACCACCCACCCGCCAGCCGTGGAGAGGTTTCCTAGAGATGACGCCACTATGAACGGTTTCAGGCAGTGCTCCTTGCGCGTCCACAAGGCACGGGCGATGTGGCAGGCGGGCTACCCAGTGCCGCCAGACATGCGGTGCCCTCACCACTAGGTCCTCGGTGTTGGCGGCATACCCGTCCTGCCAGTCCCCCGTGTCTAGTCGCGCTCGGTGGAGATCTACCGGCACTATTGGGACATCCTCTCGCTGGAGGAGCGGAATGATCCCTCCTCGCGTGGGGTGCGTTCTTCGAGGACCAGCACTAGGCCCGCCTCGAAGCCTACAATGTAAAAGCCCCTCCACCGGAAGACAATAACATCGAAGGGTGGATTTAGTGGTGAAGCGCCCTAGGCAGGATGCTCGCCTAGGTCCTGGACTACATCGCCGCCGACAACAACCCGCCGCTGGCAATGCCTCCATGACAAAGGCCGCTCTACCCGGACCAGCGGTGGGCGTTGTGCCACGCCACCCGCTCTACCCGGATCAGCCTGTTACTCCCCATACTCCATGTCGTCGTCGCGCTTCTCCGCTCTCCTTGCCCCGGTGAAGGACGAGTACGAGGAGACCCTGTTGTCATAGCAGTTTTGCAGGCGCTCCAGCGGCGTCACCTTCAGGGGCCAACGTGCGCCATCCCATCCTCGTGGCCAACTACGCCTCGCCAGGCCCCAGCGCTAGGTGAAGGAGTGGACCCACCGTCGGAGTACAAGGCAGACACCCTCTAGCTGAAGATTAAGGAGGACCTGGAGGAGCTTCCGGGCCAGCGTGTCGCCGAGCGTGTCTCCTTCGAGGCCGTGCCACCAGCGACGGATGCATTCGCCGAGGCTTGGTCCGTGCCGGAGCACCGGTGTGAGAAGGTCGCGCACGTGTGCCGCCTCAGCCTGCTCATCGACCTAGAGGGTGACGATGATGGGGTCGGCTGCCTGGGCTAGAGCATCAGTGGTGGCAATCTAGCCCCACTCTTCCAGTCGGCTTCGTTATCATCCTCATCACCAACCTAGGACAACTCGGCGCTCATCGCGGCACTAAACAACATTGCCCTCTAGCAGGGCGGCTGGGTCATGGAGTCGGGAGCATCCTCGTGCATGACCAATGATGATGGTAATTTTTCTAGATCGGTACGCCTCTCACCTCCACACCATGTTACTGTTGGTAATGGCACAACTATTCCTAATGCTTCTTCTGGTCATCTCACTTTTTCCACACCCTCTAGCCACTCCTTCAAACTCAACAACGTTCTTCATGTTCCTAATCTTATTCACAATTTGCTTCCTATTCGCAAATTTACTCATGACAATGCTTGCACTATTGAGTTTGATGCATTTGGTTCCTCTGTGAAGGACCTGAAGACCCGTCGCGTGATTCTTCATTGCAATAGTGACAGAGAACTCTACACCTTTCCTGGCATCGTCTCCACTCGTCATGCGCACACCTCCGCCTTGCTGGTTGATGTCCACGCACTTCTATTCTTGTAAACAATTGTTGGGCCTCCAAGTGCAGAGGTTTGTAGAACAGTAGCAAGTTTCCCCTAAGTGGATCACCCAAGGTTTGTCGAACTCAGGGAGGAAGTGGTCAAAGGTATCCCTCTCAAGCAACCCTGCAATCAAGATACAAGAAGTCGCTTGTGTCCCCAACACACCCAATACACTTGTTAGGTGTATAGGTGCACTAGTTCGGCGAAGAGATAGTGAAATACATGTGGTATAGATATAAGACAATGGTGCCAGAAAAGAGCTTGACGGGAGGAAAAGACTAAAGGCAAAAAGATGGAAGCAAGAAAACATGTAACAGATCTAGTTGCAAACGGTGTTTCAATGTTTAGAAACAAGGCCTAGGGATCATACTTTCGCTAGTGAACACTCTCATATAAATATCTTCTCTTCATGATACTACTCTGAACTACTCTCCGGTTGGACAGTCTAATCCAAGGTAGGGTTATAACAGCACTCCTCAAAGTCCACCTTCCCCATCTAGATAACCCCACACTATCACCTTGAGTGCTAGATGGTTCCAACCAACACCACAATTTCATAGAGACATCCAACTCCAAATATAACTCATAACAAGTATTTGTAATCTCTAGCCTAAGTGCCGCCATGGTGTGCACGCTATCACTTTCACACACATTGGGAGAGCTAGAGATCTATTAAAACACTTGAGTAGGAAGGTAGATCTACTTGATTACAAAGCTCATGATCACAATATGATCATGCATAGAGAGAGATGAACACATAGCTACTGGTAGAACCCTTAGCCTCGAGGAAGAACTACTCCCTCATCATCATAGGAATCAGCAACGGTGATGGAGATGATGGTGGACATCGATGGAGATGGCTCTGAGGGCACTTCCCCGTCTCGGCAGGGTGCCGGAACAGAGACTTTCTGTCCCTCGAATCTCCCCTTTGGTGGTGGCGGCACTGTAGAACTTTTCGTGGCTAGAGGCTGGATTATTTAGGGTTTCTGCATCTGAGGCTTCTTATAGGCGAAGGGGCGATGTCAGAGGGTGGACCAGGGGCCCACACCTCCTGGTGGTGTGGCCAGGGGGACCCGCACCACCACATGGTGTGGCTAGCCCCTGGCCCCTCTCCGTCTCGTCTTCTGGCTTTGTGAGTCCTCCGGTAAAATATAGACTTTGGATTTTGTCCAGTCCATTTCCAAGAATATTCATTGTCTGGCTTTTCTAGAACGAAAAAGAGAAGAAACGGGCAACTGGCACTGTGGCATCTTGTTAATAGGTTAGTTCCAGAAAATGTTTAAAAGTACTCCAAAGTGTGGACAAAACATAAGAAAGTAGATATAAAACAAGCATGGAACATCAAAAATTATAGATACGTTAGCAACATATCAACATCCCCAAGCTTAACTCATGCTCGTCCTCGAGTAGGTAAGTGATACAAAGAAAGAATAATTTTCGAGGTGACATGCACCATCACAATCTTGATCAAGGCATTTATAAAACATTAAAAGCTGGGATCATAGAACTTTAACATAACATGAAAGATATAGTTCTAACAATAAGACATAGCAACTATGTTGTAGCATGAAAAGGTACAAACAAAAGATTCGTGAATAATAATTCTTTGCAAGACATTTGTTTGTTTCACATAAAGAAAACATAATGAGAATGGTATTCAGCTTGTCCCTCATGGAGTAGCAAAACATAAATGCATAGGACACCTTCAAAGTTCATAAGGGTGACTAGATACAAATAGTTCAAGAACAAGCAATATCAACATTATGAATCAATAATAAGTTTTGGGACAATGCACATAGAACTAAGAATGACAATTATGCTCTCTTAGTTGGTGCCTAAGGATAGAAGGTGGAGACTCAATATAAAAGTGGAAGAAAGGCCTTCATAGAAGGAAGCAGGGATTCAAGTCTCATAAAGAGCTTCCAAAAATTATGGTACTTATTAGCTTTCAGATCTCATTGCCCCTATCATAAGCATCTTGAAGTGATTAAGGTTAAAGTGAACAAAGTATGGAGTATATGCTTGACAAAGTATAAGTTGGCAATCTCATGTCCCTTGAATACGAGGGCGCTCCTCATGCTACTCAAGTTTAGTTACCGTAAGTTCTTGTGATAGTAAGTACATGTGTATCATAGAGAACCGCCAAAGGGGTACCCCTTGCCCGATGATACAGAAGAATCCCCATATCAAAATGACAAGGCAAGCAGACAATAAGCATCTCATCATCTTCTTATTTACCATGGGAAAATGGTGCTTTTTTCTCTCTTTCCTCTTTTCTCATATTTTTTTCTTTTTTCTCAATCTCTATCTCTTTTTTTAAAGAAGAATGCTTCATAGATTGCTCATTATGGTTACGCTGCAGTTTTCCACCATGATTAGGCATGGATTAGACCAGCCACCCAGGTGTTTCTCTAACACACATACATAACTCCATGGACTTACAATCTCCCCTTTCATTTCACACCGACGACATCCATAAACAAAAGAGCATGATATCAACTGGGTACAATGTACAGGTGCAATGTCGAAAGCGTTCCCCATGACAGCATGGTTCGGCTAATCCCCAACGTCTAAGTGCAAGCATATACAACATAGATGACACAATGGTTCAAGTTTATTAGGGGCAAGAAAAGTAAAGTGTGCCATCAAGTTCGTGAGAGTTTAATCACTAATTTTCACATAACAAGTTTAATTTGGAAGGTAGATAAAAACATGAATATACTTGGAATAGCAAATGCCAATACGTAGGTATGGTGGACTCTTTGGAATAACTTGGTTTTATTTGGAGTTGGATGCATGAGTGGAACTCATACTTGGTACATGTGGAGGCTATCAAAAGACTGGGAGTGACCAACTAAGAGAGAAATAATGGCCATAATCATGCAAAGCGACAAAATATTATTAATTAAAGCATAAAGTGATATTACAAGTCGAAAACTAAATGATCATAGAGGCTATGGTGACTTGGTATAGTCTTAACATGGTGTGATCATGCGCCAAGTCAACCCAAATAAAGCATCAAAGGAGAATACCACAATATTATGCTTTTGTATGCTAAAACAACGCACGATTCTTTCAAGGCACATTAAGCAATCTCAATTGTTTGGAACAAGTCATGCTACAACAATAATCACTAAGCATAAAGTCAAAGCAATATCAACCATGACATGATAAAGTCTAGGCCACAGCCAAAACAAGCTCCTTTTTGTACCACTTATAAGCATGAACTTTCCTACTCTTTTCCAACACCAATCGAAAACTAAAGCTAAACGCAGTGCTAGCAAAGGAGAACACTCGCAGAATAATAAGAGTGAAAACTAGAGTGTTCTAGGCAATGAATAACATGGTGTGTCTCTCCCCAAAAGAAGTGCTGGGATCCAACCAACTTATTGCCGCAAACCAAGAAAAATAAAACTAAAAACAAAAACAAAGACGCTCCAAGAACAACACAACAGTGCATGAAACAATAAAAACAAAATGTCTAGAAAGACCTGAGATTTTTATTGATGAAGAAGGGGATGCTTTGGGCATCCCCAAGCTTTGACGCTTGTACCTCTTGAATATTTCTTGGGATGACACGGGGTGTCATCCCCAAGCTTTATCTTTTGTCCATTCTTCATCTCATAACATCATTCTTTCCCTACACCTGAAAATTTCCTTCATACACAAGTTCACACAATGTTCATTAGCAACATTAGTGCATTCAAAAGATAACAAACCTTTGAGTTTTAGTTTTAAAATAGAAAACCTTTCATTAAAAACACAAGATACTGTAGCAACTCCCTCAAAAAGCTCAATTCACCAAAAATAACCCAAAAAGAAATCGATAAAGAGCCAAATGCAAATAATGGCAGAAATCTGACTAAACAGACCAGCGGGTGAAAACCGATTTTTTCAAAGACCTTCTGTTGCTCAAATCGAAAAGTGTTGAACTTACAAAAGTTAGATAACAAACTGGGGGATTTATTCTGAAAATTTCAGCTCAATCCGACTTACCGAGATGTTTCACGAATGTTTATAGTGAAGCACAAAAATCTGTTTCAGGACAGCAACTTTCCCAAGCATTACTTCTCTCTCATTAGAAGTTACTCTTGGCACAAAAACCACACAATAATAATAAGGAGAGGTTATTACTGAAGAAATAACTTCCAAGACTCAACTAAAACTTTTGGGTTATCTCTCAATAAGTAGTTTTCTTTAACGCCTTTAAGTTAGGCATGATAGTTTGAGAAGATGCTCACATAAGAAATATGAATTGAAGTAAAAGAGAGCATCAAGAAGAAAATTCAAAGAACATTTAAGTCTAACCTACTTCCTATGCATAGGAATCTTATAAAGATACAATTCATGAAAGCACAAAGCAACAAGCATAGTAAATCAAAACAAGTGCAACTTCAAGACTTTTAACATAAAGTGGGGAAACTTAATATTATTGAGATGGATAAAACCATGTTTCCCTCTCTCATAATAACTTTCAGTAGCATCATGAATAAAATTAATAATATAACTATCACATGAAACATTCTTATCATGAGCCACATGCATAAAATTATTATTACTCTCCACATAAGCATAGTCATTCTTATTAATTATGGTGGGAGCAAATTCAACAAAATAGCTATCATTATTATTCTCATCACCATAATCATCAAATATAGGGGGCATATTGTAATCATAATTAATTTTCTCCTCAATAGTAGATGGACTGAAAATATCATATTCATCATTGTAATCATCATATATTGGAGGTTTGGTATCATCATAAGCAATAGAATAGCTATCTTCCAAAGCTGGGGAACTAAAAAGATCATTTTCATAAAAACTAGCTTCCGGAAGCTTAGACTTTTCCATAGCATTAGCAATAATGGTGTCCAAAGAATTCATACTAACAACATTTCTATTAGCATGCAAATAAAGTTCCATAGGTTTTTTAATTTTCTCTTCAAACACTTCATGTCCTAACTCAAGATAAATACTATAAAGCTCTATAGTTTTGTTGTTGTTTTCCATTAAGCCTAACTAGTGAAAACAAGAAAAAAAAAGACAAAATTGCAGAATCTAAAGGAAATAACTTCGATCACTCACACTGGAGGATGTGAGTACCTTTTACCTTACCTCCCCGACAACGGCGCCAAAAAATAGCTTGATATCTACGCACTTCTATTCTTGTAAACAATTGTTGGGCCTCCAAGTGTAGAGGTTTGTAGAACAGCAGCAAGTTTCCCTTAAGTGGATCACCCAAGGTTTATCGAACTTAGGGAGGAAGTGGTCAAAGGTAGCCCTCTCAAGCAACCTACAATCAATATACAAGAAGTCTCTTGTGTCCCCAACACACCTAATACACTTGTCAGGTGTATACGTGCACTAGTTCGGCGAAGAGATAGTGAAATACATGTGGTATAGATATAAGACAACGGTGCCAAAAAAGAGCTTGACGGGAGGAAAAGACTAAAGGCAAGAAGATGGATGCAAGCAAACATGTAACAGATCTAGTTGCAAACGGTTTTTCAATGTTTAGAAACAAGGCCTAGGGATCATACTTTCGCTAGTGAACACTCTCATATAAATATATTCTCTTCATGATACTACTCTGAACTACTCTTTGGTTGGACACTCTAATCCATGGTAGGGCTATAACAGCACTCCTCAAAGTCCGCCTTCCCCATCTAGATAACCCCACACTGTCACCTTGAGCGCTAGATGGTTCCAACAAACACCACAATTTCATAGAGACATCCAACTCCAAATATAACTCATAACAAGTATTTGTAATATCTAGCCTAAGTGCCACAATGGTGTGCATGTTATCACTTTCACACACGTGGGGAGAGCCAGAGATCTATTAAAACACTTGAGTAGAAAGGTAGATCTACTTGATTGCAAAGCTCATGATCACAATATGATCATGCATAGAGAGAGATGAACACATAGTTACCGGTAGAACCCGTAGCCACGAGGAAGAACTACTCCCTCATCATCATGGGAATCAACAACGGTGATGGATATGGTGGTGGAGATCGATGGAGATGGCTCCTGGGGCACTTCCCTGTCCCGGCAGGGTGCCGGAACAAAGACTTTCTGTCCCTCGAATCTCCCCTTCGGTGGTGGCGGCGCTGCAGAAATTTTTGTGGCTGGAGGCTGGATTATTTAGGGTTTCTGCATCGGAGGCTTCTTATAGGCGAAGGGGCAATGTCAGAGGGTGGTCCAACGGCCCACACCACCTGGTGGCGCGACCAGGGGGACCCGCGCCACCACATGGTGTGGCCAGCCCCTGGCCCCTCTCCGTCTCGTCTTCTGGCTCCGTGAATCCTCCGGTAAAATATCGACTTTGGCTTTTGTCCGTTCCAATTCCGATTATATTCATTTTCTAGCTTTTCTGGAACCAAAAATAGAAGAAAACGGGCAACTGGCACTGTGGAATCTTGTTAATAGGTTAGTTCTAGAAAATGTGTAAAACTACTCCAAAGTGTGGACAAAACATAAGAAAATAGATATAAAACAAGCATGGAACATCAAAAATTATAGATACGTTAGCAACGTATCACTGGTCACCGCCCCTGAAGATCTTTGGCACCAACGTCTTGGTCACCCTAGACACGATGCCATGTCTGTTCTTTGGCGTTTAGAGTTTATCAAGTGTAATAAAGCCCGTTGATTCTCTATGTGCCATGCCTGCCAGCTTGGCAAACATCTTCGGTTGCTGTTTAGTTCGTCTACTTCAGCGTCTAGTGCAATTTTCGATTTAATTCACTGTGATTTGTGGACATCTCCAATTATTAGCAACTCTGGTTTTCGATATTATCTTGTGATTGTCGATGACTTCTCTCACTATTATTGGACTTCTCCTTTGTGCAATAAATCTTGTGCGGTTGTCACTCTTGTGAATTTTTCGCATACGCTAGTACTCAATTACATGCAACTGCTCTTTCCAAATAGACAACGGCATGGAGTTCATCAACTCCGTAGTTAATATGCTTCTTAGCTCAAACGGGTCTATATTGCGCCTCTCATGTCCCTACACATCGCAGCTAAATGGTAAGACCAAGGGTGCCATTCTCACCATCAATGACACTATATGCACAATTATGTTTCATGCTCATGCTCCCTCACAGTTTTGGGCCGAAGCACTAACTACCGCCACATATCTTCTTAATAGGTGTTCTAGCACTACGATCAACTCGCTGACCCCTACACCCGCCTCCATGGTCGGTCACCCCCTTACAACACACTTAGGGTTTTTGGTTGTATTTGTTACCCTAACGTCTCGTCCATCGCCAAACACAAGCTTAGCCCCATTCTCTTCCTTGTGTTTTCCTTGGCTATCCGTCCAACCATTGGGTGTACCGATGTTGTGATCCATCCACTGGAAAAGTACTAATCTCGTGAAATGTTAGTTTCGACGAGACCATTTTTTTGTTTCAGATCACTTCAGCAGCTCCCTCGACAAGGCCGGTATCGCCACGATGCCTCAACTTCCTCTTCACTGACTTGGACCATGTCCCCACATGGCCAGCTGCAGGCGCGACTATGGGCCAGGCTACCACTACCGCCCATTCCCCTGCCGCGTCCATTGCCGCGGCACTTCGGTAGGCTGTCGCCGCCCCATAGCAGGTTACCACAGCCGATCGGCAGGCTGTCGCCACTCCTTCCTCTGTCGCATGGCAAGCCTCCTCCTCGACCTCATCATCAACTCCCGCCGCACCCTCTGCTGTTGTACCCGGATTCAAGATCACTAGGTCTAGGCGTCTCAGTCGCCCAAACGACAGGGTCAACTTGCATGTTTCTGACACATTTGTTGTGCTCTTGCCCATTACGTATAGACAAGCTATGCAAGATCCTAACCGGCGATCTGCCATGGCTGATGAGCACCAGGATCTTCTCGACAACAACACTTGGTCCCTTGTTCCTCGTCTAGATGGTGCCAATGTCGTCATAGGAAAGTGGATCTTTCGTCATAAGTTTCACTCTGATGGCACTCTTGCTCGATACAAGGCCCGATGGGTGGTTCTTGATTATTCTAAGCATCCTAGAATTGACTACGACGAGACTTTTAGTCCTATTGCCAATCCTACTACCATCCGGTTGGTTCTTACTATTATTGTATCCATCTCATGGTCTATCCGTCAACTTGATGTCAAAAATGTTTTCCTCAATGGCAATCTTGATGAAGTGGTCTATTGCCAGCAGCCCCTGGATTTGTTGATGAAAACCATCCAGATCATGTTTGTCGCCTACATAAATCGTTGTATGGGTTAAAGCAGACTCCTCAAGCGTGGTACCAACGGTTTGCTACTCATCTTGCGGCACTAGATTTTGTTGCTTCTACCATGGATACCTCACTGTTTGTGCTTCATTCTGGTGCTGATACGGCCTACCTCTTTCTCTATGTTGATGATATCATTGTGACTACATCCTTATCTCTGTTTCTTCAGCACTTTCTTGCCCAGCTACATAGTGAGTTTTCCATGACTGATCTTGTGCGTCTTCACTTCTTTATGGGCATCACTGTTACATGGAACTCCGATGTTCTGTTCCTCTCCCAGCGGAAGTATGCACTGGGTCTTCTACAACGTGCTGGTATAATGAGTGTAACTCTGCTATGACACCTATTGATACTCAAGCAAAGCTCTCTGTTTTTGATAGTGATCTTCTTGAGTACAGGATTCTCGCCGGTGCTCTTCAGTATCTTACACTGACGCGCACGGACATCTCATATGTGCAACAAATCTATTTGCATATCCATGCACCCTGAGCTCCTCACCTCGCCCTTGTGAAGCGAGTCCTTCATTATGTGTGCATCCTCCTTCGCGTGTCCTCCTTGAAGACTGTCACAGCCTACTTTGATGCCGGCTAGGCTGGCTGCCCTCACTCACGTCATTCAACATGAGGCTACTTCGTTTACTATGGTGACAGTCTATTTCTTGGTCATCCAAGCGATAGACGACTGTTTCTCGATCCAGCGTAGAAGCAGAGTACCGTGATGTGGCTTATGCTATTGTGGAGTTTTGTTGGATAGGACAGGTGATTTAGGAGCTTCATCGACATCTTCATTTTGCCACTCTAGTTTATTATGACAATGTATCTGCTATATACATGTCTTCTAACCATGTTCAACATCGCTGCACCAAGCACATCGAGATCGACATACACTTTATCCGCGAGCGGGTGTATTTTGGTGAGGTTCGGGTCTTACAAATGCCCTCTTCACTTTAGTTTGCTGACGGGATGACTAAAGGGCTACCGAGTCAACTCTTTCTCGACTTCAGGTCCAGTCTTTGCATCCGAGAGCCTCCAGCTATGAATACGGGTTTTTTAGATTGTATATTTGTATTCATACGTGTATTGTACCAACTCCTGTACTAAACCCTAACCAGCCACGTGCCTATTATATATGTTGGAACCCCATGGCTGTTTCCACGAGAGGCTTCCCCCAAAACCCTTCTTCATTCATGCCTAACTTATAGGAAATTCATCCTAGTGTCAGTGGATGCCGCAGGAATACTTGCCCTTATGCACTCCATGTCATCTAGAGAACAAAGAAAATATATTATGCCATGTGTTACCTGCAACAATTAGTACTTGTATGCTCGGAAAATTATATGGTGACCAAAGAAAACAATAAATATTTGACTAACAAAAGTCAACTCAAAGATTAGAGAAAATTGGTATATCTTTTTTTTTTGAAAAATGGCATATATATCTTGGATTTGTGCTCACCACAACATGTATAAAAGGAATCCTAAAAGTTGATCTGTCATGGTACCTTCTAGGATCCCTACCACTTCCACTAGTGACAAGAGCTCAAGGTCAAAAACATGCTTCAGTGATGACGTCGGCGATGCGAGAAGTAAAAATTGAGGATTTAGATGAAGCAAGAAGAAATAGGGAGAGAAAGGCCTCGATAAAAAAAGTGCACACTTTGCATCTTTTGGCCTCGGCAAAGTATCTCCCTCTGATAGCCGCCAGATGCACATATTGCTTGGTGGAAGGAATCCTTCAAGGGCAAGGCCCCCACCTTCTCTGCCAAAGAAATGGTTCAAAGAACCAACCTCCCTTCTATGAAACCATTTTCTGGAAGATATGGAAGAGAGAGAAAGTAGCAATCTCAAGTGGTGTAGCACAAGCGGATCTCCATTGTTCTGATTCCAAGCTGTAATGTTGTGCCGTGGATTGCTCCAATGGATTGGGGACTGGGGTTTGTTGCTTGGAGAAGAAGAATATTCAGGGTAGGAGAGAAGCAGAGAGAGGATGGGGAATTAGTTCATTCATTCGCTGAGGCATACAATCCAAGATCCCAGATCTTATTATAACAACGCTCTACACAACACACTCCCAACATTGTTTTAGTTCTCTATCACCCATTATTGATTATTGAATAGAACTAATACATGAATGTTAAAACCTTCAGGTGGTTGTAGGAGCCACAACAAACGACTAAGTGTTTGATTAGTAGAACCACAAGCGAGATGATGGGCCTCGCCATTTGAGCTCATATCTTCATGCTGGAATGCCACCTTCGGAAAGGCTGACACCATCTCTTTGACCTCTTGGATGAGCAGGCCATTAACTCCCATATGGGACTGCTGCAAGTTGTTAATAAGAGCATCTTCACCGAGAGCCGCCAACCCCGGCCTCAACCGAGTTAAGGTGGGGGGCAAAAATAGGTCCACACCGGCGGGCCCAACCATTGCCAGGAGATAGGGTCATCCATTAATCTGTCTGGCATGCCCTTGCCACCCCGGTAAGGGGGGCCGGGCTTAATAAAGTGGTTATTATGCTATTCCAGGTTTATAATAGATGTTTATTTTCATGCTATAATAGTGTTAATGGGAAACATTAATACATGTGTGATTTATAAACATAAAAGGTTCCTAGTAAACCCGCTTTTAATACTAGCTTGTTGATTAACTGATGATCACAGGTTTCCTGATCATGAACATTGGATGTTGTTAATAACACGGGCATATCATTAGAGAATGATATGATGAACAATCACCCGAAGTAGATGTAAAAATATGATCATGTCCTCAAGTTTATATTGTTATCACATTCGTAGTAACTCAATGTCCTTAGACCATGAGATCACGTCAATCACTTTCACCGGAAAGGTACTTTGATTACATCAAACGTCACTTCATAACTAGGTGATTATAAAGGTATCGTCGGGTAATTGGAAAGTGTTAGTTGAGGCTTGTGGATCAACAGTGGGATTTGTCCATCCAGATGACGGAGAGATATGCTCAGGGCCCTCTCGGTGATA
This sequence comes from Avena insularis, assembly GCA_023614405.1. Classification (NCBI taxonomy): domain Eukaryota; kingdom Viridiplantae; phylum Streptophyta; class Magnoliopsida; order Poales; family Poaceae; genus Avena; species Avena insularis. Next base: position 391,069 of record JAJUPC010000194.1, on the reverse strand, counting down.
TCACATTGACATAGCTCGCAAGCTAGTGATTTGATCACTAGAATGTTATATCACAAGAACAAGAAAAAGAGTACTTGTCGGGAACGAGCCGAGTGATCGAATATCGGACAAGTAAAATATCACGAGAAAAAAGGAATTTGATTATAGAGAAAAAGGTTCAGACGATCAATTGGAGTTTCGTGAAACTAGTGGGAGTCATTATGGATCTCCAGGTTCCGCTATTGATTATTGATTTGAGAGAGTCTCGATCATGTCTACATAGTTCTTGAACCCGTAGGGAGACACACTTAAGGTTAGTCGATGCAATTGAGCGAATAGGAAACACACGGGAAGACAATGGACATCATAGGAATTTGTTTTGTCAAATCTGCCGAAATGGTTTCACGGTATCAAAACAAAGCAAGGAATTGAATTGTTAATGTGTTCATTAAATGAAGTGAATTAAAAATGGTTTAATGAAAAGACTCTTGATTTTTGTGTGGAAAATGAATGAGAGAAAGTGCAGAGAGTTTTTCTGTGAGTGGAGAGTCCACCACATAAATTGGAGGAGAGGTAGGGGCAGCCCCATGGCTGTGCGCCATGCCCCCTTGGGCTGCCCCCTCACCTATATATAGGGCATGTTCATCTACGGTACCAAAGTTCGCAGGCCAGCACATGGCGGTACCTAAGTTGCCTGAAATTACCGTGTTTCGAAAGTTGGGCCGCCAACTACTGAGAGGGGCCATTTCGAGGAAAACTCATCTCACCCCTGCCAAATTCAAACATTCCGTTAAACCGCCCCATGAAGTAGACTGTAGGGACCCTCATGTCGGTCATCTGTCCATGACGCGGGCGCCAACGCGGCAACCTCTTAGGAAAATCGAGCAGCTAAGTGGATTGGATGCATTGACCAATTTCACAAATCCATTCCTAGCTTTCCCCTAGCACCGGCGGCGTTGGAATCCACCCTCCAGGCAGGACAATCCCTTCGGACATTTGACTTCCGTGGCCAAGTTGATGCGCCCAGTTGATGCGCCCATTCGCTGATACCGAGCTCCAATGGCGCATGCCGTAGCCGCCGTTGCGAGGCTCTAGCCCGCCTCCGCCGCCGACAAGCCGAGAAGTTCGGAGGATGTCAGATCCTACTATCAAGGAAGAAGAAGTTCTGGCTACAAGCGGGTGAGCTACCCTTCTCTTTGCTATTCGCACTAATTATAAGTGCTACCTAGCTACTGAACCTCAAATTGTTTGTTAGCCCAACGTTGACAAACATATTTTTTCCACAGTTTTTTGTCAAGTGGGATCTGCGTGGACCCCCCTTACCTGGTTACGGTAGTCCTCTACAGGTACGACTCTAAGGGCAAGTGGTATGGACACCATTGTTTCACGATGGAAGAAGCGCCTGCGCAAATCTGCACTATATCTGGTATGGTTGCTGCTCTGCGTAATCATGTTGAATTATGGAGGAAGCAGACAGCAAAGTTCAGCTTCATGGATGCACGTGGCATCATGGTTCCTATAACGTGTGACAGTCAGCTAATTGGGTTGATGAAAAGGTATGCTTCGGCTACCATGTTTGAGCTGAAATGTGATGTATTGGATGTGGAAGCTGTTGTAACTAGGAGTCTCCCTTCTATTCTTGGACAGGGTGGTTGCTCGAACCCAATTAGCTCATGGTAAGCAAAGGTCGCTTGGGGTTCGCATGTTTGTGCTGAATTGTAATTTTTGTTTTATTTACTCTGTAGATATTGGGCAGTTATGCAACAGTCTTGTTTCTTTGACAGGAAGCGCTGCAAGGTTAGAAACATGACTGCCGGGTCAGTCATTTTGCTGCCCAAAGAAATTAAAAACGAGTGGAAAGATGATGCTGGACATGATTCTGGTGATCATTGTCCCGGCGATGCAGAGTACGTGAAGCTAAGAAAATTGGCACCGAGGAAGAGGAAGAAGGCAGGAAATGAAGAAGCCAGTGGACGTGAAGGCTTGGCACCCAGGCTACGGAAGAAGGCTGCTGGCAATGAAGATGCATAGTAATGTGTTGAACTTGAACCTATATATATAATTCTGTTAAATTCTGGAGCTCTGTGTGTGGCATGTTGCTGGGCGAAACAATCTACCCACATTCTCTGAGTAAAATGTACCGCGACTTAGGGTTTGGAAACGCTCGAGTCAGTAGTTGAATCCGAAATTGTGATTGTGCCACTGCTATCTGAAAACAAGGATCCACCGGTTCCATGATTGCTAAGGGGCAGGAGGTCTCCAAATACGACGGAATGTAAGTGGCACAGAAATAAATTATTTAATCTACCACACTCCACGAAGCAGCAACTTATTTCAGATGTTGCACAATGACGTGGCAACATAAACATCAACGTTCTCACCGATAATGCCCAGATGAGGAGGAAATCGGTACCACTTTCTGGCCTAATATTGAGCCCGTCTATCTCACCGCCTCTCTGCTCCTGCATCCCCTGCATCTGGCGAAGCTCCCAGATCTCCAGTAACCGGGTGTACGTGCTTCCACTTTATAAATTGTGGTTGTGCCATTTGCATGCGGCCAAATCCACGTAGATTACGTTTAAACAAACCACCAATGTCAGAATACACTAGTAGAAAAGGGGTCTTTGGTCCACGGTCACGTTCCCAATCCGGGACAGAGATCTAAATCGAGGCAGAAATTGATCTAAATCACAAATTCTTCACAAATTAATCGAGACCGAGATCTAAATCGAGGCATTTCATTAATTCAACCACAAATTCTTCTAAACAAAGGTGCGATTTCACATCCTACATTAATTCAACCACTAGTCAACAATTTCACTTCCGCTGCCGCTGTCCTCCGAGTCTCCGGCTTCCTCGTCATCGTCGGACAGAACCTACATGATTTCTGCATTGTTCGCGAGACGGAGCACCTCTTCACAGCGAGCGGCGGCGATGACGGTGTACTTGGTCCGTCTAGGGATGGACCAGAACTTCTCTCGCCCTTCTCGGTTGCGGAGATCCTAGTGCACCACGCGCCCGTAAATGATGCGGTTGCCAATCTTGGCCTTCCGCTCCTTCTTGAATAGCGCCGGCCAGTACGGGATGACCGCCGCGTACCGAGGCAGCGCCCTCTTCCACGCGGTCATCTGGCGGCGGCATGCCGCGATTTCGCTCTCCATCACGGCTCCGCCGAGGACGAGGAGCGGAGCCACCGGCATCCCCGCATAGCTGATGCGCCATCCGTGGGGCATCGTCGCAGCCGGCGGTGCGAGGATGTCGAAGTGCGCGAACATCACCGCCTCGTAGAAGTTCAGCGAGGGCATCTCCATGGCGGCACGGTGGAGATTGGAGAGGGAGCGAGGGGGTGGATGACGAAGTGATGACGCGGTGAAGATTGGAGAGGGCGAGGGGATGGGCGACGAAGCGACGTGTTGTGGCGCCTCCTATTTGTACACGAGGACGACAAAGCGACGGGCGGAATATCCAAAGGGCACTGGTCAGAAAAAAGGAAGTAATGCAGGGTTAAGACAGATTAACGGGCGACCAATTTTTTACTCCTAGGACTTCGGGGCCAATAGTTCAGACCGCTAGGTCAACAAGTACAACTATTACAACTTAAAAAAGGCACGGAGCTTAAGCTAAATAGAACTAGTTATCACACATCTCCTTGATCTTCCTAATCTTAGCCTGATGCGCATCTTCCTGCAAGAGCAAGGGTCGAATCGTCTGCTCCTTCCTTTCAGCATCTTCCTTGCACAACTTCAATTGTTGCTGGGGATATACTTTCCGGGTATCCTCACAGTTCCTCACTGACCAGGGTGGCCCACTTCGGGTTAGAGCTTTGCTTCACGGGCGGCCCAGTCAGGGAGAAAGATGGAGTCCAATCCGGCTACGGGAAGGCCCAGAAGACTTACCGACTTAGGCCCATAGTGTTACTTGTAGTTCAAGATGTACTCTATAACCGACTCTTAGTCGTAGCCGGATAGATCTCTCTTGTAAACCCTAGGCCAGATATCTATATAAGTCGTCCTAGGGAGAGCCTTTAGGACACCCCTTAATAGTCTACAATCTCAACTCGCACAGGCGAAACCCTTGTAACCCATATTCCGGCTCTGTCGTATTATTGGATCGCTAGAAGGAGTAGGATCCGTCCAAAGCCGACGGATTCGAACTTGGGTAAACTTGTGTGCTCACCGTCCCGGAATATCGTACGTCTCACACCCCTCTCTTCCGCACGCCTCGAGGACCAACTCATGGCGTACTTGTCCTCAATCCGACGACAGTTGGCGCCCACCATGGGGAAAGTGAGCTTCAGATCTGCATTCCGAGCGGAATCTGCATGAATCGGAATCGGCTAGACTATTGCCGTCGGTCGCATCCTCTACGCCAGCGACGTCCCTCTCATCGTTCTTGACGAGACTTGGATTCCGGCTAGGGAGGTTGTGACTGCCTATACAATCATGTCTTTTGGCGAGATCGATGTTTACATCGGTTTCGCTGAACCTGCCCCACCCACCCCAGCGGTGATGATAGAGGCAAAAGAATCTTCTGGGTCCCCTTTGTCTGTGGAGGCGGCAGAGTTCTGGATCTCAGAAAACCCTAAACCCACCCAGCCCGCACCAGTTGCGGAGATAGTGGAGAAATCCGAGCTTGAAGAAGACCTAGCGGTCCAAGTCGAATCTGGAGTGGATTTCCCTAGAGGAGCCGGATCTCAGATCGACCCACCCACGGGGTCGAAATCCAGGAGGAGCATATCAATGACACTGACTCCGGCTCTGATGATGCCGGGACAGACAGACCTTTCCGAAGGTACACACTATGACGTATGATAATGCAAGATGCAAGAGCAGATGCAATTCTCGAGACTATCAAAAGTTTCGACATGGCTGATCGCGAAAGCCGCAGGTACCTCAGGAAGCACGCGTCGCACTTTGTCGGGTATGTGGGATCCGCATCCGGCCCTGCCGATGCTGGAGAGAACACCGACTCTATACTGGAGGCAATCAGAACAAACGTCGATGTACCCGCATCCTCGGATGAATCGATGACGTCAACAGATTTCCGAAAGTTCTCTGCAGAATATGAAGAGGAGTACAACTCCAAGGCTACAGAAGAAGGAGAAGACATGGATGAAGGATCCGGGGAACACTCTCCTAAAGCGCAGGATGACATGGATGTCGGAGATAATCCCGAGGTCCGGATGTCCGAAAGTACCGATCAGAGCTTGACTCCGGGAAATGGACCCAAAGCCGTCTTTGCTACCGGCGCTGCCAAGAAGGCAAAGAAGAAGAAAAGAAAAACAAGACCCTGCCAAAAGACCCTCTGGCAGAGGAGGTGATTGCCGAGGAATACGAAGAAGACTCAGATGGAGCACTTATCCCAGAAGAGCCGAAAAAAGAAGAATCGGTGGATGGACACGTGATCACTTAAGGTGCACGTAAACTCATCGATGCTGCATTAACCACACCCATCCCTACAGCTGCAGAACTTACTGCTGAAGAGCTGGACGAAAGGGCCCAAGCCCTAGAAGCGCGTCGTAAACAACTCCTAGATGAAGCTAAAAACATCGAGGAGGAGAAGAAACGCATGGCAACTAAAGATTACATGTCTCGGTTGCATCAAAAGACATGGAAGCGTCACACCAATGATGACCAATTCCCACATATCCGTGCCATCCTTTTCAGAGATGAGATGGGGAAGCCACGGAAAGATAGCAAAGGAGATTGGGTATATCCAACCCCAGTACAGAATACTGTGGAGGCCCGAGAAATTCTATCGGCTAATCCAGGACCAGAGGAGATCTGTTTGGGTATCAAACTACTCAACAAGGGACTAGAGCAGCAAAAGGTCGCCCTGTCCGGAAGTCAAAAACTAGTCTCGGATTCCGACCAATGTTGCACAGATCCGGCATAGGCTGACGTAAGACCCCACCGCGTTCCGGAGCAGCATTATTGCCCCGAACGACGGGAGGACAATTATTCGAGAACTGGATTGTCAGGACAGCATCGCAGGATTTACGCGCGACTGGTGCAACGTCGCACCAGTGGTCGAGAAAGAGGCCATCGCTGCTCTGAATCTGAGAAATCCTCCCCGATGAGAATCTAACGATCAAAGGGGAGAAGATAAAGAGAAACGTCGGGAGGAGGATCGTCAAAAAATGCCACCTCCTAGACATGCAATCCATCCGGCCGAGCCCCACCATGGTGGGAACGATGGACGAAGAAACGACGGAAACCATGCCGGGACAAGCCGGCAGGGGGCTCATCGTAGTCAAGACCCTCCCCGGAATGGACGGAGGCCGGCAATCAGCCAGAAACTATCCAGCTGCCCCACCCTCTCCACCACACAGTTATCACAACGGCTCCCAAGGAGGGCAAGGAGGACGACGTGGCGGAGGAGGTGGTGGCAGAAGCCGAAGTCCGGCTCCAAGGCACCACAGCCACAGCCGACATTCGGGACGATCTTTATCCCCGAACGACGCAAGGCATAGAATCAACTCTAACATAGAGGCTCGGCGCTATGAAAACGATGATATCTACGAGGGCCCAAAGTGCTTCGGACCACGCATCAGAGATACAAAATTTCCGGAAGAATTTGCTATCTCAAGACATATCCAAGCCTACGATGGCATTGCTAGGCGGATGCACGCTACAGGATTTCTTCCAAGCTTGCTGCATCGCTAAAGGCGAAAACAGCCTGGTCGCTACCCGATATCTCCCACTTATGTTGCGGAAGACGGTACGATCATGGCTCAATGAACTTTCGGAGAACACCATCCATAACTGGTATGACATGCAAAGTGCGTTCTTTTGGAATTTTGAAGGCACATATCGGAGGCCCTGTACGACCTCGGATGTGAAGGAGAGAATGATGGATCGACACCATCATACCAGTTATGGAGGCGTTCTCCGAATTTTGAAGGCACATATCGGAGGCCCTGTACGACCTCAACGTTGCACCTAGAAAGCCGGAGAAACTTGCTGGGACCACCTCGGATGATGGATCGACACCAAGATCTCATGTGAAGGAGAGAATGATAAAACTACGATTGAAGCTTTCATTGCAGGTCTCCCAATTGGTCTACTGCGCCATCGCTTGAAGTGTGACAAGGTCACTGACTTGGGAGAGATGATAGAAACAGCGAGCAAGTATGCAGATGCTAATGACGAAGGAGAGGGATTGCTCAATTCCCTAGTTGTGCCTCAGTCGGCAAAACAACCAAAGCAACAAGCTCAGAAGCGCAAAAATACCTCGGAGGAAAAACCTAACGCGGAAACGGCAGTGGTCACTGCTACTTTCGGGTCTGGAGGGCAAGGAGGACGTGGCGGAGGCCACGGGCGTGGGCGTGGAACTTCAAGAGTCCAGGGTAGAGGAGACCAGCAACCAGGCAAAACCTACTCTTGGGCCGACATTGTCAATAACCCATGTGTGCATCACCTAGACGCCAATGGGGGCTCGTCCCACACCAATGCCGAATGTCGTTTCCATGACGACATCAAAATAGATGACACCACGGGCTACAAAGCTAAGCGGAAGAAGGGAAAGAAGAATCCCGAAAAAGAAAAAGAGACCAAGGAAGATTCCGACATGGAGGAAGCTGATGCTTCAAATCCCAAGTCGAAAGGGAAGAAAACTTTTCCTACCAATGTAGCATCCCAATTGTCTAACAATTGCAATGCTACTAGCCTAGTCTATATAGATGCTACTTCAAATATATAATTGTTGCATCATAATTATATCATGCTCATGTCATCATGCCACCTTGCATTTGAGCATCATATGAAACCCTTTTGATTTGGTTCTTCTCTCATATGAATTGTTAATTGTATTTGCCTCTTGATATTGTATTTGGTTCTTGATATATTGTTTAATGCCCAAGTTGAGTTGGGGGCATATCTCTTATTAACTCCACCACCTTTTCTTTCACCACCTTATAATTCCACCATCCAACTAAATATAAGCTTGGCACTTATTAGTTTTACCTCTAGCTCATGTGGGTTGGGATGGATCCAATTCTTTTCCACATGCTCTCATCTTGGCATCATTTTGTTTTCACATTATTGATATATGAGAGCCACATGGCCACCTTTGCATGCCTTGTGGGTGGAGCCCTATTTCTAGCTACCTTTTGTGTTGTTTTGGGGTTATCATCATGTTGGGATATTTTTGTGGGCTTATTAAATGCCTAGTGGCATAAACACACTAGCAAGTCCCAAATATAATCCAATGTGATCATCTCCATATACTCCACTTGGAATTCCTTCTAAATTCTTTTGCTTGGGCCTTACTCCAATTTTTGGAAGTGCAAATGAATAATGCCATGTAATAATGTTGTTCTCACAATAATCAACATGGCAATAAATGTTTGCATGGGCCATGCAAGCCCCACCCTTTACTTGTTCTTTGGACTTTATTTGAATCTTGAGTGAGTTTAAACCACATCTCTCTCTCCTCTTAGCTTGATCTTGTTTGAGCTTGCTTTAGACCATCATCACCACACCCCTCTCTTGTGTTGCTTGATCTAGTTGGAGCATGCCATCTTTTCTTTTAAACCCTAGCTCTCACCCTCTCTCTTTACCTTTCTCTCTAAGTCACCCTCATCTACCCTAGTTACCACCTAACCCTCCCCTTGGTCTCTCTATGCCGAACCACCCCACCATGACCTGACCTAGATGGGCCCCCTGGCCCCACCTAGCAGCCTCTCTGCCTCCCCCTTTCTTTGGCTTCAAGACAAGGAGAAAGGGAAGGAGAGAAAGATCTAGCCGATCCTCCCCCTCACCTTTTTCAAAAGCTACCACCCCATGTGCCTCCTCTCTTCCTTATCTCCTCAACCACCCCACCTCTCAGATCTCGATCCAGGAGCATCTCCATCCTCTCCTTCCTCACCATCTCCTCTCCTCTACCACCATAGCCATGCCCATGTCCATCTCCTAAACCCTAGCCTCGGCCTCCCTCTGCCCTCGCTGTTCTGGTGAACGCCAAGGCCAGCCAGAAGCACCAGGGCCCCCCTCTGCCTCCTCTTCGTCGCCCAGGACACGAGGAAGCCGCCGGACCACGCCGGAGCAGCCCAACGCCGCCGTGCACCGCCTCAGGCCGAGCTCGACGTCCACGAGCCCGCCGCCTGATCTCCTCCACCGCAGCGACTTCCGCGGCGAGCTCTGGTGAGCAACCACACCCAGACGTGCCCCTCCCCTAGTGCCTCTGGCGTTGCGCCGCGCCGAGCACCTTGCGCAAGACGCCGGCGCTGCGCCTTGTTTAACGACAACAGCGGCAGCGCAGCCCCGGCCCGCCTCTGTTCCTCATCGGCCCGCCAGCGGCCTCCTCGTAGTTGCCTGAGCGAATCTTGTAGCCGTGGCGCCCTCTCCATCTTTGGTTTTTGCGGCGTGGCGAGAATCGCCGTGGAACGCTCGCCATCGTCGCCGGAAGTCGTCGGTTTAGCCACGGCAGCTGCGCGTCTGTCGTGACAGCTGCCAGCTTTTGCGCTTAGCCCCCTGCAAGATCTCCCGCCTAAACCCGCAGCCCCACGACCCCACCTGCCAGCGCCTGCGGGAACTTTGCAAAAAGGGTCCTCGGCTTCATTGTTTCACACCAGCGCCCGGATCGCTACGTGCTTGCGCCTCGGTGGCTGCAGCGTCGTCGTGGCCCGCTTCACTGCCCGCTTTGTCATTCGCGGTGGCTAGCCATAGCCCCGGTGTGAAAAGACTCTGTGCGCGCGTGTCTGCCCAGTCAGCAGTGACCCCACCTGTCATCGTCTCGGCTAGGAGTGCGGAGTAACAAAATTATTTTGCTGTTATCTGTTTTAAATTCAAATCTTTTCAAATTAAATCAAATTCAAAATTATTTTCTGTTTTTAAATAACTTTTAAAATACAATTCCAAATTTAACAAATAATATGTGTTTTCTAATCAGAAAAATGTGAGGAATTCAAATATGACATCTAAAATATATTTTGAACACTTAATTTTCCAAGTTAATTTAAAATTACAATAAAATGCCCCTCTTTCTTAAATAATTAATAACTTTTATTTTATAAGTCCAAATTTAATAAATGATATGTCTAAAATGATTAGCTCGACGAGACCTTTCTGTTTATGCATTCCATGGTTTGATTTGAAGCATGCATCATATAAATATAATGAGTACAGCAACTAATATGGGAATAAATTGGGGCCAAAACTAAATAAAATGCTTTATTATTGTATTCCACACCTCACCCATGCCATGCTACCTTATTGCCATGCAAATTGTGCATCATTCATCATGGCATGGTTGTTTGCTTGATGCATTTATTCATATGCTTGTGCACTTTATTTATGTTGGACCTTGTTTGTTTGGTTCTTCTTCGAATAGACGCTGAGCAGGGGATATATCAAGAGAACCAGGAGCACTACCCAGATCCATTCCTTGCTTCAACTGAGCTGCCAGGCAAGCACTACCACATGCTTGCATACATATAGTACCTATTGCCTCTATATTATTCTTGCATCATTGAGTCGCGATTGCATTAAATTGAATCCCAAGTATTGCATAGCCTTTACATTTAAACCCACGAGCTTGTTCCTCCATCCCATGAGCCATTACTACAGGAGTTGTTTGAGCCATGCGAGTCGTAGAAACAGCATGTGTAGGGTATGTGAGTGTCGATGGATAACGAGGTACCTAAACAACTTAACACGAGTAGTAATGGGATAACTAATGAAAGTGGCATCGGTGAGCCATATTCGCTATTTGGTTTTTCAGGCTCACTTGTGTCCCGTAAGACCCAGTACTTGATTCCTGTTCCAAGAATATTCGCTATCCACATCCGGAGGCTTATGGACCCCCAGGCTAGAGCTTGATTCATTCTTATTTCTTGAGGGCCACAAACTAGTTTGAGGTTTTATTTACGATCCTGTACCTATGCCATGCTTTCTTGCTTTATTTAAGATTGTGCGAGGAGCACCTGTCTGTATTTAGGTCCGTGACCCGTTTCGCTGTCGACAAGCCCAGTCACACTTCGGGTTCCCGGTCGTTTACCGGCTCCACAAACCTTGAGACCGTCTGGTCAGCTAACCGTTGCGGGTAGCTCAATGGGGTGGCCCCTGAAATATTTCTGAATCCTGTGATCGCTTTGTCGTGGTGTCTCGTTGGTTTTGATTTGGTTTTCAGGCATATCGAGTGTGTGTTGCTATTAGTGCACCCTGGTAAAACTTTAAAGCCGTGTCGCGGTTATGGGCGACTTGGAGCAGTTTCTCGATCATAGACAAGCATAACTACTGATCGCTTCTAATTTGACTAGACTAGGTACCTGACTAGTAAATAGTGCAATGCTCACGGAATGGATAATAAAACTACCAGCGGATGGGGTTGTTCGTCCGCTTCCTCGTCGATGGCGAGGAGGAGGATGGATCTGTTAAGATTACCTTTATAAGCTGTTATAACTGTTGTTCTTTATTCACGGACATCCGTCTATCTGGTTAGGCGGATGGTTAGCGATTTCTATAGAATTGCTAGGGTTTATCTTTTGCTGCAATTCGTCACCCAGTTGTGTCCCTTTAGAGGCATAAAGACTTCCGAGTACCCCTAGGGTCTCACGATAAATTATTGGTTCGGATGAGCAGGTGCACTCATAAGATGGATCTGGGTGGAAGAGCAGACGATGTGGGCAACGATCATTCGGTGTAGAGATTCGGAACGGGATCCGTGAGATCGTAGGCGGGATGTGCTTATTTATGGGGCATCTTATGCGATTGGCTTCTTATCCGTACTTTCGGATTTTGTCTTCGCTCGCTTGATACTCTGTTGATGGATGTATGAGGAGATATCCCAAACTATTATATCTATCTAGGATATTTGGATCTTGGTATGGCGTTGCTATATTCCTTTCTTTTAGATGGACTGGCTCGATGTACTATTGTATGGTGGCTTGCATACATACTCATTTGTGTATGTAGTTGATCCCTTCGCTTTGCCGATTACGCCGCCCGTTCTTGTCCCGATGTTTGGAAATGGTTGGGACGGCGAAAGGTCTACTGTGAGTGGCATTTGGGCCCCACGTACTATTTCAACCATTTCGATCATCCAGGCTTGTACTAGGGCGTAATTCACCGAGGTAGTTACAATTGGTATCGAGCCATCCCGACCTTGAGGTCTCAGCCAAATGGTCGTTGTCATCTAGCAAATATTTTTGGTAGTTATGTATACTAGGGAAAAACAAAAGCGAGTAGTTTGCTTCCACTTTTCTTCTTACCCAACCACCCACCCTTTTCTGGTAAGGAAGTGTAACGTTTTCAATCCTCTTCTTAAAATTCAAACTAGGATTCACGTGTTCTGGGTTTCCGTAGTACCATAGAAAGTGTGTGTGTGTGTAATCCCTTGTCTATCTGTTGCATCCTTTTGTTATCACAATCTGCCTTTGGTTATCAACTGTTGGTACGTTCCATATCGACAGGCTTTTGAAAACCGGCGCGATCTATCTGACTCCTTGTTGACCGGTGCCATCTTCTTAAAGGGTGTTCTTCCGTGCAGGCATCTAATGCTAATCCCTATCTGCTAAGTGATTTTGCGCATCTATCGGTATTTTAATGCCGAAAAATGCAGAAAAATTTTCTTTGATCCATCTGTGTTTCCACACTCCTTTTCAGTCGTGTGTGAAACATTATCTATCTCTCTTTTATCAGCATGTCCATGCTAACTCATTCTTTTGTCACCGGCGCTTAATCCTGGAGTTTTCACTTCATCTTTTTTTTTTCTCTTGGGCTAATTACATAACATGTGTCGATCTGATGCTGGTGATTGTAATTTGGTTCTCAGCAAAGCTATATCCCACTCATGATAAGTGTCGATTGGAATATGGAAAATGCTATCAACTCTATCCTCCAGATGGATACGGTTATCTCCTGTGATTTGGAGTACACCGTGATCATATCTATGCAAATTCAAGCATCCTTGGAAATCCGGAGTTTCTCAAGGCACCACGGATCTCATCATCCATTTATCATGCTTCACATCTTTTTGAACTCCATATCTGCACATCTTTTTCGTCTCTGATAGCTCATACCATAAGCAAAGCTATATCATCGTTTCTTGTCCAAGATCTCTTTATCTTTGTAACCGGTGATCCGATCGACAATGTGAATCGGTGGCATCTCTTTTTCTTCGAAGGACCAGATAATCTATTCTTCCAGTGCATCTTCTTCAATTCTGGAATCAGCAAGTCCATTGTTAATTCCATCTTCCATCTTCAATCAAATCCGTAGTTGTTCCTTGTTGGCAAGTTATCATCGTCGTTCCGCCGAAGTTTTCCTCAAGACTGCTAGATCTCTCTCAATCATTTCAAGAAGAACATGGAGTTCTTTTCACCTCTATCTCGTTAAGTGATCTTTTGAAACCGTCTCGTTCTATCATCGATGCTCAATCCACCGGAGGCCATGAAGACTTTTCAGATCTTTCGTAATCAGTTGGTGTTATCTTCTTCTTTACCTGTGGAATCTGGCAGTTGTTCTCCGTAATCTTCCTTCATATCTTTCCGGTGGCTTGTTACATCAGGTATGACGACAACATCATCACCCTTATCTATCTTGAATCCGGCGTATCGTTTGCATCTATCCTGGTTTGCTAACGGAGTTCCATGAGTTATCCTTTTCAATACCTTCAGTCTGTTTCGGTAGTTGGGTTGCATGGTTTTCTTATTCAGGTGCGGAGTAATGCTTTGAGTGCGGGATGGAGTAGCTACCATACCACTACTCTTATCATTCGCTCTTGTACATTGAATTGGGGAATTTATGTGATTTCACTCATTCCACGGAAGTTAGAAGTGGCCTTTATCCCTTGATACTTTTACTTCCGTCCTTGTTTTTCCGGAGTGCTCTCTCGAAGAAAGTAATTGATAATCTCTTGTTGGTGATCTCGTCCTTTCTACACGGAGCAAAACCCTCAATTATCTGGTGGAAACAAACGCAAATTCTTTTCTATCCTCGTCTTTCTACCGGAGCTCTACATCCCCAAACAAGATGAAAGGAACCTATCCCCCATGATCTATCTTCACATCCGTATCTGGAAGTTATATCCGCGCACCTCAATTGCGTGATCCTCTGGTTCTTACCGGCGCAACAAGAATCTAATCCGACGAGGTCTAACTAAATCTTTCTGTCGATATCAAGGGACTCTATTGTTTGAAGGCAATATTGTTTCCGAACTTCATTTCTCTAATCCGAGAGAGGATACGATGCTATTGTCATAGTGCTTCAAAACCTCTCCAATCTAGCTCTTTCCTTCCGGCGAGACAAAGATTCATCCTCTCTAGTATCGGTAAATCTTTAATCTTAACGGCGTGTCTTTCTTTATCCACGATGCATCATCTTCCCCTTCCTTTCACAAGTGGTTCTTTTCTGTAATCATGTTTCTCGAGAAGACCGGAGCTATGTCCATCATATCCTTCTTGTCTCACGACAATCCTTCAATTCTCCTAACCCTTTGTGCCTCAAGCAAAGCATAAGACTACATAACAAGTCTAGAAAGTTTTGCAAGGTGTAGTGGTCGCATCTTTCAGTTCTTCATCATCTTGGGAATGTGAGGTCACCTTCGTTCCAACACCGCCTCTCCTTGTGTTGTTTTCTTTTCCTAGGAATCTCGGTGAGATTCTTGTTTTGTGGGAGAGTTGTAGCATCCCAATTGTCTAACAATTGCAATGCTACTAGCCTAGTCTATATAGATGCTACTTCAAATATATAATTGTTGCATCATAATTATATCATGCTCATGTCATCATGCCACCTTGCATTTGAGCATCATATGAAACCCTTTTGATTTGGTTCTTCTCTCATATGCATTGTTAATTGTATTTGCCTCTTGATATTGTATTTGGTTCTTGATATATTGTTTAATGCCCAAGTTGAGTTGGGGCATATCTCTTATTAACTCCACCACCTTTTCTTTCACCACCTTATAATTCCACCATCCAACTAAATATGAGCTTGGCACTTATTAGTTTTACCTCTAGCTCATGTGGGTTGGGATGGATCCAATTCTTTTCCACATGCTCTCATCTTGCATCATTTTGTTTTCACATTATTGATATATGAGAGCCACATGGCCACCTTTGCATGCCTTGTGGGTGGAGCCCTATTTCTAGCTACCTTTTGTGTTGTTTTGGGGTTATCATCATGTTGGGATATTTTTGTGGGCTTATTAAATGCCTAGTGGCATAAACACACTAGCAAGTCCCAAATATAATCCAATGTGATCATCTCCATATACTCCACTTGGAATTCCTTCTAAATTCTTTTGCTTGGGCCTTACTCCAATTTTTGGAAGTGCAAATGAATAATGCCATGTAATAATGTTGTTCTCACAATAATCAACATGGCAATAAATGTTTGCATGGGCCATGCAAGCCCCACCTTCTTGTTCTTTGGACTTTATTTGAATCTTGAGTGAGTTTAAACCACATCTCTCTCTCCTCTTAGCTTGATCTTGTTTGAGCTTGCTTTAGACCATCATCACCACACCCCTCTCTTGTGTTGCTTGATCTAGTTGGAGCATGCCATCTTTTCTTTTAAACCCTAGCTCTCACCCTCTCTCTTTACCTTTCTCTCTAAGCCACCCTCATCTACCCTAGTTACCACCTAACCCTCCCCTTGGTCTCTCTATGCCGAACCACCCCACCATGACCTGACCTAGCTGGGCCCCCTGGCCCCACCTAGCAGCCTCTCTGCCTCCCCTTTCTCTGGCTTCAAGACAAGGAGAAAGGGAAGGAGAGACAGATCTAGCCGATCCTCCCCTCACCTTTTTCAAAAGCTACCACCCCATGTGCCTCTCTCCTCTCTTCCTTATCTCCTCAACCACCCCACCTCTCAGATCTCGATCCAGGAGCATCTCCATCCTCTCCTTCCTCACCATCTCCTCTCCTCTACCACCATAGCCATGCCCATGTCCATCTCCTAAACCCTAGCCTCGGCCTCCCTCTGCCCTCGCTGTTCTGGTGAACGCCAAGGCCAGCCAGAAGCACCAGGGCCCCCCTCTGCCTCCTCTTCGTCGCCCAGGACACGAGGAAGCTGCCGGACCACGCCGGAGCAGCCCAACGCCGCCGTGCACCGCCTCAGGCCGAGCTCGACGTCCACGATCACGCCGCCCGATCTCCTCCACCAGCGACTTCCACGCCCGGCGAGCTCTGGTGAGCAACCACACCCCAGCGTGCCCCCCCCTAGTGCCGCGGCGTCCGGCCGCCCGAGCACCTTGCGGCGCCATACGGCCGCTTCGCCGCGCCGCAGACGACAATGGCGGCAGCAGCCCCGTCCGCCTCTGTTCCTCGTCGAAGCCCGGCCAGCACAGCCCTCCCCCGTAGTTGCGCCCTGAACGAATCTTGTAGCCGGTAGCGCCCTCTCCATCTTTGGTTTTTGCGGCGTGGCGAGAATCGCCGTGGAACGCTCGCCATCATAGCCGGAAGTCGTCGGTTTAGCCGCGGCAGCCGCGTCTGTCGTGAACAGACGGCCGGCCGTGCTTGCGCTTAGCCCCCTGCAAGATCTCCCGCCTAAACCCGCAGCCCCACGACCCACTGCCGGCGCTGCGAGAACTTTGCAAAAGGTCCTCGGCTTCCATTTTTCACACCAGCGCGCCCGGATCGCTACGTGGCACGCCTCGGTGGCAGCGTGCGTGCGTCGTGGCCGCTTCTGCCCGCACTTTGTCATTCGCGGTGGCTAGCCATAGCCCCGGTGTGAAAAGACTACGTCTTGGCGTGTACGATCAGTGATGACCCCACTGTCATCGTCTCTGCTAGGAGTTATGCGGAGTAACAAAATTATTTTGCTATTATCTGTTTTAAATTCAAATCTT
Source organism: Avena insularis (assembly GCA_023614405.1). Taxonomy (NCBI): domain Eukaryota; kingdom Viridiplantae; phylum Streptophyta; class Magnoliopsida; order Poales; family Poaceae; genus Avena; species Avena insularis. The sequence continues at coordinate 374,296 of JAJUPC010000194.1, read as the reverse complement.
TTCAAATTAAATCAAATTCAAAATTATTTTCTGTTTTTAAATAACTTTTAAAATACAATTCCAAATTTAACAAATAATATGTGTTTTCTAATCAGAAAAATGTGAGGAATTCAAATATGACATCTAAAATATATTTTGAACACTTAATTTTCCAAGTTAATTTAAAATTACAATAAAATGCCCCTCTTTCTTAAATAATTAATAACTTTTATTTTATAAGTCCAAATTTAATAAATGATATGTCTAAAATGATTATCTCGACGAGACCTTTCTGTTTATGCATTCCATGGTTTGATTTGAAGCATGCATCATATAAATATAATGAGTACAGCAACTAATATTGGAATAAATTGGGGCCAAAACTAAATAAAATGCTTTATTATTGTATTCCACACCTCACCCATGCCATGCTACCTTATTGCCATGCAAATTGTGCATCATTCATCATGGCATGGTTGTTTGCTTGATGCATTTATTCATATGCTTGTGCACTTTATTTATGTTGGCCCTTGTTTGTTTGGTTCTTCTTCGAATAGGCTGACGGGGATATATCAAGAGAACCAGAGCACTACCCAGATCCATTCCTTGCTTCAAGAGCTGCCAGGCAAGCACTACCACATGCTTGCATACATATAGTACCTATTGCCTCTATATTATTCTTGCATCATTGAGTCGCGATTGCATTAAATTGAATCCCAAGTATTGCATAGCCTTTACATTTAAACCCCACCGAAGCTTGTTCCTCCATCCCATGAGCCATTACTACAGGAGTTGTTTGAGCCATGCGAGTCGTAGAACAGCATGTGTAGGGTATGTGAGTGTCTGATGGATAACGAGGTACCTAAACAACTTAACCTGAGTAGTAATGGGATAACTAATGAAAGTGGCATCGGTGAGCCATATTCGCTATTTGGTTTTTCAGGCTCACTTGTGTCCCGTAAGACCCCGAGTACTTGATTCCTGTTCCAAGAATATTCGCTATCCACATCCGGAGGCTTATGGACCCCCTGAGCGAGCTTGATTCATTCTTATTTCTTGAGGGCCACAAACTAGTTTGAGGTTTTATTTACGATCCTGTACCTATGCCATGCTTCTTTGCTTTATTTAAGATTGTGCGAGGAGCACCTTTGTCTTTGTTAGGTCCGTGACCCGTTTACGCTGTATCGACAAGCCCAGTCACACTTTCGGGTTCCCAGTCGTTTACAGCCGGCTCCACAAAACTTGAGGCCGTCTCGGAGTCAGCTAACTTCGTTGCGGGTAGCTCAATGGGGTGGCCCCCGGAAATATTTCTGAATCCTGTGATCGCTTTGTCGTGACTGTGTCGTTGGTTTTGATTTGGTTTTTCGAGGCATATCGGTATGTGTTGCTATTTGTGCACCTGCAGTAAAACTTTCGAAAGCCGTGTCCGTGGTTATGGGCGACTTGGAGCACAGTTCGATCATAGACAAGCATAACTACTGATCCGCTTCTAATTTGACTAGACTAGGTACGACTAGTAAATAGTGCAATGCTCACGGAATGGATAATAAAACTGCCAGCGGATGGGGTTGTTAAATCCGCTTCCTCGTCGATGGCGAGGAGGAGGATGGATCTGTTAAGATTACCTTTATAACTGTTATAACTGTTGTTCTTTATTCACGGACATCCGTCTATCTCTGGTTAGGCGGATGGTTAGCGAGTTTCTATAGAATTGCTAGGGTTTATCTTTTGCTGCAATTGCGTCACCCCAGGTTGTGTCCTTTAGAGGCATAAAGACTTGCTGAGTACCCTAGGGTCTCACATGATAAATTATTGGTTCGGATGAGCAGGTGCACTTTCATAAGATGGATCTTTGGATGGAAGAGACGGACGATGTGGGCAATGATCATTCGGTGTAGAGATTCCGGGAACGGGGATCCGTGAGATCTGTGGGCGGGATGTGCTTATTTATGGGGCATCTTATGCCGATTTGCTTCTTATCCGTACTCGGATTTTGTCTTCCTTCGCTTGATACTCATTGATTGATGTATGAGGAGATATCCCAAACTATTATATCTATCTAGGATATTTGGATCTTGCCGTAGTATGGCGTTGCTATATTCCTTTCTTTTTAGATGGAATGGCTCGATGTACTATTGTATGGTGGCTTGCATACATACTCATTTGTGTATGTAGTTGATCCCTTCGCTTTGCCGATTCGCCGTTCTTGTCCCGATGTTTGGAAATGGTTGGGACGGCCGAAAGGTCTACCTGTGAGTGGCATTTGGGCCCCACCGTACTATTTCAACCATTTCTGATCATCCAGGCTTGTACTAGGAGCGTAATTCACCGAGGTAGTTACAACCAAGAAGGACACTTATGTCACTTTCCTCAGATCTCAACCAGCAATGGTCAAGAAAGCAGTTCTACACGAGCTCAATGCAACAGTTCTGGCTGTCCCCCAGTATCTGGACTGGTCGGAAGTGGCAATCACGTTTGACCGTGATGATCATCCGCCTAAGTTACACAGGCGAGGAAAATACGCTTTAATCGTCAATCCACTGATTGACGGTTACGGTTTCTCCAAGACCCTCATGGACGGTGGTAGCAGTATCAATATTCTCTATGTCGAAACGCTATGCCTGATGAAGATCTCAGAAACACAGCTGAACCATAGCTCTGTGATCTTTCACAGAGTTGTCCTAGGAAGACAAGCTAATTCCCTAGGAGAGATCACTTTGGATGTTACCTTTGGAACTGCAAAGAACTATCAGACGGAGGCACTTTCCTTCGAAGTGGTCCCGTTCAAGAGCGCGTACCATGCTATATTCGTACGTCCGGCTTACTAGGCTTTTATGGATCGTCCGTGTTACATTTACAATATGATGAAAATTCCAGGTCCCAACAGCGTGATCACCATCAGGGGAGACCCGAAGAAAGCGCGAGAGTGCGAGGATGGAAATGCTGCCTTTGCTGAAGCCGTGCTACACGCCTAGGAGTACCAGGAGATCAAGAAGAGCATAGATTCATCCGAGATGCCCGCAGCGAAGAAGGAGGTGACAAAGCCAAATCCGGAGTTCAAGGCATCAGAAGAGACAAAGAAGACGCCGTTGAAGGATGATGACCCCTCCAAGGTGACCCAGATAGGCGTAGGCCTAGGTAGCGCATAGGAAAGCGCGCTCATCAAGTTCCTCCAAGCAAATCAAGATATCTTCGCATGGCAGCCATCTAACATGACCGGAGTACCTAGGGAACTTGCCGAGCACTCTAAATGTAAACCCGAACGCTAAACCCGTCAAACAGTCCCTATGACGATTTGGTGATGAAAAGCATAAGACAATAGCTAAGGAACTAGCACGGCTCGAGTTAGCCGGATTCATAGAAGAGGTCATCCACACTGAGTGGTCGGCCAATCCTGTAATGGTCCCTAAAAAGGACACCACTGATTTAAGGATGTGTGTTGATTATACTGCCTTGAACAAGGCTTGTCCAAAAGATCCGTTCGCTCTGCCTAGAATTGATCAAGTTATCGATTCTACGGTAGGCTCGGAACTCCTCTGTTTTCTTGACACATATTCCGGTTATCACCAAATCCGGATGAAGGAATCTGACAAAGTCAAAACTTCATTCATAACCCCCTTCGGAACCTTCTATTTAGTTATGATGCCCTTTGGGCTGAAGAAAGCAGGAGCTACGTACCAGCGCATGATGCAGCGTTGCCTCCATGACCAACTCGGACGTAATGTACATGCATACGTGGATGATATTGCAGTAATGTCCAAAAAGAAGGAAACGCTGATTTCTGACTTGGAGGAAACATTTGCCAACCTACGAAAATACAACATCATGCTTAACCCGAAGAAGTGCTTCTTTGGAATACCAGCCGGAAAATTGCTAGGTTTCATCGTGTCTCAAAGAGGCATAGAGGTGAACCGAGACAAAATGAAGGCTATACTCAATATTTCCAGGCCAACTCGCTTGAAGGACGTACAAAGACTAACTGGTTGCATTGCTGCTGTCAGTCGGTTTGTAAGCCGGCTTGGTGAAAGATCCGCACCATTATACAAACTCCTAAAAAAGACCAAAGATTTTGTTTGGACTGATGAAGCTAAAGTTGCACTGCAAGACCTGAAGAAAGTACTCTCATCTGCTCCTATCGTTGCAGCGCCGGAACCTCAAGAACCGATGTTGCTTTATCTTGCTATGACAAATAAGGTTGTTAGTATCATCATGGTGGTGGAGAGACCGGAGGAAAATCAGGAGCACCTGGTGCAGCATCCGACTTACTTTGTCAGTGAAGTCCTAACAGAGTCAAAACAGCGGTATCCGCATTATCAAAAGTTGGCTTATGGTGTTTTTCTAGCATCTCGTAAGTTGCAACACTAGTTTCAGGAGCATCCGATTACCGTGGTGAGCACAGCTCCCATGAGAGATATAATCAACAACAGTAACGCCACAGAACGCATCGCCAAATGGGGCATAGAGCTTTGAGCTTTTGACATTGAGTATAAACCTCGGACAGCAATCAAATCCCAGAACCTTGCTGACTTTGTTGCTGATTGGACAGATACGAAGGAGAACATGATCCTACCTGAATCGGAATATTGGACCCTCTTCTTTGATGGGTCTAAGGCTCGTGGGGGCTCGGGGGCTGGCGTGGTGCTCAAGTCACCCCAAGGAGATAAACTTTTATACGTGTTGTAGATCCACTTCATAGCGACAAACAATATTGCCGAGTATGAAGCACTGCTGCATGGAATCCGGATTGCTAAGGATATTGGCATCCGAAGTTTGATGTGTTACGGAGATTCGGATCTTGTTGCTCAACAAGTGTCAGATATTTGTAATGAAAATAAGCACATGGCAGCATATAAAGCTGTCGTGGATGATCTATCTAAATCGTTCGAAGGATTTGAAGTTCAACATATTCCTCGAGCAGAAAATGAGGAAGCAGACGCACTATCTTCGATAGGTTCTGCGTGGAAAGAGGTCCCGGATGGTGCTTTTTTAGTGCACCTTAAAATTCCCTCAATAAAGGGAGTAGATGAGGAATATCCGACCAAATCCGACTCACCTTTGATAGCAGTTCTGGCTGTGATTCCCAGCTGGACTCAATCCTACCTCGATTATTTGGTAGATGACAAATTACCCGTAGACGAGGTGCTAAGCCGGCAGATTATCCAACGAGCAAAAGCCTATACTATTGTTAAAGGTGATCTCTATAAGCGGAGTGTTTCTGGGGTTTTTCAACGCTATGTATCTCTGGAAGAAGGAGTGGAAATATTAAGGGAAATCCACGAAGGCGAGTGTGGTCACCACGCTGCAGCCAAATCTTTAGTGGCAAAAGCTTTTAGACATGGATTTTTCTGGCTTACTCAGCGGATGCGAGCGATTAGTCAAGACGTGCAAAGGCTGCCAAAACTACGCCAAACAAGCTCATGTTCCGGCTGATCAGTTGCGAACAATACCTATAACATGGCTCTTTGCGGTCTGGGGCTTGATATGGTAGGACCTTTTAAACGAGCTCCAAGTGGATTTACTCACCTCTTAGTGATGGTGGATAAATTCACCAAATGGATTGAGGCTAAACCTGTCACTAGTTATGATGGAGCAATAGCCAAAAGATTTGTCGAGGATGTTATAATCCGGTATGGTTATCCACATAGTATTATCATGGACAACGGGAGTAACTTCTCTATGGGAGAATTGGCCGAATTTTGGAACGAGCAAAATATCCGGCTTGACATTGCGTCAGTCGCACATCCACAGGCTAATGGACAAGTCGAAAGAGCAAATGGTTTAATCCTACAAGGCCTAAAACCAAGACTCGAAGCACCACTACGACATGCTGTGGGGGCTTGGGCAGAGGAATTACCCTCTGTAATATGGAGTTTACGAACGACTCCAAACAGGTCAACCGGATACACACCTTTCTTCTTGGTCTATGGTCCAGAAGCAGTTCTTCCTAGTGATTTGATTCACACCTCTCCTAGAGTGGCCGCGTATATTGAAGAGGATGCCGATATTTCTCGACAAAATGATCTCGACTTAGTCGAAGAAGTTCGCGTCGTTGCTGAAATGAGATCTACATCCTGTCAGTAGAAGTTACACAAGTATCATAGCCAGAGAGTCAGAAACAGATCCTTCAATAAAGGTGATTTGGTTCTCCGACTTGTGCAACAAAGAAAGCATAAACTTTCCCCAGTATGGGAAGGGCCCTTTTTAGTTAGTCCAGTATTGCACAATGGATCATACTACTTAACTGACATGAGGCCAGTCAAAGAAAGACCTGCAACTTAGAAGAGAAAGAGAGCTGGAGGTAGTACAAATCCGGATGAGTTAGACAGACCATGGAATATTGCTCAGCTACGTCCCTTTTATTCTTAGTTTATCCTTCTTTGTAAACATATATATGTACATGTTCTGTGAGAAATAAAAGTTTTGGTTGCCTCAAGTTTTTCTGAGAAGTTTTTACCATCTTATTTCCGAATGATCATGTCATAGTTGAAAATCCTAGAATGCTTGAAAGTACTTTCTGCTCATGCTTGTTCTGGTTTAGATTTCTGATTCTAAATTGCTACCCTCGGGTATAACTCAAAAAAAATAATTCTAGTCTTTACTTTGGTTATTTGTCTGATCGCTGGATGCAGGCATTTTCCGAGTAGTGAATTGTTGGAACTGGAAGCCGGCTTTGTTTCCGAGTTTAAACTGGTTTAGCAATTGAGCTCCGTTGCTCGACAAAGTTTCCGGCAGAAGGTTTAGCCGGCTCACGAAAGGGACGAGGCGGAAAGCCAGATAAACGATAAGTAGGGACGAAAAATTACAAGTGCTTATGTAAACATTTCAGGCACACAAAAAATTTACAGCCAAAAGTGCTAAATAGATCAAAAGCTTAGCACTAGCAAAACCATAGTACTTTACATTTACAGATGCATCATGTTTTTCAGGATAATACAAATATTTCTAGCAATTTATGATGCAGGAGGAGATGAAGGAGCTGCCGGCTCGCTGGATACGCCGCATTGATATTGTTCCGAGATGTCCGCATCCGAGGTGGTGCGTTCATCGTCGGAAACTTCTGCTGATTCTTCTAGAGGAGGAGGCGGAGTATCCACGCGGGTGAAGAAGGGGATCTCGTAGTTGGTCAGGTCAGCCACGTGGCACTAATATCCGGCACAGGAGTGCATGATGGCTTGAAGGTCCTGCTCCTGGCCGTCTTCATCTACTTTGTAGTACCCTCTGGTCACTTGCCATATTTCCATGTTTCCATGGTGGCTCATGACCATGGTGAGAGCGTTCTGCGCAGCAGTCCGCGCATAGGACATGTTCCAGTCCTGAACAAGTTGCGGCATCTCCTTTGCCTTGTCCCGCACCTGAAAATCCGACATGCTAGGCATGTCCGGAATCTTGAAAGCTTCGCTGATGTCCTCAAGGGATTGGCAGAAGTCATGAAGCAGGTCACCGACTTGGGTAAGCCGGTGGGTACGGGGCTTGGTGGAGGAAGAGTCCGTCAAGTTCAGAGGACCTATACACAAAACAAGTTAAGAAAAGTCCGACATTTATAGAAGTCGAAGAAAGTGGAAATGTCAGACAGATGGAACGTACCAAAAATGACGTCGTCGATTTTGGTCTTCTCTTCCCGAAGACTCTGGAGTTCAGCCCGGAGCGCATCGGAAAGATCCTTCTCTATGCTAAGCTCATTTTTGAGGTCCGAGATTGTTTTATCTTGAGCAGCGATCTTGCGATCACGCTCTTCAGTAGCCATGGAGGAGGACTCAAGGACTTGAGCAATGCTCTTTTCATGATTTGCCTTGAGGTGGTCCAGCTCTTGGCGAAGCTCCTTGTTCTCCACCACCAAGGTCTTGAGGTTCTCGGCCTCTTCAATCGTGGTGCAGGATTGTTTCACCAGCGTTGTAAGTCAAAAAGAATAACAGTTCAGAACAAATTCGACATTGAAAAAACAAAGACAAGGTTTGAGTCTCGGAATGTTTACCTTCGGCCTCATCCTTGGCAACTTTAAGTTCAGCATTTTTAAGTCGGAGAGCCTTGATCTCTCTCCTCTTATCGCAGACATTCTTCAATAAATCCTGATTATAGGAACATACTTTCTGTAAGTCAGAATACCCAAAGTCAGAAAGTTACTTAAGACTCGGGCTAATATTTTTGCTAAATATCAGCACGAGCCTTGGGGGCTACACTAGTTCATTCTTTGGCATCCTAATGAAGCATAAACCCAGATTGTTTATCCTACTTCATGCTTGGGGGCTAGAGGATATGATATAAAATACAATAAAGGAAAACCAGGAGTTGGAATTCTGACTTACATATTGTTCACGAGTGAGTTTATTCAACCTTCTTGGCGAGAGTCAGAGGAATCACTAGGGCTGTTGGAAGCTCACCAGACCTAATCCTCTCGTCGCGAAGGCGCACCTGGGCGAGAAGGTCAGAGAACTTGACGTCCTCTGCTTCTTGCGCTTCTTCTTCAATAGATAAGTTTCTTTTCTCCAGGCATTGCCTGGCGAGCCGCTGGATTTCTTCAGCAGATTTCCGGGACAGGCCAAACTTGGCAAGTCCCGGATTGCTGATAAGGTTTTTTGCCAAGGTTTACCGAGGGATCATTACCCAAAGAGGGTTCACCCTTATCTAAATCTGACTCACCCATGGTGACGTCAGTTTGCGACTCAAGGTTCGCAGGCTCCATTGAAGGAGCCGGATCTTCTGCGGCATCCGGGGAGATCACCGGCGTTGCGGAAGGTTGAGGGGCAGCAGTCGGAGGAGCCATGGCAGGAGAAGCAATGGTAAGCTTCGTCTGTCGTAGGGGCTTCGAAGAAATTCCCTTCCCCTTGCCCTTGATGAGCGGTTTTGCTCTGAGAATGTAGTAAAGTCGGAAACATTACATCTCGGAAAGAAATTCGAGTAAAGTACAAAGGCGAAAGTTGTGATTGAAAGTTACCTCTTCACGACAGGCACCTCCTTTGTGCCAACAGCCACTATTGGAGCTTTGTGCTTCTTGAGCGCAAGGTCCGGCAATGGGACCACCTCTGTCTCCTGAGAAAACTCAGGAGGATATCCTTCGAGCGGAGCAAGTTCCGACTCGGGGAGGTCAGCAAGCTGAAAATAAGAAAACAAATCAACATTGGAGTGTAACTCAAAGATTGAAACACATAAAAAGGTGTACTGATGAAAGCTTACCGGCACTACGGGGTTATCCACCATGTGCATATCCAGAGAAACCTCCGGGATTCTCCTCTCGATCCGCTCCCTAATCAGCCACTTGACCTGGCTTATGTAGCCTTGAGTGGTGTAGGCTTTGGGGCTGATGCGGAGGGAGTCTTTTTGGGACGACGTGATGTAGTGCATCAGTCGGGTTCCGTGGTACTAAAGGGGTTGGATCCGACATGAGACCCAGCATTGGACCAAGTCGGATCCCTTTAGTCCCTTGTGTTTGATCAAGTATTCGATCCACCTCTTAGCGAGGATCAGATCGTCGGTGAGAGCCAGAGCAGCCTCGTCCCAGGATGGTTGGGCCGTGGCAGCTCCGTCAATGAAAGCCGGCAAAGCAGTGGCTTTGCCAGGAGCCCGAATATCCCTATGATAGAAAAACGTGGCTAGCCATTGTTTGACCGAGTCACTAGCTAAAATTTTGGGATACGCGCGCTTGCGTCTAAGAGAAAAACTAATAGTACCGGTGATGTAAGGAACACCAGCAGTAATGGAGTTTCTCTGGACATGAAAATAGTACCGGAATAGAGTCAAACTCGGCCTAATGCCGATAAAGCCCTCACACAACAAAGCATACGCGCTCATCTCTAAGAGAGAGTTGGGAGGAAGATGATGGAGTTGAACTCCGTAATGATCAATCACCTCGGAGAAGAACTCGGAGGGAGGAAATGACAAACCTCTGTCGAGGTGGGTGCCGAAGTGGACCCGCTCGCCATCGCGCGGGTTGGGGACGGTTTCCCCGAAGCCACTCCGCTAGTCATCGGCGCGGAGGAGCCCTTCTTTCTCCACGTTCTTGAGACCCTCGTCGTTGAGCACGCAGGGAATCCAGAGCCCGTGAAATCTCTCTTTCTCTGCCACCACTTCCGTCGCCGACGCCGCTGCCGCCAAGCCGGAAGAGGAAGATGAGGCCATTTCTCCGGCGAGCAGTTGACCAAGAATAGGCGGCGCTAGGAGTTCTTTAGGGAGGAACGGGGAGCTCTGTGCGCGCAGAGAGATTGGAAGGAGAGGAAAAGGCAAAGGACAGGTGAAAGGAGAAGGAGAAAATACTAACCCCTTATATCCACCTAACTGCGCTAAGATTTGTGCAAAGGCTACAGTGTAACCGCCACGCATCGTGGAAGGAACTGGGAAAGACCCCACGCGATGATTACGTCGCCTCGATCTCCGCGCACACATTGAAACGGCGCCTCGGTTCCGCGAACCGCGGACCCACCAATGGTCGTGCTGACGAAATGCCTGTCAGATGATGTGACTTGACCATGACTTGTGTCAGGTGGCGTTAGAGACCAAGTTCCGGCTTAGTTTGAAATCAAGCTGGAAAATCTGAGTAACCTGTTGATAGGTCTGACTTATTTTTAAGACCGAGATCATATTTTTTGTTGTGAAGTTTTAGGAACCCTTCAAGATTCTGCAAGCCGAAGATCAAGCTAGACGATGAGAAATCCGACTTTGGATCTTGGAGGCCTCCGGGGGCTGCTGTTGGGGATATACTTTCCGGGTATCCTCACAGTTCCTCATTGACCAGGGTGGCCCACTTTGGGTAAGAGCTTTGCTTCACGGGCGGCCCAGTCAGGGAGAAAGACGGAGTCCAATCCGGCTATGGGAAGGCCTAGAAGACTTACTGACTTAGGCCCATAGTGTTACTTGTAGTTCAAGATGTACTCTATAACTGACTCTTAGTCGTAGCCAGATAGATCTCTCTTGTAAACCCTAGGCCGGATATCTATATAAGCCATCCTAGGAAGAGCCTTTAGGACACCCCTTAATAGTCTACAATATCAACTCGCACAGGCAAAACCCTTGTAACCCATATTCCGGCTCTGCCGTATTACTGGATTGCTAGCAGGAGTAGGATCCGTCCAAAGCCGGCAGATTCGAACCTGGGTAAACTTGTGTGCTCACCGTCCCGGAATACCGTACGTCTCACACCCCTCTCTTTTGAACGCCTCGAGGACCCCCTCATGGCATACTTGTCCTCAATCCGATGACAATTGTTTCTCTGCATTTTTCCTCATGCACTTGTCAATACTCGTACCTGTGAACTGCAGGACTTTGGCCTGGTGAAGATCCTTCCTTGCTTGAGTCAGTTCTTGCTCTGCTTTAGCCTTCAGGGCCAACTCCACGTCCCTCTCCTTCTCGACTTTGCTAACCTTGTCTTCCACCCAGATGAGATCTCGCTTATGCTTGGTCGTGTCAACTGGTTCCCATAGCTTCATCTCAACACTATCAAGAAGTGAGCTGAATGCGGATTCTTTCAACTCAACAGTCATTTCCCATAGTTTGTCCAGCGTTTTCTGCATCGATTTGGGCCACTCTAGATCTACCCATTTGACAACACTACAACTTTTGCCTCGCATCATTGCACGATGTCCTTGACACCATAAAAACCTCCTGCCTACGTTTCGTCCTTCGAACGCTACAAATTTAGCGGGCACATATCCATGTTTACATACCAGAGGGCTATATTCATTCGCTAAACCGTGATAGTCGGTGTCATACATTGTCTGGTTGGCCTAACACATCATACGCGCATGAATAAACAGAGTAGATCTGGCTCAAAAAATAGATAACTGGCCACTGATGATAGAGATAGAGATGAGACGACTCACATCGAAATCACCATCCCTGTCGTCACGACGCCTTTCCTCGCCGTCTCCCCTTGAACCCATGGCGAGAGGGGAGGGGGTGGCTACCGGAGAGGGGATTGGGATGGAGGCGCCATCGGCTTACGGCTACGGCGGGATGGAGTGAAGTGGGGAAAGTGGCTTCGAGGGGAAGGAAGAGAAGTACGGGGAGGAAGAGAAGTAATGGGGACGTGACACTGGGATATGGCCCACTCAACTCGTGAGTCGTGACACCGCAATGGGAGCCCCGGTGTTGCCAGTTTGTCCAGAGCAAGCGTGGCCAATCATGCCGCAGAACAAACTACTCGCGAATCGATCTCACGAAAACCATCCCAATCGTCCAAGCGCCCCGATCGAATGGTATGTAACAATCGTCAAGCAAAACAACTGTGTTAGGGCGTGCCTTCTAGAAGACTTGGTCTAACGCTAAGGTTAGGGCTCTCCTAAGGTTAATTAGGATCCATATGTGGTTTATGAAAAGAACATGCATCCAATGACACTGGTGGATCCATATGTGCTTTGTGATAAGAACACACATGCAATGACACTGGTGGATCCATGTGTGGTTTATGAGAGGAACACACATGCAATGACACTGGTGATATGTGGTTTGTGAAAAGAACAGACATGCAATGACACTAGGTGTGGTTCATGGGAAGAACACACATGCAACGACACTGGTGGACCCATGTGTGGTTAATGAGAATAACACACATGCAATGACACTGGGTGTGGTTCATGATATGGTTTGTGACAAGAACACACATGCAATGACTCTAGCTGTGGTTCATGAGAAGAACACACATGCAATGTCACCGGTGTCTCCTTATGTGGTTTGTCAAAAGAACACACGTGCAATGACATTGGTGATATGTGGTTTGTGAAAAGAACAGACATGCAATGAATCTAACTGTGGTTAATGAAAAGAGCAGACATGCAATGACACAGGTGGATCCATGTGTGGTTAATGAGAAGAACACACATGCAATGACACTGGGTATGGTTCATGATATGCTTTGTGAGAAGAACACACATGCAATGACTCTAGTTGTGGTTCATGAGAAGAACACACATGCAGTGACACTGGTGTATCCTTATGTGGTTTGTGAGAAGAACACACATGTAAGGACTCTAGCTGTGGTTCATGGAAAGAACACACATCCAATGACTCTAGCTGTGGTTCATGAGAAGAACACACATCCAATGACACTGGTGGATCCATGTGTGGTCTGTGAGAGGATCACACATGCAATGAATCTAACTGTGGTTCATGAAAAGGGCAGACATGCAATGACACCGGTGGATCCATGTGTGGTCTGTGGGAGGAACACACATCCAATGACACTACTAGATCCATAGGTGGTTTGTGAGAAGAACACACATGGAATGACACTGGTGGATCCATGTGTGGTCTACGGGAAGAACACACATTCAATTACTCTAGATGTGGTTCATGAAAAGAGCAGACATGCGATTTTGACTGGTGGATCCATGTGTGGTCTATGAGAGAAACACACATCCAACGACACCGGTGGATCCTTACGTGGTTTGTGAGAAGAACACACATGCAATGATACTGGTGATATGTGGTCTATGAAAAGAACACACATGCAATGTCTCTAGCTATGGTTCATGAGAAGAACACACATCCAATGACACTGGTGGATCCATGTATGGTCTGTGAGAGGATCACACATGCGATGAATCTAACTGTGGTTCATGAAAAGAGCAGACATGCAATGACACTGGTGGATCCGTGTGTGGTCTGTGGGAGGAACACACATATAATGACACTGGTGGATCCATATGTGGTTTGTGAGAAGAACACACATGCAATGACACTGGTGGATCCATGTGTGGTCTATGGGAAGAACACACACACAATGACTCTAGATGTGGTTCATGAAAAGTGCAGACATGCGATGACACCGGTGGATCCATGTGTGGTCTATGAGAGGAACACACATCCAATGACACCGGTGGATCCTTACGTGGTTTGTGAGAAGAACACACATGCAATGACACTGGTGATATGTGGTCTGTGAAAAGAACACACATGCAATGACACTGGTGGATCCATATGTGGTTTGTGAGAATGACACACATGCAATGACACTGGTGGATCCATGTGTGGTATGTGGGAAGAACACACATGCAATGACACTGGTGATATTTTGTTTGTGAAAAGAACAGATATGCAATGACTCTAACTATTGTTCATGAAAAGAGCAGACATGCAATGACACTAGTGGATCCATGTGTGGTTAATGAGAAGAACACACATGCAATGACACTGGGTGTGGTTCAAGATATGGTTTGTGAGAAGAACACACATGCAATGACTCTAGCTGTGGTTCATGGGAAGAACACACATGCAATGACTCTAACTGTGGTTCATGAAAAGAGCATACATGCGAAGACACCTGTGGATCCATGTGTGGTCTATGAGAGGAACACACATCCAATGACATCGGTGCATCGTTACGTGGTTTGTGAGAAGAACACACATGCAATGACAATGGTGATATGTGGTCTGTGAAAAGAACACACATGCAATGACACTGGTGGATCCATATGTGGTCTGTGAAAAGAACACACATGCAATGACACTGGTGGATCCATATGTGGTCTGTGAAAAGAACACACATGCAATGACACTGGTGGATCCATGTGTGGTATGTGGGAAGAACACACATGCAATGACACTGGTGATATTTGGTTTGTGAAAAGAACAGACATGCAATGAGTCTAACTGTGGTTCATGAAAAGAGCAGACATGCAATGCCACTGGTGGATCCATGTGTGGTTAATGAGAAGAACACACATGCAATGACACTGGGTGTGGTTCATGATATGGTTTGTGAGAAGAACACACATGCAAGGACTCTAGCTGTGGTTCATGGAAAGAACACACATCCAATGACTCTAGTTGTGGTTCATGAGAAGAACACACATCCAATGACACTGGTGGATCAATGTGTGGTCTGTGGGAGGATCACACACGCAATGAATCTAACTATGGTTCATGAAAAGAGCGGACATGCACTGACACCGGTGGATCCATGTGTGGTCTGTGGGAGGAACACACATCCAATGACACTGCTGGATCCATACGTGGTTTGTGAGAAGAACACACATGCAATGACACTGGTGGATCCATGTGTGGTTTGTGGGAAGAACACACATACAATGACTCTAGATGTGGTTCATGAAAAGAGCAGACATGCGATGACACCGGTGGATCCATGTGTGGTATATGAGAGGAACACACATCCAATGACACCGGTGGATCGTTACGTGGTTTGTGAGAAGAACACACATGTAATGACACTTGTGATATGGGGTTTGTGAAAAGAACAGACATGCATTGACTCTCACTTTGGTTAACGAAAAGAGCAGACATGCAATGACACTGGTGGATCCATGTGTGGTTAATGAGAAGAACACACATGCAATGACTCTAGCTGTGGTCCATGAGAAGAACACACATGCAATGACACTGGTGTATCCTTTTGTGGTTTGTGAGAAGAACACACATGCAAGGACTCTAGTTGTGGTTCATGGAAAGAACACACATCTAATGACTCTAGCTATGGTTCATGAGAAGAACACACATCCAATGACACTGGTGGATCCATGTGTGGTCTGTGAGAGGCTCACACATGCGATGAATCTAACTGTGGTTCATGAAAAGAGCAGACATGCAATGACACTGGTGGATCCATGTGTGGTCTATGGGAGGAACACACATACAATGACACTGGTGGATCCGTATATGGTTTGTGAGAAGAACACACATGGAATGACACTGGTGGATCCATGTGTGGTCTATGGGAAGAACACACATGCAATGACTCTAGATGTGGTTCATGAAAGGTGCAGACATGCGATGACACCGGTGGATCCATGTGTGGTCTATGAGAGGAACACACATCCAATGACACCGGTGGATCCTTACGTGGTTTGTGAGAAGAACACACATGCAATGACACTGGTGATATGTGGTCTGTGAAAAGAACACACATGCAATGACACTGGTGGATCCATGTGTGGTATGTGGGAAGAACACACATGCAATGACACTGGTGATATTTTGTTTGTCAAAAGAACAGATATGCAATGACTCTAACTGTGGTTCATGAAAAGAGCAGACCTACAATGACACTGGTGGATCCATGTGTGGTTAATGAGAAGAACACACATGCCATGACACTGGGTGTGGTTCATGATATGGTTTGTGGGAAGAACACACATGCAATGACTCTAGCTGTGGTTCATGGGAAGAACACACATGCAATGACTCTAACTGTGGTTCATGAAAAGAGCATACATGCGATGACACCGGTGGATCCATGTGTGGTCTATGAGAGGAACACACATCCAATGACACCGGTGGATCCTTACGTGGTTTGTGAGAAGAACACACATGCAATGACAATGGTCATATGTGGTCTGTGAAAAGAACACACATGCAATGACACTAGTGGATCCATATGTGGTCTGTGAAAAGAACACACATCCTATGACACCAGTGATATGTGGTTTGTGAAAAGAACAGACATGCAATGACTCTAACTATGGTTAATGAAAAGAGCAGACAAGCAATGACACTTGTGGATCCGTGTGTGGTTAATGAGAAGAACACACATGCAATGACACTGGGTGTGGTTCATGATATGGTTTATGAGAAGAACACACATGCAATGACTCTAGCTGTGGTTCATGAGAAGAACACACATGCAATGACACTGGTGTATCCTTATGTGGTTTGTGAGAAGAACACACATGCAAGGACTCTAGCTGTGGTTCATGGAAAGATTACACATCCAACGACTCTAGCTGTGGTTCATGAGAAGAACACACATCCAATGATACTGGTGGATCAATGTGTGGTCTGTGAGAGGATCACACATGCAATGAATCTAACTATGGTTCATGAAAAGAGCAGACATGCAATGACACCGGTGGATCCATGTGTGGTCTATGGGAGGAACACACATCCAATGACACTGGTGGATCCATATGTGGTTTGTGATAAGAACACACATGCAATGACACTGAGTGATCCATGTGTGGTTTGTGGGAAGAACACACGTATAATGACTCTAGATGTGGTTCATGAAAAGAGCAGACATGCGATGACACCGGTGGATCCATGTGTGGTATATGAGAGGAATACACATCCAATGACACCGGTGGATCCTTACGTGGTTTGTGAGAAGAACACACATGCAATGACACTTGTGATATGGGGTTTTTGAAAAGAACAGACATGCAATGACTCTAACTTTGGTTAATGAAAAGAGCAGACATGCAATGACACTGGTGGATCCATTTGTGGTTAATGAGAAGAACACACATGCAATGACCCTAGTTGTGGTTCATGAGAAGAACACACATGCAATGACACTGGTGGATCCATGTGTGGTCTGTGAGAGGATCACACATGCGATGAATCTAACTGTGGTTCATGAAAAGAGCAGACATGCAAAGACACGGTGGATCCCTGTGTGGTCTCGGGGAGGAACACACATACAATGACACTGGTGGATCCATATGTGGTTTGTGAGAAGAACACACATGCAATGACACTGGTGGATCCATGTGTGATCTATGGGAAGAACACACATGCAATAACTCTAGATGTGGTTCATGAAAAGTGCAGACATGCAATGACACCGGTGGATCCATGTGTGGTCTATGAGAGGAACACACATACATTGACACCAGTGGATCCTTACGTGGTTTGTGAGAAGAACACACATGCAATGACACTGGTGATATGTGGTCTATGAAAAGAACACACATGCAATGACACTGGTGGATCCATATGTGGTTTGTGAGAAGGACACACATGCAATGACACTGGTGGATCCATGTGTGGTATGTGGAAGAACACACGCAATGACACTAGTGATATTTGGTTTGTGAAAAGAACAGACATGCAATGAGTCTAACTGTGGTTCATGAAAAGAGCAGACATGCAATGCCACTGGTGGATCCATGTGTGGTTAATGAGAAGAACACACATGCAATGATACTGGGTGTGGTTCATGATATGGTTTGTGAGAAGAACACACATGCAATGACTCTAGCTGTGGTTCATGGGAAGAACACATGCAATGACTCTAACTGTGGTTCATGAAAAGAGCATACATGCGATGACACCGGTGGATCCATGTGTGGTCTATGAGAGGAACACACATCCAATGACACTGGTGGATCCTTACGTGGTTTGTGAGAAGAGCACACATGCAATGACAATGGTGATATGTGGTCTGTGAAAAGAACACACATGCAATGACACTGGTGGATCCATATGTGGTTTGTGAAAAGAACACACATGTAATGAAACCGGTGGATCCATGTGCGGTTTGTGAGAAGAACACACATGCAATGACACTAGTGATATGTGGTTTGTGAAAAGAACAGACATGCAATGACTCTAACTGTGGTTAATGAAAAGAGCAGACATGCAATGACACTAGTGGATCCATGTGTGGTTAATGAGAAGAACACACATGCAATGACACTAGGTGTGGTTCATGATATGGTTTGTGAGAAGAACACACATGCAATGACTCTAGCTGTGTTTCATGAGAAGAACACACATGCAATGACACTGGTGTATCCTTATGTGGTTTGTGAGAAGAACACACATGCAAGGACTCTAGCTGTGGTTCATGGAAAGAACACACATCCAATGACTCTAGATGTGGTTCATGAGAAGACACACATCCAACGACACTGGTGGATCAATCTGTGGTCTGTGAGAGGATCACACATGCAATGAATCTAAC
This sequence comes from Avena insularis, assembly GCA_023614405.1. NCBI lineage: Eukaryota > Viridiplantae > Streptophyta > Magnoliopsida > Poales > Poaceae > Avena > Avena insularis. Next base: position 355,692 of record JAJUPC010000194.1, on the reverse strand, counting down.
TATGGTTCATGAAAAGAACAGACATGCAATGACACCGGTGGATCCATGTGTGGTCTGTGGGAGGAACACACATCCAATGACACTAGTGGATCCATATGTGGTTTGTGAGAAGAACACAGATGCAATGAGACTGGTGGATCCATGTGTGGTTTGTGGGAAGAACACACATCCAATGACTCTAGATGTGGTTCATGAAAAGAGCAGACATGAGATGACACCGGTGGATCCATGTCTGGTATATGAGAGGAACACACATCTAATGACACCGGTGGATCCTTACGTGGTTTGTGAGAAGAACACACATGCAATGACACTTGTGATATGTGGTCTGTGAAAAGAACACACATGCAATGACACTGGTTGATCCATATGTAGTTCGTGAGAAGGACACCCATGCAATGACACTGGTGGATCCATGTGCGATTCATGGGAAGAACACACATGCAGTGACAATGGTGATGTGTGGTTTGTGAAAAGAACAGACATGCAATGACTCTAACTGTGGTTCATGAAAAGAGCAGACATGCAATGACACTGGTGGATCCATGTGTGGTTAATGAGAAGAACACACATGCAATGACACTGGGTGTGGTTCATGATATTGTTTGTGAGAAGAACACACATGCAATGTCTCTAGCTGTGGTTCATGGGAAGAACACACATGCAATGACACTGGTGTATCCTTATGTGGTTTGTGAGAAGAACACACATGCAATGACACTGGTGACATGTGGTCTGTGAAAAGAACAAACATGTAATGACTCTAACTGTGGTTAATGAAAAGAGAAGACATGCAATGACACTAGTGGATCCATGTGTGGTTAATGAGAAGAACACACATGCAATGACACTTGGTGTGGTTCATGATATGGTTTGTGAGAAGAACACACATACAATGAATCTAGCGGTGGTTCATGAGAAGAACACACATGCAATGACACTGGTGTATCCTTATGTGGTTTGTGAGAAGAACACACATGCAATGACACTGCTGGATCCATATGTGGTTTGTGGGAAGAACACATATACAATGACCCTAGATGTGGTTCATGAAAAGTGCAGACATGCGATGACACCGGTGGATCCATGCGTGGTCTATGAGAGGAACACACATCCAATGACACCGGTGGATCCTTACGTGGTTTGTGAGAAGAACACACATGCAATGACACTGGTGATATGTGGTCTGTGAAAAGAACACACATGCAATGACACTCGTGGATCCATGTGTGGTATGTGGGAAGAACACACATGCAATGACACTGGTGATATTTTGTTTGTGAAAAGAACAGATATGCAATGATTCTAACTGTGGTTCATGAAAAGAGCAGACATGCAATGACACTACTGGATCCATGTGTGGTTAATGAGAAGGTCACACATGCAATGACACTGGGTCTGGTTCATGATATGGTTTGTGAGAAGAACACACATGCAATGACTCTAGCTGTGGTTCATGGGAAGAACACACATGCAATGACTCAAACTGTGGTTCATGAAAAGAGCATACATGCGATGACACCGGTGGATCCATGTGTGGTCTATGAGAGGAACACACATCCAATGACACCGGTGGATCCTTACGTTGTTTGTGAGAAGAACACACATGCAATGACAATGGTGATATGTGGTTTGTGAAAAGAACACACATGCAATGACACTGGTGGATCCATATGTGGTCAGTGAAAAGAACACACATGCAATGACACTAGTGATATGTGGTTTGTGAAAAGAACAGACATGCAATGACTCTAACTGTGGTTAATGAAAAGAGCAGACATGCAATGACACTAGTGGATCCATGTGTGGTTAATGAGAAGAACACACATGCAATGACACTAGGTGTGGTTCATGATATGGTTTGTGAGAAGAACACACATGCAATGACTCATGTGTTTCATGAGAAGAACACACATGCAATGACACTGGTGTATCCTTATGTGGTTTGTGAGAAGAACACACATGCAAGGACTCTAGCTGTGGTTCATGGAAAGAACACACATCCAATGACTCTAGATGTGGTTCATGAGAAGACACACATCCAACGACACTGGTGGATCAATGTGGTGTGAGAGGATCACACATGCAATGAATCTAACTATGGTTCATGAAAAGAACAGACATGCATGCAATGACACCGGTGGATCCATGTGTGGTCTGGGAGGAACACACATCCAATGACACTAGTGGATCCATATGTGGTTTGTGAGAAGAACACAGATGCAATGAGACTGGTGGATCCATGTGTGGTTTGTGGGAAGAACACACATCCAATGACTCTAGATGTGGTTCATGAAAAGAGCAGACATGAGATGACACCGGTGGATCCATGTCTGGTATATGAGAGGAACACACATCTAATGACACCGGTGGATCCTTACGTGGTTTGTGAGAAGAACACACATGCAATGACACTTGTGATATGTGGTCTGTGAAAAGAACACACATGCAATGACACTGGTTGATCCATATGTAGTTCGTGAGAAGGAAACCCATGCAATGACACTGGTGGATCCATGTGCGATTCATGGGAAGAACACACATGCAGTGACAATGGTGATGTGTGGTTTGTGAAAAGAACAGACATGCAATGACTCTAACTGTGGTTCATGAAAAGAGCAGACATGCAATGACACTGGTGGATCCATGTGTGGTTAATGAGAAGAACACACATGCAATGACACTGGGTGTGGTTCATGATATTGTTTGTGAGAAGAACACACATGCAATGTCTCTAGCTGTGGTTCATGGGAAGAACACACATGAAATGACACCGTGTATCCTTATGTGGTTTGTGAGAAGAACACATGCAATGACACTGGTGACATGTGGTCTGTGAAAAGAACAAACATGTAATGACTCTAACTGTGGTTAATGAAAAGAGAAGACATGCAATGACACTAGTGGATCCATGTGTGGTTAATGAGAAGAACACACATGCAATGACACTTGGTGTGGTTCATGATATGGTTTGTGAGAAGAACACACATACAATGAATCTAGCGGTGGTTCATGAGAAGAACACACATGCAATGACACTGGTGTATCCTTATGTGGTTTGTGAGAAGAACACACATGCAATGACACTGCTGGATCCATATGTGGTTTGTGGGAAGAACACATATACAATGACCCTAGATGTGGTTCATGAAAAGTGCAGACATGCGATGACACCGGTGGATCCATGTGGTCTATGAGAGGAACACACATCCAATGACACCGGTGGATCCTTACGTGGTTTGTGAGAAGAACACACATGCAATGACACTGGTGATATGTGGTCTGTGAAAAGAACACACATGCAATGACACTCGTGGATCCATGTGTGGTATGTGGGAAGAACACACATGCAATGACACTGGTGATATTTTGTTTGTGAAAAGAACAGATATGCAATGATTCTAACTGTGGTTCATGAAAAGAGCAGACATGCAATGACACTACTGGATCCATGTGTGGTTAATGAGAAGGTCACACATGCAATGACACTGGGTCTGGTTCATGATATGGTTTGTGAGAAGAACACACATGCAATGACTCTAGCTGTGGTTCATGGGAAGAACACACATGCAATGACTCAAACTGTGGTTCATGAAAAGAGCATACATGCGATGACACCGGTGGATCCATGTGTGGTCTATGAGAGGAACACACATCCAATGACACCGGTGGATCCTTACGTTGTTTGTGAGAAGAACACACATGCAATGATAATGGTGATATGTGGTTTGTGAAAAGAACACACATGCAATGACACTGGTGGATCCATATGTGGTCAGTGAAAAGAACACACATGCAATGACACTAGTGATATGTGGTTTGTGAAAAGAACATACATGCAATGACTCTAACTATGGTTAATGAAAAGAGCAGACATGCAATGACACTGGTGGATCCATGTGTGGTTAATGAGAAGAACACACATGCAATGACACTAGGTTTGGTTCATGATATGGTTTCTGAGAAGAACACACATGCAATGACTCTAGCTGTGGTTCATGAGAAGAACACACATCCAATGATACTGGTGGATCAATGTGTGGTCTGTGAGAGGATCACACATGCAATGAATCTAACTATGGTTCATGAAAAGAGCAGACATGCAATGACACCGGTGGATCCATGTGTGGTCTATGGGAGGAACACACATCCAATGACACTGGTGGATCCATATGTGGTTTGTGATAAGAACACACATGCAATGACACTGAGTGATCCATGTGTGGTTTGTGGGAAGAACACACGTATAATGACTCTAGATGTGGTTCATGAAAAGAGCAGACATGCGATGACACCGGTGGATCCATGTGTGGTATATGAGAGGAATACACATCCAATGACACCGGTGGATCCTTACGTGGTTTGTGAGAAGAACACACATGCAATGACACTTGTGATATGGGGTTTTTGAAAAGAACAGACATGCAATGACTCTAACTTTGGTTAATGAAAAGAGCAGACATGCAATGACACTGGTGGATCCATTTGTGGTTAATGAGAAGAACACACATGCAATGACCCTAGTTGTGGTTCATGAGAAGAACACACATGCAATGACACTGGTGGATCCATGTGTGGTCTGTGAGAGGATCACACATGCGATGAATCTAACTGTGGTTCATGAAAAGAGCAGACATGCAAAGACACCGGTGGATCCGTGTGTGGTCAGTGGGAGGAACACACATACAATGACACTGGTGGATCCATATGTGGTTTGTGAGAAGAACACACATGCAATGACACTGGTGGATCCATGTGTGATCTATGGGAAGAACACACATGCAATAACTCTAGATGTGGTTCATGAAAAGTGCAGACATGCAATGACACCGGTGGATCCATGTGTGGTCTATGAGAGGAACACACATCCAATGACACCGGTGGATCCTTACGTGGTTTGTGAGAAGAACACACATGCAATGACACTGGTGATATGTGGTCTATGAAAAGAACACACATGCAATGACACTGGTGGATCCATATGTGGTTTGTGAGAAGGACACACATGCAATGACACTGGTGGATCCATGTGTGGTATGTGGGAATAACACACACGCAATGACACTAGTGATATTTGGTTTGTGAAAAGAACAGACATGCAATGAGTCTAACTGTGGTTCATGAAAAGAGCAGACATGCAATGCCACTGGTGGATCCATGTGTGGTTAATGAGAAGAACACACATGCAATGATACTGGGTGTGGTTCATGATATGGTTTGTGAGAAGAACACACATGCAATGACTCTAGCTGTGGTTCATGGGAAGAACACACATGCAATGACTCTAACTGTGGTTCATGAAAAGAGCATACATGCGATGACACCGGTGGATCCATGTGTGGTCTATGAGAGGAACACACATCCAATGACACTGGTGGATCCTTACGTGGTTTGTGAGAAGAGCACACATGCAATGACAATGGTGATATGTGGTCTGTGAAAAGAACACACATGCAATGACACTGGTGGATCCATATGTGGTTTGTGAAAAGAACACACATGTAATGAAACCGGTGGATCCATGTGCGGTTTGTGAGAAGAACACACATGCAATGACACTAGTGATATGTGGTTTGTGAAAAGAACAGACATGCAATGACTCTAACTGTGGTTAATGAAAAGAGCAGACATGCAATGACACTAGTGGATCCATGTGTGGTTAATGAGAAGAACACACATGCAATGACACTAGGTGTGGTTCATGATATGGTTTGTGAGAAGAACACACATGCAATGACTCTAGCTGTGTTTCATGAGAAGAACACACATGCAATGACACTGGTGTATCCTTATGTGGTTTGTGAGAAGAACACACATGCAAGGACTCTAGCTGTGGTTCATGGAAAGAACACACATCCAATGACTCTAGATGTGGTTCATGAGAAGACACACATCCAACGACACTGGTGGATCAATCTGTGGTCTGTGAGAGGATCACACATGCAATGAATCTAACTATGGTTCATGAAAAGAACAGACATGCAATGACACCGGTGGATCCATGTGTGGTCTGTGGGAGGAACACACATCCAATGACACTAGTGGATCCATATGTGGTTTGTGAGAAGAACACAGATGCAATGAGACTGGTGGATCCATGTGTGGTTTGTGGGAAGAACACACATCCAATGACTCTAGATGTGGTTCATGAAAAGAGCAGACATGAGATGACACCGGTGGATCCATGTCTGGTATATGAGAGGAACACACATCTAATGACACCGGTGGATCCTTACGTGGTTTGTGAGAAGAACACACATGCAATGACACTTGTGATATGTGGTCTGTGAAAAGAACACACATGCAATGACACTGGTTGATCCATATGTAGTTCGTGAGAAGGACACCCATGCAATGACACAGGTGGATCCATGTGCGATTCATGGGAAGAACACACATGCAGTGACAATGGTGATGTGTGGTTTGTGAAAAGAACAGACATGCAATGACTCTAACTGTGGTTCATGAAAAGAGCAGACATGCAATGACACTGGTGGATCCATGTGTGGTTAATGAGAAGAACACACATGCAATGACACTGGGTGTGGTTCATGATATTGTTTGTGAGAAGAACACACAAGCAAAGTCTCTAGCATGGTTCATGGGAAGAACACACATGCAATGACACTGGTGTATCCTTATGTGGTTTGTGAGAAGAACACACATGCAATGACACTGGTGACATGTGGTCTGTGAAAAGAACAAACATGTAATGACTCTAACTGTGGTTAATGAAAAGAGAAGACATGCAATGACACTAGTGGATCCATGTGTGGTTAATGAGAAGAACACACATGCAATGACACTTGGTGTGGTTCATGATATGGTTTGTGAGAAGAACACACATACAATGAATCTAGCGGTGGTTCATGAGAAGAACACACATGCAATGACACTGGTGTATCCTTATGTGGTTTGTGAGAAGAACACACATGCAATGACACTGCTGGATCCATATGTGGTTTGTGGGAAGAACACATATACAATGACCCTAGATGTGGTTCATGAAAAGTGCAGACATGCGATGACACCGGTGGATCCATGCGTGGTCTATGAGAGGAACACACATCCAATGACACCGGTGGATCCTTACGTGGTTTGTGAGAAGAACACACATGCAATGACACTGGTGATATGTGGTGCTGAAAAGATCAGACATGCAATGACACTCGTGGATCCATGTGTGGTATGTGGGAAGAACACACATGCAATGACACTGGTGATATTTTGTTTGTGAAAAGAACAGATATGCAATGATTCTAACTGTGGTTCATGAAAAGAGCAGACATGCAATGACACTACTGGATCCATGTGTGGTTAATGAGAAGGTCACACATGCAATGACACTGGGTCTGGTTCATGATATGGTTTGTGAGAAGAACACACATGCAATGACTCTAGCTGTGGTTCATGGGAAGAACACACATGCAATGACTCAAACTGTGGTTCATGAAAAGAGCATACATGCGATGACACCGGTGGATCCATGTGTGGTCTATGAGAGGAACACACATCCAATGACACCGGTGGATCCTTACGTTGTTTGTGAGAAGAACACACATGCAATGACAATGGTGATATGTGGTTTGTGAAAAGAACACACATGCAATGACACTGGTGGATCCATATGTGGTCAGTGAAAAGAACACACATGCAATGACACTAGTGATATGTGGTTTGTGAAAAGAACATACATGCAATGACTCTAACTATGGTTAATGAAAAGAGCAGACATGCAATGACACTGGTGGATCCATGTGTGGTTAATGAGAAGAACACACATGCAATGACACTAGGTTTGGTTCATGATATGGTTTCTGAGAAGAACACACATGCAATGACTCTAGCTGTGGTTCATGAGAAGAACACACATGCAATGACACTGGTGTATCCTTATGTGGTTTGTGAGAAGAACACACATGCAAGGACTGTAGCTGTGGTTCATGGAAAGAACACACATCCAATGACTCTAGCAGTGGTTCATGAGAAGAACACACATACAATGACACTGGTGGATCAATGTGTGGTCTGTGAGAGGATCACACATGCAATGAATCTAACTATGGTTCATGAAAAGAGCAGACATGCAATGACACCGGTGGATCCATGTGTGGTCTGTGGGAGGAACACACATCCAATGACACTGGTGGATCCATATGTGGTTTGTGAGAAGAACACACATGCAATGACACTGGTGGATCCATGTGTGGTTTGTGGGAAGAACACATATACATTGACTCTAGATGTGGTTCATGAAAAGAGCAGACATGCGATGACACCGGTGGATCCATGTGTGGTATATGAGAGGAACACACATCCAATGACACCGGTGGATCCTTACGTGGTTTGTGAGAAGAACACACATGCAATGACACTTGTGATATGGGGTTTGTGAAAAGAACAGACATGCAATGACTCTAACTTTGGTTAATGAAAAGAGCAGACATGCAATGACACTCGTGGATCCATGTGTGGTTAATGAGAAGAACAGACATGCAATGACCCTAGTTGTGGTTCATGAGAAGAACACACATGCAATGACACTGGTGTATCCTTATGTGGTTTGTGAGAAGAACACACATGCAAGGACTCTAGCTATGGTTCATGGAAAGAACACACATCTAATGACTCTAGCTATGGTTCATGAGAAGAACACACATCCAATGACACTGGTGGATCCATGTGTGGTCTGTGAGAGGATCACACATGCGATGAATCTAACTGTGGTTCATGAAAAGAGCAGACATGCAATGACACAGCTGGATCCGTGTGTGGTCTATGGGAGGAACACACATACAATGACACTGGTGGATCCATATGTGGTTTGTGAGAAGAACACACATGCAATGACACTGGTGGATCCATGTGTGGTCTATGGGAAGAACACACATGCAATGACTCTAGATGTGGTTCATGAAAAGTGCAGACATGCGATGACACCGGTGGATCCATGTGTGGTCTATGAGAGGAACACACATCCAATGACACTGGTGGATCCTTACGTGGTTTGTGAGAAGAACACACATGCAATGACACTGGTGATATGTGGTCTGTGAAAAGAACACACATGCAATGACACTGGTGGATCCATATGTGGTTTGTGAGAAGGACACACAAGCAATGACACTGGTGGATCCATGTGTGGTATGTGGGAAGAACACACATGCAATGACACTGGTGATATTTGGTTTGTGAAAAGAACAGACATGCAATGACTCTAACTATGGTTCATTAAAAGAGCAGACATGCAATGACACTGGTGGATCCATGTGTGGTTAATGAGAAGAACACACATGCAATGACACTGGGTGTGGTTCATGATATGGTTTGTGAGAAGAACACACATGCAATGACTCTAGTTGTGGTTCACGGGAAGAACACACATGCAATGACTCTAACTGTGGTTCATGAAAAGAGCAGACATGCGATGAGACCGGTGGATCCATGTGTGGTTTATGAGAGGATCACACATCCAGTGACACCGGTGGATCCCTACGTCGTTTGTGAGAAGAACACACATGCAATAACACTGGTGATATGTGGTCTATGAAAAGAACACACATGCAATGACACTGGTGGATCCATGTGTGGTTAATGAGAAGAACACACATGCAGTGACACTGGGTGTGGTTCATGATATGGTTTGTGAGAAGAACACACATGCAATGACTCTAGCTGTGGTTCATGGGAAGAACACACATGCAATGACTCAAACTGTGGTTCAAGAAAAGAGCATACATGCGATGACACCGGTGGATCCATGTGTGGTCTATGAGAGGAACACACATCCAATGACACTGGTGGATCCTTACGTGGTTTGTGAGAAGAACACACATGCAATGACACTTGTGATATGGGGTTTGTGAAAAGAACAGACATGCAATGACACTGGTGGATCCATGTGTGGTTAATGAGAAGAACACACATGCAATGACACTGGGTGTGGTTCATGATATGGTTTGTGAGAAGAGCACACATGCAATGACTCTAGCTGTGGTTCATGGGAAGAACACACATGCAATGACTCAAACTGTGGTTCAAGAAAAGAGCATACATGCGATGACACCGGTGGATCCATGTGTGGTCTATGAGAGGAACACACATCCAATGACACCGGTGGATCCTTACGTGGTTTGTGAGAAGAACACACATGCAATGACAATGGTGATATGTGGTTTGTGAAAATAACACACATGCAATGACACTGGTGGATCCATATGTGGTCAGTGAAAAGAACACACATGCAATGACACTAGTGATATGTGGTTTGTGAAAATAATAGACATGAAATGACTCTAACTATGGTTAATGAAAAGAGCAGACATGCAATGACACTGGTGGATCCATGTGTGGTTAATGAGAAGAACACGCATGCAATGACACTAGGTGTGGTTCATGATATGGTTTCTGAGAAGAACACACATGCAATGACTCTAGCTGTGGTTCATGAGAAGAACACACATGCAATGACACTGGTGTATCCTTATGTGGTTTGTGAGAAGAACACACATGCAAGGACTCTAGCTGTGGTTCATGGAAAGAACACACATCCAATGACTCTAGCTGTGGTTCATGAGAAGAACACACATCCAATGACACTAGTGGATCAATGTGTGGTCTGTGAGAGGATCACACATGCAATGAATCTAACTATGGTTCATGAAAAGCGCAGACATGCAATGACACCGGTGGATCCATGTGTGGTCTGTGGGAGGAACACACATCCAATGACACTGGTGGATCCATATGTGGTTTGTGAGAAGAACACACATGCAATGACACTGGTGGATCCATGTGTGGTTTGTGGGAAGAACACACATACAATGACTCTAGATGTGGTTCATGAAAAGAGCAGACATGCGATGACACCGGTGGATCCATGTGTGGTATATGAGAGGAACACACATCCAATGACACTGGTGGATCCTTACGTGGTTTGTGAGAAGAACACACATGCAATGACACTTGTGATATGGGGTTTGTGAAAAGAACAGACATGCAATGACACTGGTGGATCCATGTGTGGTTAATGAGAAGAACACACATGATGACACTGGGTGTGGTTCATGGTATGGTTTGTGAGAAGAACACACATGCAATGACTCTAGCTGTGGTTCATGGGAAGAACACACATGCAATGACTCAAACTGTGGTTCAGGAAAAGAGCATACATGCGATGACACCGGTGGATCCATGTGTGGTCTATGAGAGGAACACACATCCAATGACACCGGTGGATCCTTACGTGGTTTGTGAGAAGAACACACATGCAATGACAATGGTGATATGTGGTTTGTGAAAAGAACACACATGCAATGACACTGGTGGATCCATATGTGGTCAGTGAAAAGAACACACATGCAATGACACTAGTGATATGTGGTTTGTGAAAATAATAGACATGAAATGACTCTAACTATGGTTAATGAAAAGAGCAGACATGCAATGACACTGGTGGATCCATGTGTGGTTAATGAGAAGAACACGCATGCAATGACACTAGGTGTGGTTCATGATATGGTTTGTGAGAAGAACACACATGCAATGACTCTAGATGTGGTGACACTGGTGTATCCTTATGTGGTTTGTGAGAAGAACACACATGCAAGGACTCTAGCTGTGGTTCATGGAAAGAACACACATCCAATGACTCTAGCTGTGGTTCATGAGAAGAACACACATCCAATGACACTAGTGGATCAATGTGTGGTCTGTGAGAGGATCACACATGCAATGAATCTAACTATGGTTCATGAAAAGCGCAGACATGCAATGACACCGGTGGATCCATGTGTGGTCTGTGGGAGGAACACACATCCAATGACACTGGTGGATCCATATGTGGTTTGTGAGAAGAACACACATGCAATGACACTGGTGGATCCATGTGTGGTTTGTGGGAAGAACACACATACAATGACTCTAGATGTGGTTCATGAAAAGAGCAGACATGCGATGACACCGGTGGATCCATGTGTGGTATATGAGAGGAACACACATCCAATGACACTGGTGGATCCTTACGTGGTTTGTGAGAAGAACACACATGCAATGACACTTGTGATATGGGGTTTGTGAAAAGAACAGACATGCAATGACACTGGTGGATCCATGTGTGGTTAATGAGAAGAACACACATGCAATGACACTGGGTGTGGTTCATGATATGGTTTGTGAGAAGAGCACACATGCAATGACTCTAGCTGTGGTTCATGGGAAGAACACACATGCAATGACTCAAACTGTGGTTCAAGAAAAGAGCATACATGCGATGACACCGGTGGATCCATGTGTGGTCTATGAGAGGAACACACATCCAATGACACCGGTGGATCCTTACGTGGTTTGTGAGAAGAACACACATGCAATGACAATGGTGATATGTGGTTTGTGAAAAGAACACACATGCAATGACACTGGTGGATCCATATGTGGTCAGTGAAAAGAACACACATGCAATGACACTAGTGATATGTGGTTTGTGAAAATAATAGACATGAAATGACTCTAACTATGGTTAATGAAAAGAGCAGACATGCAATGACACTGGTGGATCCATGTGTGGTTAATGAGAAGAACACGCATGCAATGACACTAGGTGTGGTTCATGATATGGTTTCTGAGAAGAACACACATGCAATGACTCTAGCTGTGGTTCATGAGAAGAACACACATGCAATGACACTGGTGTATCCTTATGTGGTTTGTGAGAAGAACACACATGCAAGGACTCTAGCTGTGGTTCATGGAAAGAACACACATCCAATGACTCTAGCTGTGGTTCATGAGAAGAACACACATCCAATGACACTAGTGGATCAATGTGTGGTCTGTGAGAGGATCACACATGCAATGAATCTAACTATGGTTCATGAAAAGAACAGACATGCAATGACACCGGTGGATCCATGTGTGGTCTGTGGGAGGAACACACATCCAATGACACTGGTGGATCCATATGTGGTTTGTGAGAAGAACACACATGCAATGACACTGGTGGATCCATGTGTGGTTTGTGGGAAGAACACACATACAATGACTCTAGATGTGGTTCATGAAAAGAGCAGACATGCGATGACACCGGTGGATCCATCTGTGGTATATGAGAGGAACACACATCCAATGACACTGGTGGATCCTTACGTGGTTTGTGAGAAGAACACACATGCAATGACACTTGTGATATGGGGTTTGTGAAAAGAACAGTGTAACATCCCAAAAATCATGTTTCAAAACTCATTCCTATCATCCTTGCATACTTCATTCATTTAGGGTTTTTCTCAAAATCATTTAGAAACAGAAGTTGTGCTATGATTTCATGTGAGCATATTCAACTCAATTGGCCATCACCCTTTGAGACTTGAAGGTTTAGGAACTTGTTTTCTTGCCTCCATTGTTGGAAAGTGTAGGTGTAGCATTTTAACCCAAGTTTCCAATTTGGAAATAATTTCAAAACCCTATTTCAAACATTTGCAGACTAGGGGCAAAGTCTCGGTTTGTTTTGAAGCCCAAGCTTGACCAAGCCCTAGCAAGGTAACCACATGGTTAATTGACTGATTTTGAAACCTCAGAACCCTACAAAAATCCCCAGAATTGTTTGAATTCAAAAAGGATTTGAATTCATATCAAAATCATTCCAGAAAATAGAATTAGAAAAAGAAAAGAAGCTAACAAAGGAAAAAAGCCGTGCGGCTGAAATCTGGCCCAGCAGTGAAACAGGCCCATCAAGCCCACCCGGGATTTTTCTTTTCCCTCTCTCACGCGCGAGCGCACACACCCAGTCACTGACAGCCAGACCCCACCTTCACCTAGCACACTTCGCTGACGAGCGGGCCCGGTCCATGTCATCCTCGTCTTCCCCAAACCGCGCCTGCGACCACGCTGCCGTCCTTGCCCGTAATGGCGGGCGTAATTGGGCATTAAACATGGCGTTTCTGTCGAGCCTCGGCTATAAGACCCTCATTCGCGAGCATTTTCCCCCAAACACCTCGCTCACTCCGCCACCAGGCTGCTCTCAATCATCCTCGCACCACCGCAGACAGAGCCCTCTCTGGCGATCGATTCCGGTGAGTTCCGAGCTCCCCTCTACCTCTCGTTCTTGCTATCTGGTTCAGTGAGCCTCTGCGCTTCTTTTAACACACTTCGTTTGCCCTCGCATGAACCGTATCTGCGGCAACATCAACGACTGGCCGCCACCGTCTTCTGCACGAACTCCGGCGAGTTCTAGTGGTAAGTCCAGACCGCCCCGAACCTTGTCGTTCATGCTCGCATGATCTCCATGATCTTCTGCATCTGACCACGCCCTTTGTTTGCATCCTAGTGATCTACAACGTCGCCTCCGACCTCGAACGGAACCACCGTTGCCAGATCCAACTCCGGCGAGAAATCTACCGCAACTCTGTGCGCCCCTTGACAAACCAGAGCCACCTTGAGCTTCAGCAGCCTCTTGTGAACCTGGTACGACCCTTCTCCCTCTCGCGGATGACCTGAAACGCATGCGCCGCCGTAGACCGAGCCCTCCGCCGCTCGCTGACACCGCGCGCCGCCAGGACATGGTCGTTTGAACGAGCACCGTTAGATCCAAATCCGAGCGCTAGGATAGATTCACTTAACCCTGAAGCGGTACGCAATCTGGAGCGTACGATCTGTTTAGATCCTGCGGCTGCAGAGCGCGATCCAACCGAAGCGGTATGCGCCAATCACAGCGCGACGCGTGGCTAGGGTTAGATCTAAAAACAGATTTAAAACCAGAAATTTGATCCAAATTCAAATGCTTATAACTTTTGATTGCCACGTTAGAATTTTGCAAACTTTATACCGTTGGATTCAGTGAGACAAGACCTTTCTGAATATCCAATGTGTTTAGCAAATAGTAACCATTAGAATGACTTTATTTGTAGAAACTTGTTTAAGGCTAATTTGAGAATGGTTTTAGTTTAGTAATTTGTTTTAGGGCTAAATTTGTTTAGTGGGCAAACTTGTGACTTGTTTAGTTTCTGTAAACTTGCACTTGATTGGTAGAATTTTCAAAAATCACCACTTAGTAGATTCTTGCATGCATGCATTCATATTATTTTTGTTTGAATATATTTGTGTGTAATTGTGTGCTACAACTTTGTGTGTAGATCTTGCTAGTGATTGTGATTGTGACGAGTGCTACTCTCCACATTACCAAGGCAAGTGATATCTTCATGAATATTCCCTTCCTATATTTTATACTTGCATTAGATATTTTGCTAAGACATGCATGCTACTTTTATCAAAGGATATAATGGGAAATCCTATGTAGATTAGAATGGTAGAGTTATTAGGAAAATTCCCTAAGGATAAGTTGCCATGCCATGCTTAGCCTAGCTACTAGAAAACAAGGGTGGTTTATATATTCACACTATGGAAAAATATTCTAAGTCTGAGGAATTGTGTTTTATTTAACAAAACAACTAAGTTAATGAATCACCTGGGTGGAATGGAAGGAATGGTTTATGTTGAGTGGTTCACAAGGCCATGGACTTGGCTTGTGTATCTCACTTGTGGATGGCCACCCAGGAACCAAGAGATTTGAGATGTCAAATGTTGAGAAGCTTCAAGTGCAACCACTTGGCAATATGGGCTCTGCCATGATCTTAGGTTGCTAGAACTTAGTCTCTTGGACAGTTGGTGGTAGTGGGAATGATAGGTTGGAGAGCGTCCATTTGACTAAGGAAAGGCTTCTGAAGGATCTTGTCTTGGGAAACCAAGTCTTGTGGAAAAAGTGCACCACCTCTGTAGAGTGTAAAACCTAAGTACTTAGCCATGTCCCTGGTAAAGGACAATTTGAGCATCAAGACATGGAAGCTTCAAGAATCTCATCACTCCAATTTCTAAATAAAACTTGTGGGTGAACAAGGGTTAAAAGGATCTTCAGTCTTGGATTGGTAGATGCCCTGAGTGGATCTTTAGTCTTTGATTGGTAGATGCCTTGGGAAAGTTTTATGACAAACAAAACTTAGTGTTTTCAAATGATAAGGAAAAATCTATTTTGAGCAATGCAAGCCTAAGCTCCAACCAGCCAAAATGCATATAGTATTATAGTCCACTTAATATATACTAAGGTATCACTTGCCAATACTATTCCAAAGTATTGACCCTCTGTGGTTGAAGACTTATGTTTATTTACTTATTCCATAAACTCTTGTATTAGGCCTTTGGCCCTGAGTTGTAAAAGACTAGGTTTTATCTCTGGAATGACTGTAATAAACGACCTTTGTATCTGTGTACTTCATCTTAAACTGTGGATGCTAGCATTGATCCAGGGACTAGCATTGCAATCACAGGGATCCTTTTCTTTAATAAGGAGGGACCTTACAGATGGTATCAGAGCACTGTGTTGCCTGTAGGATTATGACCCTAGGATTGGAAACCATTAAGGAAAATTTTTAACTACTTCTACACTTGTCTATTCTTCTCGTAAACTTTTCTAATCATTCTCATTCTCATCTCTATTTGTAGATGAACTCCATCAACGAAGCCGTGAAGAGAGGACCACTCATGACCATGACCTTGGAGTGTGAGACTGAGTTTCCCAAGATTCTCAAGGACCTCATGGAGACCATGGAAGTACATGGTGCAGCTGTGTACAAGGGCTTTCCAGTGATGGAGGATGGAGTGGAGTATTGGTGGGTGCAACTTCACTTGTACAAAAACAAGGAAGACAACCACAAAGAAAGAGGCTTCTGCATGTACACCAACACTTTTATGCACACCACATTCTTTGAGTCAGCAAAAGAAGCATCCTGGAAGACTATCAAAGAACTAAGTGCTAGAGTCAAGTGCAGGATGCTCAACCTCCAAAAAGACTTAGAGAAGGAGAAGGAACATACCCAAGAGTTGGAAGTCACCAACCAAACCTTAAAAGGAGATATTATAGACTTAGTGATAGAAGCATGTGAACAAGATAGGGTGATTGCCACTAGGAACATTGTGTTAGCCACCAAATCCAGTGAAATAGGTTTGTGAACGCACTTCGTTAGTTGGACCACCACCTATCACCTTATTTTCCAAATGATACCTTAAATAAGTTTGAACCTTGGTTGATGTAATGGATTCTTGTATGCATGACTTGTGTGATTTTGTGTTCTATGGATATGTTTGTCTTGTTTGTCTTAAAATTGTGTTGTTCTAACTTTTTCAATCTTATAAATAGATGCCTATTGCCATCAGCACTGTTGAGGAGTTCCAGGTTACCCGTTTTGGTCCTCGTATCATAGAGCTTACTACTTTACTCGATCTCCCTCTTCCCATCATTACGGTGCACCCACTTACCAAGTTTGAGAGGAAGGACCTCTGGGGTTTCAAGGTGAACCAGCCAGGACGCCAGACAGAGCCTACTACGGAGGCCATCGTCTTCAAGCTAATGCACAATGATAGGGAGAGAGGCATGGAGGTTGTCATGCAGGATCTGATAGGACGACTGTTAGGCCGTCACTCCCCACAGGTTAGAGGCACTCACTTCCACGCCTTCGGAAGGCGTGATGATGACGGAGAGTCCATCGACTTTGAGGACGACACGAGGGCCACAGCAGAGCCGATACGCCTGTACCTCCAGGATGTTGAGACTCTGATTAGGCACGTGGATACTGACAGGACCAACGTCATGCTTAGTAATGACGAGCTCCAGGTGCAGCTTCGCAAGAAGGACAAGCTCTTCGCGCAGCAGGACGAGATAGTCAAGGAGATGGAGGCGAAGTTCGAGACCCAAGACCGTAAGTTCAAGAGTCAAGAGAAGCGTGTCCAGGATAGGAACAAGAGGATCTGAGATATGACCGAGGAACTGCAGTCCAAGGACTTCGAGTTAAGCAGCGTGCCAGAGCGGTGATTGAGAGCCGTTCCCAGAAGAGGGCTCTCAAGGCCAAGATCGATTCCTTGACCACTACCATCGAGGAGAACAAGACCGCAATGGAGAACGCAGGTCTTACCTTTGTCGAGGAGGAGATTGATGCTGATGAGTAGACCTGACTACTCAGTTATCTTTATTTACCGTACTTGTTATTTTTGAACTTATTATTGGACCATCCGACATGTGGATGGCTTGCCACTTGTGTGTTTTTACTTTGAGACTTTTGTTATCTGGTTGTTAAGCTTTTATCCTTGTGTTGCATGCTATGTGTTTGCTTGTGCAATGTACTTTGCATAAATCATGTAAGGGTATCTCATTTTTATCTCTATATGAATAAACCACAGATGCCTCCCCGTCGCGCAAAACCCAACCCCAACAACATTACCCCGGAAATGCAACAGATGATGAATGCGCAGACACAGCTTATGCAAATGATGACGACATTCATCCAGAACCAGAACAACAACAACCCCAATAATAACAACAATAACAACAACAACAACAACAACAACAACCCTCCGGGTTTTGATATGCTCACCAGATTTCTGCGTCTGAGGCCAGCTAAGTTTTCAGGAACAAATGATCCCATGGTGGCCAATGATTGGCTACGTTCTGTGAACAAAGACTTAGTGACCGTGGGCTGCACGGATGCTGAAAAAGTCAGGTTCGCAGCACATCTGTTGGAAGGACCAGCCGCCGCATGGTGGGACAACTTCCAAATCACCACACCTATTGATGAGGTGACTTGGGCTATCTTTGAAGATGGCTTTCGCACCACTCATATCTCACCAGGAATGATGAGCCTGAAAAAGAAGGAGTTCCACAACCTGAAGCAGCGCCACCACAGCGTGGCTGAATATATAGAAGAGTTCAACAATCTGGCGCGCTATGCTCCGGATGAGGTGGACACAGATGCCAAAAGGAAGGAGAAGTTTCTGGAAGGCTTGAATGATGAGCTGAATCTGCAGCTGTCTGTGGCATATGTTCCAACTTATCAGTCGCTGTGTGACAAGGCTGTTATTATGGAGAATAAAATGAAGCAAGTAGAGAGTAGAAAGAGGAAATACTCTGACAAGCACAGCTCGGGATCGTCTCATAAACGATCTCACTATGATGATAGTGTCAGCTCAGGATCCCACAAGCATGGAAAATTTAACAAACACCACAACCACAACCGTCATGACAACAAGCATCATTGCAGTCATGACAATGATAAGTACAAGAATCACAAGAGTGGACATAAGAGCCACCATAGTGGAAGTGGAAGTGGAAGTAGAAACCAGCCTAAAACGGACATCAGTCAGGTTGAATGCTTCAAATGCAAGAAGCTGGGGCATTATGCTAATGAATGCCCTGAAAAGAAAGTTGAAGGACCTAACAAGCCCAATCCTTTTCAGAAAGGACAGGTTAACCACATCAATGTGGAGGAGGTCTATGAAGAGCCTAATGTTGTTGCTGGTAAATTCAGACTCAATTCCATCTCAGCATTTGTACTCTTTGATACTGGTGCATCTCATTCATTCATATCCAAAGCATTTGTTGATAGAAATGGGTTTGCATCTGAAAACATTGGGTGTCCAATAAAAGTTAGCTCTCCGGGTGGAGATATGATAGTGAGTCTTGGATGCCGGGATCTAGTCATAGAGATCGGAAAACGTAAGTTTCCAGTAAACCTAATAATCCTAAATTCCCAAGGATTGGATGTGATTTTGGGAATGGATTGGATGGCTAAGTATGAGGGAGTACTAGATTGTGCCAATCGTACAGTTGCACTCACAACCCCTAAAGGTAAGAGGATAAAATTCAAGTCCAATTTTAAATCTAAAGGAAGTAAGCTGAATTCTCTTAAGGGGGTTAGCATGGACACTGTGCCAATTGTATGTGAGTATCCGGATGTCTTTAGGAAGAGTTCAGAATGCCAGAGATAGAGATGTAGAGTTTATAATAGATTTGGTACCAGGTTCTGGACCAAGAGCAAAGAGGCCTTATAAAATGTCAGTTGACGAACTAAAGGAACTCAAGAAACAGCTTGGAGAACAATTGCAGAAAGGATTCATCCAGCCAAGTTCTTCATCTTGGGGAGCTCCAGTTTTGTTCATAGAAAAGAGAGACAGAACTCAAAGATTATGCATAGATTACCGTTCTCTCAACGAGGTAACCATCAAGAACAAATATCCTTTGCCAAGAATCAACGACTTGTTTGATCAGCTAGAAGGAGCTTGTGTGTTCCCGAAGATTGATCTTTGGTCAGGCAATTTTCAACTCAAGATAAGAGAGCAAGACATACCTAAAACAGCATTCACCACAAGGTATGGATTGTATGAGTACACTGTGATGCCTTTTGGTTTAACCAACGCTCCAGCATACTTCATGAATATGATGAACAAAGTGTTCATGGAGTTTCTCGACAAGTTTGTTGTCGTTTTCATCGATGACATCTTAGTCTACTCCAAGAGCAAGGAAGAGCATGAAAGACATCTACGCTTGATACTTGAGAAACTGAGGGAACATAAGCTTTATGCCAAATTCAGCAAGTGTGAGTTTTGGTTAGAAGAAGTGGGATTTCTTGGTCACATTATGACAAAGGATGGTGTAGCAGTTGATCCTGCTAAAGTTTCAGCTGTAACAGAATGGGAATCTCCCAAGAACGTAAAAGAGGTTCGTAGTTTCCTTGGTTTAGCAGGATACTACAGAAGATTCATTGAAAATTTTTCAAAGGTTGCTAAACCAATGACAGAACTGTTAAAGAAAGATAAGAAATTTGCTTGGTCTGAAGGATGTGAACTCAGCTTTCAAGAATTAAAGAAGAGACTTGTGTCAGCACCAGTTCTGTGCCTACCAGATTTGGAAAAGGATTTCCAAGTGTATTGTGATGCTTCGCATCAAGGATTAGGTGCCGTACTTATGCAAGACGGAAAAGTTGTGGCTTATGCCTCGAGACAACTCAAAACTCATGAAGTAAACTATCCTACTCATGATTTAGAGTTAGCCGCGGTTGTCCATGCACTCAAAACATGGAGACACTACCTTTTGGGAAAACATTGTGAAGTATTCACCGATCATAAGAGTTTGAAGTATATCTTCACCCAGAAGGAAATCAACATGAGACAGAGGAGATGGCTAGAACTTATCAAGGATTACGACTTGAGTTTGCAATACCACCCCGGTAAAGCAAATGTAGTAGCAGATGCTCTAAGTCGTAAGGCGTTTGTAAATGGCCTTACCAGAGGTGAATTGCCAGATGACTTGTGTAAGCAATTCAAGGAACTCAGATTGGAGATTGTGCCAGAAGGACATCTCATGTCTTTGGATGTTCAACCCACTCTGTTGGATAAGATTAAAGAAGCCCAAAAGACGGATAAAGAAATCGAAGAGATTAGGGAAAGGATTAGCCAAGGGAAGGCTAAAAGTTTCCATATGGACGAACAAGGTACTTTATGGCACGGGAAACGTATTTGTGTTCCACAAGATCCGGAATTGCGAAAACTGATCCTACAAGAAGCCCATAACTCTCCGTATTCTATTCACCCGGGAAACACCAAAATGTACATGGATATGAAAGAAAGATTTTGGTGGAACAATCTCAAAAGGGACATCGCCGAACACATTGCTTTGTGTGATGTGTGTAGTAGAGTGAAAGCAGAACATCAGAAACCAGCAGGTTTGCTTCAACCAATGCCTATTCCTGAATGGAAGTGGGAAAATATTGGTATGGATTTCATTACCGGATTACCAAGGACTAGGTCAGGGTATGATTCTATATGGGTAGTAGTGGATCGCCTAACTAAAGTGGCTCATTTTATACCCGTAAAGACAACTTATACCAGTGCAAAGTTACCCAGAATTTACATGAGCAGAATTGTATGCCTTCATGGTGTGCCTAAGAATATTGTGTCTGATAGAGGAACTCAGTTCACTTCTCATTTTTGGAGACAGCTTCATGAATCTCTAGGAACGAGGTTGGAATTCAGCACAGCTTTTCATCCTCAAACGGATGGACAAACAGAAAGGATTAATCAAATTCTTGAAGACATGTTGAGGGCATGTGCCCTAGACTATGGAGCAAGTTGGGATGAAAGTCTGCCTTACGTAGAGTTCTCTTACAACAACAGTCACCAATCTAGTATTGGGATGGCACCATTTGAGTTTCTTTACGGAAGAAAGTGTACCACCCCATTGCTATGGAATGGTGTGGGAGAAAGAAGTTTGTTTGGACCAGATCTTATCAAAGACGCCGAAGAAAAGGTCAAATTGGTTAGGGACAGGTTGAAAATAGCACAGTCTCGACAGAAAAGCTACGCAGATTCTAAGCGTAGAGAAGTCACCTACGAGGTTGGGGATAGAGCTTATCTTAGAGTATCACCACTTCGTGGAGTAAAAAGATTTGGAGTCAAAGGAAAGTTGGCACCAAGATATGTTGGACCATTTAACATTCTAAGTCGCAAGGGAGAAGTTGCGTATGAAATTGAACTGCCAGCATCTTTATCAGCAGTCCATAATGTTTTTCATGTGAGTCAGCTTAAGAAATGTCACCCAGAAATGGAAGAATCATCTTTGAAGGATACCATACCTTTGGAGGAAGTTCAACTAGAAAGTGATCTCACCTATGAAGAAAAGCCTGTCAAAATTCTTGAGACCACAGAAAGAGTCACAAGGACAAAAACTATCAAGTTTTGCAAGGTGCAATGGAACCATCATTCCGAAGAAGAAGCAACATGGGAAAGAGAAGATGATCTTCGGAAAGACCACCCACACCTATTTGCTAGCCAATCCGAATCTCGAGGACGAGATTCATCTTAAGGGGGTTAGATTTGTAACATCCCAAAAATCATGTTTCAAAACTCATTCCTATCATCCTTGCATACTTCATTCATTTAGGGGTTTTCTCAAAATCATTTAGAAACAGAAGTTGTGCTATGATTTCATGTGAGCATATTCAACTCAATTGGCCATCACCCTTTGAGACTTGAAGGTTTAGGAACTTGTTTGCTTGCCTCCATTGTTGGAAAGTGTAGGTGTAGCATTTTAACCCAAGTTTCCAATTTAGAAATAATTTCAAAACCCTATTTCAAACATTTGCAGACTAGGGGCAAAGTCTCGGTTTGTTTTGAAGCCCAAGCTTGACCAAGCCCTAGCAAGGTAACCACATGGTTAATTGACTGATTTTGAAACCTCAGAACCCTACAAAAATCCCCAGAATTGTTTGAATTCAAAAAGGATTTGAATTCATATCAAAATCATTCCAGAAAATAGAATTAGAAAAAGAAAAGAAGCTAACAAAGGAAAAAGGCCGCGCGGCTGAAATCTCGCCCAGCAGTGAAACAGGCCCATCAAGCCCACCCGGGATTTTTCTTTTCCCTCTCTCACGCGCGAGCGCACATACCCAGTCACTGACAGCCAGACCCCACCTTCACCTAGCACACTTCGCTGACGTGCGGGCCCGGTCCACGTCATCCTCGTCTTCCCCAAACCCGCCTGCGACCACGTCGCTGCTGCAGTCACTGCCGGTAATGGCGCGGCGTAATTGGGCATTAAACCGCGAGCATTTCCTGTCGAGCCTCTGGCTATAAGACCCTCTCTGCCTCGCGAGCATTTTCCCCCAAACACCTCGCTCACTCCGCCACTAGGCTGCTCTCAATCATCCTCGCACCGCCGCAGACAGAGCCCTCTCCGGCGATCGATTCCGGTGAGTTCCGAGCTCCCCTCTACCTCTCGTTCTTGCTATCTGGTTCAGTGAGCCTCTGCGCTTCTTTTAACACACTTCGTTTGCCCTCGCATGAACCGTAGCTCCGGCAACATCGACGACTGGCCGCCACCGTCTTCTGCACGAACTCCGGCGAGTTCTAGTGGTAAGTCCAGACCGCCCCGAACCTTGTCGTTCACGCTCGCATGATCTCCATGATCTTCTGCATCTGACCACGCCCTTTGTTTGCATCCTAGTGATCTACAACGTCACCTCCGACCTCGAACGAAACCGCCGTTGCCAGATCCAACTCCGGCGAGAAATCTATCGCAACTCTGTGCGCCCCTTGACAAACCAGAGCCACCTTGAGCTTCAGCAACCTCTTGCGAACCTGGTATGACCCTTCTCCCTCTCGCGGACGACCTGAAATGCAAGCGCCGCCATAGACCGAGCGCTCCGCCGCTCGCTGACACCGCGCGCCGCCAGGACAATGGTCGTTTCAACAAGCACCGTTAGATCCAAATCCGAGCGCTAGGATAGATTCACTTAACCCCGAAGCGGTACGCAATCTGGAGCGTACGATCTGTTTAGATCCTGCGGCTGCAGAGCGCGATCCAACCGAAGCGGTATGCGCCAATCACAGTGCGACGCGTGGCTAGGGTTAGATCTAAAAACAGATTTAAAACCAGAAATTTGATCCAAATTCAAATGCTTATAACTTTTGATTGCCACGTTAGAATTTTGCAAACTTTATACCGTTGGATTCAGTGAGACAAGACCTTTCTGAATATCCAATGTGTTTAGCAAATAGTAACCATTAGAATGACTTTATTTGTAGAAACTTGTTTAAGGCTAATTTGAGAATGGTTTTAGTTTAGTAATTTGTTTTAGGGCTAAATTTGTTTAGTGGGCAAACTTGTGACTTGTTTAGTTTCTGTAAACTTGCACTTGATTGGTAGAATTTTCAAAAATCACCACTTAGTAGATTCTTGCAGGCATGCATTCATATTATTTTTGTTTGAATATATTTGTGTGTAATTATGTGCTACAACTTTGTGTGTAGATCTTGCTAGTGATTGTGATTATGACGAGTGCTACTCTCCACATTACCAAGGCAAGTGATATCTTCATGAATATTCCCTTCCTATATTTTATACTTGCATTAGATATTTTGCTAAGACATGCATGCTACTTTTGTCAAAGGATATAATGGGAAATCCTATGTAGATTAGAATGGTAGAGTTATTAGGAAAATTCCCTAAGGATAAGTTGCCATGCCATGCTTAGCCTAGCTACTAGAAAACAAGGGTGGTTTATATATTCACACTATGGAAAAATATTCTAAGTCTGAGGACTTGTGTTTTATTTAACAAAACAACTAAGTTAATCAATCACCTGGGTGGAATGGAAGGAATGGTTTATGTTGAGTGGTTCACAAGGCCATGGACTTGGCTTGTGTATCTCACTTGTGGATGGCCACCCAGGAACCAAGAGATTTGAGATGTCAAATGTTGAGAAGCTTCAAGTGCAACCACTTGGCAATATGGGCTCTGCCATGATCTTAGGTTGCTAGAACTTAGTCTCTTGGACAGTTGGTGGTAGTGGGAATGATAGGTTGGAGCGCGTCCATTTGACTAAGGAAAGGCTTCTGAAGGATCTTGTCTTGGGAAACCAAGTCTTGTGGGAAAAGTGCACCACCTCTGCAGAGTGTAAAACCTAAGTACTTAGCCATGTCCCTGGTAAAGGACAATTTGAGCATCAAGACATGGAAGCTTCAAGAATCTCATCACTCCAATTTCTAAATAAAACTTGTGGGTGAACAAGGGTTAAAAGGATCTTCAGTCTTGGATTGGTAGATGCCCTGAGTGGATCTTTAGTCTTTGATTGGTAGATGCCTTGGGAAAGTTTTATGCCAAACAAAACTTAGTGTTTTCAAATGATAAGGAAAAATCTATTTTGAGCAATGCAAGCCTAAGCTCCACCCAGCCAAAATGCATATAGTATTATAGTGCACTTAATATATACTAAGGTATCACTTGCCAATACTATTCCAAAGTATTGACCCTCTGTGGTTGTAACTTGTAATGTTGCAGGTTACTCCGATGATGAATAGGAGTCATGAGTCTACACTCAACATGCTTGCCTGTGGCACATGAAGATGAAGACTTATGTTTATTTACTTATTCCATAAACTCTTGTATTAGGCCTTTAGCCCTGAGTTGTAAAAGACTAGGTTTTATCTCTGGAATGACTGTAATAAACGACCTTTGTATCTGTGTACTTCATCTTAAACTGTGGATGCTAGCATTGATCCAGGGACTAGCATTGCAATCACAGGGATCCTTTTCTTTAATAAGGAGGGATCTTACAAACAGACATGCAATGACTCTAACTTTGGTTAATGAAAAGAGCAGACATGCAATGACACTGGTGGATCCATGTGTGGTTAATGAGAAGAACACACATGCAATGACTCTAGCTGTGGTTCATGAGAAGAACACACATGCAATGACACTGGTGTATCCTTTTGTGGTCTGTGAGAAGAACACACATGCAAGGACTCTAGCTGTGGTTCATGGAAAGAACACACATCTAATGACTCTAGCTATGGTTCATGAGAAGAACACACATCCAATGACACTGGTGGATCCATGTGTGGTCTGTGAGAGGCTCACACATGCGATGAATCTAACTGTGGTTCATGAAAAGAGCAGACATGCAATGACACCGGTGGATCCATGTGTGGTCTGTGGGAGGAACACACATACAATGACACTGGTGGATCCATATGTGGTTTGTGAGAAGAACACACATGGAATGACACTAGTGGATCCATGTGTGGTCTATGGGAAGAACACACATGCAATGACTCTAGATGTGGTTCATGAAAAGTGTAGACATGCGATGACACCGGTGGATCCATGCGTGGTCTATGAGAGGAACACACATCCAATGACACCGGTGGATCCTTACGTGGTTTGTGAGAAGAACACACATGCAATGACACTGGTGATATGTGGTCTATGAAAAGAACACACATGCAATGACACTGGTGGATCCATGTGTGGTATGTGGGAAGAACACACATGCAATGACACTGGTGATATTTTGTTTGTGAAAAGAACAGATATGCAATGACTCTAACGGTGGTTCATGAAAAGAGCAGACATGCAATGACACTAGTGGATCCATGTGTGGTTAATGAGAAGAACACACATGCAATGACACTGGGTGTGGTTCATGATATGGTTTGTGAGAAGAACACACATGCAATGACTCTAGCTGTGGTTCATGGGAAGAACACACATGCAATGACTCAAACTGTGGTTCATGAAAAGAGCATACATGCGATGACACCGGTGGATCCATGTGTGGTCTATGAGAGGAACACACATCCAATGACACCGGTGGATCCTTACGTTGTTTGTGAGAAGAACACAGATGCAATGACAATGGTGATATGTGGTTTGTGAAAAGAACACACATGCAATGACACTGGTGGATCCATATGTGGTCAGTGAAAAGAACACACATGCAATGACACTAGTGATATGTGGTTTGTGAAAATAACAGACATTAAATGACTCTAACTATGGTTAATGAAAAGAGCAGACATGCAATGACACTGGTGGATCCATGTGTGGTTAATGAGAAGAACACACATGCAATGACACTAGGTGTGGTTCATGATGTGGTTTGTGAGAAGAACACACATGCAATGACTCTAGCTGTGGTTCATGAGAAGAACACAAATGCAATGACACTGGTGTATCCTTATGTGGTTTGTGAGAAGAACACACATGCAAGGACTCTAGCTGTGGTTCATGGAAAGAACACACATCCAATGACTCTAGCTGTGGTTCATGAGAAGAACACATTTCCAATGACACTAGTGGATCAATGTGTGGTTTGTGAGAGGATCACAATGCAATGAATCTAACTATGGTTCATGAAAAGCGCAGACATGCAATGACACCGGTGGATCCATGTGTGGTCTGTGGGAGGAACACACATCCAATGACACTGGTGGATCCATATGTGGTTAGTGAGAAGAACACACATGCAATGACACTGGTGGATCCATGTGTGGTTTGTGGGAAGAAAACACATACAATGACTCTAGATGTGGTTCATGAAAAGAGCAGACATGCGATGACACCGGTGGATCCATGTGTGGTATATGAGAGGAACACACATCCAATGACACCGGTGGATCCTTACGTGGTTTGTGAGAAGAACACACATGCAATGACACTTGTGATATGGGGTTTGTGAAAAGAACAGACTTGCAATGACTCTAACTTTGGTTAATGAAAAGAGCAGACATGCAATGACACTGGTGGATCCATGTGTGGTTAATGAGAAGAATAGACATGCAATGACCCTAGTTGTGGTTCATGGGAAGAACACACATGCAATGACACTGGTGTATCCTTATGTGGTTTGTGAGAAGAACACACATGCAAGGACTCTAGCTGTGGTTCATGGAAAGAACACACATCTAATGACTCTAGCTATGGTTCATGAGAAGAACACACATCCAATGACACTGGTGGATCCATGTGTGGTCTGTGAGAGGATCACACATGCAATGAATCTAACTGTGGTTCATGAAAAGAGCAGACATGCAATGACACCGGTGGATCCGTGTGTGGTCTGTGGGAGGAACACACATACAATGACACTGGTGGATCCATATGTGGTTTGTGAGAAGAACACACATGAAATGACACTGGTGGATCCATGTGTGGTCTATGGGTAAAACACACATGCAATGACTCTAGATGTGGTTCATGAAAAGTGCAGACATGCGATGACACCGGTGGATCCATGTGTAGTCTATGAGAGGAACACACATCCAATGACACCGGTGGATCCTTACGTGGTTTGTGAGAAGAACACGCATGCAATGACACTGGTGATATGTGGTCTGTGAAAAGAACACACATGCAATGACACTGATGGATCCATATGTGGTTTGTGAGAAGGACACACATGCAATGACACTGGTGGATCCATGTGTGGTATGTGGGAAGAACACACATGCAATGACACTGGTGATATTTGGTTTGTGAAAAGAACAGACATGCAATGACTCTAACTGTGGTTCATGAAAAGAGCAGACATGCAATGACACTGGTGGATCCATGTGTGGTTAATGAGAAGAACAGACATGCAATGACACTGGGTGTGGTTCATGATATGGTTTGTGAGAAGAATAAACATGCAATGACTCTAGCTGTGGTTCATGGGAAGAACACACATGCAATGACAATAACTGTGGTTCACGAAAAGAGCAGACATGCGATGAGACCGGTGGATCCATGTGTGGTCTATGAGAGGATCACACATCCAATGACACCGGTGGATCCTTACGTGGTTTGTGAGAAGAACACACATGCAATTACACTGGTGATATGTGGTCTGTGAAAAGAGCACACATGCAATGACATTGGTGGATCCATATGTGGTTTGTGAGAAGGACACACATGCAATGACACTGGTGGATCCATGTGCGGTTCATGGGAAGAACACACATGCAATAACACTGGTGATATGTGGTTTGTGAAAAGAACAGACATGCAATGACTCTAACTATGGTTAATAAAAAGAGCAGACATGCAATGACACTAGTGGATCCATGTGTGGTTAATGAGAAGAACACACATGCAATGACACTAGGTGTGGTTCATGATATGGTTTGTGAGAAGAACACACATGCAATGACTCTAGCTGTGGTTCATGAGAAGAACACACATGCAATGACACTGGTGTATCCTTATGTGGTTTGTGAGAAGAACACACATGCAAGGACACTAGCTGTGGTTCATGGAAAGAACACACATCCAATGACTCTAGCTGTGGTTCATGAGAAGAACACACATCCAATGACACTGGTGGATCAATGTGTGGTCTGTGAGAGGATCACACATGCAATGAATCTAACTAAGGTTCATGAAAAGAGAAGACATGAAATGACACCGGTGGATCCATGTGTAGTCTGTGGGAGGAACACACATCCAATGACACTGGTGGATCCATATGTGGTTTGTGAGAAGAACACACATGCAATGACACTGGTGGATCCATGTGTGGTTTGTGGGAAGAACACACATGCAATGACTCTAGATGTGGTTCATGAAAAGAGCAGACATGCGATGACACCGGTGGATCCATGTGTGGTATATGAGAGGAACACACATCCAATGACACCGGTGGATCCTTACGTGGTTTGTGAGAAGAACACACATGCAATGACACTTGTGATATGTGGTCTGTGAAAAGAACACACATGCAATGACACTGGTGGATCCATATATAGTTTGTGAGAAGGACACACATGCAATGACACTGGTGGATCCATGTGCGGTTCATGGGAAGAACACACATGCAGTGACACTGGTGATATGTGGTTTGTGAAATGAACAGACATGCAATGACTCTAACTATGGTTAATGAAAAGAGCAGACATGTAATGACACTGGTGGATCCATGTGTGGTTAATGAGAAGAACACACATGCAATGACACTAGGTGTGGTTCATGATGTGGTTTGTGAGAAGAACACACATGCAATGACTCTAGCTGTGGTTCATGAGAAGAACACAAATGCAATGACACTGGTGTATCCTTATGTGGTTTGTGAGAAGAACACACATGCAAGGACTCTAGCTGTGGTTCATGGAAAGAACACACATCCAATGACTCTAGTTGTGGTTCATGAGAAGAACACATTTCCAATGACACTAGTGGATCAATGTGTGGTCTGTGAGAGGATCACAATGCAATGAATCTAACTATGGTTCATGAAAAGCGCAGACATGCAATGACACCGGTGGATCCATGTGTGGTCTGTGGGAGGAACACACATCCAATGACACTGGTGGATCCATATGTGGTTAGTGAGAAGAACACACATGCAATGACACTGGTGGATCCATGTGTGGTTTGTGGGAAGAAAACACATACAATGACTCTAGATGTGGTTCATGAAAAGAGCAGACATGCGATGACACCGGTGGATCCATGTGTGGTATATGAGAGGAACACACATCCAATGACACCGGTGGATCCTTACGTGGTTTGTGAGAAGAACACACATGCAATGACACTTATGATATGGGGTTTGTGAAAAGAACAGACTTGCAATGACTCTAACTTTGGTTAATGAAAAGAGCAGACATGCAATGACACTGGTGGATCCATGTGTGGTTAATGAGAAGAACATACATGCAATGACCCTAGTTGTGGTTCATGAGAAGAACACACATGCAATGACACTGGTGTATCCTTATGTGGTTTGTGAGAAGAACACACATGCAAGGACTCTAGCTGTGGTTCATGGAAAGAACACACATCTAATGACTCTAGCTATGGTTCATGAGAAGAACACACATCCAATGACACTGGTGGATCCATGTGTGGTCTGTGAGAGGATCACACATGCAATGAATCTAACTGTGGTTCATGAAAAGAGCAGACATGCAATGACACCGGTGGATCCGTGTGTGGTCTGTGGGAGGAACACACATACAATGACACTGGTGGATCCATATGTGGTTTGTGAGAAGAACACACATGAAATGACACTGGTGGATCCATGTGTGGTCTATGGGTAAAACACACATGCAATGACTCTAGATGTGGTTCATGAAAAGTGCAGACATGCGATGACACCGGTGGATCCATGTGTAGTCTATGAGAGGAACACACATCCAATGACACCGGTGGATCCTTACGTGGTTTGTGAGAAGAACACGCATGCAATGACACTGGTGATATGTGGTCTGTGAAAAGAACACACATGCAATGACACTGATGGATCCATATGTGGTTTGTGAGAAGGACACACATGCAATGACACTGGTGGATCCATGTGTGGTATGTGGGAAGAACACACATGCAATGACACTGGTGATATTTGGTTTGTGAAAAGAACAGACATGCAATGACTCTAACTGTGGTTCATGAAAAGAGCAGACATGCAATGACACTGGTGGATCCATGTGTGGTTAATGAGAAGAACAGACATGCAATGACACTGGGTGTGGTTCATGATATGGTTTGTGAGAAGAACAAACATGCAATGACTCTAGCTGTGGTTCATGAGAAGAACACACATGCAATGACAATAACTGTGGTTCACGAAAAGAGCAGACATGCGATGAGACCGGTGGATCCATGTGTGGTCTATGAGAGGATCACACATCCAATGACACCGGTGGATCCTTACGTGGTTTGTGAGAAGAACACACATGCAATTACACTGGTGATATGTGGTCTGTGAAAAGAACACACATGCAATGACATTGGTGGATCCATATGTGGTTTGTGAGAAGGACACACATGCAATGACACTGGTGGATCCATGTGCGGTTCATGGGAAGAACACACATGCAATAACACTGGTGATATGTGGTTTGTGAAAAGAACAGACATGCAATGACTCTAACTATGGTTAATAAAAAGAGCAGACATGCAATGACACTAGTGGATCCATGTGTGGTTAATGAGAAGAACACACATGCAATGACACTAGGTGTGGTTCATGATATGGTTTGTGAGAAGAACACACATGCAATGACTCTAGCTGTGGTTCATGAGAAGAACACACATGCAATGACACTGGTGTATCCTTATGTGGTTTGTGAGAAGAACACACATGCAAGGACACTAGCTGTGGTTCATGGAAAGAACACACATCCAATGACTCTAGCTGTGGTTCATGAGAAGAACACACATCCAATGACACTGGTGGATCAATGTATGGTCTGTGAGAGGATCACACATGCAATGAATCTAACTATGGTTCATGAAAAGAGCAGACATGAAATGACACCGGTGGATCCATATGTAGTCTCTGGGAGGAACACACATCCAATGACACTGGTGGATCCATATGTGGTTTGTGAGAAGAACACACATGCAATGACACTGGTGGATCCATGTGTGGTTTGTGGGAAGAACACACATGCAATGACTCTAGATTTTGTTCATGAAAAGAGCAGACATGCGATGACACCGGTGGATCCATGTGTGGTATATGAGAGGAACACACATCCAATGACACCGGTGGATCCTTACGTGGTTTGTGAGAAGAACACACATGCAATGACACTTGTGATATGTGGTCTGTGAAAAGAACACACATGCAATGACACTGGTGGATCCATATGTAGTTTGTGAGAAGGACACACATGCAATTACACTGGTGGATCCATGTGCGGTTCATGGGAAGAACACACATGCAGTGACACTGGTGATATGTGGTTTGTGAAATGAACAGACATGCAATGACTCTAACTATGGTTAATGAAAAGAGCAGACATGTAATGACACTGGTGGATCCATGTGTGGTTAATGAGAAGAACACACATGCAATGACACTAGGTGTGGTTCATGATGTGGTTTGTGAGAAGAACACACATGCAATGACTCTAGCTGTGGTTCATGAGAAGAACACAAATGCAATGACACTGGTGTATCCTTATGTGGTTTGTGAGAAGAACACACATGCAAGGACTCTAGCTGTGGTTCATGGAAAGAACACACATCCAATGACTCTAGCTGTGGTTCATGAGAAGAACACATTTCCAATGACACTAGTGGATCAATGTGTGGTCTGTGAGAGGATCACAATGCAATGAATCTAACTATGGTTCATGAAAAGCGCAGACATGCAATGACACCGGTGGATCCATGTGTGGTCTGTGGGAGGAACACACATCCAATGACACTGGTGGATCCATATGTGGTTAGTGAGAAGAACACACATGCAATGACACTGGTGGATCCATGTGTGGTTTGTGGGAAGAAAACACATACAATGACTCTAGATGTGGTTCATGAAAAGAGCAGACATGCGATGACACCGGTGGATCCATGTGTGGTATATGAGAGGAACACACATCCAATGACACCGGTGGATCCTTACGTGGTTTGTGAGAAGAACACACATGCAATGACACTTATGATATGGGGTTTGTGAAAAGACTTGCAATGACTCTAACTTTGGTTAATGAAAAGAGACATGCAATGACACTGGTGGATCCATGTGTGGTTAATGAGAAGAACATACATGCAATGACCCTAGTTGTGGTTCATGAGAAGAACACACATGCAATGACACTGGTGTATCCTTATGTGGTTTGTGAGAAGAACACACATGCAAGGACTCTAGCTGTGGTTCATGGAAAGAACACACATCTAATGACTCTAGCTATGGTTCATGAGAAGAACACACATCCAATGACACTGGTGGATCCATGTGTGGTCTGTGAGAGGATCACACATGCAATGAATCTAACTGTGGTTCATGAAAAGAGCAGACATGCAATGACACAGGTGGATACGTGTGGTCTGTGGGAGGAACACACATACAATGACACTGGTGGATCCATATGTGGTTTGTGAGAAGAACACACATGAAATGACACTGGTGGATCCATGTGTGGTCTATGGGTAAAACACACATGCAATGACTCTAGATGTGGTTCATGAAAAGTGCAGACATGCGATGACACCGGTGGATCCATGTGTAGTCTATGAGAGGAACACACATCCAATGACACCGGTGGATCCATACGTGGTTTGTGAGAAGAACACGCATGCAATGACACTGGTGATATGTGGTCTGTGAAAAGAACACACATGCAATGACACTGATGGATCCATATGTGGTTTGTGAGAAGGACACACATGCAATGACACTGGTGGATCCATGTGTGGTATGTGGGAAGAACACACATGCAATGACACTGGTGATATTTGGTTTGTGAAAAGAACAGACATGCAATGACTCTAATTGTGGTTCATGAAAAGAGCAGACATGCAATGACACTGGTGGATCCATGTGTGGTTAATGAGAAGAACAGACATGCAATGACACTGGGTGTGGTTCATGATATGGTTTGTGAGAAGAACAAACATGCAATGACTCTAGCTGTGGTTCATGGGAAGAACACACATGCAATGACAATAACTGTGGTTCACGAAAAGAGCAGACATGCGATGAGACCGGTGGATCCATGTGTGGTCTATGAGAGGATCACACATCCAATGACACCGGTGGATCCTTACGTGGGTTGTGAGAAGAACACACATGCAATGACACTGGTGATATGTGGTCTGTGAAAAGAACACACATGCAATGACATTGGTGGATCCATATGTGGTTTGTGAGAAGGACACACATGCAATGACACTGGTGGATCCATGTGCGGTTCATGGGAAGAACACACATGCAATAACACTGGTGATATGTGGTTTGTGAAAAGAACAGACATGCAATGACTCTAACTATGGTTAATAAAAAGAGCAGACATGCAATGACACTAGTGGATCCATGTGTGGTTAATGAGAAGAACACACATGCAATGACACTAGGTGTGGTTCATGATATGGTTTGTGAGAAGAACACACATGCAATGACTCTAGCTGTGGTTCATGAGAAGAACACACATGCAATGACACTGGTGTACCCTTATGTGGTTTGTGAGAAGAACACACATGCAAGGACACTAGCTGTGGTTCATGGAAAGAACACACATCCAATGACTCTAGCTGTGGTTTATGAGAAGAACACACATCCAATGACACTGGTGGATCAATGTGTGGTCTGTGAGAGGATCACACATGCAATGAATCTAACTATGGTTCATGAAAAGAGCATATGAATGACACGGTGGATCCATGTGTAACGTGGGGAGGAACACACATCCAATGACACTGGTGGATCCATATGTGGTTTGTGAGAAGAACACACATGCAATGACACTGGTGGATCCATGTGTGGTTTGTGGGAAGAACACACATGCAATGACTCTAGATGTGGTTCATGAAAAGAGCAGACATGCGATGACACCGGTGGATCCATGTGTGGTATATGAGAGGAACACACATCCAATGACACCGGTGGATCCTTACGTGGTTTGTGAGAAGAACACACATGCAATGACACTTGTGATATGTGGTCTGTGAAAAGAACACACATGCAATGACACTGGTGGATCCATATGTAGTTTGTGAGAAGGACACACATGCAATGACACTGGTGGATCCATGTGCGGTTCATGGGAAGAACACACATGCAGTGACACTGGTGATATGTGGTTTGTGAAATGAACAGACATGCAATGACTCTAACTATAGTTAATGAAAAGAGCAGACATGTAATGACACTGGTGGATCCATGTGTGGTTAATGAGAAGAACACACATGCAATGACACTGGGTGTGGTTCATGATATGGTTTGTGAGAAGAACACACATGCAATGTCTCTAGTTGTGGTTCATGGGAAGAACACACATGCAATGATTCTGGTGTATCCTTATGTGGTTTTTGAGAAGAGGAGACATGCAAGGACTCTAGTTGTGTTCATGGAAAGAACACACATCCAATGACTCTAGCTGTGGTTCATGAGAAGAACACACATCCAATCACACTGGTGGATCCATGTGTGGTCTTTGAGAGGATCACACACGCAATGAATCTAACTGTGGTTCATGAAAAGAGCAGACATGCAATGACACCGGTGAATCCATGTGTGGTATATGGGAGGAACACACATCCAATGACACTGCTGGATCCATATGTGGTTTGTGAGAAGAACACACATGCAATGACACTAATGGAGCCATGTGTGGTCTGTGGGAAGAACACACATGCAATGACTCTAGATGTGGTTCATGAAAAGAGCACACATGCGATGCCACCAGTGGATCCATGTGTGGTCTATGAGAGGAACACACATCCAATGACACCGGTGGATCCTTATGTGGTTTGTGAGAAGAACACACATGCAATGACACTGGTGGATCCATGTGGTCTGTGAAAAGAACACACATGCAATGACACTGGTGGATCCATATGTGGTTTGTGGGAAGGACACACATGCAATGACACTGGTGGATCCATGTGTGGTCTGTGGGAAGCACACACATGCAATGACACTGGTGATATCTGGTTTGTGAAAAGAACAGACATGCAATGACTCTAACTGTGGTTAATGAAAAGAGTAGACATGCAATGACACTGGTGGATCCATGTGTGGTTAATGGGAAGAACACACATGCAATGACACTGGGTGTGGTTCATGATATGGTTTGTGAGAAGAACACACATGCAATGACCCTGGTGTATCCTTATGTGGTTTGTCATAAGAACGCACATGCAAGGACTCTAGCTGTGGTTCATGGAAAGAACACACATCCAATGACTCTAGCTGTGGTTCATGAGAACAACACACATCCAATGACACTGGTGGATCCATGTGTGGTTTATGAGAGGATCACACATGCAATGAATCTAACTATGGTTCATGAAAAGAGCAGCCATGCAATGACACCGGTGGATCCATGTGTGGTCTGTGGGAGGAACACACCTCCAATGACACTGCTGGATCCATATGTGGTTTTTGAGAAGAACACACATGCAATGACACTGGTGGATCCATGTGTGGTCTGTGGGAGGAACACACATCCAATGAAACTGCTGGATCCATATGTGGTTTGTAAGAAGAACACACATGCAATGACACTAGTGGAGCCATGTGTGGTTTGTGGGAAGAACACACATGCAATGACTCTAGATGTGGTTCATGAAAAGAGAAGACATGCGATGACACCGGTGGATCCATGTGTGGTGTATGAGAGGAACACACATCCAATGACACAGGTAGATCCTTACGTGGTTTGTGAGAAGAACACACATGCAATGACACTGGTGATATATGGTCTGTGAAAAGAACACGCATGCAATGACACTGGTGGATCCATATGTGGTTTGTGAGATGGACACACATACAATGACACTGGTGGATCCATGTGCGGTTCATGGGAAGAACACACATGCAATGTCACATCCCAAGATTTTCCAAATCTTGTAATGTGAAAAATAAATAAACAAAAAATTTTTTTGTTGAAAATCAGGGTGAAAAGAAAATTTTTGTTTCTAAAAGGAAACTTAAAATCCCATCTTGAACAAACTTTGGTTAAAGTTTGAATTCAACAAATCCAAATCAAGAGAAATGCATTCCTCAATGAATGTATCTGGAAATTTGAACATTTGGAAAATAAATCCAAAACCCTAAACCCTAATGGAATAAAATCATTTTCCAAGGTATCTCCAAATCCATGGATTTGATCCATATCAAAATTGATCAACAAACATTCACAAAGGATCAAGAATGACAAATGGAAATATTATAAGATCATATATATTGGTTTCACTCAAATTGGAACCATAAATAAAATTTTATGAATATAATAAGATAAGGAAATTGAATTTCCAAAGCTAATAAAGCCCTTACCAAAAACCCATACCAATTGGTGAACAAATAATCCTAAAGGGATTTAAAAAGATAAATATTTAATAAAGGGAAAATAAAAGTATTTTATTACTACTTTGAAATCTTTTTATAAAAGGTTTTGGTTCTCAAAATGAAAATAAATATTTTAAATAAAGATTATTTTATAAAGCCAAATTAAACCTTGGCCAAGACTTTGAAACAAAAGGTTTTGCTTTGATTAAAAATAGTAGAGGTTTATTTAAAATAAAATAAAAAGGATTTAAATATCCAAGTTTTATTAATAAAGGTTTTACTATTTCCAAAACATCAAAACTTATTTATTTATTTAAAATAAGTTTTTCAAGTATTTTATATTCTCAAAATAAAACCTACTGAAGTGTTTTGGTTTTATTCTAGATTTCAAAATAAAGATTGAAATAAAACCAATCCTATTTGATTTATTAACTAAGGTCCATTTTATTTAATTATTAATGGACCCTAAAGTAAAACATTATTTTGTTTTAAACAAGATTTCCAAATATCTTTTATTTTCAAATAAAACCTACTGATTTGGTTTTGAAAATATTTGGTTTTCAAATGGAGTTTTTATTAAATAAATCAAACCCTATTTGATTAAATAACTAAAGGGCTATTTTATTTAAATATTAAATAGATCCTAAAATGAATAAAAATATTATTTTATTTTGAGATTTGGTTTATGTTGATAAACAGAACCAAGTTCAAAGTTGTGAAGTTTGGTGATTGTTTGAATCAATTTGAATGTTGTTTGATAGTTTGAAATTCAAAACAGAAATTAGATTTAGAAAAAGAAAAATGTTTCAGACAGAAAAAAATAGTGCAAAGGACCCAGCCCATTAAGCCCAGTACCAGCCCAGCCTTCACTCCCCGAAAGAAAACGTTTCACACCTCGTATCTGACCCGCGTAGAAGCTGACCAGTGGACCCTACCCTCCTTTCTTTTCCCACTGACCGACCGACCCCACTTTCCACTATTCTTCGTCCACCCCGCGTGACCAGTTCTTTCCCCCCCCTCGTCGCCGTTTCCTGCAGGAATCCCGCGGCTTCAATTCGCCATAATGCCGCGCTTTAAATCTTGCCGTGACTGCACGCTTTAAACCGCCAGCGTCCCCTCCTCCTTTCCCCTCACACTCCACTCCCTCTCTGCCCCGAGGCTGCCGTAATTCGAGCTCGCATCGCCACAGCTCCGACCACCGTCCCCGACCAATCCAGGCCAGTACACACCACCCCGTGCCTTTCCGAACACCCTAGCAGCTTCACCACTCCCAGACGCATCTCCCAGCACTTTTAGTTCGACCGCGGGCGCCCTAGAGTAACGTCTGCAACAAGCTCTGAACGACGCCGCCGTCCGCTCCAACTCCGACGAGCCCCACAGGTAGATTCCGGTCGCCCCTCTTCTTATCGTTCACGCACACAGCACCTCCATGAACTCCTGCGTCTAACCATACCCTCGGTTGATCTTCTCATGACCTGTAGCGATGTCTCCGACCACGACTGAGACCACCCGACGTTGTCCTCCACTCCGGCGAGGAATCCCGACTGATTCTGTGCGCCCCTTGACAAACTGCAAGCGAGTTGAGCTTCGCCGTGATCTCCTGAGCCTGGTGAGCATCTCCTTACTCCTCCTTGCCTCCTCTAGCGCCAGCTCCGCTGTAGCCAGGCACGCCGCCGCCGTCTGCCGCCGCTAGCGCCGCCACTAGTTGGCAAGTGAGCTCAGCACCGTCCGATCTGGATCTAACAATTAGCATAGAATCACTTAACGCCGAAGAGGTACGCAACCTGAGCCGTGTGATATCACTTAGATCCAACGGCTGCAGCTGTGCAATCCGAGTGAAGCGGTACCGACGAATGATATTAGGACGCGTGGCACCAGACGATCTGAAATAGAATTTGAAAAACAGATTTAAGTTGCAATTTGAAAACCCTATAACTTTTGATCCACACGTACAAATTTTGCAAACTTTATATCAATGGAATCAGCAAGACAAGCCCTAGCCAACCATGCACTTTGTTTAGTAAAAAGCTTCTGGTAAAATGGTTGTTTTTGCAGAAACATTTGTATGCTTGTTAAGGTTGTGAAAATTGTTTAAAAATGAATTTGGGGATAAAATCTTTGGCAAAAGGTGTATTTTGAACATACTGACCCTAGGAAACACTTTGTGGATTCAAAAATGAATTTGGTGAAACAAAATAATGATTCTTTAATTTAAAACCATTTCTAGTCAAAAAGAAATGTGGTTTATTTATTAAAAATGGGTTTGGAAGAAAACCTTTGAGAAATGTTTTGGAAATAAACTCTCTGTCCCTAAACACCAAGTTTTATGTTTTGAAAACATATTTTGTGAATCATATAAAATCATTGCTTTGTTAAAGACATTTTCAACCACATAAAATATTGATTTGTTTTAAAAATGGTTTATAAAGTGAAACCTTTTGAAAATGACTTTGCCACTTTATAAAATGACCATTAGGTGTTTTCAAAAGTTTATGACCCATTAGGAACCACTTTTACAAATAAAACAATCTTTTGCATGCTTTATGCATTGCTTGTTTTTATTATTTTTTATGTGATGAATTGCTTGAATGGTAGATTGAAATATTGTTTGCTTGATTGAATTGTAGTGACTTGAAGTGTGTGAACATTGCAAAGATCAAGGAGTGAACCTATACCCTCTACCAAAAAGGCAAGTGATGCTTCATACTTTGTCCCATTATTTTCACTATGCATTAGTGATATTTTCCTAAGTAAGACTTGCATGGATTTTTGCTAAGTGTAAACTATGCCAAGGGAAATCCTAGTAGATGAAAACCTTAGTAGAAATTTCCTAAGTTAAGATTCCTACTACTATCATGCTTATCTTAGCTAATAGAAAACAAGGGTGGTATATTTATATACTCATACTATGGAAAAATTTCTAAGTCTGAGGACTTGTGTTTTGTTAATAAAACAACTAAGTGAATGAAACACCTGGGTGGAATGGGACTTGCTTGGAAGGATTTTTGTTGAGTGGTTACAAGGGCCCATTTTCATGGCTTACCCTGTGTATCTCACTTGTGGAATGCCACCCAGGAACAAAGAGATTTGAGATGTCAAATGTTGAGAAGCTTCAAGTGCAACCACTTGGCAATATGGGCTCTTCCATGATCATATAGGTTGCTAGCACTTAGTCTCTTGGACAGTTGGTGGTAGAGGGAATGATAGGTTGGAACGCGTCCATTTGACTAAGGAAAGGCTTCTGAAAGATCTTGTCTTGGTGAAACCAAGTCTTGTGGGGAAAGTGCACCACCTCTGCAGAGTGTAAAATCTAAGTACTTAGCCATGTCCCTGGTAAAGGACAATTTGAGCATCAAGACATGGAAGCAATCAAGGATATCATCACTCCAACTTCTAAGTAAAACTTGTGGGTTGAACA
Source organism: Avena insularis (assembly GCA_023614405.1). Classification (NCBI taxonomy): domain Eukaryota; kingdom Viridiplantae; phylum Streptophyta; class Magnoliopsida; order Poales; family Poaceae; genus Avena; species Avena insularis. The sequence continues at coordinate 314,397 of JAJUPC010000194.1, read as the reverse complement.
AGGGTTGTTTGGAATCTTCAATCTTTGATTGAGTGATGCCTTGTAAAGGATCTTCAATCTTTGATTGAGAAAATGATTTTGTCAAAGCAAAAACTTAGTATTTTCAAAGGTTAAGGAAAAATATATTTTGAGCAATGCAAGCCTCAACTCCACTTAGCCAAATGCATATAGATGATAGATTCCACTATACTATTATAGTATCACTTGCCAATACAATTCAAATGTATTGACCCTTGTGGCTGTAACTTGTAATGTTGCAGGTTTGATTGATTTTAGTGAAGATTGATTGATTAGGACTACAAAGTCTACAACCAACATCTGCCTGTGGCACTTTGAAGATGAAGGACCCCATGCTTATAGTTGTTCCGCTGCAATGTAATGTAATAGCCAAATGAGCTATGTAAGATGTAATAAAGTATTTTATTCCTGGTTATAAAGTTGTATTATGACCCTTGTTTCTTGATATTACATCTTAGCTGTGGATGCTAGCTATTGATCTAGGGACTAGCATTGCAAACACAGGGGATTCTACCTTACCTTATATTTTAACAAGGTTGGGTCAGTTTCCTAACCCTACATGCAATGACACTGGTGATATGTGGTCTGTGAAAAGAACATACATGCAATGACTCTAACTGTGGTTCATGAAAAGAGTAGACATGCAATAACACTGGTGGATCCATGTGTGGTTAATGAGAAGAACACACATGCAATGGCACTGGGTGTGGTTCATGATATGGTTTGTGAGAAGAACACACATGCAATGACTCTAGTTGTGGTTCATCAGAAGAACACACATGCAATGACACTGGTGTATCCTTATGTGGTTTCTGAGAAGAACACACATCCAAGGACTCTAGTTGTGGTTCATGGAAAGAACACACATCCAATGATAGTGGTGGATCCATGTGTGGTCTGTGAGAGGATCACACATGCAATAAATCTAACTGTGGTTCATGAAAAGAACAGACATGCAATGACACTGGTGGATCCATGTGTGGTCTATGGGAGGAACACACATCCAATGACACTGGTGGATCCATATGTGGTTTGTGAGAAAAACACACATGCAATGACACTGGTGGATCCATGTGTGGTCTGTGGGAAGAACACACATGCAATGACTCTATATGTGGTTCATGAAAAGTGCAGACATGCGATGACACCGGTGGATCCATGTGTGTTCTATGAGAGGAACACACATCTAATGACACTGGTGGATCCTTACGTGGTTTTTGAGAAGAACACACATGTAATGACAATGGTGATATATGGTCTGTGAAAAGAACACACATGCAATGACACTGGTGGATCCATATGTGGTTTGTGAGAAGGACACACATGCAATGACACTGGTGGATCCATGTGCGGTTCATGGGAAGAACACACATGCAATAACACTGGTGATATGTGGTTTGTGAAAAGAACAGACATGCAATGACTCTAACTATGGTTAATGAAAAGAGCAGACATGCAATGACACTGGTGGATCCATGTGTGGTTAATGAGAAGAACATGCATGCAATGACACTGGGTGTGGTTCATGATATGGTTTGTGAGAAGAACACACATGCAATGACTCTAACTGTGGTTCATGAAAAGAGCAGACATGCGATGAGACCGGTGGATCCATGTGTGGTCTATGAGAGGATCACAAATCCAATGACACCGGTGGATCCTTACGTGGTTTGTGAGAAGAACACACATGCAATGACACTGGTGATATGTGGTCTCTGAAAAGAACACACATGCAATGACACTGGTGGATCCATTTTGTGAGAAGGACACACATGCAATGACACTGGTGGATCCATGTGTGGTTCATGGGAAGAACACACATGCAATGACACTGGTGATATGTGGTTTGTGAAAAGAACAGACATGCAATTACTCTAACCGTGGTTAATGAAAAGAGCAGACATGCAATGGCACTGGTGGATCCATGTGTGGTTAATGAGAAGAACACACATGCAATGACACTGGGTGTGGTTCATGATATGGTTTGTGAGAATAACACACATGCAAAGACTCTAGCTGTGGTTCATGAGAAGAACACACATGCAATGACACTGGTGTATCCTTATGTGGTTTGTGAGAAGGACACACATGCAAGGACTCTAGCTATGGTTCATGGAAAGAACACACATCCAATGACTCTAGCTGTGGTTAATGAGAAGAACACACATGCAATGACACTAGGTGTGGTTCATGATATGGTTTGTGAGAAGAACACACATGCAATGACTCTAACTGTGGTTCATGAAAAGAGCAGACATGCGATGAGACCGGTGGATCCATGTGTGGTCTGTGGGAGGAACACACATCCAATGACACTGCTGGATCCATATGTGGTTTTTGAGAAGAACACACATGCAATGACACTGGTGGATCCTTGTGTGGTCTGTGGGAGGAACACACATCGAACGACACTGCAGGATCCATATGTGGTTTGTGAGAAGAACACACATGCAATGACACTAGTGGAGCCATGTGTGGTCTGTGGGAAGAACATACATGCAATGACTCTAGATGTGGTTCATGAAAAGAGCAGACATGCGATGACACCGGTGGATCCATGTGTGGTCTATGAGAGGAACACACATCCAATGACACAGGTAGATCCTTACGTGGTTTGTGAGAAGAACACAGATGCAATGACACTGGTGATATGTGGTCTGTGAAAAGAACACACATGCAATGACCCTGGTGGATCCATATGTGGTTTGTGAGACGGACACACATGCAATGACACTGGTGGATCAATGTGCGGTTCATGGGAAGAACACACATGCAATGACACTGGTGATATGTGGTCTGTGAAAAGAACAGACATGCAATGACTCTAACAGTGGTTCGTGAAAAGAGTAGACATGCAATGACAATAGTGGATCCATGTGTGGTTAATGAGAAGAACAAACATGCAATGGCACTGGGTGTGGTTCATGATATGGTTTGTGAGAAGAACACACATGCAATGACTCTAGCTGTGGTTCATGAGAAGAACAAACATGTAATGACATTGGTGTATCCTTATGTGGTTTCTGAGAAGAACACACATCCAAGGACTCTAGCTGTGGTTCATGGAAAGAACACACATCCAATGACAGTGGTGGATCCATTTGTGGTCTGTGAGAGGATCACTCATGCAATAAATCTAACTGTTGTTCATGAAAAGAACGGACATGCAATGACACCGGTGGATCCATGTGTGGTCTATGGGAGGAACACACATCCAATGACACTGGTGGATCCATATGTGGTTTGTGAGAAGAACACACATGAAATGACACTGGTGGATCCATGTGTGGTCTGTGGGAAGAACACACATGCAATGACTCTATATGTGGTTCATGAAAAGTGCAGACATGCGATGACACCGGTGGATCCATGTGTGGTCTATGAGAGGAACACACATCCAATGACACTGGTGGATCCTTACATGGTTTTTGAGAAGAACACACATGTAATGACACTGGTGATATGTGGTCGGTGAAAAGAACACACATGCAATGACACTGGTGGATCCATATGTGGTTTGTGAGAAGGACACACATGCAATGACACTGGTGGATCCATGTGTGGTCTGTGGGAAGAACACACATGCAATGACACTGGTGATATGTGGTTTGTGAAAAGAACAGACATGTAATGACTCTAACTGTGGTTAATGAAAAGAGTAGACATGCAAGGACACTAGTGGATCCATGTGTGGTTAATGAGAAGAACACACATGGAATGATACTGGGTGTGGTTCATGATATGGTTTGTGAGAAGAACACACATGCAATGACTCTAGTTGTGGTTCATGGGAAGAACACACACGCAATGACACTGGTTTATCCTTATGTGGTTTGTGAGAAGAACACACATGCAAGGACTCTAGCTGTGGTTCATGGAAAGAACACACATCCAGTGACTCTAGTTGTGGTTCATGAGAAGAACACACATCCAATGACACTGGTGGATCTATGTGTGGTCTGTGAGAGGATCCCACATGCAATGAATCTAACTGTGGTTCATGAAAAGAGCAGACATGCAATGACACCGGTGGATCCATGTGTGGTATGTGGGAGGAACACACATCCAATGACACTGCTAGATCCATATGTGGTTTGTGAGAAGAACACACATGGAATGACATGGTGGATCCATGTGTGGTCTGTGGGAAGAACACACATTCAATGACTCTAGATGTGGTTCATGAAAAGAGCAGACATGCGATTTCACTGGTGGATCCATGTGTGGTCTATGAGAGAAACACACATCCAATGACACCGGTGGATCCTTACGAGGTTTGTGAGAAGAACACACATGCAATGACACTTGTGGATCCACATATGGTTTGTGAGAAGGACACACATGCAATGACACTGGTGGATCCATGTGCGGTTCATGGGAAGAACACACATGCAATGCCACTGGTGATATGTGGTTTGTGAAAAGAACAGACATGCAATGACTCCAACTGTGGTTAATGAAAAGAGAAGACATGCAATGACACTGGTGGATCCATGTGTGGTTAATGATAAGAACACACATGCAATGACACTAGGTGTGGATCATGATATGGTTTGTGAGAAGAACACACATGCAATGACTCTAGCTGTGGTTCATGGGAAGAACACACACGCAATGAGTCTGGTGTATCCTTATGTGGTTTTTGAGAAGAGGAGACATGCAAGGACTCTAGTTGTGGTTCATGGAAAGAACACACATCCAATGACTCTTGCTGTGGTTCATGAGAAGAACACACATCCAGTCACACTGGTGGATCCATGTGTGGTCTGTGAGAGGACAACACATGCAATGAATCTAACTGTGGTTCATGAAAAGAGCAGACATGCAATGACACCGGTGGATCCATGTGTGGTATATGGGAGGAACACACATCCAATGACACTGCTGGATCCATATGTGGTTTGTGACAAGAACACACATGCAAGGACACTAGTGGATCCATGTGTGGTTAATGAGAAGAACACACATGGAATGATACTGGGTGTGGTTCATGATATGGTTTGTGAGAAGAACACACATGCAATGACTCTAGCTGTGGTTCATGGGAAGAACACACACGCAATGACACTGGTTTACCTTATGTGGTTTGTGAGAAGAGCACACATGCAAGGACTCTGGCTGTGGTTCATGGAAAGAACACACATCCAATTACTCTAGTTGTGGTTCATGAGAAGAACACACATCCAATGACACTGGTGGATCCATGTGTGGTCTGTGAGAGGATCCCACATGCAATGAATCTAACTATGGTTCATGAAAAGAGCAGACATGCAATGACACCGGTGGATCCATGTGTGGTCTGTGGGAGGAACACACATCCAATGACACTGCTAGATCCATATGTGGTTTGTGAGAAGAACACACATGGAATGACATGGTGGATCCATGTGTGGTCTATGGGAAGAACACACATTCAATTACTCTAGATGTGGTTCATGAAAAGAGCAGACATGCGATTTCACTGGTGGATCCATGTGTGGTCTATGAGAGAAACACACATCCAATGACACCGGTGGATCCTTACGTGGTTTGTGAGAAGAACACACATGCAATGACACTGGTGATATGTGGTCTGTGAAAAGAACACACATGCAATGACACTTGTGGATCCACATATGGTTTGTGAGAAGGACACACATGCAATGACACTGGTGGATCCATGTGCGGTTCATGGGAAGAACACACATGCAATGCCACTGGTGATATGTGGTTTGTGAAAAGAACAGACATGCAATGACTCTAACTGTGGTTAATGAAAAGAGAAGACATGCAATGACACTGGTGGATCCATGTGTGGTTAATGATAAGAACACACATGCAATGACACTAGGTGTGGATCATGATATGGTTCGTGAGAAGAACACACATGCAATGACTCTAGCTGTGGTTCATGGGAAGAACACACACGCAATGAGTCTGGTGTATCCTTATGTGGTTTTTGAGCAGCGGAGTCATGCTTGGACTCTAGGTGTGGTTCTTGGAATGAACACACATCCAATGACTCTAGCTGTGGTTCATGAGAATAACACATCCAGTCACACTGGTGGATCCATGTGTGGTCTGTGAGAGGACAACACATGCAATGAATCTAACTGTGGTTCATGAAAAGAGCGTACATGCAATGACACCGGTGGATCCATGTGTGGTATATGGGAGGAACACACATCCAATGACACTGCTGGATCCATATGTGGTTTGTGACAAGAACACACATGCAATGACACTAGTAGAGCCATGTGTGGTCTGTGGGAAGAACACACATGCAATGACTCTAGTTGTGGTTCATGAAAAGAGCAGACATGCGATGCCACCGGTGGATCCATGTGTGGTCTATGAGAGGAACACACATCCAATGACACCGGTGGATACTTATGTGGTTTGTGAGAAGAACACACAGGCAATGACATTGGTGATATGTGGTCTGTGAAAAGAACACACATGCAATGACACTGGTGGATCCATATGTGGTTTGTGAGAAGGACACACATGCAATGACACTGGTGGATCTATGTATTGTCTGTGGGAAGCACACACATGCAATGACACTGGTGATATGTGGATTGTGAAAAGAACAGACATGCAATGACTCTAACAGTGGTTAATGAAAAGAGCAGACATGCAATGACACTGGTGGATCCATGTGTGGTTAATGAGAAGAACACACATGCAATGACTCTAGCTGTGGTTCATGATATGGTTTGTGAGAAGAACACACATGCAATGACTCTAGTTGTGGTTCATGGGAAGAACACACATCCAATGAGTCTGGTGTATCCTTATGTGGTTTGTAAGAAGAACACACATGCAATGAACTCTAGTGGGTCCATGTGTGGCTAATGAGAAGAACACACATGCAATGACACTGGGTGTGGTTCATTATATGGTTTGTGAGAGGAACACACGTGCAATGACTCTAGCTGTGGTTCATGGGAAGAACACACATGCAATGACTCTAACTGTGGTTCATGAAAAGAGCAGACATGCGATGAGACCGGTGGATCCATGTGTGGTCTATGCGAGGATCACACATCCAATGACACCGGTGGATCCTTACGTGGTTTGTGAGAAGAACACACATGCAATGACACTGGTGATATGTGGTTTGTGAAAAGAACACACATGTAATGACACTGGTGGATCCATATGTGGTTTGTGAGAAGGACACACATGCAATGACACTGGTGGATCCATGTGCGGTTCATGGGAAGAACACACATGCAATGACACTGGTGATATGTGGTTTGTGAAAAGAACAGACATGCAATGACTCTAACTATGGTTAATGAAAAGAGCAGACATGCAATGACACTGGTGGATCCATGTGTGGTTAATGAGAAGAACACGCATGCAATGACACTGGGGGTGGTTCATGATATGGTTTGTGAGAAGAACACACATGCAATGACTCTAGCTGTGGTTCATGAGAAGAACACACATGCAATGACACTGGTGTATCCTTATGTGGTTTGTGAGAAGAACATATGCAAGGACTCTAGCTGTGGTTCATGGAAAGAACACACATCCAATGACTCTAGCTGTGGTTCATGAGAAGAACACACATCCAATGACACTGGTGGATCCATGTGTGGTCTATGAGGATCACATGCAATGAATCTAACTTTGGTTCATGAAAAGAGCAGACATGCAATGAAACCGGTGGATCCATGTGTGGTCTATGGGAGGAACACATATCCAATGACACTGTTGGATCCATATGTGGTTTTTGAGAAGAACACACATGCAATGACACTGGTGGATCCATGTGTGGTCTGTGGGAAGAACACACATGCAATGACTCTAGATGTGGTCATGAAAAGAGCAGACATGCGATGACACCGGTGGATCCATGTGTGGTCTATGAGAGGAACACACATCCAATGACACTGGTGGATCCTTACGTGGTTTGTGAGAAGAACACACATGCAATGACACTTGTGATATCTGGTATGTGAAAAGTACGCACATGCAATGACACTGGTGGATCCATTTATGGTTTGTGAGAAGGACACACATGCAATGACACTGGTGGATCCATGTGCGGTTCATGGGAAGAACACACATGCAATGACACTGGTGATATGTGGTTTGTGAAAAGAACAGACATGCAATGACTCTAACTGTGGTTAATGAAAAGAGCAGACATGCAATGACACTGGTGGATCCATGTGTCGTTAATGAGAAGAACACACATGCAATGACACTGGGGGTGGTTCATGATATGGTTTGTGAGAAGAACACACAAGCAATGACTCTAGCTGTGGTTCATGAGAAGAACACACATGCAATGACACTGGTGTATCCTTATATGGTTTGTGAGAAGAACACACATGCAAGGACTCTAGCTGTGGTTCATGGAAAGAACACACATCCAATGACTCTAGCTGTGGTTCATGAGAAGAACACACATCCAATGACACTGGTGGATCCATGTGTGGTCTATGAGAGGATCACACATGCAATGAATCTAACTATGGTTCATGAAAAGAGCAGACATGCAATGACACCGGTGGATCCATGTGTGGTCTGTGGGAGGAACACACATCCAATGACACTGTTGGATCCATATGTGGTTTTTGAGAAGAACACACATGCAATGACACTGGTGGATCCATGTGTGGTCTGTGGGAAGAACACACATGCAATGACTCTAGATGTGGTCATGAAAAGAGCAGACATGCGATGACACCGGTGGATCCATGTGTGGTCTATGAGAGGAACACACATCCAATGACACCGGTGGATCCTTACGTGGTTTGTGAGAAGAACACACATGCAATGACACTGGTGATATCTGGTATGTGAAAAGTACACACATGCAATGACACTGGTGGATCCATTTATGGTTTGTGAGAAGGACACACATGCAATGACACTGGTGGATCCATGTGCGGTTCATGGGAAGAACACACATGCAATGACACACTGGTGATATGTGGTTTGTGAAAAGAACATGCAATGACTCTAACTATGGTTCATGAAAAGAGCACATGCAATGACACTAGTGGATCCATGTGTGGTTAATGAGAAGCACACACTTGCAATGATACTGGGTGTGGTTCATGATATGGTTTCTGAGAAGAACGCACATGCAATGACTCTAGCTGTGGTTCATGGGAAGAGAACACATGCAATGACACTGGTGTATCCTTATGTGGTTTGTGAGAAGAACACACATGCAAGGACTCTAGCTGTGGTTCATGGAAAGAACACACATCCAGTGACTCTAGTTGTGGTTCATGATAAGAACACACATCCAATGACACTGGTGGATCCATGTGTGGTCTGTGAGAGGATCACACATGCAATGAATCTAACTGTGGTTCATGAAAAGAGCAGACATGCAATGACACATTGGGTCCATGTCAGTGCGTGGGAGAACACACATCCAATGACACTGCTAGATCCATATGTAGTTTGTGAGAAGAACACACATGGAATGACACTGGTGGATCCATGTGTGTTCTATGGGAAGAATACACATTCAATGACTCTAGATGTGGTTCATGAAAAGAGCAGACATGCGATTTCACTGGTGGATCCATGTGTGGTCTATGAGAGGAACACACATCCAATGACACCGGTGGATCCTTACGTGGTTTGTGAGAAGAACACACATGCAATGACACTGGTGATATGTGGTCTGTGAAAAGAACACACATGCAATGACACTTGTGGATCCACATATGGTTTGTGAGAAGGACACACATGCAATGACACTGGTGGATCCATGTGCGGTTCATGGGAAGAACACACATGCAATGCCACTGGTGATATGTGGTTTGTGAAAAGAACAGACATGCAATGACTCTAACTGTGGTTAATGAAAAGAGAAGACATGCAATGACACTGGTGGATCCATGTGTGGTTAATGATAAGAACACACATGCAATGACACTAGGTGTGGATCATGATATGGTTCGTGAGAAGAACACACATGCAATGACTCTAGCTGTGGTTCATGGGAAGAACACACACGCAATGAGTCTGGTGTATCCTTATGTGGTTTTTGAGAAGAGGAGACATGCAAGGACTCTAGTTGTGGTTCATGGAAAGAACACACATCCAATGACTCTAGCTGTGGTTCATGAGAATAACACACATCCAGTCACACTGGTGGATCCATGTGTGGTCTGTGAGAGGACCACACATGCAATGAATCTAACTGTGGTTCATGAAAAGAGCAGACATGCAATGACACCGGTGGATCCATGTGTGGTATATGGGAGGAACACACATCCAATGACACTGCTGGATCCATATGTGGTTTGTGACAAGAACACACATGCAATGACACTAGTAGAGCCATGTGTGGTCTGTGGGAAGAACACACATGCAATGACTCTAGTTGTGGTTCATGAAAAGAGCAGACATGCGATGCCACCGGTGGATCCATGTGTGGTCTATGAGAGGAACACACATCCAATGACACCGGTGGATACTTATGTGGTTTGTGAGAAGAACACACAGGCAATGACATTGGTGATATGTGGTCTGTGAAAAGAACACACATGCAATGACACTGGTGGATCCATATGTGGTTTGTGAGAAGGACACACATGCAATGACACTGGTGGATCTATGTATGGTCTGTGGGAAGCACACACATGCAATGACACTGGTGATATGTGGATTGTGAAAAGAACAGACATGCAATGACTCTAACAGTGGTTAATGAAAAGAGCAGACATGCAATGACACTGGTGGATCCATGTGTGGTTAATGAGAAGAACACACATGCAATGACTCTAGCTGTGGTTCATGATATGGTTTGTGAGAAGAACACACATGCAATGACTCTAGTTGTGGTTCATGGGAAGAACACACATCCAATGAGTCTGGTGTATCCTTATGTGGTTTGTGAGAAGAACACACATGCAATGAACTCTAGTGGGTCCATGTGTGGCTAATGAGAAGAACACACATGCAATGACACTGGGTGTGGTTCATTATATGGTTTGTGAGAGGAACACACGTGCAATGACTCTAGCTGTGGTTCATGGGAAGAACACACATGCAATGACTCTAACTGTGGTTCATGAAAAGAGCAGACATTCGATGAGACCGGTGGATCCATGTGTGGTCTATGCGAGGATCACACATCCAATGACACCGGTGGATCCTTACGTGGTTTGTGAGAAGAACACACATGCAATGACACTGGTGATATGTGGTTTGTGAAAAGAACACACATGTAATGACACTGGTGGATCCATATGTGGTTTGTGAGAAGGACACACATGCAATGACACTGGTGGATCCATGTGCGGTTCATGGGAAGAACACACATGCAATGACACTGGTGATATGTGGTTTGTGAAAAGAACAGACATGCAATGACTCTAACTATGGTTAATGAAAAGAGCAGACATGCAATGACACTGGTGGATCCATGTGTGGTTAATGAGAAGAACACACATGCAATGACACTGGGGGTGGTTCATGATATGGTTTGTGAGAAGAACACACATGCAATGACTCTAGCTGTGGTTCATGAGAAGAACACACATGCAATGACACTGGTGTATCCTTATGTGGTTTGTGAGAAGAACATATGCAAGGACTCTAGCTGTGGTTCATGGAAAGAACACACATCCAATGACTCTAGTTGTGGTTCATGAGAAGAACACACATCCAATGACACTGGTGGATCCATGTGTGGTCTATGAGAGGATCACACATGCAATGAATCTAACTATGGTTCATGAAAAGAGCAGACATGCAATGAAACCGGTCGATCCATGTGTGGTCTATGGGAGGAACACATATCCAATGACACTGTTGGATCCATATGTGGTTTTTGAGAAGAACACACATGCAATGACACTGGTGGATCCATGTGTGGTCTGTGGGAAGAACACACATGCAATGACTCTAGATGTGGTCATGAAAAGAGCAGACATGCGATGACACCGGTGGATCCATGTGTGGTCTATGAGAGGAACACACATCCAATGACACTGGTGGATCCTTACGTGGTTTGTGAGAAGAACACACATGCAATGACACTTGTGATATCTGGTATGTGAAAAGTACGCACATGCAATGACACTGGTGGATCCATTTATGGTTTGTGAGAAGGACACACATGCAATGACACTGGTGGATCCATGTGCGGTTCATGGGAAGAACACACATGCAATGACACTGGTGATATGTGGTTTGTGAAAAGAACAGACATGCAATGACTCTAACTGTGGTTAATGAAAAGAGCAGACATGCAATGAAACTGGTGGATCCATGTGTCGTTAATGAGAAGAACACACATGCAATGACACTGGGGGTGGTTCATGATATGGTTTGTGAGAAGAACACACAAGCAATGACTCTAGCTGTGGTTCATGAGAAGAACACACATGCAATGACACTGGTGTATCCTTATATGGTTTGTGAGAAGAACACACATGCAAGGACTCTAGCTGTGGTTCATGGAAAGAACACACATCCAATGACTCTAGCTGTGGTTCATGAGAAGAACACACATCCAATGACACTGGTGGATCCATGTGTGGTCTATGAGAGGATCACACATGCAATGAATCTAACTATGGTTCATGAAAAGAGCAGACATGCAATGACACCGGTGGATCCATGTGTGGTCTGTGGGAGGAACACACATCCAATGACACTGTTGGATCCATATGTGGTTTTTGAGAAGAACACACATGCAATGACACTGGTGGATCCATTTATGGTTTGTGAGAAGGACACACATGCAATGACACTGGTGGATCCATGTGCGGTTCATGGGAAGAACACACATGCAATGACACTGGTGATATGTGGTTTGTGAAAAGAACAGACATGCAATGACTCTAACTATGGTTCATGAAAAGAGCAGACATGCAATGACACTAGTGGATCCATGTGTGGTTAATGAGAAGAACACACATGCAATGATACTGGGTGTGGTTCATGATATGGTTTCTGAGAAGAACGCACATGCAATGACTCTAGCTGTGGTTCATGGGAAGAGAACACATGCAATGACACTGGTGTATCCTTATGTGGTTTGTGAGAAGAACACACATGCAAGGACTCTAGCTGTGGTTCATGGAAAGAACACACATCCAGTGACTCTAGTTGTGGTTCATGATAAGAACACACATCCAATGACACTGGTGGATCCATGTGTGGTCTGTGAGAGGATCACACATGCAATGAATCTAACTGTGGTTCATGAAAAGAGCAGACATGCAATGACACCGCTGGGTCCATGTCTGGTCTGTGGGAGGAACACACATCCAATGACACTGCTAGATCCATATGTAGTTTGTGAGAAGAACACACATGGAATGACACTGGTGGATCCATGTGTGTTCTATGGGAAGAATACACATTCAATGACTCTAGATGTGGTTCATGAAAAGAGCAGACATGCGATTTCACTGGTGGATCCATGTGTGGTCTATGAGAGGAACACGCATCCAATGACACCGGTGGATCCTTATGTGGTTTGTGAGAAGAACACACATGCAATGACACTGGTGATATGTGGTATGTGAAAAGAACACACATGCAATGACACTGGTGGATCCATATATGGTTTGTGAGAAGGACACACATGCAATGACACTGGTGGATCCATGTGCGGTTCATGGGAAGAACACACATGCAATGACACTGGTGATATGTGGTTTGTGAAAAGAACAGACATGCAATGACTCTAACTATGGTTAATGAAAAGAGCAGACATGCAATGACACTAGTGGATCCATGTGTGCTTAATGATAAGAACACACATGCAATGACACTGGGTGTGGATCATGATATGGTTTGTGAGAAGAACACACATGCAATGACTCTAGCTGTGGTTCATGGGAAGAACACACATGCAATGAGTCTGGTGTATCCTTATGTGGTTTTTGAGAAGAGGAGACATGCAAGGACTCTAGTTGTGGTTCATGGAAAGAACACACATCCAATGACTCTAGCTGTGGTTCATGAGAAGAACACACATCCAGTCACACTGGTGGATCCATGTGTGGTTTGTGAGAGGACCACACATGCAATGAATCTAACTGTGGTTCATGAAAAGAGCAGACATGCAATGACACCGGTGGATCCATGTGTGGTATATGGGAGGAACACACATCCAATGACACTGCTGGATCCATATGTGGTTTATGAGATGAACACACATGCAATGACACTGGTGGATCCATGTGTGGTCTGTGGGAAGAACACACATGCAATTACTCTAGATGTGGTTCATGAAAAGAGCAAACATGCGATGCCACCAGTGGATCCATGTGTGGTCTATGAGAGAAACACACATCCAATGACACCGGTGGATCCTTATGTGGTTTGTGAGAAGAACACACATGCAATGACACTGGTGATATATGGTCTGTGAAAAGAACACACATGCAATGACACTGGTGGATCCATATGTGGTTTGTGAGAAGGACACACATGCAATGACACTGGTGGATCCATGTGTGGTCTGTGGGAAGCACACACATGCAATGAAACTGGTGATATGTGGTTTGTGAAAAGAACAGACATGCAATGACTCTAACTGTGGTTAATGAAAAGAGCAGACATGCAATGACACTGGTGGATCCATGTGTGGTTAATGAGAAGAACACACATGCAATGACACTAGGTGTGGTTCATGATATGGTTTGTGAGAAGAACACACATGCAATGACTCTAGTTGTGGTTCACGGGAAGAACACACATCCAATGAGTCTGGTGTATCCTTATGTGGTTTGTGAGAAGAACACACATGCAATGAACTCGTGGGTCCATGTGGTTATGAGAAGAACACACATCTAATGAACTCTAGTGGATCTATCTTGGCATAATTTGATGTATGACATGATGTATTTCATTGTACAAGACACTCACTTTCCATTTTTATACTACTCAGTTTTGCCCTTGGTTTTATGTGGTACTACTCAGTTTTGTGCCCCCCTCTCTATCTTTCGTAGAAGCACAATCTTGTGATCACCTTGTCTGCTACTCCCTGATTGGTTGTCACAGTTGCACGCGGATCGTGCTTACCAACCATTGATTCTATGCAATCCAACGATGATCGTTTCACACGTCGTGCCCTTCACAGTACAGCGTGAGACAGCACGGTCGTCTCCCTCAGCGAGACTTCTACAAGAATGAACACGATGCCGTCTATGGGAAAAGTCGTCGAGCGGTCATGTCATGTTTAATCAAGTCTGAAAAGCCTACTACTGCTACTACTATGCCACAACGCATGCGTCATCGAGTGCACGGTCGTCGATGGACAGCTGCAATTTATTGCCACTTGATTTTAATAAGACATATCCCATTTTTTATGCAACAGCTCTCAATCGCCAATTTTAGGGTCGTGTCAAATTCGTACATAGAAATTGTGTATGCGCCCTTTGCATGCGGCTCAATACAAAACTGCCATGCATGGCCCAGGAAAAAAGTGACGTACCGTCCGCGTGTCGCGGTGCACGGTGCAGTAGACTACATGGCGCGTTGCACGGTGGTGCAACGAAACGTGCCTTGCTTCCATCCACCTTAACTATAGAGCCCCTCTCCGCACACCAACTCCCACTCTCGCTCACTGTCCCCACACAACCCTCTCCACTGTCCCACCAGCATCCGTAAACTCCCGAGAATACCCCATCCGCGCTATCGATGGCCGAGGAGGATAAGGTGGCCATCGTCGCCTTCGTGGCCGCCGGCGAGGAGGCCCCCATCTCCTCGCCGGTCCCCCTCGATGCGTTGAAAGCAGCCGTCGTCCCTGTCCAGGCCCCAGTCGAGGCATCGATGGCAGCCACCGTTCCCGTCCAGGCCCCCGTCCCCTATACCGTTGGAGCCGCCGAAGAGGAGCCCCCCGCCGGCGAGGAGGCCCCCGCCGGTCACAAGCAGATCAAGCACTTCTTGGGCACCTATGATCTAGATAAGTACATCGCTCTGCTGAACCCCTACGACACCGGCATCGACGACCCATGGTCGGAGGTAACTAGGGTTTGCTCCCCTTCCCTAGTTCTTCTACTGTTCCCATCATTGGATGCTAGATCTTGGTTTATTAGGATTCGCTTGTTCGCATTTCGATTGCTCACTACTAGGAAACAACCTATCTGTGGCGCATGAAAAGGGGACTTCTGTGGCGCATATCTTTGTCGCCACTGTTACCTCGCCACTGATAACTACTTCCTGTGGCGCATATGGATATGCGCCACAGAAGTTCCAGACTTCTGTGGCGCATTCCTTCATATGCGCCACAGGAAGAACTTCTGTGGCGCATTTACGTGTATGCGCCACAGATATGCCATGCGCCGCTAACTATATAATTATATGTGCCACTGATTGTGTAACATGTATTCGAAGTAAAATACTTTCCTGGTGTATAATCAGGTATTTATATAGGATTTATCCAGATGAGTATAAAATACATTGCACAAGTAGTAGATGCATGAAAACCGACATATATATAATACAAACACTTAGAGCCCGATCGAGATACATATATAGTGTCAAGTGCCAAATTTTTACACAAGCTAATACAAAGTTCATATCATCTCACATTACAAATATGAAGTGGCCACCGCCTACACTAGGATCAAATAGAATACAACTGTGATAATGGTGAGCAAGAGCATTAGCCGACCAATATCTTCATCGGTTCTTCTTCCACAAGTGGTTCCTCCACTTGGCTATCGCCTCCTCTCTAGTGCATCCTTTGTAGATGTTGCCGCTGAACTTGTTCACTTGTTTGTGGCAATCCTCCCACTCGTAGACTCTGGAACCTTACCCATGTACACCACATACCACCTCGTCGCCATCTCTATAGACGACAAGGCATATTAGTAAAAATACAATGAAAAGAATGAATAAAGGGTTCACATCCATATATATATATCTACATAGAAAAAAAAACAAAAGATCCAAAAACCTAAAAATTAGAACATCATAGAAGAAAAAAGTTAAACGACAAACGACCACAAGGTAGTTTAAGTCTAACAACAATGACCATTTCACCACGAGATAGTAAAGTTTATGACACACACACTAATACAGAAAGCGCCCATCAAGAATATACACACCTTGGATCATGCTAGAGGCACATCAATCATGATGAAGACTTCCTTCTCGCACGGCCGAACGGTAGATAGCCCTCTTCGTCATCCACATCCTTGTGTCACCACGCTACGGCGTTCTTCGATCTCCTCTTACTCAACCTCTCGGCTTGTTGTAGGGCACCGCCTTGTGTTGACATCTTCAATGATGATTTGCGACAACTTCATCTGAATGCGATGGAAGTCTTCTAAGATCAGCATCGCCGATTTTCCAAAGTTTTGGCCCATCCTCGGAGACTAGATGGCAGCGTTAGGTTATGGCAATCCCGAACATAGCCTTTAAGGTGATGGAGGACGTAGAAGGCCTCCTTGGCACCAGCAGTTGACTGCTTGATGCAGGGGAAGTCGAGCACATGCTTGAACACGTGTTTGCCATCCTTGATACATTCCCCCTATCTACGAAGGTGCATCCCTTCTTGGTGTAGCCCTCGAGAGCCTCATTGAGAACACCCCTTATTCTAGTGTAGTCTTTCTTCTTCGTCAAACTCCCCGAGTCGAAATACGTGGCTAGTGAATACCTCGGGGCAAGGACGATGAGTGTGCGATTTGTCTCGCGAACACAATTGGAACGGAATGTTGGAAAAAGAGCAAAGGAAAGAAATCTATAAGAAATGCATAAGTTACGGTGACGATGAGCGAGTGTGTGTACTTACTCGGGAAAGAAAGGCAAAAGAAGTGTGCCCTTCCTCTTGTTGTCCACCATGAACTTCTCGAGGTACGTCGTCGCCTTGGTCCGTGTCTCTGATCCTTCGACCAACTGGTTGTCCCGCATGTAGTAGGGATCCACTATCGTGATTTCCGGGGTACTTTATCTCTTGATCGTGAGCGCCAGATTGAGCGCGTATAGGCGGACCAAGTTATAGTCCAGCCGTTTCGTGAGAAACAGCTTGAATATGTCCTCGAATGCTATGAAGAATATATCCGCGGGGGGTTCATCGATGAAGCCCACGTCCAATGGCACCTTGGCTGTGAAAACCGGGTAATTTGGATCGTCCTCTTTAAGAAGGAGGGCCTCTAGTGTCTTGACACCCTCGTGCAAAGTTAACATGGCTCCAACCGCAATGTGGATCATATCCGGAGTCAATATCGGATCACCAGCTACATGCACTCGGGGCAAGCCAAATTGTGTGGATGGTACGACGACGGCGTCCTGACCCCGGATCCTCTTCGGAAGAGGCTGGCTCACACCCTTCTTATTATTATTATTACCTCTCTTCCTGTAGTGCTTCTTCTTCACAACAGTATCAGCCACTGCCATCTGCTCATCAGTAGCCTTTCGGAGTGTGTTGCGGCTGAAAACCAATCCCAGTTTCTCTTGTGTGGATCGGCGGCCGGAGGCGTCTCTTGAGAAAGACCATGGAAGACCAGGCGTTGCGTGCATGTATTGGGCCGATCAGCTTGATGGTCGTCGCGAGCTGCGAAGGGTTCTTCATCCACAGATGGCATATACAATCCTTTGGCGGCGCCGGTGTTGATGAAGTCATCAACGTTGACCAATTCATCATCATATTCATGGGTGCCATCATGTGGTGGTGGTAGCAGGGCGACGGCGGTTGCGGCACAACGTCTTTGCCATGTGGCGGTGCACACGCTGCCAAGAGTTGATGGTGACGGCTGGTGGTGGCGACAACGACGGCTACTAGCTTCCGAGGTGGTGGTCGGGCGATGATCGGTCGAGAGGTGGCACCGGTGCTCCCCCCCGCAAGACGAATCTGGGTCTTCGGCCATGTCAAGGGCCAGTTGTAGCATTCCCCAAGGGTCTTGTGTTCGTCGGCTCCCTGAGGTTGAAAGGGGGGTCCATGTCGTCGCACCCTGGCAACACCCGAGCCAACCTAACCCTCATCACGTCATCATCCATTGGATTGTTGTGCATCGTGCGGCTCGCCGGTTGTATAAGAGTTCCCTTGGCAACATCCTTCAACTCACCGCCGACATCTTTAAGCAGGAGTACGCAAGAAGTGTCATGAGGCAAAAACATGTTGTTGGGCGTCATGAGATGGCAACAGTCATGCATCAAAGGCATAAAGGAGATGATGTGCACTAACTAATTAGTTACCTTGGTGATGGCGTGGATCTCGGCTAATGTAGAGACACGGCGGATGCCGGCGACCGGCCTATCATCATCTGCAATCTCCGCCGGTGCCTCACGGCATCACGCCGCCATCGGCTGCGCCTTATTGGTATCTTTGGCGGGAGGGGGCGTCGATGTGACCAAAACGAGGGGCTACGTCCCGACGTTGATGGCTGGCGGGGTCACCAGGTCCGGCGACACGGTAACATTGATGCTCGAGTTGCTGCCGCTTAAGCTGGGCAGATGTATCGGCCCCTGTCGACCTCTCGCATTCCAAGCAGTAAGCCCCTCGAAAAACTCAGGGGGGATCATCGAGCGAAGCTTCTCTTCAACTAACTTTTCCACCGTTTTCTGGTCAACCGCCTTCTCCTCCAGTGTCTGCACCTTCATCTTCAGCTCTGCAACAGCGGCTTTATCCTGGTTCTTCCTGTCCCTTCTTTTCCTGGCGTCCTCTTTGTAGAACTCCTTGAACTTCATGCTCGTACCGAAGCCGGACACACGGCCAGCTGAGGACGGCGGCAACCCCTTGTCCCTCCACTCGCCCTGTTGAAAACCGTGTCCCACGGCTCTGTCGAATCCTAGGATGACTCTGTGGCAGTAGCGTTCAGTTCCTCCTCCTGCAGAGACAAGGACAGGTGAACCCATTTAGATTCTTGGCTTCATTATCTTAATTAGAACACAATAGACTTGAGATCGGTGATAAATTCCTTACCACATTCTTCTCGAATTCCTTCACCTCTGGATCGTCGGTGATGAACTCCCCTGTTTCCTTGTCCAGGTAGTAGCAGGCCCGAACAAACTGCCTAAGCTGCAAGTCCGTGATTTTAAGCCAAGGGTTGTCTTTACCAAGGATTTCAAGCTCGGCGTCCTCCTTGTCCCAAATGGCCTGTTTCCCCCTGTAACCGCCGCTTCCAAGGTGGTGGTTACCTATGTTCTGTTCCCGCATACTCCTTCCCCATTGAGTCCATTTTATAGCGTCAGTGGTAGCTATATCCGCCTTGAATATCCTAAACTCCTCTTCGTCGAGCATCGGATTTTTCTTACTAATAACCACCCAGCTTTCACCTTTGTCAATGCTATTCTTCACCCGGGTTTTCCAGCTGCTCAAGGCGTTGATCATCTTCGTGAGGGCTAGTCTGTTCACCGGGTTCTTATTTCTCTCGAGGTTTCTAAACTGCTCTGGGAATCTGTATCGCTTGTGAATCTTCTTAAGGAGGTTATCGACCAAAGCTGCATGGTCAGCATGTCTGATGTACTTCGTGTTGATCGACATGCTTTCCCGGACGATGCACCCGAGCGAGCCGTACCTTTAGCAATCGCCTCTGGCGCAATGGGTTGGCCACTTTCTATGACCTCGATGAACTCATCGCAGACGGTGGCGCACGGCACCTTCCGCCCTTCGCTCTTCTTCTTCTTCTTCTGAGAAGCGGCCGGGTTGCCGCTACCGCCATCCGTCCTCTCGCCGCCATCGATGGTGTCATCCTCTTCGCCGCCGCCTTCACTAGTTCCATCGTAGTCGTCTTCGTCCCCCTCGTAATCAGGATCTCCGCCCTCATTGGCCCCAGCAGCTCTGGCGACGGTCGCCTCCTCCTCTAGTGGTGGTGTCATCCTCATCGCCTCCTCCTCCTCCTGTTGGGACCCTTGCCAGAAGGAATGGTTGGCCTGTCTAGCTTGTTCTTCGACGCTGATCATGTGCTTAGAAGGGCCAGACTCCTTGTTGCCCGACATGTTTGCACTACTCTATTTAAAAGAGGCAAAATGTTAGCACAAATCTCGGCCGAAAAATTCGGCATGACCTTTGCTAATTTTTTGACCTAGGAGTGCCCATTTCTCAACCAAAACGGAAGTGAATTGACACTTCGGGAGAAATGGGCAACTCAAATGAAATCCCTGCAAGACAAAACACCCCATCCCCATATTGATAGCCCCATCCCCATATATGACAACACCATATAACAACACCATATAGCAGCACCATATAACAGCACCATATAGCAGCAAGAAAATAGCACCAACCCCCATCCATAGCCCCAGCAGTAGTAATAACCATATAGTACCAATATTTGTAGTAACAGCAGCACCATATAGTAACAGCAGCACCAATCACTATACTGAGACCAGGATTTAGGTTGTTCTGGCAATCTCATACAAGCTTATGGGTTTGATTGTTGGTCATTACAGCAGACCCTAGTACAAGTGTTATTCAGTACTCTAGAACTACAAGGCACCATATAGTACTAGAACTCTAGAACTACAAGTAACCCAGGCCCTAGTACAGTGTTATTCAGTACTCTAAGTACAGTGTTATTCAGTACTCTAAGTTCAGTATGTATAGTGCAGTATTGAATATATTACTCCCTTTTACCTCTACCATGGATAGTGCATCTGAACTTGAGTTTACTGAATTTGAGTACTCGATGGAGCATTAGTACATGATGATTGTAGTAGCTTTGGATCTATTTTCGTGTTACAAGTAGCATTTCACAGATTTCGACTACCATCATCTCCTTGTTGGCCAATTGGTTTCCATTTTTTTAGTTTCACTGTGCATCTGTTACAAGTAGAATATTGCACCTGCTATTTCCTAAAAATTCCTCGACTTATTGATCTAGCACGTGATCAATATATGACTCTGTTATTTGCCAAAAAAAATGCCTAGGCTTATTGACCCAGCAGCAAGGTTCTATTAAGTGCTAAGCGCTGAGCGAGCGTTTTGCATCCGCCTTTCCCTTTTCTGAAGGAGTAAATCGCTAGGCGCTTATCCCCTGCCCAGGGCTTAAGTGTGTGCTTAGGAGCGCTTAATTTAACACTTCCCAGCAGTCCATTATATGACTCTGTTACTAGGATGTGTGGTTAGTCATCTGTATCTCATCAAGTACTCTCCAAGAAGATTGATTGCAGTAATCAAGTACTCTCCAAGAAGATTAATCTAGTCCTCAACTTACAGTAAATAAATCCTAAGTAATCAACTTATAGTAATCAAGCCCTAATTGCGCAGTTGATTGATTGCATCTACCAAAATACAACTGCAAAACAGAGGATGATGAGTAGACGGTTGAGAAGCTGCTGCTGTTGCTGCCACCCAGGCCCTGTCGGCACGGTGTCGTGCTCGACGTCGACGTGATCATCATCGGCATCGCAGCGTTGCAGTTGGCCTCCTAGGTCAGGGGAAAGAAGAGAGGGGGAAGTGTACCTGTGGATGGGGAGGTGGTTGTCGACGAGGGTGGCAGCGGTGCTCCTCCTAGGTTGTAGGCGAGGCGGGGCGGGCCTCCTCCTCCACAGGCTCCGGAGCAGCGGTGGCGGGCCTCCTCCTCCACGGGCTCCGGCGCGGCGGTGATGGGGCTCTCCTCCATGGAGGCTTCGGCGGCGAGGGCGAATAGCTAGGGTTTGCGCGCGGGCGAGATGAGGGAAAGAAATGGAAGAAGGTACAGGGGCCGAACCGTTTATTTTGGCTAAGTGTGAAAGTTCTGTGGCGCATGTCCTCTAAAATGAGCCACTGAGTTTACAACTTCTGTGGCGCATTACTATGTTATGCGCCACAAAATGTTTGGGCATAGTCCAAAACAAAGTGGCATCGTAGTTTGACAAGATCAGCTACATGTCCTAGTGGTCCATGCTGTGACTTTCAACACAGGGCAGCCAGGTTGAATCTGGTGTCTCAGACTTTTCCTTTTAAAAAATATTTTATTTATTCAAAAAATCAAGAACCTATACACATATGCATATTTATTCAAAAAGCAAGAACATATACACATGCATACTTATCAAAAAAACCTCTGAATCATATATATATGTGCTTGTCACACATAAATGTGAATTGTCGAATATCACATTATATGTTTTGTCTCTAACTAATACCCCACACTAATAATATCACATTATACCCACGAATTAATACACCAAAAGTCACACAATTGCTAGTGTCTCTTCACAATCTTCTTGCCCTTTTTAAATCGCGGTTGAATACTTTAGCCCGTGCACTTTGAGATTTCTTCTTGTGAATGGACAACCTTTAGTAGGCGGTGTGGTCTTCCTTCTTACTTTAGTAGTAGTAGGCATGTCAGTACTTGTCAATTCCTCTTCGATCTTGGTCGTTTTTGTCGAAGTTTTGCTCGTTGGTGGCTCCTTCCATTCCGATGATGCTCCTCTTACCCTCCTAACTACAACACGGTTGGGCTTTGTGGTCGGTAATAAAAAAGCATTGATCAACTTGGCTAGCGAGTACCCAAGGCTCATTTTTTGCGGAGGCATTCTTTGTTGATTTGGCATCTGGTATAACCATTGTGGTGAAATAGCGGCCTTCTTTTTCCACGTTCTTGGCCCATATAACACGGAACATCGGTACGATCTCTCCACAGTAGTCGAGCTCCCATATCTCCTCGATCCTTCCATAGAATCTTTCCATCACAGTAGTCTCGTCATCAGCAAAGGATAACATAGTTACTCCTGAGTTTTGATATTCACTATTCTTGTCCTTTTCCTCGGTGTAGAATCTGTAACCGTTTATGTCGTATGACTGATAGGTCCTTAGGTTGTGCACTGGGCCCTACGACAAGGAGAATATGAGTTTTTGATCTTCCGTAGAAGGCGTCTGTGGGGGATTGTCCAGTTGCCTTTTCTTGAACCAACCCGTGAAGCTGGAGTTGTGCTCTCTGGTTACGTCTCCCTTCTTCCTCGGCCGGCCCTGGTCGACGTACTCCTGCTCGATTAAGCTTCTATGCTCTTCGACCTAAGGGCCGACCACTTCCATGTGTTGTAGCGCGACTCGGTGTGCCCTTTCAAAATCAGTGCATCGACCATCAATGCCGACATGTAGTGAGCGGCAGCCCTCACGGTGACCATATCCACCGAGCCTGCCGAGGTGCTTCTTTGTGGGTATTCCAACATCCTCGTTCTCGATGGTTAGATAATTCTGGCAGAAGGAGATGCACTCATAGATCAGAAAGCCCTTGGCTATGCTTCCATCTGGACGAGACCTGTTGCGAACGAATCCTTTGATGACACCGTTTAGCCTTTCAAACGACATCATGTTGTGCAGGAATGTCGGCCCGAGCTGGATGATGTCGTCCACGACATGTACAAGCAGATGCACCATGATGTCGAAGAATGCGGGCGGGAAGTAAATCTCAAGCTCGCATAGTATCATCATGATCTATTCCTGTAGCCTGTCGAGCTGCTTCACACCGATCGACTTCCTAGATATGACCTCAAAAAAGTTACAGAGGCCAAACAACGTCTCACGGACATGCTCGTCCATTATCCCACGGATCACAACAGGGAGTATCTGCGTCATCAGCACATGACAGTCATGAGACTTCATACCGTTGAACCTCTTCTTCGCCATGTCCAGATATCTGCTTATCTTCCCCGAGTAACCGTGAGGAACTTTCACTCCTAAGAGGCACCTGAAAAACTGCTCGAGCTCCTCCAGACTCAGAGTGAAGCAAGCAGCGCGAAGCACCACCTCATTCTTCTTAACTCTTTTGCGGCAACCTTGAGTCCCTTCCTGATGATGATGATCATCATCATCATCACTATTAGGGTACTGAAGATCTTTCTTTATGCCAAGGAATTTAAGGTCCTTTCTTGCTTTCGGCCCATCCTTGGTCCTCTCCGGCATGTTCAGTAGAGTGCCAAGCAGACTCTCGGTAACGTTCTTTGTGATGTGCGTTACATTGAGGCTATGGGGAGTGTGAAGGACCTTCCAATACGGCAGGTCCCAGAAAACAGACCTTGCTTTCCATACACCCAGCAGCGGCTTTGTCCTCGGTCGTTTTTTTCTAGGCGCAGGGCAATCTACCCAATTATACAAAAGCTCCTCGATTTCTTCGCCGCTCCTTGGACGCGGGGCTCTTTCGAGTTCGTCCTTACCATTGAACAGGTCACCACGTTTTCTCCACGGGTGATCCATGCGAAGCCACTTTCGAGTACCTTGGAACACGGTTTTCGAAGACCCGGGATCCCTTGGTAGCTGGAGATGCGGTGTCTCATCCATGCACTTGACGCATGCATTGTGTTCGTGGTTCACCTGGGCCGATACATATGCGTAACCAGGATAGTCCTGCACGGTCATGAGCAACGCGGCTCTCAGGTGGAAATATTCTTTAGTGTAGGCGTCCGACGTACGGGCCGGCGTCTCCCACAAGCTGGCTAACTCCTCTCTCAATAGCCCGAGATACAGATGCATATCGATACCTGGTTGTTTCGTCCCCTGAATAAGAATGCTCATGTGTACATACCTTTGCTTCGTGCATAGCCATGGGGGGAGGTTGTATGGCCATACAAACACGGGCCAGGTGCTATGCGTGCTACTCTGGTTTCCAAAAGGATTGCATCGGTGCTCATACCCAGCCTAACGTTCCTTGCATCGCCCCCTAACTCTTCGAACTCGATGTCTAATGCATTCCACTAGCTAGCGTCTGAAGGGTGTGTCAAGATCTTGGCCTTCTCTGGATCATCTTCGGGTTTCTTTCTTTCCGCGTGCCATTGCATGAGCTTTGCTTCCTTAGGATCTACGAAATATCGCTGTAGACGAGGGGTGATAGGAAAGTACCATACCACTTTTCGAGGAACTTTCTTGTTCCCTCTCTTGTACCGTCCTTGGCCACGCGTCGGACAAGTGGTTCTATCCGCGTACTCATTCCGATAAAGTGCGCAATCATTGATGCATGCGTGGTATTTAATGTGTGGTAGGTCGAGAGGGCACACGATTTTCTTGGCCTCCTCGATACTTGTTGGCAATGTGTTCCCCTTAGGAAGTCGGTCGTGCCAGTATTCCATGTTCGCGTTGAAGCTCACATCGGTCCATTTGTGTTCGGCCTTCATCTCTAGAGCCTTGAGTGTTACACTCAAACGTGTATCCTCGGGGCGACACCCAGGATACAATGGAGTCATCCCGTCTACCTCCATTTGGGCCAGCTTGGCTTTCTCTCTGGCTGCAGCTTTGTCATTGCTCGTCTCCTTGAGGAGCAGTTCTTGAACATGAGGGTCCTACAAGATCGAAGTTAGCAGCGTCTGTGTGTTCGCGTCTTCTCCTTCTTCATGATCATGCCCATCGTCATCTCCTTCTCCATGCTAATCATGCCCGCCGGCATCTCCTTTGTCATGATGATCATGCCCGCTGGCATCTCCTTCATCATGATGATCATGCCCGGTAGACTCTTCGTCTTCTCGCACGCCCACGTCTTCGTGACCACCACCATGTCCTGTCGGCGCCTCATTGAGGTCGCGCATGAAACCGCGCCTAAGCAGGTGACCCTCCAATTGTCCAGATTCAGGGTCGATCCAGCGCTGCAGTTTGCATGTTCGACATGGACATCTTATCATGGTCTTGTTGTTCAGAATCATGTCCTCCTTCGCGCCTTTCTTGTACCTAGCAATTCGACCTTCGCTCATCGTGAGGACCATGGTTGCCTGAGCGGTCAAAATAGAGAATATAGGTGAGAACCACACCATATGAACACACACATGCATGAATGCTAGCTGGAAAAATTTGGCATGACCTTTCCTAAAATTAGGACATATGGGTAGTGCAAAAATTTGCCGAAATAGAAATGAATCAACATTTCGGCAAACATCGATGCAACCACACCGGCCGGGCCCGACAACAACAAGCAAACAACAAAAAACTTCCTCCCATTGCAAACATTCGTGCACCACACACAAGCATCGTCTCGCCATGGATCGCACACACACCGCCTGCGACAAGCTTCACCTACATGTTCATGATGGCCAAGTACTCACCTAGCTATAGTAGACACAATAATAGCGAGACGAGACCATTGATGAGAGAGTATGGACAAATAGATCTACAATGCAAGTTGGTGGAGAGGAAATTAGTAAACAAATAGAGAGATGTGAGAGAGAAAAGTAAGGAACTTTTAGATCTAGAAGTTGGAGCGAAGCTTCTACTTACCAATCTATGGATTAAAGTAGGTTTAGATATAAGAAAATGGAGAAACTATGGGCAAGATGGGGTGTGAGGGAGGAGGAAGATGAGTTGGGAGGAGGTAGAGATGTGAAATGGGTGGTGGTGGGATAGATAGATAAGAAAGCTAGCTCATGTCACCTTTTTAACATATGGATCTGGACGCCCTCATTTGTGGCGCATATGGAGGAAATGTGCCACAGATGCTGAAACTTCTGTGGCGCATTTCTACCATGTGCGCCATAGAAGTGGGTGAATAAGATTCCCTCTATGGGGCCCACCCCCAAGTTCTATGGCGCATGTTGACATATGCGCCACAGAAGTGAAACACTTCTGTGGCGCATATGTCAACGTGCGCCATAGAACTTGGGTGAATTAGATTCCGTGGTGGGGCCCTCCTCCATGTTCTGTGGCGCATATTACAGAATGCACCACAGAACTTGGACCCCCCCCCCCCCCCCCCCCCCGCCGGCGGGTCCCACTAATCTTCTGATGTGCATGCTCTAGAAAATGCGCCACAGAACTTCCAAACTTCTGTGGCGCATTCTTTCCATCTTGTGATGTCTTCGATGGCGCCTGATTAACCTATGCCCTTTGAACATCTTGTCTATCTATAGGCTATTTCCTAGTAGTGACTCGATCTTCTTACATCATCTACTCCCCCATTTCCTTTTCTTCCAATAGGTTTCCGGCAGCGACGTCTGCAGCGATGACGAGTCCATACACACCAAGACTCGTCAGGTGCTGAGGAGGCTGTGGGCCGGCCAGTACGACGCCTTCTTCAGGGGCGGCCCCTGGCGCTGCCCCTTCCGCAAGGGGATCAACTTCTGCTGTGTGACTCTTGCCGGCGGCACCGACTTCATCTCCTTAATGAAGCATGCAGAGGCTTCGGGCTCCGGCATCAACAAAGGCGGCGAGCGCGAGACCGTGAAAATCAACGCCTACGTCGCTGAACACCGGGCTCTCGGCATTCACCTCCGAAACCTCTAGCGGTTGGCCATTAAAGAGGGTCGCATTCCTCCAATCAGGCCCAAGCCCCCTAGGATCAAGGGACTGGGCAGCAAGAAGTGGCGGAGGCGCCGGAGGGAGGCGGAGGAGCTGGCGAATGAACGGGTCGAATGTCTCCCTGAATGTACCTGCTGCTGCGGCGGCTGCTGCTGCTAAGCAGCTTCTTTTGATTTTCTATATTTTGCTTGCATCCTATTTCTGGCTAAATGCATCGAACCTCGTTAAGCAACCTACTTTCTATCTCTATATCCTATTTAGCTGCGCACAGCTATATCTACATTTGTTTTGTTTTCTGAATCAATGTATTCTGCCTGCTGTGATTTGCTGCTCTAGATTTGCTACCTGATCGGAGGCAAAAAGAGGTCCAAAAGAGAACGAATTATCAAAGAGAGAATCTTCTCTAGATTTGCTACCAATTTGGGCAAAATGAAACATATCTGTTTAGCGAGAGAGGAAAAGGGTACTCTTTCAAACTGCCAGTTAACGAGCTACCATCTTGACGAGGCCCCATCTTGACGTCTCCCTCTACAAGAAGGAACACGATGCCATCCATGGAAAAATGTAGGGTTTCGTAGCATGGAAAACAAAATTTTTCTATCGCATACAAACTGTCTGAAGTACTGGCAGATAAGAAGGCCGAGAAAGTGACAAAGGTATATGTGATATACATGTTATTGATGTGTATCTAACTAGTAGTCAAAGTAGTACCTGGGTATTTGATACCGGTTCAATTGCTAATATATGTAACTCGAAACAGGGACTGAGGAATAGTCGACCGCTAGTGAGGGATGAAGTGATGATGCACGTAGGAAATGGATCGAAGGTTGATGTGATCGCCGTCGAGACACTGCCACTTCATCTACCTTCGAGATTGACAATAAACCTGAATAATTGTTAGTATGTGCCTTTGTTGAGCATGAACATCATGTTTGGATCATATTTAATGCAAGACGGTTATTCATTTGTATCCAAGAACAATGGTTGTTCCTTTTATATGAATAATATCTTTTATGGCCATGCACCTGTGTTGAATGGGTTATTTATTTTGAATCTTGATATTAGTGATACACATATTCAAAATGTGAATGCCAAAAGAATCAAGTTGAATGATGATATTGTTGTATATTTGTGGCATTGCTGTTTGGGTCATATTGGTGTTAAATGCATGAAGAAGCTCCATTCTGATGGATTGCTAGAATCACTTTGATTATGAATCATTTGAAACATGTGAACCATGCCTTATGGGCAAGATAACTAGAACTCCGTTCTCCAAAACAATGGAGCATACAACAGACTTGTTGGAAGTATTGGTCCAATAAGTGTGTCGACACGTGGTGGATATTGTTATTTTGTAACCTTCACGGGTGATTAAGTAGATATGGGTATATTTACGTAATGAAACACAAATCTGAAACATTTGAAAAGTTCAAAGAATTTTAGAGTGAAGTAGAAAATCATCGTAAGAGGAAGATCAAGTTTCTATGATCCGGTCATGGAGGAGAATATCTTAGTTATGAGTTCGGCACACACATGAGACAATGTGGAATTGTTTGACAACTCACTCCCGCCGGAACACCACAACTTAATGGTGTATCCGAACATCGTAATTGAACTTTATTAGATATGGTACGATTTATGATGTCCCTTATCGATTTGCCACTATCATTTTGGGGTCATGCATTAGAGACAACTGCATTCACTTTAAATAGGGTACCATCAAAATCCGTTGAAATGACACCATATCAATTATGGTTTGGAAACAAACCTAAGCTATCATTTCTAAAAATTTGGGGCTGCGATGCTAATGTGAAGAAACTTCATCTGATAAGCTCGAACCCAAAGCGGAAAAATGTGTCTTCATAGGATACCCAAAAGAAACAATTGGGTACACCTTCTATCACCGATCCGAAGGCAAGGTTTTTGTTGCCAAAAATGGATCCTTTCTAGAAAAAAAGTTTCTCTTGAAAGGTGTGAGTAGTAGGAAGGTAGAACTCGACGAGGTTATTGAACCTTCTCTTCCTGAAGTGGCGAGTAACACAACACCGGAATCTGTTCCAGTGTTGACTCCACCAATGGAAGAATGAAATGATGATAAGGTACCAACCCCTCCTCATGAAACTCCGATATAGAGTACTACCGAACCTCGCAGGCCAGGAAGGATACGTATAGCTCCAGAACTGTACGATGATCCGGTCCTGAATTTCATGGTAGATGGAAATAATGGCCCTACGACGTACGATGAAGCGATGATGAGCCCAGATTCCAACAAATGGCTTGAGGCCATGAAATCCGAGATGGAATCCATGTATGAAAACCATGTTTGGACTTTGGTAGAATAACCTCGCGACCAAAAGGCCGTTGAGAACAAGTTGATTTTCAAAAAGAAAACGGACATTGACGGTAATGTGATTGTCTATAAAGCATGACTTGTCACGAAGGGGTTCCGATAAATTTAAGGAGTTGACTATGATAAGACTTTCTCATCACTAGCGATGCTAAAGTCTGTTAGGATTATCTTAGCAATTGCTTCATTTTTTGATTATGAAATCTGGCAGATGGATGTCAAGATAGCATTCCTTAATGGAAACATTGAGGATGAGTTGTATCTGATGCAACCTAAAGGTTTTGTTGATCCTAAGGATGCTAACAAGGTATGCAAACTTCAGCGATCTATTTATGGACTGAAGCAATCATCCCAAAGTTGGAATCTTCGATTTGATGAAGTAATCAAAGGTTTTGGATTTGTCCAAACTGTTGGATAAGCTTGTATTTACAAGAAAGTGAGTGAGAGCTCTATTGCATTTCTAATATTATATGTGGATGACATATTGTTGATTGGAAATGACATGGAACTTTTGAAAAGCGTAAAGGATAACTTAAATAGTAAGTTTTCGATGAAAGATCTTGGTGAAGCTACGTACATATTAAGCATTAATATATAGAGAGATAGATAAAGACGCTTAATAGGATTGTCACAAAGTACATACCTTGACAAGATTTTGAAGAAGTTCAGAATGGACGAAAGTAAGAAGGGGTTCTTACCTATGTTACAAGGAATTGTTTTGAGTAAGACTCAAAGTCCGGCTACAACAACAGCTAGAGAATTGATGGACAGTGTCCCCTATGCCTCAGCCATAGGTTCTCTTATGTATTCTATGCTATGTACAAGAACAGATGTGGCACATGATGTTAGTTTGACTAGCAGGTACCAATCTGATCTAGGTTTGGAACACTGGAAGGAAGTGGAGGATGTCTTTAAGTACTCGAGAAGAACTAAAGACATGTTTCTCGTATATGGTGGTGAAGAAGAGCTAGTCGCAAGGTGTTACGTCGATGCTAGCTTCGACACCGATCTGAATGTCATAATCCGGATATGTGTTTTTAACGAATGGTGCAGCGGTGAGTTGGAGGAGCTCCAAGCAACTAGTAATTGCGAGCTCTACAATGGAGGCAGAATATATCTCTGCTTCAAAAATCAGTGGCAGAAGCAGTTTGGATGAAGGAGTTCATTTCTGAATTGGGTGTAGTTCCAAGTGCTTTGGATCCAGTGGTGATCTATTATGACAACAATGGTGTCATAGCCAATGCTAAGGAACCAAGGTCTCACCAGAATTCCAAGCATATAAAGCACTGGTTTAACTCCCTCTGGGAACATGTTCAGGATGGCGATATAGAGATTTGCAAAGTAGACATGGATCTGAATGTGGTAGACCCATTCACTAAAGCTTTCCCAAGGGCAAAATATGGTCACCACCAGAACTCTATGGATGTTAGATTTATGACTATGTAAACTAGATTATTGACTCTAGTGCAAGTGGGAGACTGAAAGGAATATGCCCGACAGTCAAAAATAAAGTGGTTATTATGCTATTCCATGTTTATAACAGATGTTTATTTTCATGCTATAATTGGGTTGATAGGAAACATTAATAGATGTGTGATTTATAAACAGAAAAGATTCCTAGTAAAGCCTCTCTTAATACTAGCTTGTTGATTAACCGATGATCATAGGTTTCCTGATCATGAACATTGGATGTTGTTAATAATAGGGTCATATAATTGGAGAATGATATGATGAACAGTCACCCGAAGTAGATGTAACAATACGATCATGTCCTCAAGTTTATACTGTTATCACATTTGTAGTAACTCAATGTCCTTAGACCATGAGATCATGTCAATCACTTTCGCCGGAAAGGTACTTAGATTACATTGAACGTCACTTTGTAATTGGGTGATTATAAAGATGTCGTCGGGTACTTGGAAATTTTTAGTTGAGGCTCGTGGATCAAGAGTGGGATCTATTCATCTAGATGACGGAGAGATATGGTCAGGGCGCTCTCGATGATATCACATTGACATAGCTTGCAAGCAAGTGATTTGATCACTAGAATGTTATATCACAAGAACGAGAAAAAGAGTACTTGTCGAGAACGAGATTAAACAAGGTATGGATGATACCGAGTGATCGAATCTCGGACAAGTAAAATATCACGAGACAAAAGGAATTTGATTACAGCGAAAAAGTTTCAGACGATCAATTGGATTTCCGTGGAACTAGTGGGAGTCATTATGGATCTCCAGGTCCCACTAATGATTATTGATCGGAGAGAGTCTTGATCATGTCTACATAGTCCTCGAACCCATAGGGAGACACACTTAAGGTTAGTCGATGCAATTGATCGAATAGGGAACATGGGGGAAGACAATGGATATCGCAGGAATTTTTTCTGCCGAATGGTTTCGGGGTATCGAAACAAAGCAAGGGATTGAATTGTTAATGTGTTTATTAAATGAAGTGTTTATTAAATTAAGTACTCATTAAATGAAGTGTTCATTAAATGAGTGACATTAAATCAAGTGAATTAAAAGTAGTTTTAATGAAAAGACTCTTGATTTTTGAGTGGGAAATGAACGAGAGAAAGTGAAGAGAGTTTTTATGTGAGTGGAGAGTCCACCACATAAATTGGGGTTGAGGTGGGGGCAGCCCCATGGCTATGTGCCATGCCCCCTTGGGCTGCCCCTCACCTATCTATAGCCCCCTTGTCTCCTCTCTCACACACACGTTCACCCCTCTCTCATATGCCCTTTGGTTGGTAGCTTATCCCTGTTGCTAGCCTTGTCGATTGCCACTAGAAAGGTGCTTAGGCGAAGTCCTGATCGAGATCTTCCCATCCACCACCTCTACCATGGTGTAGCGTTGTTGGAGTTCCCGGGGATCCGCTACTTCCGTTGCCCGGCTAGAGAAAGGGATCATGAGTCATCGGTACACCGTACGTGTGACCGATTACGGAGGTGCTGCCTCTTGTGGTGCTGATCGTCTGCACGTCCTTGAGGACGGTCGAGTACATTCTACACCATCAATGTTTGTTTGCGGGAATGTTATCCCGCGTTACAGTCTTCGACGGTGAGTCCATCTGAAACCGTTACATGTATCTCCTAGATATAATCTTGGTTGTTGCAACCGTAGGAATTTTTTTGTTTTTTATGCAACGAACCCCATCATAGGGCTGCCGGCAATGCGCGCCACACTAGAAAGTCCACACCGGGCCCCTTGCTAGCTACCCAAGACAAACCCTACCCCTTCCATCCACCCCTGCTTCCTTCTTTTTCTCCACCCCACAAATAGCCGCTGCCTCTACCGGCCATCTCTGATGCACTATTGGCCATCTCTGCCCAGTATCGCCCACCTAGTGCACCATCCATCCCCTAGTATCCCCCACCTAGTTGTCGCCGCGCACTTGTTGTCGGTTGAGCGTCGCCGATGATGTGACCAGGTGCATCGCATGCGAACGACTGATGACGGCCAGCTGCCGCTCTCGTGAGACCTCATTTGCATCGGCCGCATCTCGGCGTCGCCGCGGCTATCTTTAGGGCTGTGTCGAGGCTACAAGGCGTGCCCCTCGCCCATGAACCGTGTCGAGCTCGACGCACATAGAAGCTTCTTGGCCTTTTTCCTATGTAAAATTTCTTTCGAACTTGGCTGCGGGAAAATTATAGGGTGTTTGGTTGTTGGATACATATCTTGTGATGGTGCAATTGCTGCAAGAGGAGGCCAACGCGCAAGACGATGAAACAGAGCGTATTCTAATCATCGGCGGCCTCCTTCGCCTACATGCTAGCATGCGAGCTCCCCTGCGTGGAGGCTCAGTCCCGTGGAAGAACAAAATAGAGATTGGCAGTGGCTGGCCGATGCACTGATGTTGGAGATTGTTTATTTTCAGGATGACGGAACCCATGAGCTTTCGGTGTTTCAGCTCTGGTTTAGAATGAATAAAGAGTTATTCATGAAGATTGTGCATAGACTACGAGCGTTTGATCAGTAGTTCATTTGCAAGAAGCACCGCACTGGCTTGGTTGGTTTCACCTATGTTCTGAAGTGGACTGCTGCCCTACAATGTCTTGCATATGGAACTCCTCCAAATATACAAGATGACTATCTGTGCATGGCCGAATTCACAGTGCTTACAGTTTTGTAGTGTGATACTTTTGACCAACTAACAAGATACAACTCATATACAGTACTACTGTGTGAAACTTTCGTGCCTAAAGCAGGGAGATATGCATACCCGTCACTCATACTTCTTCCGCTGGGCATATCGCTGGTTTGTACGCGTCCAGATCGCTACCTTAACTAGTAAGTTTAGATATAGTGGACCTGGAGACTTGGAGTCAAGCATTCAGCTCCCCTGCCCAGCTGGTCAGCTCATTGTCTACCGATGGGGTCCCATTCTAGTAATTGCAAGGCCCCCTATCCTTGTGTCATTGTCTCCCACCCGTAGACTAGAGTATACATGGGAAGCGGATCAAACGTGATCAAACGGCAACGTAACGACTAGGCCCGTCGATGCACAAGTTCCATGTGCTCGACTGAACAGGGCCCGTCGATGCACAAGTTCCATGTGCTCGACCGAACAGGGGGCCCGATTTTGGAGGGCCCCCGATTTGTGCAGCCCTCTAATACTCCTTCGCGGCCAGGCCCAGCAGCCAGCAGAAATTGTTCGCGTCGCCACTCGCCTGGCGTCCGAGATGGAGATCGTTCCTCTTCCTGTCTTCATTCGACAGTTCACGTGACTCGCGTCGCCTTTCCGAGATCGCCGTCGCCCGCACTCGCAGGATACTGTCTCGCGAGTCGCGCGACCCTTGCCGGCCGGCCTGTTCGCTCGCCGGCGCCGCCGCCCAGCTTGTCCAAGGAAATCACACTGATCAGATCAGCCGATCAGCGTTCAGCGATCACCGAGCAGCTCAGCGCCTCAGCGATTCAGGCAGTCAGCTATCGCATGCAGCAGGTAAGGATCTGTTCGAGTAGTGGAGTACATACATACAGTAGAAAATATATAAATAATCTATGCTGCTATTCACACTTCCGTAGCCTGCATGCAGCAGGTAAGGATCTGTTAGAGTAGTGGAGTACATACATACAGTAGAAAATATATAAATAATCTATGCTGCTATTCACACTTCCGTAGCCTGATTTCCATGTATTCGGCCTGTATGAAAATAAATAAATAATCTATTCGGCCTGCCCGTAGCTAGAAAATAATTGATGCCTTTTACAATGCAATTGTGCAAACGGAAAACCTGGTAGATATCGCCTGATTTCCTGTAACTCTACTCATCTACTAGTTGATGAATCAATGAATCCTCTTGTTAATTTTTAAATTTCTGAGACAGGCAAATTATGAGAAGGACAAAGTGTCAATCGGGTTACGAGAAGAAGAAGAAGAAGAAAAGAATGAGATTAGAAGGGGCAACCGAGTCTCAAAAGGGTGCTCTAGATAAATTTGTTGTGAAAGAGTCTCAAATAAATTTTGGAGAAGATCAACTATAATGCTAAGATTGAAGATTTTATTTCAAAAAATACCGGGCGGATGATGCTTTTTGGTAGATCATGAGGTTCGTTTTATTTCTTTGATGCTATATTTATTATTTTAGAATGAATACTTAATATTTCTCGGACGTTATACAATATAAATTAAATGTGTGATTTTGTTATACTAGTCCTTAAGTGTGTACAAAAATTAAGACCCCATTTTTATAAGTCGCACCAGGGCCCCTAAATCCTGAAGACGGGCCTGCCGAACAGGGCCCCCGATTTTCGAGGGCCCCCGATTTGTGCAGCCCTCTAATACTCTGTCGCTGCCAGGCCTAGCAGCCAGCAGAAATTGTTCGCGTCGCCACTCGCCTGGCGTCCGAGATGGAGATCGTTCCTCTTCCTGTCTTCGTTCGACGGTTCACGTGAGTCGCGTCGCCTTTCCGAGATCGCCGCCACCTGCACTCGCGGGATAATGTCTCGCGAGTCGCGCGACCCTTGCCGGCCGGCCTGTTCGCTCGCCGCCGCCCAGCTTGTCCAAGGAAATCACACTGATCAGATCAGCCGATCAGCGTTCAGCGATCACCGATCAGCTCAGCGCCTTAGCGATTCAGGCAGTCAGCTATCGCATGCAGCAGGTAAAGATCTGTTGGAGTAGTGGAGTACATACATACAGTAGAAAATTTATAAATAATCTATGCTGCTATTCACACTTCCGTAGCCTGATTTCCTTGTATTCGGCCTGTATGAAAATAAATAAATAATCTATTCGGTCTGCCCGTAGCTAGGGAACTAGTAGAAAATAATTGATGCCTTTTACAATGCAATTGTGCAAACGGAAAACCAGCTAGATATCGCCTGATTTCCTGTAACTCTACTCATCTACTAGTTGATGAATCAATGAATCCTCTTGTTAATTTTTAAATTTCTGAGACAGGCAAATTATAAGAAGAACAAAGTGTCAATCAGGTTACGAGAAGAAGAAAAAGAAAAGAATGAGATTAGAAGGGGCAGCCGAGTCTCAAAAGGGTGCTCTAGATAAATTTGTTGTGAAAGAGTCTCAAATAAATTTTGGAGAAGATCAACTATAATGCTATGATTGAAGATTTTATTTTAAAAAATACCCGGCGGATGATGCTTTTTGGTAGATCATGAGGTTCGTTTTATTTCTTTGATGCTATATTTATTATTTTAGAATGAATACTTGATATTTCTCGGAAGTTATACAATATAAAATAAATGTGTGATTTTGTTATACTAGCCCTTGAGTGTGTACAAAAATTAAGGCCCATTTTTATAATTCGCACCAAGGCCCCTAAATCCTGGAGACGGGCGTGGTAACGACGACGGAGAGTGAGATTTCTTCCTATTTGTTCCTAATTAATTTTCTACCCCCTACTAGAATTAGCGTATCACGCCCTTTATCGTTAAAGAGGTTACAAAGAAATATATACCTTACGATTGCGTAATAAAAATATATCAATTTAGAATGAAGTACGTCCACGGTACCTAAATTTTGGCGGTGCGCTCAGTCTCAGACGGCCCCCGGCAAAAAAGAAAACGAAAAAACACCCTTGAATCTCAGCAATGAACGGTCCCGATGTCATATGCATTTTCAAAGAAAAAGGTACTCCCTCCGACTCATATTAGTTGACTTGGATTTGTCTAGATTCGGGTGTATCTAG
Source organism: Avena insularis (assembly GCA_023614405.1). NCBI lineage: Eukaryota > Viridiplantae > Streptophyta > Magnoliopsida > Poales > Poaceae > Avena > Avena insularis. Next base: position 276,806 of record JAJUPC010000194.1, on the reverse strand, counting down.
ACATGTTTTAGTGCTAGATACATCCGAATCTATACAAATCCAAGTCAACTAATATGGATCGGAGGAAGTACTACCAAAACTTCTCCGATTGATCACGTTAATCGGAAATTCACAAGTAAAACCCTAATCTCCTAAACGACCACAATGACTACGCTATTGCTACCAATATAGCTTCAGGGTTGGGTATCCAGTTGAACTCTTAATGATTTACAAAATTGCAACTTCAGGGTTGGTATCCACTTGAACTCTCGTTGTATTCCCTCCATACCGGTTTATTGGGCCAAATGATTTTACTCCCTCTGATTCAAATTAATTGACTCAGATTTATCTAGGTTCGAATGTATCTAGACATGTTTTAGTGCTAGATACATCCGAACCTAGACAAATCGAAGTCAATTAATTGGGATCGGAGAGAGTAGAAAAATTTCCAAGAATTAGGCACAATTTAGAAGTTAATACTCCCTCTCCATTTTAAATCGGTGGCCTATGCATGCGCTTGCATGCAAACTCCGTGGTCCCTGGTTCACAATTTCACCACCGTTGATCAACTTCTGCAATTGACACGTGTCATGCATGACATTTTAGATCTAAAAATACTAAATATTGAAATTTTTCTCTCTCCTATACACGTGTCAATTACAGAAGTTAGACCATGGAGATAAATTTGTAGACCAGGTCCTATAAAATTATTTTCCTTGGTCTCCTCTAATCAATCGACACACCTAATAAGAGAAAAAGGAGGGATTTAGATCTATTTTCCACCTATCAGCGCTTGCCTTGGTTGTGGAGCCTTAACTGGTATAGAGGGAGTAATTATTTCGGGACATTGCCATGGACATCCATAGATGATAGCTCCGGGATGTGTGCATAGTCGTGCACTTCATCATCTGTTGTTGGTTTTCTCATCACGAAGAGCAGGACGGTCTCACCTTAGGCTACCCTTAGTAGGAGTATCATACTAATATCATGCATACCATGTTGGCAAAAATCTGATATGGCAGAACCATTAATGAAGAAAGAGATGTTTATGCTGGTCATAGTGGTAGTATCATACTACTAGTATCATGCATATGATACTAGAGTATGATACTATCTCTATAGTGCATGGTATCATATGTTAGTATCATACTAGTACTATATTTAATGATTTGTAGAATCTCAATGCAAAATTGTGTACAAGATTTATTTGCATGAGGATTTTTAGTTTTACATGCTATGATATAGTATCTACCTATGATACTCTAACCATCTCTTTCTTCATTAATTGTTGTGCCACATCAGATTTTTGCCAACATGGCATGCATGATACTAGCTATGATACTCCCGCTAGGACCAGCCTTAGAGTATCATAGGTAGATGCCGTATCATAGCACGTAAAACTAGAAATTCTAATGCATGTAAATGTTGTATACAATTTTACATTGAGTTTTACAAATCATTAAATATAGTATTATTATGATACTATCATATAATATCATGCACTATAAAGATAATATCATACACTAGTATCATATGCATGATACTAGTAGTATGATATTTTCACTATGACCGGCCTTAGACTAGTCACAATGGGGTATCATAGGTAGTATCATGCATTACATGCATGCAAAAAGTTGACATGGCACTATAATTAATGATTTGAAAGTGCTATTATAGGTAGATACCGTATCATAACACGCATAACTAGGAAATTTAGTATCAAATAAATCTTAAACACAAATTTACATTAAAATTCTACAAATCAATAAATATCACGTGGCCATTATACTATTACTTGATACCATGGACGGTAGAGATAGTACGATGCACTAGTATCGTATACTGTACATGATACTACCCATTGTAACTAGTTACAATGAATCACCTGTTGTTATGCCCCTTATTTCTCCCTCAGAGTTACGAGCGATAGACTGAGGGCAAAATATGGATGTCTCTCGTTGAACACTGAAAGCAGACCATTGGGTCCATGAAATCATGATTTCGCCCAAAGAAGAGCACGTACAAACTAGGTTTCTAGGCCTGAAATAGATATTTTGAGAGCATAGAGACACAATAGACATCTAGTCCAAGTTTAAGGACGCGACGATGTAATCCACACACTAACTTAGGTCCTAATTATTTATTCTACATTTTCAATCTTTTGTTTCTATATCTCATATATGTTAGTGGGCTTTATTGGTCCTGTGACATACCCCTATATCGAGCTTTTTTTTTTAAAATAATACGATTTATTTAACAAATTTGACGAATAATATACGAATTTGAGAAATTGCGAGTCTAGCGTGACGTCGGTGTTTGAAACACCGACTAGTATCTATGGGCATTTGAAATACCGACTAGACGTATCAGCATTTGAACTACCGACTGGACTCTCTTTCCTTTGTTAAAAACAAGATGATGACATGTGTGGTCGGTATTTCAAATGCTGATAGGTACTGGTCGGTATTTCAAATGCTAATAGGTACTGGTCGTTATTTCAAATGTTGATAGGTACTGGTCGGTATTTCAAACACCGCCGTCACGCTAGATTCGCAATTTCTCAAATTCGTGTATTATTCGTGAAATTTGTTAAATAAATCGTATTTTTTTTAGCCTTATCGATGAGCCAACTTTGCTAGGAATTCATCATCCGCCCAAAGTGGAACACAAAACCACAAACTAGAGTTTAGACCAAAGTGGGGTTTTGTTAGTTTGGTACCAAACTGAGCACATCGCGGAAGTATAAGAACGTGGATAATGACTGAGGTCTAAACTATTTACCTTTTGTTTAAAATGGATCACTTGTGCCTATTTAACTCTCATGCTCAAGTTCTCCGCGTGACTGAAAAAATTCTCGGTTTTATCAAAGTTTGCTGTTGTAAACTTTGACCAAATATATCGAAAAATATCGCTTTCCTCGCCTTGAGTCTCCGCCGACCTCTCCTTTCCGCGAGCGGTGCCTCCCTCTGCGTCCTGGCGTCGCCCCAGACCTCCACCTCGCTCCCTTCCTCTCTAGCGTGGTCGATGGTGTTTGCAGTGGAGCAACGACACGGTGCTACACATGCACAGGAAAACGATGCTACAAGAAGTGATCGTCGTTGCTACAAATGAAAGGTCGTGATGCTACCGCCAAATGGATGTGTTTTTGAGATTTTGCTACAGGGCGATGCTACAATAGTAGTTGTTTTTTTCTATTTTTGTTCTATGTGTTTGCTACAATAGCACTAAGTATTTTCTACAACATTTTTGACGAAAGTCTCCGATAGCCTAACTTTTTTTGCTAGCTACTAAGTCACCGATGATGTCTCCGGCGAAGTAGATTTTTTGCTACAGTTGCTATTTCTTTTTGCTACATAAGTTTTATGGTTTTGCTACAAGAGCGTAAAGTTTTTGCTATACGGTCTCCGGCGAGGTATTCTGGTGGAGTCTCCGGCGAGTGCGATGCTGGTTCTACTGCATTCATATATATTTTTTGCTACGTTAGCGCAATGTGTTTGCTACAATAGCGTAAACATTTTGCTATGAGGTCTCTGACTAGGTTTTTTCTGGTGAGTCTCCGGCGATATTTTCCGGCGAAGTCGGTTTTGCTACATTGGTAAAAAATTTTGCTACAAAGTCTCCGGTGAGGTCTCCGGCGAGGTCTAGTCTGTCTCTTCTTTTTCTGGACCGAACCGTTTTCTGCTACATGTAGAAAAGCGGGACTAATTGTAGCAAATACGGGACTTTTTGTAGCAAAAGCGGGATGACGGGCGAAAAGCAGATCTGACCGTTGATCTAGCCAGATCGGACAACGGGGGACCCGGGGATGGAAAGTTTGCATCCCCGGAGAACACGTAGCATGCCCCAAAAAGAAAACTAAAAAACACCCTTGAATCTCGGCAATGAACGGGTCCCAATGTCATGTGCATTTTCAAAGAAAAAGGTACTACCAAAACTTCTCCGATTGATCACGTTAATCGGAAATTCACAAGTAAAACCCTAATCTCCTAAACGAGCACAATGACTACGCTATTGCTACCAATATAGCTTCAGGGTTGGGTATGCAGTTGAACTCTTAATGATTTACAAAACTGCAACTTCAGGGTTGGTATCTAGTTGAACTCTCGTTGTATTCCCTCCATATTGGTTTATTGGGCCCTAATAATTTTAAAAAAATTCCAAGAATTAGGCACAATTTAGAAGTTATTGGGCCCACCCTTGTGACTAGTTGCAATAAATCACCTGTTGTTATGCCCCTTATTTCTCTCTCAGAGTTACGAGCGATAGACTGAGGGCAAAATATGGATGTCTCGTTGAACACTGAAAGCTAGGCAAGACGCGAAAAATAAGACAAATAGAGCATTGGGTCTATGAAATCATGATTTCGCCCAAAGAAGAGCACAAATTAGGGTTTCTAGGCCACAAATAGATATTTTGAGAGCATAGAGACACAATAGACATCTAGTCTAAGTTTAAGGGCGCGATGTAATCCACACACTAAGTTAGCTCTTAAGGATTCTACATTTTCAATCTTTTGTTTCTATATCTCATATATGTTAGTCGGCTTTATTGGTTCTGTGGCATGCCCCTATATCGATGTGCCAACTTTGCTAGCAATTCATTATCTGCTCAAAGTGGAACACAAAAACACAAACTAGAGTTTAGACCAGAGTGGGGTTTTTTTTTGACTTAAAGTGGGGTTTTGTTAGTTTGGTACCAAACTGAGCACATCGCGGAAGTATAAGAACGTGGATAATAACTGAGGTCTAAACTATTTACCTTTTGTTCAAAATGGATCACTTGTGCCTATTTAACTCTCGTGCTCAAGTTCTCCGCGTGACTGAAAAAATTCTCGATTTTATCAAAGTTTGCTGTTATAAACTTTGACTAAATATATCGAAAAATATCAATTTATATAATATACAATTAACATTATTATTATAAAATATATAATTGCAGTATATGTATTGAGTATTTAGATTTGAGGATTTTACACATTTGATAAACTTTATAAAGTTAGATTTTGACTAAACCTAGAACATGAAATAATTACCCCCTCCGTTTCAAAATATAAGGCGCCTAAGGTTTAGTTAAAAGTCATTTTTTTCTAAATTTGACCAAAATTATAGGCAAAAAGATAAATATTTACAATACCAAATCATAAAGTATATTTTCTCAATGTGTCTATTCCGTATAGTAGATGTACATATTTTTTTCTAAATATTTGTACATGTTAAGTAAAATTTGACTTTTAACCGGTGCTTAGACGACTTATACAGGTATAAACAGAGTGAGTTTCCGACGACGCTGAGACCGAGAGGAGTATTATGTAGGAGCATTTGCGTGTCGGCTTTTGCCGCTTAATCACCTCTGCTATATGAAGAGGGAAGGGAGACTATGAGAACACAATACGTCAATACCGGTGTTAGTTTGTACTCGTACTACTGCGTAGCGACATGGATCACCTTCCACTGGCTATTGTCCCTTCTTCGCCTGAGGGAAAGAGGGTGGTGGACGCGTACAAGAAGGCGGTGACGACGGTGGCCACGGCGACCGCGTACGTGATGCTGGCGCGCGGCATGGCGCGGGAGCTCCTGCCCGACGAGCTGCGCAGCGCGATACGCTGGGGCGTGGAGTTGGTGCGCGCCCGCCTCGGCCGCACCCGCGAGAAGGAGCATGGTGAGACCAACACCATCGTCATCCGCCGCCAGGTGGAGTTCAACACGGAGAACCACCTCTTCACCGCGGCGCTGAGTCGCTGACGTACCTGGCCAGCATCATCGACGCGCGCACCATGCGCCGGGTCTGCCTGGCGCGCTCCAAGGTCAAGGAGACCGACGGGAGCAGCAGCTGGAGCACACGCCTGTGTATGGAGCCAGGGGGCTCGACCACGGACACCTTCGACGGCGTAGTGTTCACGTGGACGTCGGCCGGCAACGACGACAGCAATGGCGGCGGCGGAGCCCACTGGGGTCCCCGTGAGACCACCCTGGAGCTCAGCTTCTTTGCGGAGCACACGGACACGGCGCTTGAGAGGTACGTGCCGTTCGTCATGTCCACCGCGGAACAGCTGCAGCGGCAAGACCGGGCGCTCAAGATCTTCCTCAACGAGGGGGGCTGGAACGGCATCAACCACCACCACCCGGCCACGTTCGACACGCTCGCAATGGACCTGTCCCTGAAGCAGGCCATCGTCGACGACATCGACCGGTTCCTGAAGCGGAAGGAGTACTACCTGCGGATCGGCAAGGCATGGAAGCGCGGCTACCTTCTCTACGGCCCGCCCGGCACCGGCAAGTCGAGCCTGGTCGCCGCTATGGGGAACTACCTCAGGTTCAACCTCTACGACCTCGACCTCTCCAAGGTGTACGACAACTCAGATCTGCATAGGCTGCTCATCGACATGCCCAATAAGTCCATCCTCGTCATCGAGGACATTGACTGCTGCTTCGACGCCAAGTCAAGGGAAAAGTCAAAGAACCGCAAGCCGCCGCCGGCCGATGACGACGACGACGAAATGTCCGACATGGGAGCTTACCGGCAGCACAACATAACGCTGTCCGGTCTGCTCAACTTCATCGACGGGCTGTGGTCCACCAGCGGCGAGGAGCGCATCATCATCTTCACCACTAACTACAAAGACCGCCTCGACCCGGCGTTGCTGCGGCCGGGGCGCATGGACATGCACATCCACATGGGATACTGCGGCTGGGAAGCATTCCAGACGCTAGCCCACAACTACTTCGGCCTGGACGACCACGCGCTGTTCCCGGAGATACAACCACTGCTCGCCAAGGTGGAGGCGACACCGGCCGAGGTGTCAGAGATGCTGCTACGGAGCGACGACGTCGAGACTGCGATGCGAGGGCTTATGAAATTCCTCGGAGACAAGAAGCGTGGGATCAGGAAATTGACAGACATCAAGAACGACGACGTAGCAGAGAAGGCAATCATGAAGTAAATGTTGTCCGGTGTGTCCGGTGTGGGCATCCTCTTTCAGGAATCCAAGTGATATAAAGAGTCGTGACATGTTCACCAGTAGTATATGAAATAAAGAAACGGACTATCTATTTTCCACCAGTTAGCACTACACACGATGTCATGCATCGCCCCCCAAGTTGTTATTGATCCAAATTCTACAAAGTAAAGGCCAACTTCTGACGGAGCGGAGCGAGACACGTCGCCGGAGGCTTGGGCCGAAGCTAGGTTTCCACCGTTATATAAACCTCTTATAAGCCGCCGGCTGGGATAAGTTGCATCTGTGAAATCCTCGGCGTTGCGTAAACACTCCCCGTTATAGTAAAGTTTCGCTGGCTAGCGTCCGTGGTTTTTCCCTTCTCTTTGTTGGAGAGGGTTTTCCACGTTAAATCTGTGTCCCCCTTGCTGTGATTTTATTTTCGTTCTTTGTTATTTACTTGTCGCAAAGCTAACGCAAGTTGGTATTTCAGGGGCGGTTAGTCTCATTTTATTCTTGACTTCACTTGAGTTGGAAAGAAACCACGTTGTCATGGCCAAAGCGACGTACAACCATTTTCAGGGCTTGTTGGGGACTGAGGTGACTCAGCAGTATTCGTTGGACCTAGATTTCCTAGGACCCATGAGAGATGACTTGTTGAACCTCGATGCCCCATTCTCCGAGGAGGAGATTTGGAGGTAATCAAAGGTCTGCCGTACGGTAAGGCGCCGGGGCCGGATGGATTCACGGTGTAATTCCTGCAGTGTGTAGTGTCATGCTATCGCCCCCAAGTTGGTATTTCAGGGGATTTTATTCTTGACATCACTTGAGTTGGAAGGAAAAAGATAGTGTATTACTTTTAAGAGCAAAAAGACTGAAATCAAACAAAATGAATGAAACATAAGAACTCAATACAATAGAAAAAACATAATTACTTCAAATAGCCAGTTCTGAATTAGAACACCACTTAGTTCCCATGACAAGTATGTCACAGTTCCTTAGTTCCTAGCAAACAACATCTTGCATGGCTAAGTAATTGCATAAACAAACAAAATTTGGTCACACGAAGCCTCCTAAAAAATGTACGCCCTCCCGCCAAAAATATTTGTCGTGGTTTTAGTTTAAATATAAAATGAAACCATGATAAGTATTTTTGGACCCGAGGGAGTACCATTTAGCAGCAATAAAATGGTCAAAAAGGATCTCCCTACGTAATCCTGCGGAGCTCATCCGCCTGGACTTCACTATCTTGACTACTTTGGAATACAATGCTGAGAACTATAAGTTCATGTTACAAACCGCAAGCTATTAAGTCTAACAAGAACAATGTATGAAGAACAAAGCATGAAAATCCAATATTAAACATATAATGACTATGTTGGAGTAAACAACCAGAATATGGAATAAAAGTACATATAGGAACACGAGATTTGCATGAACTCATGCCAAATAGCTACCACTCTAATAGAGTCACCATTGAGTATGTTTAGAAACAAAACATTAAGATAACTTAACTAAATGATTTATCTTATTTGTTTTAAATGATTGAGATAGACAAATTCAATTCATCTTTAGGAAAAATAGTTTTGGAGAAGAAAATTATCTTATGGGTGCTAAATCATCTTAAACATGTAAATATTATATTCAGATGCTTGCCTCCGCCCAAGTTCTATCAAGTGAGTGTTTTTACGATGCCCTTCCTTTCCGTTCCTTAGCTTTTCCTCTATTGAGTTCTCTCTCCTTTCTTGTAGATGTTGTCGAGATCCCTCTGGATCGCAGCTCCCAGACCCGTGTCGACTCTTTGACCGACATTGTTGCGGTAGTACAGGGATGAACCGGGCACCTGTAGATTCTACTGACGAAAGCCAAGGAGGTGCTGGGGCAATTACATAAGGAGATGTTCCTGAAGGTCATGGCCATCCAAGACTTCAAGGGGCTAGTAGATGCTTGCCACGCCATGAAGGAGCCGATGAAGGACTACAAACAGGCCCATTCGGTGTCTGGAGCTGCCTTGATGTTTACCATGACTATGGCGCATGGCTTCAAGGGCGACCTGGAGATGGCCTCTTCTTACTTCCCGGCGGTCAGGAGGTAAAGCTTTGTAGTTTTGCTAAAAGAGTGGAGAGGTACGCCAGGCAGTTGATTAAGTTGGTAGAGAAGTCTAATGATGTGCAGCGCTAAGCCAGGAACCAGCCAACCAAATCTTCGAGGCCATCCAAGAATGTGGCCTAGAGAAACTTAGGCTACCTTGGTAATTTAGAAGTAGCCTCTTTTGTAATAACTTGCACTTGATGTTTCCATGATGAAAATGACTATGGAGGGATATCAACTGCTTTTACTTGAATTCCTAAATCTTTCTGTGTTTGCTGGCAGCCCCCAAGTGTATGAATCATCTCGAGGAGGGTGTCATCTGCTCGGGAGGCCTTTTGTCATGTGATTTGCCTAAGGATTGCTCCTTGCATTATACAAGATGCAGCTGCCAGCCCATCGAATGCCTCAGCTCCTGAGGATCCTCCAATTCAGGGGCAGATGACAGACAAGGTGGCTGAGCTATCGATGTTGTCTCTCTCCATGATCGAGTGAAGGAAGTGGAGAGGATGCAAGTGATCACCAAGGGCCTTGCAGATGTATGGAAATCGAAATTTGAGAAGGTAGCTAAACGCGATAAGTATCTCCTTGATGAAGTGGCGAAGGCCAACGAGAAGCTGTTATGTAAGAACTCGTGGAGCCCCCAAGTCCCGAGGTTTTATCTTTGTCATATGCTTGACCTTTTCTCTTGTTTTTGCAGTTGTCAATCTTGTTCCTCGGGAGGAGGAAGACCATATTAGTATTTGACTAAATTCTTTGAGCCAAGATGACTCAGAAGTTGGTGGATCCATTTGGGCAGATAGGAGCCGAGGCTTTATGCTGGCCATGCTCTAGGACTGGATTGAGAAGGTTGAGAAGTTCTTCAAGAGTTCTTGCTCCACCTTGGCGATGATTTATGATGTGATGTATCCTTTGGACCCTGCACCTTCGAGTATCTTAGCTTTGATGTAGAAGTTCCACAAAATGGAGGCTATCGAAGACTGTATCCACGCCCAGCTTGTTGCATGGGCCAAGGCAGCGTTGATGTAGAATCCCAAGTGTCTAATCCTTGTAATGCTACATTTTTTCTCATATATGCTACCCTACTTGTTAATTTTTGCATCATCGTAATATCATGCTTGTGTCATCATGCCACATTGCATTTGAGCATCATATTAAATCTTGTCTTGTTCTTGATCTTTCTATCACCTCTATTTTGCCCCTCTCTATTTTTCTCTATCCTATTTTTTGTTTTCCACAAAGCATGGTTCATCTTGATGAATGGACCATTATGTTCAAAGTGATTTTGGAATCTTCCCTTTTGCCTAAACCCTATTTCTAATTATCTAGTAACATGCCCAAAATTCTTATGTGGCATTGCTCTTCTAATACTCTACTCCCTCTTATACATATTAAAATAGTCACTTAATCCAATTCAAAACCCTGCAAAAGATTTCAAAAGGTTTTATAAAGAAACAAAAATAAAACATAAAAGAAAAAGTTTAAGAACAGAAAAAGGAAAGAAGAGAGAGATAGATAGAGCAGCCCATCCTGCAGTAGCCCGTTTCCCTCCAGCCCAACTGGAGCCTTCCCTCTCCCCTCCCACTTGGGTAGGTCTAGAGCTTCAGCCCACCATCCATACACCTTCACCGCTCAACGTTGTTTACTGTCTTCTTTCTCCCCTTGTCGTGTTTCCCCTTTCCTGCAGAGAGAGACGAGGTAGGTGGTCATCACTATATGTTAGTCGCATCACCGCCTCTCTTCTTATCCCCATCGATCCCCGCTGCAAACCCTAGGGTCTATCTCCCTTCTTAGTGCTGCCACCCTCCAAACCCCTCACTTTTCTCCATCTAACGGTGAGCACCTGAGAGAGCATCACTGAGGGCAAAGCTTCCTCTAGCCGATGCCATAGAGCTACGAGCTACTTTCGTCCGCCCTATCCTTGCAGAACCAGAACCTCAAGAACCAATGTTGCTCTACATGGCTGCAACAAACAGAGTCATTAGTGTCATCATGGTGGTGGAGCGGCCATAAGAAAAACAGGAACAGATGGTGCAACATCCGACTTATTACCGCAACGACGTGCTAACTGAATCAAAACAACGGTATCCTCATTACCAAAAGTTATCCTATGGTGTATTCTTTGCGTCCAGAAAGCTACAACATTATTTTCAAGAGCACAAAATTATCATGGCGAGCACAGCTCCCATGAGAGACATAATCAACAACAACGATGCCACATCACGCGTTTCTAAGTGGGGAATTGAGCTAGCACCTTTTGATATTGAGTATAAACCTCGTACAACAATCAAATCCCAGATACTTACCAATTTTGTCTCTGATGGACAGAGACGGCCGAAAACACAAGTCTCCTGGAGTCGGAATATTGGACCTTGCACTTTGACGGGTCGAAAGCGCTCGGGGGCTCGGGGGCTGGCGTGGTGGTCAAATCACCCCAAGGAGACAAACTGTTCTATGGGTTGCGGAATCACTTCATGGAGACAAATAATATTGCCGAATATGAAACTTTGATGCATGGAATTCGAATTGCAAAAGATATCAGCATTTCCCGACTCATGTGTGATGGAGATTCGGATTTAGTTGCTCAACAAGTATCCAACATCTGCAATGTAAATAAACACATGGCAGCATATCGAGCTATCATTGATTAACTAGCAAAATCATTCGAAGGGTTTGAAGCCAACAAATTCCCCAAATAGAAAACAAGGAAGAAGATGCACTATCAAGAATAGGCTCTGCACGGAAAAAGGTCTTGGATGGTGCTTTTTTGGAACATCTCAAAGTTTCCTCTATCACAAGAGTTGATGAGGAGTACCCGACCAAATCCGACTCACCACTCATAGCAGTTCTGGCTATAATTCCTAGTTGGACAAATCACTGCCTAGAATTCTTGGTAGACAACAAATTACCCGAAGACGAAGTTCTGAGCCGACAGATCATTCGACGAGAGAAATCCTACACAATAATTAGTAGTGAGTGTTGGGGGGATGACTCCAGATAGGGTAAAGCCGAGGTAAAAGGACAGGGCCTGTCGAGGCAAAGACAGGTCAAAGCATGAGCTGGCCGAATCAAAGAAGGACCGGCCGGGTTACGGCCGGGTCACCTTGAGCCAGAAAGCAGTGCAACACTCGACCGACATACACGGTATGTCGGCACGAGGAAGGAACTAATTTCCCTTTACAGGTACCAACTTGGCCGGGTTAACTATACATAGGCCGCGTCAGGAGATGATTTATGCGAGAAGGAAGGAATCATCCCCAAGGTCAGCTCTTTTCTCTCTCTACTAGGTTTTCTTGTAGAGACAAGCGCTAGAGACAAATGACAGAGAGACATAAGCAGAGTAGAGGCTCACGAGCATAATGGTGTCTGACCGCCAACGGGTAGACAACGTGGATTCTGGGGTATTGCCGCACAGAGGGTGGCAACATATGCAAGAGGAGCACCACTTTGCTATTTCGGGAAGAACATCTCTAGAGAATATACCGGGCCACGTAATCCCTAGATGTAACCTGGCCACCCCTTTATAAGGTGAGCCAGGGCCTCCAAGGGAGGGGTCGGGACATTTTGTAGAGGGAAAACCTTATTGAGAGTAGAGGAGCACACCTTCTTCTTCCTCTCCATGATCTAGCTCAAGGAGCTTGTGTAAACACCATTGATACAAGAAATACAAACCTCTATGTGTGGAATCAACACACTATCCCTTCCCGGATACCACTAGTACACTTTGGCCCCATCTTTAGCCTACCCATGGCATTTGCCGTGACACCACCACAACAGTTAGCGCCCACTGTGAGGCAGCAGCGGTGCTAGCTGGAAACAAGATCCGAACGAGAAGCTTCATCGTTGCCGGGGAGCGCATCGTCTCCGGGCTGGTGCAGCGGCTTGGCGCACTGGACTTCGTTAGCGACAACGCCCGTAGCATCGACAACCACTCGCCTCCACGCAACGGGCTCTTCGTCAACTTTGGTGCCCACGAGATCTACATTGGTGTCAACGAATCCTGCATGCACCCGCAACACATCATCAAGGGAGGATAATCTCCCCTCAGCTTGGCTCGCAGTCCGCGTATAGCCCGCCCCGCTAGCTGCACCGAAGTGATGTTGACCGCACCAGATCTGGTGGAAGATCCGGAGGTAACACCCAAGGCACCTAGGGATAGAGGTCCTCCGCTAAAAGGCGACAAAACATACTATAGCGAGCAATAGTTGATCCAGCTCAAGCACAGGCCGAGCTGGAGGAGACTCGGCTGAAAGTGTTAGAGGGTGCAAAAAAGATAGCAGCAACTCAGCAGGCGTTAAACATCATGTTGCATGAGTATGCTAGAGCAAACAAGATTAGCACTAGCCCCACTCGTGGATGGTGTGAAGATTAGGGGAAGAAATCTTCTTTGTGAAATAGATAATGAATATGTACCGAGGCCAGGAGAATCGGGCACCCCGACAAAGAATCTCAGGGCTGTAGATGCAGCAACGTCCGAGTTAGAGGGTCTGACCGAGGAAGCCCGACAAAGGCAACAAGAAAGGGTTATTGAGTTAGTGAAAAATGCAAATAAGCAAAATGAGAAATTGCTCAAGGCAAACCCAGCAAGGGCAGTAGGTTCCCGGGTCATTCAATCAGCCGGGGCGCTCCAGCGAAATCCGTCGGGGTAGCATCATACCCTGGTGAAGGCCCACAAAGAGAAGAGGTGGTAACCTTAGGGAGAAGAAACAAGCAAATGGTCCCATATGAGCCAACAAGGGCAGGGAAAGGAAAAGCAATACAATGCGATGAGGATCACAACAGTGCTAGCCGAGGTGAAGGTGGACGAGGTAACCACGGCCAAGGCCATGCATGTCAGGGGAATGTTGGGTACAACAATGTCGGACAACATAACTCAGCAGGATCTAGACAGAATCCACCTCGGCAGCACCAACAACAGTACATACCTCGGCAAGAGCAAAGTGCGGGCCCAGCGATGCAACATCGATATGTTCATCTGGGTCAAAACAGATATGATGATGGTTATTCAGCAATGGCCAACGCTAGATTTCCTAAACCGGATCATCATGTGATAGGATAAAGGCTGGGAAACCGGAACTTACAGCCAAATGATGCAAGATTGAAGTTGGACCAGATATATAGGTCGGAAATGATGGAGGGACAAGGTCCTCTAGGTCCAGCATGTTTTGGACCTCGGATTATGAGGGAACCGCCTGTGCCGAACTTCTAGTTGGCCAGAGGGACAAAGACGTATGATGATAGTACCAAGCCAGAAGATTGGTTGACTGATTATTCCACTGCAGTGAACATTGCAATGGGTAACTTGAGATAGGTTGTGAGATACGTACCGCAGATGCTGAAGGGACTAGCAAGAGTTTGGCTGAATAATCTGCCACCAGGAAGTATCAACTATTGGCTAGATTCTGAGGAGATGTTTATCAGCAACTTCACTAGTACTTACAAGAGGCGAAATTGGGCCCAACAACTAGCAATGTGTAAGCAAAGGCCAAATGAGGCAGACCACAAGTTTCTGACTCGGTGGTGCAACATGCGCAACTCATGCGAAGGAGTAATCGAGTCACAAGCAATTGCTTCGTTTGCACAAGGGTGCAGATATGGGAGTTTAGTGTGTCAAAGGCTGCAAAGAGATATGCCTACTATGTTCGTTGAAACAATCAGAATTGCCAACTCGTGTGCACTAGGTGATCCAACTCAACCTAGGCTTATGTCAAACGAGTCAAACGAGGAATATTACCCCCGTGATGGAGTAGGGTCATCCCAACGAAGTGATTTCCGGGGTAACAGAAGAGATGAAAGGCCAGATTACAGATATGGCTCGCACCATGTCGCTGTTGTGGACCAAGATCAGCCCGGAGCTGGAAGTAGCCAACGACAGAAAAGTGGTGGCCAACAGTGGGTACAAAAAAATGATGGCAAGAAGCCTTGGACCAATGAACAGAAAAAGCAATGGCAAGAAAGGAAAGATAGGCCAAGGTATACGTATGAGGCCATGTTGGACCAACCATGCAAGTTCCACATGCCCAATCCAAGTAAACCGATGAATCATATAACCCAACAGTGCGAGTGGTTCAAACGTGTAGGACAAGGTAACCCAGGGCAAGGTAGCATAGGGCCACCTCAGCAACCTTGGCAGTAGGATGCTTACGGGAGCAAATGCTCAACAAATCATATTGCCACCACCCTCGGCGAGGTATGAGAATCGAGATAGAAGGGATGCAGTGCATCAGGTGGAAAACCAGAATCAGGGGAACCGAGGAAACCCCGGCAATGATGGGAGAAATGAGTACAGGGAGCACCACCAAAGTTATTGCGTGTTTACCACAGAAAAAACTGATAGGCAAAGTGTGTGGCGACGACATATGGAGGTCAATATTTGTTATGCCGGCTGTGTCGAAGTACATGCATTGGTCTGATCAGGAGATCACATGGAGTATCAAGGATCATCCCAGGCTCATGCCGAGTCCTGGATCATATGCTTTGGTGCTTGACCCAACTTTCATCAGGCCAAACATCAATGTGAAGTTTTCCAAGGTGCTGATTGACAATGGCAACAATATTAACATACTGTATAAGGACACCATGCACAAGTTGGGAATCCTAGAGAATATGCTCCAGACGACAAAGACCACTTTCCATGGCATTGTGTTGGGTTTGTCCTGCGAGCCTATTGGCAAGGTCCGGACTGATGTCTTATTCGGCAGAAGAGATAATTGTCGGACAAAGAACCGGGAGTTTGAGGTTGTGGATTTGGACAGCTGCTACCATGCATTACTCGATAGGCTAGCTCTTTCAAAGTTTATGGCAAGTGATCACATCAGTTACTTAAAGACGAAAATGCCAGGGCCAAATGGGGTCATCACCATAGCAGGGGACTTCAGGCGCTCCATGGAATGTGCCTCAGCCGTGTCAAACCTGGCCGAGTCGTTGGTGATCGCATAAGAGAAGAAAAGGATCTAAGAGGCTATGGCATTGGATCAGTCTGCACAGTTGAATATGCCAGACCTGAGTAACCCGCATGGAAGTGTGTCGTTTCAGCCGACAAAGGATACTAAGAAAGTGCCAATTAATGATCAGTTCTCGGAGTGCACCGTGACTATTTGTGCAGGCCTTGGCGACAAATAGGAAAGCAAGCTCATCAGCTTGCTCCGTGAGAATCGGGATATCTTTGCTTGGTCCACATAGGATCCGCAAGGTGTGCCGAGGGAGCTGGCTGAGCACTCTTTACATGTCAAACCCGACGCAAAGTCGGTGAAGCAACCTCTCCGCCGCTTTGCCAAAGGAAGGAGAAAATTCATTGGTGACAAGATAGCTCAGCTCCTTGCAGCTGGTTTTATCATGGAAGTGCTTTGCCCGGATTTGGCTATCTAATCCGGTGCTGGTAGAAAAGAAGAAAGATGATCCGAATGTGGCTGTGGTGTGGCGTATGTGTATCGGTTACACGAATTTGAATAAGGCGTGTACAAAAGATCTGTTCCTACTACCGAGGATAGATCAGGTTATTGACTCGACCGCTGGGTGCGAGCTCTTGTCATTCGTAGATGCATATTCTGGTTTCCACCAGATACCACTGAACCCGGATGATCAAATAAATACTGCTTTTATTACCCCATATGGGGCTTATTGCTATCGCACTATGCCATTTGGCCTACGTAATGTAGGGGAAAAGTATAAAAGGTGCATGCAAAAATGCTTGCACGATCAAATTGGCAAAAATGTCCAAGTATATGTAGATGATGTGGTGAAAAAAACCAAGGAGATTCATACTCTCTTAGATGATATCCGGCTAACATTCATGAACATAAGAAGGTTCTGAATGAAACTTAACCCAAAAAAATGCACCTTCGGTGTTCCGGCCAGAAAGTTACTTGGTTTCCTCGTATCTAGCCGAGGTATCGAAGCGAACCCAACTAAAATCCGAGCTATCGAGCGAATGGAACTGCCGAAGTGTCTTAATGATGTTCAGAAGTCTCTATCAACTAATGAAAAGGCATCATTAAGTCGATTTGTATGTCAGCTAGGAGAACAGGCATTACCTCTATCTTTTTTTTGCGAAATTCCTCCGATCTATAAATAATCATCAACAGCAGTACAAAGAGAACCAAAAGTAATAAAAATTACAAATAGGTCATTGGACCACCTAGCGACAACTACAAGAACTAGCGCGAGCCGAAGGCGTGCCACCACCCTCGCCCCTCCATCACCGGAGTCGGGCAAAGCTTGTCATAGTAGAGCTTGTTGTAGTAGACAGACGGAGAGTCGTCGTGCTAAGGTCACAATGGACCAGCGCACTAGAGCAACAACCATCACTAATGATGACATCCGTAGAACGGAAAGACTGACCTAAAAACAAACTGACGAACATGAAAACGGACAGAATCCCAGGAGATCTGCCGGACAAACAACTCCACGCGCCCTCCATTAGCGCTAGATGCACCACCGGAGCGAGGATAGAGCGGGGAGGACATTATTCTGACTTCAGGACATAGCCGTCGCCTCAACATCCCAAAGAAGACACTAAAAATCAAACAAAACAAAGAACGGAAAACTTCTCGCCGGCGAGAGGCCATGGTCCATCACACCTCCAAGTCCCTAGGGCCACCGGAGGCAGAGCGGACCGACGACGTCGCCGGCGAAGGGTGCGGAACCCTAGATGGGTTTTTCTCCTTACAGCCTGGCGGCGCTACGTACATACCGGTTCGACTGTTCGGTAAAAAAAGCGGCTTTCTAGGCATTACCTCTCTATCAACTAATAAAAAATCAGATAAGTTCATATGGACACCACAAGCAGATAATGTCTCATGAACTAAAAAAGATGCTAGCCTCTGCACCTGTGTTAGCTTCATCACTATCCAAAGAGCCGATGTTGCTCTACATAGCAGCGACCAACCGAGTCGTAAGTGCCATGATAGTGGTGGAGCGTGACAAGGAAGGTGAGTCGGTGTAGATGCCAGTATATTACCTAAGTGAGGTACTCTCAGCGTCAAAACAAAACTATCCCCATTATTAGAAAATGGCATATGGCGTCTATATGGCAGCCAAAAAGCTTAACCATTACTTTGAAGAATACCCCATAAAGGTGATATGCGAAGAACCCATATCCGAGATAATGAGTAACAACGATGCAAGTGGCCGAATTGCTAAATGGGAAATTGAATTAGCCCCATATGCTCCACAATATGATAGGAGAGATGCAATCAAGTCTCAGGCAATGGCCGAATTTTTGTGGATTGGGTTGAAATGCAGTATGAGCCACCCTTGCCGGATTCGAACTACCGAAGAATGCACTTTGATGGATCCAAGTTGAAGGATGGATTAGGGGCCGGGGTAGTCCTTACCTCGCCCAAGAAAGATCAATTGAGATATGTGCTCAACATCGAACAATGTGACTGAGTACGAGGCGCTCGTACATGGGTTAAAACTAGCAAAAGAAATTGGGATACGTCGGATACAATGCTTCGGTGATTCGGATTTGGTGGTGCAACAAGTTTCTAGTCATTCAGATGTGTTAGACGCGAACATGGCCCTATACATATTTCATGTCCAAAAGATATGTGGGTACTTTGAAGGATGTGAATTCCATCATGTACCATGAGCTGAAAATGTTACAGCCGACGTGTTGTCTAAACTGGGTTCATCTCGGCAGGCCATCCCCCCAGGTGTTGCTTTGGAGCATATAAGAAAACCATCTATTAACCCCTCACCGGAATCTGAATAAATCTATATCCTAGCCAATCAGGGATTAGGAGCTGCCCCAATGGACATTGACTGGGGGACTACCTCAGCAAACCTGGGGACTACCTTGGCAAACCCGGGGACTCCCTCGGTAAACCCAGGGACTATTCAGCTTGATCTGGTAGATGTTATTTCAGTAGATCCAATGGAGATTGATGAAGTGCTTTTCCCAGTCCGTGCTATACCAGCATGGGTGCAACCAATTTTTGGATTTTTAAAAGATGGAATTTTGCCAAGTGATGAGGTACTCTCTAGGCAAGTGCAGAGAAGAGCAAAGGCATATACCATTATTAATGCCGAGTTATACGAGAGAAGTGTCATAAGTGTCCTGCAGCGGTGTGTTGACTAGGCAGAAGGGCAGGAAATCCTCCGAGATATACATCAGGGCGAATGTGGGCATCATGCCTCGTCCAGGGCCTTAGTAGCCAAAGATTTTTGGCATGGATTTTACTGGCCCAACGCTTTCCAACATGGTAAGGATCTCGCGAAGAAATGCAATGGGTGTCAGAGGTATGCTCGCAAAATGCATATGTCGGGCTCTGAACTCAAAACTATACCTATCACATGGCCATTTGCTGTATGGTGCAAGGATATGGTTGGACCATTTAGGCCAGCCCGAGGAAACATGACCCATATCCTAGTCATGGTGGACAAGTTTGCAAAGTGGATCAAGGTAAAACCAATCAGAAAATGTGATGGAGCTATCGCTGTATCATTCCTCAAGGACATCATCTTGAGATGTAGATATCCACATAGTATAATAACAGACAATGGCAGAAATTTTGCTGAAGGAGCATTTGCTTGGTTCTGCCAAGACAAAAGAATAAGGTTAGATGTTGCATCAGTGGCAAACCCACATTGAATGGGTAAGTGGAAAGATCCAACGGACTAGTACCGTCTGGGATAAAACCCCGGCTCATTGAGCCAATGCAAAGATCATCGGGGTGATGGATTGATAAACTCCTAGCAGTACTATGGAGCCTAAGAACAACTCCAAATCGATCAACAGGCTATGCACCGTTTTTCTAGTATATGGGGCCAAAGTTGTACTACCAGCCGACATAGAGCATGACTCGCCTAGAGTCACCCAATACACAGAAGCCGAAGTGCAGCAAGCCCGGCAAAATGATGTTGATCTACTAGAAGGGGCTAGAGAGTTGGCATTGTCCAGATCCGCCATATATCAGCAAAACCTCCGATGCTATCATAGCTGGAAAGTGAACCCCCGAGTTTTGTCACTCACTAAGGAAGAGGTCGATACATATCTGGGGGAGCTCTCCTAGGAAGAGTGGGATACTGGAAGGGAGGTTACAGATGATTCGATCCATCCCTCAAATGAGGGGAGTCTTTGTACCAGCAGCCTGCCTATGATTGGGGAGTTTCTTCTTCTTCGCAAGGGCCTAACTACGATCATTCTTATGATGACCCGCCGTCTTGGAATTCTTACCCACGTTGGGGTTGATACCCACTTAGGCCAAAAGCCAAAGCTTGGGGGAGGTATACCGACATCACACTCATCTACATATCATGTTCAGTCGGTACTTTGCATATCCATGTTTCGTTTTATTTTTAGTTTTCGTTCTTGCTTTATTTCTATTTTCCAAAACACAAAAAGACCAAAAATATTTTCGTTATTTCTCTTCATTTGCTTCTTTATCTCTTAGCCTTGGTTTGCTTCATCCTTTTCAGCTTTGTTTTGATTATTCCAAAAACCCAAAAAGATTTGTTGTTCTTCTCTGGTTTTTTGAAGTTTGTTGCAGGGTTCAGTAGTCCTCAGTGATTCCTTGGAGTTTGGTTTTATCTCATTATTCAAGTCACACAAGTGAAAGGCAATGATGATTTATGACAACTCGAGGTGTGGTAAGAGGCTGCTATGAACTCTATTTGTTTTCATTTTTTGTACATATACTCTTCATTGTGGGCATGCTTAGTCTTTTCATGAAAGGTGTATGCTATTTAATGGATGCTTAGTAGTTCTTGCTATCTTATGATCAGTTCCAATCCATTAATAGTTTGTAACATGTCATGTAAATGTTTGTTTGCATTGTTCTATTCATAACTTGGTATGACATTGTGGTAACCTACTCTGAATGTTTTATTTCAATCGACATGGCACATGCTCACACATGCATATGACTAAACAAAATTTCAGTTAAGCCTCGATGATCTATTCTGCCTCAGAGTTCTTGTGTCACTTTTATGCCACTATTTATTCTGTTTTGTCGCAAGCATGATTATGAAAGTTACTTCTCTCTCGATTGTCGCTCCCTTTCTATTGCTAGCCTTCACTTGTGATGAGTATAAACTTTACTCGTGCATCCAACTCCCCAAAACCAAAGTTGTGAACAAGAGTCCACCATATCTATCTATTAGCATCATTGCTATTCCTTGCATGTTTATTATGCTTTGTTTTCTTCCAATAAAAATGTTTGCTTGTTATGAGAAAATTAGTTAGTAAAGCTCTCACAAACTTGATGGCACACTTTACTTTCTTGCACTTAATAAACTTGAACCATTGTGCCCATCTATGTTTCGTATATGCTTGCGCTTTATAAGTTGTGGATTAGCAGAACCATGTTACCATGGGGAACGCTTTCAACATTGCACATTATTTAGTTGATATCATGATTCTTTTGCTTATGGATCCCGACGGTGTGAAATAAAAGGAGAGCTTGTAAGCTCATGGAGTTTGTATATGTGTTAGAGAAACGCCTAGACGGCTAGCCTAAGCCATGCCTAATCATGGTGGAAACTTACAGCATAACCGTAGTGAGCAATCTGTGAAGCATCCTCAATAAAAACCTATGCAAATAGCAAATAAAAAGATTGCTGAGATGCTCATTGTCTGCTTGCCTTGTCATTTTGATATGGGAAAGCTTCCGTATCATCAGGCAAGGGGTACCCCATTGGCAGTTCTCCATGATACACATGTACTTACAATGACAAGAACTTACTCGTAACTAAAGTTGAGTAGCATGAGGTCTAGTACTCGTAAGCACGGGGCATGAGATTTTCAACTTATAACTTGCCAAGCATATCCTCATATTTGTTCACTTTAACCTTAATCACCTAAAGATGCTTATGATAGAGGCAATGAAAGCTCAAAGCTAATGAGTACCATACTTTCAACATTTGGAAGCCTTTCAAACTTTTATATCTTTTTCTTTCACTTTTATGTTGAGTCATCATTTATTCTTTGAGAACCTTCCCGAGAGCATAGTTGTCGTTCTTAGTGTAATGTGCTTGTCCCAAAACATGGTTAATTATGACATGACTTTGACACTTGTATCTTTGATATTTTTATTTCTAGTCTTCACTTAAACTCCAGAGGTGCCTTGGCATTTATGTTTTGCTCCAAAGTAAGGCAAGCGAGATACCACTTTATCATATCTTCTTATGAGCACTACAATCCTGCATATGCTTATGTGTCATGTTGGTTATTATTAATGAGTTAGAATCTCTCCATAGCTTGCATGACTACTGAGTAAACTTATTTGCATACTCTTTATTATGAATTGCCTAAGTATTTGATCATATGCTGAGAATATATACATCTTATGAAGGAAATGTGTTCGTGAAAGTTTCTTTTATCGCACTTAGTTTTCAACTGAATTGCTTGAGGACAAGCAATAAGCTAAGATTGGGGGGAGTTGATACGTCCAATACGTATCTATTTTCCCGAACACTTTTGCTATTGTTTTTTCTCTAATTTGTGTGATTTGGATACAACTAATGTGGACTAACGTTGTTTTCAGCAGAATTACTTTGGTGTCTCGTTTTTGTGCAGGTAATCAACTTTCAAGAAAAATCCCGGAAAATATCGCAAAACTCCTATTTTACTAGAAGACTCACGGAGCCAGAAGATGAGACGAAGAAGAGCCACGAGGGGCCCACACCACCTGGCCGCGCAGGCCAAGCCAGGCTGCGCCAAGGGGTGGTGTGGCCGCCTAGGACTCCGCCTCGACCTCTCTTTTTGCCTATAAAAGCCCTCTGACCTAAAACAAACGCGGGGTTCAATGTTTTTACAGATAGAGTTCTGTTGCGTCACCACCACTAGACACCGTGATTCGGAACCAGAAACTCCGTTCTGGCACCCTGCCAGGATGGAGAAATGGAGGAGATCATCGCCAGCATCATCACCATCGCTTCTCCATCAACCATCCATGATTCCCCCATCCATAAGTGAGTAATCCCCCGGAGTAGGCTATGGGGATGGTAGGGATTGGATGAGATCGTTCATGTAATTGCATCAGATTGTTAGGGTATGGTACCTAGTATCTATTGTTAGTGCTTTTTGATATTGTTGTAACTTGTTATGCTTAATGCTTGTCACTAGGGCCTGAGTGCCATGATTTCAGATCTGAGCATGTTATTGATTCATGATGATTAGTATTGTTTATGATCTTACCTGCAAGTTGTATACACATATTATTGTCCGGAACCAAAGGCCCCGAAGTGACAAGAATCGAGATAACCTGAGGGAAAGGCTGTGATATGAGGATCACGTGTGTCCATGGAGTGTTAATGCTTTGCTCCGGTGCTCTATTAAAAGGAGCACCTTAATTGCGAGTAGTTTCTCTTGAGGCCCCGCTGCAACGGGCTGGCAGGACAAAAGATGTTGTGCAAGTTCTCATTACGAGCACGTATGACTATATATGGAACACATGCCTATGATTATTTAGTACTTGGATGCTTTATCTTATTTATCTACAAATGCCCTATATCTTGATTGTTATATGAATTGTCTTGTCCATTTAATGCCCGTCCATCCATCCCTATGCCTAGTGTGTTTTAATCCTACTGTTTACTATAATTGTTACTATTGTCTTTACTTTTACTACTGCTATCACTTTGCTATTGCTACTACAAAACTGTTACTACTGATAAACTACTGCGAGCAAGACTATTTCCAGGTGCAGCTAAATTGACAATTCAGTTGTTAAGGCTCATAAATATTCTTTGGCTCCCCTTGTGTCGAATCAATAAATTGGGTTTTACTTCCCTCGAAGACTGTTGCTATCCCCTATACTTGTGGGTCATCACAATGCCGGTCACCACTCAAGATGGAACTTCGGCTGTGAATTTTATAAAGTCCATAGTATTTTGGTTCGGCGTGCCAAACAACATCATTATAGACAACGGAACCAATTTTACCTCCAAAGATTTCAAGGAATATTGCCAAGAGATGGGCATCAAGGTAAGCTACGCCTCAGTAGCTCACCCGCAAACCAATGGACAAGTGGAAAAAGCCAATGGTCTCGTAATTGCTGTCCTCAAGAAAAGGTTGCTAGAACCACTCGACAAAGCAAAAGGAGCATGGGTTGATGAGTTACCATTTGTCTTGTGGAGTTCACGAACTACCCTAAATAATTTGACACAAGAAACACCCTTCTTTCTGGTCCACGGTACTAAAGCCGTCCTTCCAGTCGAAGTATCACATGAATCTCCCAGAGTAGCATCATATGATGAAGATGAATCAAGAGAAGCACTTGAAAACGACGTTGATGCACTCGATGAAGCTCGAGATGAAGCCCTACAAAGAGCTACCATATATCAGCAAAACTTGCATAACTATCATAGCCGACGATTGCGATCTAGGTCCTTCGCAGTAGGGGACCTAGTACTTCGCCTCAAACAAGACGGCCACCGAAAGATGGAATCTCCTTGGGAAGGACCCTACATTGTTACAAAAGTTATTCCGGGAGGAGCATATTGTCTACAAGACAAGAAGACATGAGTCAAATATTCTAATCTATGGAACGTTGCACAACTATAGCTCTTTTACACTTAAAGATTTTTATACTTACTTATAATTCAATAAGGCCTATGACCTAGCTTTTAAAGCCAGAATATCTAGGTCCACAACCAAGTGGCAATCTGCCAAAACAATGTATCATAGGCTTTGCCATGTATATAAAGAGATAAGTTCTTCGTACCTTGAGTTTTTGATTATTCATGTCAATTTAGGGGATTTATATTTGTGATCAAACTAACAACAATTATGATCCTATGTCCAAATACAGGCATCCAAACATAGCCTGGGGGGCTACACCCATCGGGAGCGCTGGCGCGCACCCGATAAAAAAAGTTGTGCATATCAAGTAAAGGCCATCATCGTCTAAAAACTATGAGCGTTTACATTTTTTGTATCCTCAAATTACTACTCCCATCGGGAGCTTCATAAAGAATCAAAGCATCTGATAAAATTCAAAAAAATTGAAAGCCTAGCACGGCACCCGACAAAAAGTCAAAAACAAATAATCTCGGAACGCACTCAAATGTGACAAAACTCCGAATGCCGTGTTCAGAAACATTAAGGTAAGACCCCGGGATTCGTCCTATTGGTCTGGTAATCGCACAAGAATACGCTCTGCCAGTAATATATCCATATCCACGATATGATGAAAAATCCCGACGGACGCATTGGGTACCCGATAAAATAGAACTAGAATTCAGTATTCGATAAGACCTGAGTGACCCGAACTGAGTTACGCCAGTAATAAATTCTGAGTTCATGCCTGGGGACTTAAATTTGATGTAGGAGAACCTTGCTTTTATTCAGGAGAAATTAGCTGATTCCCGATCCGTCGGATGCATCAGGCTTGTTGTACCAAATCCTATAAAAGCTAAAAATAGTAAAAACAAAAGGAAATAATTGAGCATATCTTTGAGATTCGGCCCGAATCTATGGTTCAGGTAAAGTCTCGGTGGCTACTGACATAGGTATGATTATTCGGGCACCTATGATTCGCTACCCATGCCTAAAGAAAGGCTTACGGCCCATGAAGAGTCAAGATGATGGCCCAAAAGGAGAAAATGACAAATGTTGTAGTTGTATTAGGAAAGAGGAAAACAAACCGACATTTTGTTGGTATTGTAATTACGTATATGTAACCTATCTACATACAACTTTGATACCCGGCCTATTATATATAGAACGGGAGAAGCCTAGACAAGAGCGCCGAACAATCCCCAAGCGATTTGTAATAGTGCGATTCACCAAATATTTAGGCAACTTTGACTCCATTGTTCTCCTGATATCCGATAAAATCCCCAGTGTTCTCCTTTACGCAAAACCCTAAGTCCTTCTCCATGGACATTGCCGAGGTTACCCCTCGTCAGCCACTGTTCCGATTCCAAGAAGTAATGTTTGTGCCATGGATTACTCCAACGGATTGGGGACTGAGGTTTGTGGCTTGGATAAGAAGAAGATTCAGGGTAGGAAAGAAGAAGAAAGAGGATGGGGAATTAGTTCATTCATTCACTCTTCGAGGCATACAACCCAAGATCCTGGATCTTATTATAACAATTCTCTACACAACACACCCCCAGCATTGTTTTAGTTCTCTATCACTGTTTATTGATTATTGAATAGAACTATTACATGGATGTTAAAACCTTCAGGTGGCTATAGGAGCCACAAATAACGACTAAGTGTTTGATTAGTAGAACCACAGGCGAGACGATGAGCCTCTACATTTGAGATCATCTCTTCATACCGGAATGCCACCTTCAGAAAGGCTAACACAATCTCTTTGACCTCTTGGATGAGCAGGCCATTAACTCCCATATGGGACTCCTGAAAGTTGTTAATAAGGGCATCTCCACCGAGAGCCGCCAACCCGTCCCTCAACCGAGTTGAGGTGGAGGCCAAAAATCGGGCCGCACCGGCGGCCCCAACCATTGCTAACAGATAGGGCTGTCCACCAATCTGTCTGGCATGCCCTTGCTTCCCCGGTAAACGGGGCCCGGGATAGGGCTGCCAACAACGTGTGCCACACTGGAAAGTCTGCACCAGACCCCTTGCTAGCGACCCAAGACAAACCCTAAACCTTCCATCCACCCTCCTTCCTTCTTTTCCTCCCACCCTGCAAATAGCCACTGCCTCTACCGGCCTTGTCCGATGCGTTGTTTGCCATCTCTGCCCAATATCGCCCAGCTAGTGTGTCGCCCATCCCCTAGTATCCCCCACCTAGTTGTCGTCGTGATCTTGTCATCGATTGAGCGTCGCCAATGATGCGACTAGGCGCATCTCCTGCGAATGGATGACGTCGGCCAGACGCCGCTCTCGTGAGACCTCGTGCGCATCGGCCGCGTCCTAGCATCGCCGCAACTATCTTTGGATCTGTGTCGAGGCTAGAAGGCGCACCCCTCGCCCGCGAACCGTGTTGATCTCACCGCGCATAGAAGCTTCTCGGCCTTTTGCCTAGGTAAAATTTCTTTCGAACTTGGCCGCCAGAAAATTATAGGGTGTTTAGTTGTTTGAGTCGGCTGTTGATTCATGCTTTGATATAGATCTTGTGATGGTGCAATTGCTGCAAGAGGAGGCCAACACACAAGACGATGAATCAGAGTGTATTCTTATCATCGACGACCTCCTTCGCCTACATGCTACCCTGCGAGCTCCTCTGTGTGGAGGCTCAGTTCCGGGGAAGAAGAAAATAGAGATCGGCAGCGGCTGGCCGACGCACTGATGTTTGAGACAATTTATTTTCAGGACGACGCAACCCATGGGATTTCGGTGATTTATAATGAATAAGGAGTTGTTCATGAAGATTGTGCATGGACTGAAGATTGTGCATGGACTGCGAGCGTTTGATCAGTATTCATTTGCAAGAAAGGGCCGCACTGGCTTGGTTGGTTTCACCTCTGTTCTGAAGTGGATGGCTGCCCTACGATGTCTTGCATACGGAGCTCCTCCAAATACACAAGATGACAAC
This sequence comes from Avena insularis, assembly GCA_023614405.1. Classification (NCBI taxonomy): domain Eukaryota; kingdom Viridiplantae; phylum Streptophyta; class Magnoliopsida; order Poales; family Poaceae; genus Avena; species Avena insularis. The sequence continues at coordinate 249,353 of JAJUPC010000194.1, read as the reverse complement.
ATGTGAATGGCCCAATTCATAATATTTGAGTGTGTACAGATTTTGTAGTTTGATACTTTTAACGAACTAACAAGATACAACTCATATACAATACCGGTAGTATACTACTGTGTGAAACTTTAGTGCCTAAAGCAGGGAGATATGCATACCCGTCACTCGTACTTCTTCCGCTGGGCATATCGCTGGTTTGTACGCGTCCAGATCGCTACCTTAACTGGTAAGTTTAGATATAGTGGACTTGGAGACTTGGAGTCAAGCATTCAGCTCCCCTGCCCAGCTGACCAACTCATTGTCTGCCGACGGGGTCCATTCTAGTAATTGCAAGGCCCCCTATCCTTATGTCATTGTATGTCACCCGTAGACTAGAGTACATGGGAAGCGGATCAAACGTGATCAAACGGCAACGTAACGACGACAGAGAGTGAGGTTTCTTCCTATATGTTCCTAATTAATTTTCTACTCCCTACTAGAATTAGCGTATCACGCCCTTTATCGTTAAAGAGGTTACAAAGAAATACTGTATATACCTTACGATTGCATACAAAAATATACTCGTATCAATTTAGAATGAAGTACGGTCCACTGTACCTAAATTTTGGCGGTGCGCTCAGTCTCAGACCATCCCTGCAAAAAAGAAAGGAAAATGATACTGTTTCCCTGTGGGATCGAACGATTCGGTCCCTAGGTCACCTCCTTCCGCGTTGCTCCGTCTCGCGCGCGACCCCTCTCCGCCGGAGCAGCCAGCCGCTGCCGCCGGACCACGCCGCCGGAGCGAGAAACCTTCGCTGCCGGACCGGGCCGCCGGATCTCACGTCCTCGCGCCGCCTCTCCGCCACGCCGCCTCGCCTCAGTAGCCCCACGTCGACGCCCCTCTCCGCCGCGCCGCCTCGCCGCTGCTGCCTACGTCGCCGCTACACCTCGCCGGAGCGCCGCCCTGCACCTCGTCGGAGCGAGCTCGCTTCCCTCTCCTTGAGTCTCCCCGACCTCTCCTTTCCGCGAGCGGTGCCTCCCTCTGCGTCCTGGCGTCGCCCCGGACCTCCACCTCGCTCCCTTCCTCTCCAGCGTGGTCGATGGTGTTTGCAGTGGAGCAACGACACAGGGCTACACATGCACAGGAAAACGATGCTACAAGAAGTGATCGTCGTTGCTACAAATGAAAAGTCGTGATGCTACAGACAAATGGATGTGTTTTTGAGATTTTGCTACAGGGCGTGATGCTACAATAGTAGTTTTTTTTTCTATTTTTGTTCTATGTGTTTGTTACAATAGCACTAAGTATTTGCTACAACATTTTTGACGAAAGTCTCCGACAAAGTCGATCTTGCTACGGTAGCCTAACTTTTTTGCTAGCTACTAAGTCACCGATGATGTCTCTGGCGAAGTAGATTTTTTGCTACAGTTGCTATTTCTTTTTGCTACATAAGTTTTCTGGTTTTGCTACAAGAGCGTAAAGTTTTTGCTATACGGTCTCCGGCGAGGTATTCTGGTGGAGTCTCCGGCGAGTGCGATGCTGGTTCTACTGCATTCATATATATTTTTTGCTACGTTAGCGCAATGTGTTTGCTACAATAGCGTAAACATTTTTTTATGAGGTCTCTGACTAGGTTTTTTCCGGTGAGTCTCCCGCGATATTTTCCGGCGAAGTCGGTTTTGCTACATTGGTAATTTTTTTTTGCTACAAAGTCTCTGGTGAGGTCTCCGGCAAACTCTCCGGCGAGGTCTAGTCTGTCTCTTCTTTTTTTGAACCAAACCGTTTTCTCCTACGTGTAGAAAAGCGGGCCTAATTGTAGTAAATACGGGACTTTTTGTAGCAAAAGTGGGATGACGGGCGGAAAGCAGATCTGACCGTTGATCTAGCCAGATCGGACGGCGGGGGATCCGGGGATGAAAAGTTTGCATCCCGAAGAACACGTAGCATGCCCCAAAAAGAAAACTAAAAAACACCCTTGAATCTCGGCAATGAACGGGTCCCAATGTCATGTGCATTTTCAAAGAAAAAGGTACTACCAAAACTTCTCCCATTGATCACGTTAATCAGAAATTCACAAGTAAAACCCTAATCTCCTAAACGAGCACAATGACTACGCTATTGCTACCAATATAGCTTCAGGGTTGGGTATGCAGTTGAACTCTTAATGATTTACAAAACTGCAACTTCAGGGTTGGTATCTAGTTGAACTCTCGTTGTATTCCCTCCATACTGGTTTATTGGACCCTAATAATTTTAAAAGAATTCCAAGAATTAGGCACAATTTAGAAGTTAATACTCCTTCTCCATTTTAAATCCGTGCATGTGCGCTTGCATGCAAACTCTGTGGTCCCTCAAAAATAATTTTATAGGATCTGGTTCACAATTTCACCACCGTTGAGCAACTTCTGCAATTGACATGTGTCATGCATTATATTTTAGATCTAAAAATAGACAACTAAATATTGTGATTATTCTCTCTTCTATATACGTGTCAATTGCAGAACTTGGACCATGGAGATAAATTTGTGGACCAGATCCTATAAAATTATTTTTTCTTGATCTCCTCTAATCAATCGACACAACAGACGAGAGAAAAAAAGAGCGATTTAGAGCTATTGTCCACCTATCAGCGCTTGCCTTGGTTGTGGAGCCTGTCTTAGTGAGCCTTAACGGGTATGGACGGAGTAATTATTTATGTGGTGGAGGTCCATGCCCTTCGGGCCATTGCCACGGGCATCCATAGATGACAGCTCCGGGACTGTGTGCATTGTCGTGCATTTCATCATCTGTTGTTGATTTTCTCATCACGAAGAGCAGGACAGTCTCATCTTAGGCTACTCTTAGTGGGAGTATCATAAGTAGTATCACGCATGCCATGTTGGCAAAAATCTGATATGACACAATAATTAATGAAGAAACAGATGTTTAGAGTATCATAGGTAGACACCGTATTATAGCACTAAAACTAAAAATTCTAATGCATGTAAATCTTGTATACAGTTTTACATTGAGATTCTACAAATCATTAAATATAGTAGTATTATGTAGTACCATATAATATCATGCACTATACAGATAATATCATACACTGCTAGTATCATATGCATGATACTAATAGTATGATACTCCCACTATGAATGGCCTTAGACTAGTCACAATGAGGGTATCATAGCTAATATCATGCATTACATGCATGCGTGCAAAAAGCTGACATGGCACTATAATTAATAATGAGAGAGATCATAGTGGTACTAGGTAGATACCGTATTATAACATGCATAACTAGGAAATTTAGTAAGAAATAAATCTTAAACACAAAATTACATTAGAATTCTATAAATCAATAAATATCACGCGACCATTATACTAGTACACGATACCATGGACGGTAGAGATAATTCGACGCACTAGTATCATATACATGATACTACCATTATGACTAGTTGCAATAAATCATCTGTTGTTATGCCCCTTATTTCTCTCTCAGAGTTACGAGCGATAGACTGAGGGCAAAATATGGATGCCTCGTTGAACACTGAAAGCTAGGCAAGACGCGAAAAATAAGACAAATAGACCATTGGGTCTATGAAATCATGATTTCGCCCAAAGAAGAGCACAAATTAGGGTTTCTAGGCCACAAATAGATATTTTGAGAGCATAGAGACACAATAGACATCTAGTCTAAGTTTAAGGGCGCGATGTAATCCACACACTAAGTTAGCTCTTAAGGATTCTACATTTTCAATCTTTTGTTTCTATATCTCATATATGTTAGTCGGCTTTATTGGTTCTGTGGCATGCCCCTATATCGATGTGCCAACTTTGCTAGCAATTCATTATCTGCTCAAAGTGGAACACAAAAACACAAACTAGAGTTTAGACCAGAGTGGGGTTTTTTTTTGACTTAAAGTGGGGTTTTGTTAGTTTGGTACCAAACTGAGCACATCGCGGAAGTATAAGAACGTGGATAATAACTGAGGTCTAAACTATTTACCTTTTGTTCAAAATGGATCACTTGTGCCTATTTAACTCTCATGCTCAAGTTCTCCGCGTGACTGAAAAAATTCTCGATTTTATCAAAGTTTGCTGTTGTAAACTTTGACTAAATATATCGAAAAATATCAATTTATATAATATACAATTAACATTATTATTATAAAATATATAATTGCAGTATATGTATTGAGTATTTAGATTTGAGGATTTTACACATTTGATAAACTTTATAAAGTTAGATTTTGACTAAACCTAGAACATGAAATAATTACTCCCTCCGTTTCAAAATATAAGGCGCCTAAGGTTTAGTTAAAAGTCATTTTTTTCTAAATTTGACCAAAATTATAGGCAAAAAGATAAATATTTACAATACCAAATCATAAAGTATATTTTCTCAATGTGTCTATTCCGTATAGTAGATGTACATATTTTTTCCTAAATATTTGTACATGTTAAGTAAAATTTGACTTTTAACCGGTGCTTAGACGACTTATACAGGTATAAACAGAGTGAGTTTCCGACGACGCTGAGACCGAGAGGAGTATTATGTAGGAGCATTTGCGTGTCGGCTTTTGCCGCTTAATCACCTCTGCTATATGAAGAGGGAAGGGAGACTATGAGAACACAATACGTCAATACCGGTGTTAGTTTGTACTCGTACTACTGCGTAGCGACATGGATCACCTGCCACTGGCTATTGTCCCTTCTTCGCCTGAGGGAAAGAGGGTGGTGGACGCGTACAAGAAGGCGGTGACGACGGTGGCCACGGCGACCGCGTACGTGATGCTGGCGCGCGGCATGGCGCGGGAGCTCCTGCCCGACGAGCTGCGCAGCGCGATACGCTGGGGCGTGGAGTTGGTGCGCGCCCGCCTCGGCCGCACCCGCGAGAAGGAGCATGGTGAGACCAACACCATCGTCATCCGCCGCCAGGTGGAGTTCAACACGGAGAACCACCTCTTCACCGCGGCGCTGAGTCGCTGACGTACCTGGCCAGCATCATCGACGCGCGCACCATGCGCCGGGTCTGCCTGGCGCGCTCCAAGGTCAAGGAGACCGACGGGAGCAGCAGCTGGAGCACACGCCTGTGTATGGAGCCAGGGGGCTCGACCACGGACACCTTCGACGGCGTAGTGTTCACGTGGACGTCGGCCGGCAACGACGACAGCAATGGCGGCGGCGGAGCCCACTGGGGTCCCCGTGAGACCACCCTGGAGCTCAGCTTCTTTGCGGAGCACACGGACACGGCGCTTGAGAGGTACGTGCCGTTCGTCATGTCCACCGCGGAACAGCTGCAGCGGCAAGACCGGGCGCTCAAGATCTTCCTCAACGAGGGGGGCTGGAACGGCATCAACCACCACCACCCGGCCACGTTCGACACGCTCGCAATGGACCTGTCCCTGAAGCAGGCCATCGTCGACGACATCGACCGGTTCCTGAAGCGGAAGGAGTACTACCTGCGGATCGGCAAGGCATGGAAGCGCGGCTACCTTCTCTACGGCCCTCCCGGCACCGGCAAGTCGAGCCTGGTCGCCGCTATGGGGAACTACCTCAGGTTCAACCTCTACGACCTCGACCTCTCCAAGGTGTACGACAACTCAGATCTGCATAGGCTGCTCATCGACATGCCCAATAAGTCCATCCTCGTCATCGAGGACATTGACTGCTGCTTCGACGCCAAGTCAAGGGAAAAGTCAAAGAACCGCAAGCCGCCGCCGGCCGATGACGACGACGACGAAATGTCCGACATGGGAGCTTACCGGCAGCACAACATAACGCTGTCCGGTCTGCTCAACTTCATCGACGGGCTGTGGTCCACCAGCGGCGAGGAGCGCATCATCATCTTCACCACTAACTACAAAGACCGCCTCGACCCGGCGTTGCTGCGGCCGGGGCGCATGGACATGCACATCCACATGGGATACTGCGGCTGGGAAGCATTCCAGACGCTAGCCCACAACTACTTCGGCCTGGACGACCACGCGCTGTTCCCGGAGATACAACCACTGCTCGCCAAGGTGGAGGCGACACCGGCCGAGGTGTCAGAGATGCTGCTACGGAGCGACGACGTCGAGACTGCGATGCGAGGGCTTATGAAATTCCTCGGAGACAAGAAGCGTGGGATCAGGAAATTGACAGACATCAAGAACGACGACGTAGCAGAGAAGGCAATCATGAAGTAAATGTTGTCCGGTGTGTCCGGTGTGGGCATCCTCTTTCAGGAATCCAAGTGATATAAAGAGTCGTGACATGTTCACCAGTAGTATATGAAATAAAGAAACGGACTATCTATTTTCCACCAGTTAGCACTACACACGATGTCATGCATCGCCCCCCAAGTTGTTATTGATCCAAATTCTACAAAGTAAAGGCCAACTTCTGACGGAGCGGAGCGAGACACGTCGCCGGAGGCTTGGGCCGAAGCTAGGTTTCCACCGTTATATAAACCTCTTATAAGCCGCCGGCTGGGATAAGTTGCATCTGTGAAATCCTCGGCGTTGTATAAACACTCCCCGTTATAGTGAAGTTTCGCTGGCTAGCGTCCGTGGTTTTTCCCTTCTCTTTGTTGGAGAGGGTTTTCCACGTTAAATCTGTGTCCCCCTTGCTGTGATTTTATTTTCGTTCTTTGTTATTTACTTGTCGCAAAGCTAACGCAAGTTGGTATTTCAGGGGCGGTTAGTCTCATTTTATTCTTTACTTCACTTGAGTTGGAAAGAAACCACGCTGTCATGGCCAAAGCGACGTACAACCATTTTCAGGGCTTGTTGGGGACTGAGGTGACTCAGCAGTATTCGTTGGACCTAGATTTTCTAGGACCCATGACAGATGACTTGTTGAACCTCGATGCCCCATTCTCCGAGGAGGAGATTTGGGAGGTAATCAAAGGTCTGCCGTACGGTAAGGCGCCGGGGCCGGATGGATTCACGGTGTAATTCTTGCAGTGTGTAGTGTCATGCTATCGCCCCCAAGTTGGTATTTCAGGGGATTTTATTCTTGACATCACTTGAGTTGGAAGGAAAAAGATAGTGTATTACTTTTAAGAGCAAAAAGACTGAAATCAAACAAAATGAATGAAACATAAGAACTCATTACAATAGAAAAAACATAATTACTTCAAATAGCCAGTTCTGAATTAGAACACCACTTAGTTCCCATGACAAGTATGTCACAGTTCCTTAGTTCCTAGCAAACAACATCTTGCATGGCTAAGTAATTGCATAAACAAACAAAATTTGGTCACACGAAGCCTCCTAAAAAATGTACGCCCTCCCGCCAAAAATATTTGTCGTGGTTTTAGTTTAAATATAAAATGAAACCATGATAAGTATTTTTGGACCCAAGGGAGTACCATTTAGTAGCAACAACCCCGAATAAAATGGTCAAAAAGACCTCCCTACGTAATCCTGCGGAGCTCATCCGCCTGGACTTCACTATCTTAACTACTTTGGAATACAATGCTGAGAACTATAAGTTCATGTTACAAACCGCAAGCTATTAAGTCTAACAAGAACAATGTTTGAAGAACAAAGCATGAAAATCCAATATTAAACATATAATGACTATGTTGGAGTAAACAACCAGAATATGGAATAAAAGTACACATAGGAACACGAGATTTGCATGAACTCATGCCAAATAGCTACCACTCTAGTAGAGTCACCATTGAGTATGTTCAAAAACAAAACATTAAGATAACTTAACTAAATGATTTATCTAATTTGTTTTAAATTATTGAGATAGACAAATTCAATTCATCTTTAGGAAAAATAGTTTTGGAGAAGAAAATTATCTTATGGGTGCTAAATCATCTTAAACATGTAAATATTATATTCAGATGCTTGCCTCCGCCCAAGTTCTATCAAGTGAGTGTTTTTACGATGCCCTTCCTTTCCGTTCCTTAGCTTTTCCTCTATTGAGTTCTCTCTCTTTTCTTGTAGATGTTGTCGAGATCCCTCTGGATGGCAGCTCCCAGACCCGTGTCAACTCTTTGACCGACATTGTTGCGGTAGTACAGGGTTGAACTGGGCACCTATAGATTCTACTGACGAAAGCCAAGGAGGTGATGGGGCAATTACATAAGGAGATGTTCCTGAAGGTCGTGGCCATCCAAGACTTCAAGGGGCTAGTAGATGCTTGCCACACCATGAAGGAGCCGCTGAAGGACTACAAACAGGCCCATTCGGTGTCTGGAGCTGCCTTGATGTTTACCATGACTATGGCGCATGGCTTCAAGGGAGACCTGGAGATGGCCTCTTCCTACTTCCCGGCGGTCAGGAGGTAGAGCTTTGTATTTTTGCTAAAAGAGCGAAGAGGTACGCCAGGCAGTTGACTAAGTTGGTAGAGAAGTCTAATGATGCGCAGCGCTAGGCCAGGAACCAGCCAACCAAATCTTCGAGGCCATCCAAGAATGTGGCCTAGAGGAACTTTGGCTAGGTTGGTAATTTAGCAGTTTAACCTCTTTTGTAATAACTTGCACTTGATGTTTCCATGATGAAAATGACTATGGAGGGATATCAACTGCTTTTACTTGAATTCCTAAATCTTTTTGTGTTTGCTTGCAGCCCCCAAGTGTATGAATCAGCTCGAGGATGGTGTCATCTGCTCGGGAGGCCTTTTGTCATGTGATTTGCCTAAGGATTTCTCGTTGCATTCTACAAGATGCAGCTGCTAGCCGTCGAATGCCTCAACTCCTGAGGATCCTCTAATTCAGGGGTAGACGACAAACAAGGTGGATGAGCTATAGATGTTGTCTCTCTCCATGATCGAGTGAAGGAAGTGGAGGGGATGCAAGTGATCACCAAGGGCCTTGGAGATGTATGGAAATCGAAATCCGAGAAGGTAGCTAAACGCGATAAGTATCTCCTTGATGAAGTGGCGAAGGCCAACGAGAAGCTGTTATGTAAGCACTTGCGGAGCCCCCAAGTCCCGAGGTTTTATCTTTGTCGTATGCTTGACCTTTTCTCTTGTTTTTGCAGCTGTCAATCTCGTTTCTCGGGAGGAGGAAGACCATATTAGTATTTGACTAAATTCTTTGAGCCAAGATGACTCTGAAGTTGGTGGATCCATTTGGGCAGATAGGAGCCGAGGCTTTATGCTGGCCATGCTCTAGGACTGGATTGAGAAGGTTGAGAAGTTCTTCAAGAGTTCTTGCTCCACCTTGGCGATGATTTATGATGTGATGTATCCTTTGGACCCTGCACCTTCGAGTATCTTAGCTTTGATGTAGAAGTTCCGCAACGTGGAGGCTATCAAAGACTGTATCCGCGCCCAGCTTGTTGCATGGGCCAAGGCAGTGTTGATGTAGCATCCCAAGTGTCTAATCCTTGTAATGCTACACTTTTTCTCATATATGCTACCCTACTTGTTAATTTTTGCATCATCGTAATATCATGCTCGTGTCATCAAGCCACATTGCATTTGAGCATCATATTAAATCTTGTCTTGTTCTTGATCTTTCTATCACCTCTATTTTGCCCCTCTCTATTTTTATCTATCCTATTTTTTGTTTTCCACAAAGCATGGTTCGTCTTGATGAATGGACCATTATGTTCAAAGTGATTTTGGAATCTTCCCTTTTGCCTAAACCCTATTTCTAATTATCTAGTAACATGCCCAAAATTCTTATGTGGCATTGCTCTTCTAATACTCTACTCCCTCTTATACATATTAAAATAGTCACTTAATCCAATTCAAAACCCTGCAAAAGATTTCAAAAGGTTTTACAAAGAAACAAAAATAAAACATAAAAGAAAAAGTTTAAGAACAGAAAAAGGAAAGAAGAGAGAGATAGATAGAGCAGCCCATCCTGCAGCAGCCTATTTCCCTCCAGCCCAACTAGAGCCTTCCCTGTCCCCTCCCACTTGGGTAGGTCTAGAGCTTCAGCCCACCGTCCATACACCTTCACCGCTCGACGTTGTTTACTATATCCTTTCTCCCCTCATTGCATTTTCCCTTTCCTGCAGAGAGAGACGGGGTACGTGGTCATCACTATATGTCAGTCGCATCACCGCCCCTCTTCTTATCCCCATCGATCCCCGCTGCAAACCCTAGGGTCTATCTCCCTCCTCAGTGCCACCACCCTCCAAATCCCTCACTTTTCTCCATCTAACCGTGAGCACCTGAGAGAGCATCACCGAGGGCAAAGCTTCCTCTAGCCGATGCCATGGAGCTATGAGCTACTTTCATCTGCCCTATCCTTGCAGCACCAGAACCTCAAGAACCAATGTTGCTCTACATGGTTGCAACAAATAGATTCGTCAGTGTCATCATGGTGGTGGAGCAGCCATAAGAAAAACAGGAACATATGGTGTAGCATCCGACTTATTACCTCAACGACGTGATAACTGAATCAAAACAACGGTATCCTCATTACCAAAAGTTAGCCTATGGTGTATTCTTTGCATCCAGAAAGCTACGACATTATTTTCAAGAGCAGAAAATTACCGTGGTGAGCACAGCTCCCATGAGAGACATAATCAACAACAATGATGCCACAGGACGCGTTGCTAAGTGGGGAATTGAGCTAGCAGCTTTTGATATTGAGTGTAAACCTCGTACAACAATCAAATCCCAGATACTTGCCAATTTGGCCGCTGATGGACAGAGACGGCCGAAAACACAAGTCTCCTGGAGTCGGAATATTGGACCTTGCACTTTGACAGGTCGAAAGCGCTCGGGGGCTGGCATGGTGGTCAAATCACCCCAATGAGACAAACTGTTCTATGTGTTGCGGATTCACTTCACGGCGACAAATAATATTGCCGAATATGAAGCCTTGCTGCATGGAATTCGAATTGCAAAAGATATCAGCATTTGCCGACTCACGTGTTACAGAGATTCTGATTTAGTTGCTCAACAAGTATCCAACATCTGCAATGTAAATAAACACATGGCAGCATATCGAGCTATCATGGATTAACTAGCAAAATCGTTCGAAGGGTTTGAAGTCTAACAGATTCCCCGAACAGAAAAGGAGGAAGAAGATGCACTATCAAGAATAGGCTCTGCACGGAAAAAGGTCTTGGATGGTGCTTTTTTGGAACATCTCAAAGTTCCCTCTATCACAAGAGTTGATGAGGAGTACCCGACCAAATCCGACTCACCACTCATAGTAGTTCTGGATGTAATTCCTAGTTGGATAAATCCCTTCCTAGAATTCATGGTAGACAGTAAATTACCCGAAGACGAAGTTCTGAGCCGGCAGATCATTCGACGAGAGAAATCCTACACAATAATTAGTAGTGAATGTTGGGGGGAGGACTCCAGGTAGGGTAAAGCCGAGGTAAAAGGACAGGGTCTGCCGAGGCAAAGACAGGTCAAAGCATGATCTGGCCGAATCAAAGAAGGACCGTCCGGGTTACAGTCGGGTCACCTTGAGCCAGAAAGCAGTGGCAACACTCGACTGACATACACGGTATGTCGGCACGAGGAAGGAACTAATTGCCCTTTACAGGTACCAACTTGGCCGGCTTAACTATACCTAGGCCGAGTCAGGAGATGACTTATGCGAGAAGGAAGGAATCATCCCCAAGGTCAGTGCTTTTCTCTCTTTACTAGGTTTTCTTGTAGAGACAAGCGCTAGAGACAAATGACAGAGAGACAGAAGCAGAGTAGAGGCTCACGAGCGTGATGGTGTCTGACCGCCAACAGGTAGACAACGTGGACTCTGGGGTATTGCCGCACAGAGGGTGGCAACATATGCAAGAGGAGCACCGCTTTGTTATTTTGGGAAGAGCATCTCTAGAGAATATACCGGGCCACGTAATCCCTAGATGTAACCTGGCCACCCCTTTATAAGGTGATCTAGGGCCTCCAAGGGAGGGGTCGAGACATTTGGTAGAGGGAAACCTTATTGAGAGTAGAGGAGCACACCTTCTTCTTCCTCTTCATGATCTAGCTCAAGGAGCTTGTGTAAACACCATTGATACAAGAAATACAAACCTCTATGTGTGGAATCAGCACACTATCCCTCCCCGGATACCACTAGTACACTTTGGACCCATCTTTAGCCTACCCATGGCATTTGCCGTGACACCACCACAATAGTTAGCGCCCACTGTGGGGCAGCAGCGGTGCTAGCTAGAAACAAGATCCGAACGAGAAGCTTCATCGTTTCCGGGGAGCGCATCATCTCCGGGCTGGTGCAGCGGTTTGGCGCACTAGACTTTGTTAGCGACAACGCCCACAGCATCGACAACCGCCCGCCTCCGCGCGATGGGCTCTTCGTCAACTGCGCCCACAAGATCTACATTGGTGTCAATGAATCCTGCATGCACCCGCAGCACGTCATCAAGGGAGGATAATCTCCCATCATCTCGGCTCGGGGTCTGCGTATAGCTCGCCCCGCTAGCTGCGCCGGAGTGATGTTGACCGCACCAGATCCGATAGAAGATCCGGAGGTAACACCCAAGGAACCTAGGGATAGAGGTCCTCCGCTAGAAAGGCGACAAAACATACTGCAACGGGCAATAGAGAGTCTCACCAATCCTATAGCTCTCATAGTTGATCCAGCTCAGGCACAAGACGAGCTGGAGGAGACTCGGCTGAAAGTGTTAGAGGGTGCAAAAAAGATAGGAGTGGCTCAGCAGGCATTAAACATCATGCTGCCTGAGCACGCCAGAGCAAACAAGATTATCACTATCCCCACTCGTCGATGGTGTGAAGATTAGGGGAAGAAATCTTCTTTGTGAAATAGATAAGGAATATGTACCTAGGCTAGGAGAATCGGGCACCCCGAGAAAGAATCTCAGGGTTGTAGATGCAGCAGCCTCCGAGTTAGAGGGTCTGGCCGAGGAAGCCCGGCAAAGGCAACAAGAAAGGGTTATTGAGTTAGTGAAAAATGCAAACAAGCAAAATGAGAAATTGCTCAAGGCAAACCCAGCAAGGGCAGTAGGTTCCCGTGCCGTTCAATCAGCCGGGGCGCTCCAGCAAAATCCGTCGGGGTAGCATCGTACCCTGGTGAAGGCCCGCAAAGAGAAGAGGTGGTAACCTTAGGGATAAGAAACAAGCAAATGGTCCCATATGAGCCGGCAAGGGCAGGGAAAGGAAAAGCAATACAATGCGATGATGATCACAATAGTGCTAGCCGAGGTGAAGGTGGATGAGGTAACCACGGCTAAGGTCGTGCATGTAATGGGAATGTTGGGTACGACAATGTCGGACAACATAACTCGGCAAGATATGGACAAAATCCACCTCGGCAGCACCAACAACAGTACATACCTCAGCAAGAGCAAAGTGTGGGCCTAGTGATGCAACATGCATATGTTCATCTGGGTCAAAACAGATATAATGATGGTTATTCAGCAATGGCCAATGCTGGATTTGCTAAGCCGGATCATCATGTGATAGGATCAAGGCTGGGAGACCGGAACTTACATCCAGATGATGCAAGATTGAAGTTGGACCAAATATATAGGTCGGAAATGATGGTGGGACAAGGTCCTCTAGGTCCAGCGTGCTTTGGACCTCGGATTATGAGGAAACCGCCTGTGCCGAACTTCTAGTTGGCCAGAGGGACAAAGAAGTATGACAGTAGTACCAAGCCAGAAGATTTGTTGATTGATTATACCACTGCACTGAACATTGCAATGGGTAACTTGAGACGGGTTGTGAGATATGTACCGCAGATGCTGGAGGGACTAGTAAGAGTTTGGCTGAATAATCTGCCACCAGGAAGTATCAACTGTTTAGATTTTGAGGAGATGTTTATCGGCAACTTCACCAGTACTTACAAGAGGCGAAATGGACCCCAGCAACTAGCAATGTGTAAGCAGAGGCCAAATGAGACAGACCACAAGTTTCTGACTCGGTGGTGCAACATGCAACTCATGTGAAGGGGTAATTGAGTCGCAAGCAATTGCTTGGTTTGCACAAGGGTGCAGATATGGGAGTGTAGTGTGTCAAAGGCTGCAAAGAGATATGCCTACAATGTTGGTTGAAACAATCAGAATTGCCAACTCGTGTGCACTGGGTGATCCAACTCAACCTCGGCTTATGTCAAACGAGTCAAACGAGGAATATTACCCCTGTGATGGAGTAGGGTCAACCCAACGAAGTGATTTCTAGGGTAAGAGAAGAGATGAAAGGCCAGATTATAGATATGGCTTGCACCATGTCGCTGCTGTGGACCAAGATCAGCCCGGAGCTGGAAGTAGCCAACGATAGAAAGGTGCTAGACAACAGTGGGTATAGAAAAATGATGGCAAGAAGCCTTGGACCAATGAATAGAAAAAGCAATGGCAAGAAAGGAAAGATAGGCCGAGGTATACGTATGAGGCCATGTTGGACCAACCATGAAAGTTCCACATTCCCTATCTAGGTAAACCGATGAATCATATAACCCGGCAGTGCGAGTGGTTCCAGCGTGTAGGACAAGGTAACCCATGGCAAGGTAGCATGGGGCCACCTCAGCAACCTTGGCAGCAGGATGCTTACGGGAGCAAATGCTCAACAAATCATATTGCCACCACCCTCGGCGAGGTACGAGAATCGAGACAGAAGGGATGCAGTGCATCAGGTGGAAAACCAGAATCAGGGGAACCGAGGAAACCCCGACAATGACGGGAGAAATGAGTACAGGGAGCACCACCAAAGTTATTGTGTGTTTACCATGGAAAAAACTGATAGGCAAAGTGTGCGGCGATGACATATGGAGGTCAATGTTGTTATGCCGGCTGTGTCGAAGTACATGCATTGGTCTGATCAGGAGATCACATGGAGTATCAAGAATCATCCCAGGCTCATGCCGAGTCCTTGATCATATGCTTTGGTGCTTGACCCAACTTTCATCGGGCCAAACATCAATGTGAAGTTTTCCAAGGTGTTGATTGACAATGGCAGCAATATTAACATACTGTATAAGGACACCATGCACAAGTTGGGAATCTCAGAGAATATGCTCCAGACGATAAATACCACTTTCCATGGCATTGTGTCGGGTTTGTCCTGCGAGCCTATTGGCAAGGTCCGGATTAATGTCTTATTCGGCACAAGAGATAATTGTCGGACAAAGAACTGGGAGTTTGAGGTTGTGGATTTGGACAGCTGCTACCATGCATTACTCGATAGGCTAGATCTTTCAAAGTTTATGGCAAGTGATAACATGAGTTACTTAAAGACGAAAATGCCAGGCCAAATGGGGTCATCACCATAGCAGGGAACTTCAGGCGCTCCATGGAATGTGCCTCAGCCGGGTCAAACCTGGCCGAGTCATTGGTGATCGCATAAGAGAAGAGAAGGATGTAAGAGGCTGTGGCATTGGATCAGTCGGCACAGTTGAGTATGCCAGACCTGAGTAACCCGCATGGAAGTGTGTCATTTCAGCCGACAAAGGATATTAAGAAAGTGCCAATTGATGATTAGTTCCCGGAGCACACTATGACTATTGGTGCTGGTCTTGGCGACAAATAGGAAAGCGAGGTCATCAGCTTCCTCCGTGAGAATCAGGATATCTTTGCTTGGTCCACATAGGATCCGCAAGGTGTGCCGAGGGAGCTTGCTGAGCACTCTTTACATGTCAAACCCGACGCAAAGTCGGTGAAGCAACCTCTCCATCGCTTTGCCAAAGAAAGGAGAAAATTCATTAGTGACAAGATAGCTCAGCTCCTTGCAGCCGGGTTTATCATGGAAGTGCTTTGCCCGGATTGGCTGTCTAATCCGGTGCTGGTAGAAAAGAAGAAAGATGACCCGAATGTGGCCGTGGTGTGGCATATGTGTATCGATTACACGAATCTGAATAAGGTGTGTCCAAAAGATCCATTCCCACTACCGAGGATAGATCAGGTTATTGACTCGACCGCTGGGTGCAAGCTCTTGTCATTCGTAGATGCATATTCTGGTTTCCACCAGATACCACTGAACCCGGATGATCAAATAAATACTGCTTTTATTACCCCTTATGGGGCTTATTGCTATCGCACTATTCCATTTGGCCTACGTAATGTAGGGGCAAAGTATCAAAGGTGCATGCAAAAATGTTTGCAAATCAAATTGGCAAAAATGTCCAAGTATATGTAGATGATTGATGGGGATATGCCAAAGGGAGTATGCCCAGCAGGACGTTCCGATTGGGCCGAAGGTCCTGTGAGTGGGCCTAAAGGACGACGACTGGACTACGATTGAAGAAGAAGCCTGGCGACTTGAAACTGAAGGCCCAGAAGCGTATCTGAAGCCCAGTCGGATTAGGTCAAAAAGCCTCCGAGTCCATATCTGGCTCGGTTGCAACTTGTAAACCCTAGCGAGGTGTCTCCTATATAAACCTCCCTAGGGTATCCTAAGGACTTACGTTCTATTATACACCCCCTCAAGCGACTCGCTGCTTAGACACCGAGCTTGCCACCCCTGTAACTCGCTCTCCAATAATCTAATCTAGCAGGAGTAGGTCTTTACCCTCCGGGGGGCCGAACCTGGGTAAACCCATGTGCATCCGCGCCCATCTCGCACCGCAGATGGCTGCCAACTCTTCCTCACGATACAATCAATCACTGCCAGTAGCAGCGACTGTCGTGGCCATTTCCATGACAATGATGTGGTGATAAAAACCAAGGAGAGTCATACTCTCTTAGATGATATCCGGCTAACATTCATGAAAATAAGAAGGTTCTGAATGAAACTTAACCCGAAAAAAATGCACCATCAGTGTTTCGGCCAGAAAGTTACTTGGTTTCCTCGTATCTAGCCAAGGTATAGAAGTGAACCCAACTAAAATCCGAGCTATCAAGCGAATGGAACTGCCGAAGTGTCTTAATAATGTTCAGAAGTCTCTATCAACTAATGAAAAGGCATCATTAAGTCGCTTTGTATGTCAGCTGGGAGAAAAGGCATTACCTCTCTATCTTTTTTTTGCGAAATTCCTCCGATCTATAAATAATCATCAACAATAGTACAAAGAGACCCAGAAGTAATAAAAATTACAAATAGGTCATTGGACCACCTAGAGATGACTACAAGCACTAGCGCGAGCTGAAGGCATGCCGCCGTCCTCGCCCCTCCATCACCGGAGCCGGGCAAAGCTTATCGTAGTAGAGCTTGTTATAGTAGACAGATGGAAAGTCGTCATGCTAAAGTCACAATGGACCAGCGCACTAGAGCAGCAACCATCACTAATGATGACATCCGTAGAACGGAAGAGACTGACCTGAAAACAAACTAACGAACACGAAAACGGACAGAATCCCAAGAGATCTGCCGGATAAACAACTCCACGCGCCCTCTATTAGCACTAGATGCACCACCGGAGCGAGGATAAGCGGGGAGAACATTATTCTGACTTCAGGACGTAGCCGTCGCCTCAACATCCCAAAGAAGACACTAAAAAGCAGACAAAACAAAGAACGGAAAACCTCCCACAGGCGAGAGGCCATGGTTCATCACACCTCCAAGGCACTCGGGCCACCAGAGGCGGAGAGGACCGACGATGTTGCCGGCGAGGGGTGCGGAACCCTAGATGGGTTTTTCTCCTTAGAGCCTGGTGGCGCTACGTACGTACCGTTTCGACTGTTCGATAAAAAGCGGCTTGCTAGGCATTACCTCTCTATCAACTAATGAAAAAATCGGATAAGTTCATATGGACACCTGCAAGCAGATAATGTCTCATGAGCTAAAAAAGATGCTAGCCTCTGCACCTATGTTAGCTTCACCACTATCCAAAGAGCCGATGTTGCTCTACATAGCAGCGACCAACCGAGTCGTAAGTGCCATGATAGTGGTGGAGCGTGATAAGGAAGGTAAGTCGGTGTAGAGGCCAGTATATTACCTAAGTGAGGTACTCTCAGCATCAAAACAAAACTATCCCCATTATCAGAAAATGGCATATGGCGTCTATATGGCAGCCAAAAAGCTTAAGCATTACTTCGAAGAACACCCCATAAAGGTGATATGCAAAGAACCCATATCCGAGATAATGAGTAAAAAATATGAAAGTGGCCAAATTGCTAAATGGGAAATTGAATTAACCCCATATGCTCCACAATATGATAGGAGAGATGTAATCAAGTCTCTGGCAATGGACGACTTTTTTGTGGATTGGGCTGAAATGCAGTATGAGCCACCCTTGCCGGATTCGAACTACTAAAGAATGCACTTTGATGGATCCAAGTTGAAGGATGGATTAGGGGCCGGGGTAGTCCTTACCTCGCCCAAGAAAGATCAATTGAGATATGTGCTCAACATCGAACAATGTGGCTGAGTATGAGGCACTCGTACATGGGTTAAAACTAGCAAAAGAAATTCGGATACATCGGATACAATGCTTCGGTGATTCGTACTTGGTGGTGCAACAAGTTTCTAGTCATTTAGATGCGTTAGACGCAAACATGTCCCTATACAGATTTCATGTCCAAAAGATATGTTGGTACTTTGAAGGATGTGAATTCCATCATGTACCACGAGCTGAAAATGATACAGCCGAGGTGTTGTCTAAACTGGGTTCATCTCGGCAGGCCATGCCACCAGGTGTTTCTTTGGAGCATATAAGAAAACCATCTATTAACCCCTCACCTGAATCCGAATCAATCTATATCCTTGCCAATCAGGGATTAGGAGCTGCCCCAATGGACATTGACTTTGGGACTACCTCAGCAAACCCGGGGACTACCTCGGCACACCCGGGGACTCCCTCGGTAAACCTAGGGACTATTCAGATTGATCTAGTAGATGTTATTTTGGCAGATCCAATGGAGGTTGATGAAGTGCTTTTCCCGGCCCGTGCTATACCAGCATGGGTGCAGCCAATTTTTGGATTTTTAAAAGATGGAATTTTGCCAAGTGATGAGGTACTCTCTAGGCAAGTGCAGAGAAGAGAAAAGGCATATACCATTATAAATGCCGAGTTATACAAGAGAAGTGTCATAAGTGTCCTACAACGGTGTGTTGACTAGGAAGAAGGGCGGGAAATTCTCCGAGATATACATCAGGGCGAATGTGGGCATCATGCCACATCCAGGGCCTTAGTAGCCAAAGATTTTTGGCATGGATTTTACTGGCCCAACGCTTTCCAACAGGCTGAGGATCTCGTGAAGAAATGCAATGGGTGTCAGAGGTATGCTCGCAAAATACATATGTCGGCCTCTGAACTCAAAACTATACCTGTCACATGGCCATTTGCTGTATGGTGCAAGGATATGGTTGGACCATTTAGGCCAGCCCGAGGAAACATGACCCATATCCTAATCATGGTGGACAAGTTTGCAAAGTGGATCAAGGTAAAACCAATCAGAAAATGTGATGGAGCTACCGCCATATCATTCCTCAAGGACATCATCTTGATATGTAGATATCCACATAGTATAATAATAGACAATGGCACAAATTTTGCTGAAGGAGCATTTGCTCGGTTCTACCAAGACAAAAGAATAAGGCTAGATGTTGCATTAATGGCAAACCCACATCGAACGGGTAAGTGGAAAGATCCAACGGACTAGTACTGTCTGGGATAAAACCCCGGATCATTGAGCCAATGCAAAGATCATCGGGGTGCTGGATTGACGAACTCCCAGCAGTACTATGGAGCCTAAGAACAACTCCAAATCGATCAACAGGCTATGCACCGTTTTTCTGGTATATGGGGCCAAAGTTGTATTACCAGCCGACATAGAGCATGACTCGCCTAGAGTCACCCAATACACAGAAGCCAAAGTGCAAGATGCCCGGCAAGATGATGTTGATCTGCTAGAAGGGGCTAGAGAGTTGGCATTGTCCAGATCCGCCATATATCAGCAAAACCTCCGATGCTATCATAGCCGGAAAGTGAACCCCCAAGTTTTCCGGGAAGGTGATTTGGTACTTCGGCTGGTGCAACGCACTGCTGACATGCATAAGCTCTCACCTCCATGGGAAGGACCGTTCATCCTGAGCAAAGCGTTGCACAATGATGCGTAATATCTTATAGATGCTCAATCACAGGAGAAGAACAAGGCAGGAGAAGAATCAAAAAGTCCATGGAATGTAGCGCTACTTCGTCCATTTTACACTTAGCTAAAAGTGTATGTATCTCAAACTCTCATATGTCAGCTTGTATGTCGACAATGAGCTTATCAATGAAATCTTGGCACCTCGAGCAGAAACTCGGGGACTGCCTTAGTAGTAGCTGTCCTTTTCTGTATTTACTTTTTATATGTCGTCTGGCTTAAATTTCTTACCCCTTAGCCGAGTTAGTAATGTGTCGGCACCAAAAGCTAACTCATCGACTTGCTGCTTTCCAAAAAGAATTGGCTTCATGGCAAGCAAGAGAACAAGTTTGGAAATGTTATACACATGAAAAACGACTAAGGAAAGGGACTTAATCAAGCTAAAGTTCGTTTTTTGAACCAACCCCTGTACTTTATTTTTATTATGCTGAATTATTTTGAGCCAATCCTCAGAGTTTTAATTATTGTTAAATTAATTTTGTGACCTCGGACTCGTAAGTCGAATGATGAATAATGGTAGATGTTAGCTGAGTCATCAGATTGAGAGAATAAGAAAAAGAAACACGGGGACTTCGCCAAAATCGATCCGACATAAAAGAATAAATAGTAGCAAAATGACTTAGATTGTATCATACATGTTGCACCCGACATTCTAGGGATTTAACAAAGTTTCAAGTTTTTTGCTGCTCAAGGAGCAGCGGCAACTGGACCATCCGCAACAGGAGGTGGAACTGCAGCCTCGGGGTCAGCAACCTTGGCCTCCTCCTCCTTGTTCGGGTGTGCCTCGACTTCCTCGGCATCCTCGGCATCATCTGAATCCTATTGGTCCTTATCAGCGCCCCCTCAACATACCCATCATCCACCTCGTCGAGGAAACTCGGCCCATCACTCCAGGCATGAATATTGCCATATTGGATTAACTAATAGGCTCGCTCTTTCCGTTGTTGAATGAGGGTCGGGTCAGTGGTCCACCTGGAGCCATCGAGCATGTTCTGGAGTGTGTTCAAATTGAGTCCGTCATACCATGATAGCACGAAGGCCAAGGTTATGTCGGCACCGACCCGTGTGGCAGATTCCCGCCATAGATTCAGCGTGGTCTCGCTCTCCATGAGTTTCTCGGCTAGCTGGGAAGGGCCCTTGGGTGCAGTTTCATTTGGCCAAATGACGTGGAAAACACGGATGGCCGCATCCAGAAGATCCACCCCAAATGACTTCATCGCTTTAACCTGGACCCAGAGACTAACCAATGAGTCATCCATGTCAAACGCCGTAGTGGAGTTAGTGGGAACACCTCTCTCGACTCGGGGCTTCTGAACATCAGTGAAATCACGAACCTCGGATTGAGGGAAGTTGTCTGAAAAGCAAGGAAAAAGAACAAGTTAGTACAATAAATAGAGGATATAAGAGGAACATCGGCAAATAAGAAAAAGTCCGGGAAAACTCACGAGTAATGACACTATTGATTCCAGTGACCTCCATCAACCAAGCAGCAGCCTTTTTCGAAAATTCTCCAGCTCAAGGTTCACCCGAGTCAAGTTTAACCTCGGCATCCTTGACTATATCCTGTTCCTTCTTGAGCTAGGTCCTGAGCCAGTCCTTCTCTTCGGAAAATTCTAGTTGACCTTGTCAAGTTCATCTTTCTGGAGGTTCTTTAATTTCTCAATCTCGGCATGAAGCCAAGAGATTTCTTCGTCCTTCTCCTTTAGTTGGACTTGGTGCTGGCCTTCTTATTCTAGAAAGTGAAGCATCAATTCAGGCATGGCAACACAATCCTAAAGAGACGCTGAGAAAATTTTGACCCGGCAGAGCCGAGGTATAATTTCCTGCTGAGCCAGAAGGAAGAAATTCAAAGGATAAAGAGCAAAAGTAAAGTACCTTTCATCTTGGCCACCTCTTCTTCAGCTCCTCATTTTGTGCCTCCACATTGGCTAGAGAAAATTGAGTCAAAAATTAACTCGATAGGACAAAGGAGAGAGTGGAATCAAACTGAAGACAATGGAGTAAAAAATTACCTTTCTTCTTCAACTCCGGCAGCAAGGCCTTATGCTTGGAGGAAAGCTCTCTATGCGTATCTAGAAGCCGCTGGAACTCGGAGGTACGATGGTTGGTGGTAATCTAAAAAGAACAACTGTTAGTTAATAAATAATAAGGATATTTGAAGTTATTCAAGATCCGAGTCAAGCGAAACTTAACCTGGCTCTAGGTGAGTGGATATTTGAAGTTATTCAAGATCCGAGTCAAGCAGAACTTAACCTGACTCTAGGTGATTGGATAGTTGAAGTTATTCAAGATCCGAGTCAAGCAGAACTTAACCCGACTCCTAGGTGATTGGATATTTGAATTTATTCAAGATCCGAGTCAAGCGGAACTTAACCCGGCTCTAGGTGATTGGATATTTGAAGTTATTCAAGATCCGAGTTAAGCGAAACTTAACTCGGCTCTAGGTGATTGGATATTTGAAGTTACTCAAGATCTGAGTCAAGTGGAACTTAACCCGACTCTAGGTGATTGGATATTTGAAGTTACTCAAGGTCCGAGTCAAGTGGAACTTAACCTAGCTCTAGGTGGCTGGCTAATAGAACTTTGGATCTAAGTTTTAACAGCTAAGTTAGCATACTCCAGAATCGAAAATAGTATGAACAAATATTGCGCAAGTTCAATACTAAGAGCATCCGCCCGAGTAATATCTTACTCCCCGGAGGCTCGAGGACTGGAGGATACGTATAAAGTACTTACGCAAACATAAAAGAGATGGTCAAAGGACTTACCTCCATCATCTTGCCAGCATAAGTAATGGCTTTGCTGGCAGTGTTCATCCGGGCACCAATCTCCACAGGGCCGAATTTCGCAGGATTCCCAGAGCTGACATCAACATGTTCGGCATTATTCCATTTCTCGGCATACTAAGCGAGCGAGCCAAGGCTCCCACCACTGAGAGTCTGAGTCAGGGCTAATCCTTTCTAATGAGCAGCTTGTAGAGTGACCTTGGCAGTGGCCAAACTAGTGTGCAGCATGATCTTCTTATCTGGAGCAGGGCCAGAGGCAGCGCTGCCCTATTGCATCATGGAGGCAATGGTGCGTTTCCCAGACCCAGCTGTTCATCCCTTGGGAGTGGCCTTGGTCACTTCAACAGATTTCTTGCCCTTAGTAGCTGGTTTAACCTGCTGCTAACGTGCTGTGGGCTGAACTTCGGCTGCCGAAACTGGGGCAAGAGATGTGGCCTAAGGGCTCTGCCAAGGTTGGTCATATCGCCGAGTCTAGGGAGACTCGTACGAGGCTGGCGGTGCTTGCTAGAGAGAACTTGAAGCTGGAGTTTGCTGAGGCTGAGGCGAAGGTTGAGTTTGAACTAGTACCGGAATTTCTGGCACCTCGGTAGAAACATTTTCTGCACCAATGTTGTTGGTGCCACGATCTTCTTGTTGGGCGGTGGTGGAAGAACCCCGCTAATCTAGCATAGCCACATCCTCAAGGGTGCCCCTCCACCTGTGCTGATGTTACCCTCCTCCTGCCGAGGTGGACTGTTGTTGGACGCAGGGGGAGAGTTCTCCCAGATGGGGCTAAGGTTGGGAGTGTCGCCACGAGGAGAGGGTGGTGCCTCATGAATAGGAGAGGCGATGTTGGAGCCACTTTGGGAAATATCAACAGTGTGTCTGCCGAATTAAACAAAGATAAAGGCCGAATCAAACAAGGAAGAGAGAAACAAGAAATACAAAGAAAAAGAAGAAGAATATAAAGCACAGAAGTAACCCTGAGAAGAGTTCTTACCTGCATACAGAGGGAGGAGGTTTGGTCATAGGAGCCTTCCGAATCACGGGCTTCTTGCCAGCTTTCTTGTACCTCTTGCCCGGTTTGGCTCACTCGGCCGGAAGAGCCAAGGTCGTGGCTCTCTTCTTCACGATGCCTTGACCTCCCACCACAACATGTGGCACATTATGCACCTGACCAACCAGGTTAGCTAGAGGAGGGTCAGCCAGAAAGGTGTAAGAGATGGTAATAGGGTCAAGTACCTCAAGAACCTCATCATCATCATTATCATCGCCATCATCATTCGTCCAATCCTTTAAGACAGAAGTCTTACCGGAGGATCGGTCGGAGCTAGAGTCCAGGACATGCATGAATTCCTTGGTATCCGGCTCCTCCGGGTTCGAGCTATCCTGATCCTTGCTCCAAGTAAGGGCCAGAGTCTTGGTGTCTTCGATTCCCTGCTAAAGAAATTTCTGAACAAAGCATTATAGGAAGGTCATAAAAATGATATAGGCCAGCATAAAGTATAACTCAGAAAAGGGTCAAACGAGAGATGTACCTAGGGAACAGGTTTATCTCGGCTGTAGGGATCTAGTCCCCATTCCCAATCCTCAGTCAAAGGCATCTTGAAAATGGATTTAACTCGGTGATAGATATGAGCATCGGAGAGCTCGATCAATGAAACTCGGTTGGGGTCAAGATGACCGGTCATATAGCAGAGTTTGTGGGAGCGCTTCTGCAGCGGGTAGATTCGGCTTCGGATGAAAGTGATCATCAGATCCTCACTGGTTAACCCATTGACAATCAGTTCGGCGACACGATTCTCCATGAGATTGACCAGAGCATCGGTCCTCCTGGGGTCTTGTTCCCAGTTCTTCTTATTGGGGACGCTGACAGAAAAGGGAGGCAGCCAAATCTTGTCAACCGAGGTATCATTCTTCATGTAAAAGAACGTCTTCGCCCACCCTTTGCAAGACTCTAGACCCATAACCTAGGGAAAAATGGAACCTCGCCGAGGAGAGATAGATGCCACCCCGCACTGAGTCAGAGCCTTCTCACCAGGGCGGAGCTCCTTATTCGGAACAATGTTGGCCCGAATTTAGAAGAATTTGGACCAAATCAGAACATTGGGCTAGAGGACGAGATACCCCTCAAGGCCGCATGCATAGGCCGAGAGAGGCAATGGCGTTTGCAGGGAGATGATGGGGTTGAAGATAAAAGTTCACGAGAAAATCATGGAAGAAATCTCTAAAGGGAAGGCTAAAGCCACGAGCGAAGTGGGAGAGGAAGACAACGAACTCACCATCCTCGGGGGTAGGAACTAGCTCGTCGCCAGGGATACGGTAGCTGACCCCTGCAGGGATGCGACACGTGCAAATGAGCCAATCGATTTCTTCTTGCGTCACCCACGAGCTGACCCAGGCACCGCGCTCATGGGCGGCGCCGCCCTCCTCGTGTTCTTCCACGACAGAAACCTCACGAGGCATCTCCAGATCTTCTCCTTCGGATATGGTGTCCGGTTCGAGGGAAAAGGCTTTGACTGGCGCAGCCCCGTAGCAACAGCAAGCAACAGGTAACAGTGGGAAAAAGAAATGCAGAGAACAACGACGGCGGTGCTATCGCTAAGCACAGAGCAGCGGTGGTGGTGCTAGGATGAAGAAGAAGAGGCGAAGGTGAGTGGGGGAAAGTGGCTAAGGACCTTCCCTGCTCCCCTATTTAACTACGCCCAGATCGTGGGTACTGGGATTGACAACTGCAGTGAGCCACATGGTGTGGGCGTGTATTTCGTGAACCAACAAATCAGTGGCGAGCCACAAAAGGGGTCACACGGTACAGAAGATCAAACGACGCGATGTGGCTCTGCGGTTATCAAAGAGGCACCCCATGATGTGATGGGGGTGCAGTAACCTCTGATAGCGCATGGCAGTATTGATGTCGTGGCCCTTAAAATGAGGCAAAGGCAATGATTAGTTTCCACATAGGATACGAGGAGGAGTACCTGAGAAGATAGGCATCTAAGAGGGATGTCCCAGATGCGATGCTATTACTCGGCCAACGGGAGATAACTCGGAAAGAGCCAGAGAAGGTCAAAGTGAGAATCAAATCACCATGAGGCACTGCCGAGTTAAAATCAGTATAGGCCGACATATGAATATGTCGGCAAGATGGATAGTGATCCGAATAAGATTGAACCTGATGTGGCCTTATCAGCTAAGGCTGATGAGACCACACCAGCTTCAGGGACTAATGTTGGGGGGATGACCCCAGGTAGGGTAAAGCCCAGGTAAAAGGACAGGGTCCGCGGAGGCAAAGACAGGTCAAAGCATGAGCTGGCCGAATCAAACAAGGACCGGCTGGGTTATGGTCGGGTCACCTTGAGCCATAAAGCAGTGGCAAGACTCGGCCTACATACATGGTATGTCAGCACGAGGAAGGAACCATTTTCCATTTACAGGTACTAACTTGGCTGGGTTAACTATACCTAGGCCAAGTTGGGAGATGGCTTATGCGAGAAGGAAGGAATTATCCCCAAGGTCAGCGCTTTTCTCTCGCTGCTAGGTTTTCCTGTAGAGATAAGCACTGGAGACAAATGACAGGGAGACAGAAGTAGAGTAGAGGCTCACGAGCGTGACGATGTCTGACCACCAACAGGCAGACAACATGGACTCTAGGGTATTGCCGCACAGAGGTTGGCGACATACGAAATAGGAGCACCGCTTTGCTATTTCGGGAAGAGCATCTCTAGAGAATATAGCGGGCCACGTAAGCCCTAGATGTAACCTGGCCACCCCTTTATAAGGTGAGCCAGGGCCCCCAAGGGAGGGGTCAGGACATTTGATAGAGGGAAAACTTTATTGAGAGTAGAGGAGCACACCTTCTTCTTCCTCTCCATGATCTAGCTCAAGGAGCTTCTGTAAAAAACCATTGATACAAGAAATACAAACCTCTATGTGTGGAATCACCACAGTATCCCTCCCCGGATACCACTAGTACACTTTGGCCCTATCTTTAGCCTACCCATTGCATCTGCCGTGACACCACCATGATAGTGAGCTCTATAGGCGGAGTGTATCTAGGTTTTTTCACCACTGTGTTTCTCCAGAAGAAGGAGTGGAGATCCTAAGGGAAATCCACGAAGGCGAATGCGAACATCATGCCACAACCAAATCTTTAGTGGCAAAAGCGTTTCGACACGGATTTTTCTGCCTCACAGCTAAGGCAGATGCCAATAGGCTGGTCTGGATGTGCAAATGTTGCCAAAAATATGGCAAACAAGCCCATGTTTTGGCTGATTAGCTGCGAACAATTCCGAGTACATGGCCCTTTGCGGTCTGGGGGTTTGACATGGTAGGACCGTTTAACCGGGCTCCAAGTGGATTTACTCACCTCCTAGTGATGGTGGATAAATTTACGAAATGAATTTAGGCTAAACCCGTCACAAATTGTGATGGAGCAATAGCCAAAAGATTCATCAAGGATGTTATAATCTGATTTAGCTACCCACATAGTATTATTATAGACAACGGGAGAAACTTTTCAATGGGAGAACTTGTCAAATTTTGCGAAGATCAAGGGATCTGACTCGATATTGCATCAGTTGTGTATTTACAAGACAATGGACAAGTCGAAAGGGAAAATAGTTTAATTCTTCAAGGCCTCCATCCCAGACTTGAAGAACCACTTCATCATGTTGTAGGGGCTTGGGCAGATGAATTGCCGTCTGTTGTATTGAGTTTATGAACTAATCCTAACAGGTCAACCGGATATACACCTTTCTTCTTGGTATACGACACAAAGGTAGTTCTTCCGAGTGATCTTATCCATCCATCTCCCTGAGTCGCTTCGTATGTCGAAGAGGATGCTGAAGTTGCTCGACAATATGACCTTGATATGCTCGAGGAAGTGCACGTCACTGCTGAGTAGAGATCTACAGTCTAACAACAGAAGTTACGCAACTATCATAGTCAGAGAGTAAAAATCAGTCTTTCAAGAAGGGCGATCTAGTTTTTTGACTAGTGCAAAAAAGAAAGCGGAAACTTCCCCAATTTTGGAAGGGCCCTTTATGGTTAGTAGAGTATTACACAATGGTTCATATTACCTACCAGACATGAGGCTGGAAAAAGAAAGACCTGCTACTAAGAAGAGAAAGAGAGCTGGAGGCAGTACAGACCCAGATGAGATAGACCGTCCATGGAATATTGCTCATCTACGTCCCTTCTATTCTTAACATTTCTTTGTTTGTAGTCATATCAATGTATATGTTCAAAGTGAAATAAAGAATTGGTCTCCTGAATGTTTCTTCTAAGAGTTTTTTAACTACCATCTTATTTCTGAATAATCATGTCATAGTCGAAAATCGCAGGATACTTGAAAGTACTTTATGCTCATGTTTTTTCTGGTTAGGTTTTCAATTCTAAAAAATGCCACCTTTGGGTGTAAGTCTAATTTCTGTTTATACTTGGGTTTTTGTATGATTGCTGGATGCGGGTATTTTTCGAGTAGCGAATTGTTGGTACTCGAAGCCGTCTTTGATTCCGGATTTAAACTGGTTTAGCAATTGATCTCCGTTGCTCGGCAAAGTTTCTGTGCTAAATGTTTGCCGCCTCACAAAAGGGACGAGGCATAAAGCCAGATAAACAATAAGTATGAGAAAAAAAGTTCTTAAGTATTTTTCAAGCACAAAACAAAATATGTGTGCTAAGAGTAAAGCAATATTTCTTATATAGCAGCACCACTAAATGAATAAGCTTAACCATTACATCAAGGTTTGCTTCCGAAGAATACAAAGTTTTCTGCAAACAAATTATGTTGTAGGAGAAAGATTTGCCGACTCGCTAACGCCACCATCCAAGTTGCCCTGGTCCTTTTCGGAGATAAGGACGTTAGACTCAGTTTCTTCGTCATCGTTTTCAAGAATTTCTCCATCTTCCGGGGGGCTTGGAGGCACTTCGACATGCCTGTAGAATGGCTTCTCGTAGTTCGTTGCATCGGCTATGCGGAAAGCATAACTGGCACAAGAATCCTAGATAGCACCAACATTCTGAAGCTTGCCATCTTCATCGATAGCCGAATATCCCTTGGTAACCTGCCAGATTTCCATGTTTCCATGGTGGCTCATTACCATTGTGAGGGCACTTTGTGTTGCGGTGCAAGCATAAGACATTTTCCATTCCTTGACTAGTTGCGGGATATCCTTCACCTTGTCCAAGTCGAAGAGATTAACTGTCTCGCCAATATCCTCAAGGGATTGGCAGAAATCATGAAGTAAATCTCCAACTATGACAAACCGACCGATGCGTGACTCGAATGAAGATGAATCCAGGAGGTTGAGAGGCCCTAAAAAGGGAGCCATGTTAGAAAAATCTGACTATGAAAGTCAGAAAGGTCAAGCAACGAGTCGGAATGGCAGTAAAAACATACTGAAGATAGATTCGTCTACTTTTTTCTTCTCCTCTCTCAGACTCCGGAGTTCATCCAGTAGGGCATGGGTGGTATCATTCTTCCTATCCAGCTCAGCTTTTAAATCCGAGATTTCTTTATCCTAGGTAGCAATCGTCATATCACGTTCTTCGGTGGCATGATTGGTCGACTCAAGGATGTTGCTGATGCTGCGCAGATGATCCTCTTGTAATTTCTTGAGCTTTTCGCACAGGCCAACATTCTCGGATTCTATAGTTTTATATTTTTCGGCTTCCTCCACAAGTTTTTAGGATTCCGTAAGCAAGTCTGGAGTAAGACACACAAGTTAGTCGAATTCGATTGAAAAAAATCCAAGAAGAGATTGCTGGAAAACTTATTGTCGGCATCATTCTTCTCAACTTTCAACTAAGCATTTTCATGCTGGAGAGCTTTGATTTCTCTCCGTTTGTTGCAGATGTTCTTTAATAATTCCTGGTTGTAAAGATTAACTTTCTATACGTCAGAATGGTAACCAAAGTCAAAAAAGCTATTAAGACTCGGGTTGTTATTTTAACAAAGTTAAATTTCAGCACGAGCCTTGAGGGCTACACTACTTCGTTCTTTGGCATCCTATTAAAGCATAAACTCAGATTTCCAGTTCTATCCAATTTCATGCTTGGGGTCTAGAGGATATGATATAAAATACAATAAAAGGAGTCGAAAAAGGACTTACGAAATGCTCATGTTGCAATTTGTTGAGGCTGATGTTGATATCAGCAGAAACCTTCTCAGCGAGAGTTATGGGGATGATACGTGCAAGCATAACTGCACCAGCCTTCAGCTTCTCGTCAGGAAGACGTACTTGATCCAACAACTCAACAAGCTTCATGTCTTTAGCTTCTTGAGATTCTTCTTCAGCTGTAATATTTCTGGTCTCCAAACAGTGGAGGGCCAGCTTCTAGATCTCTTCTACACTTTTCCAAGTAAGACCAAGCTTGGTGATACCAGGATATTGCAGAAGGTTTTCAGCGAAGACTTCGGCTAAGGGATCATTACCCTTAGAGGGTTCACCCATATCAGTTTCCGAGTCACCCATGGTGATATCAGTTTGTGAACTTTGGTTCACTGGCTCTTCAGATTGAGCCGGTATATCTTCCACACACGGAGATGGAGTATCCTCCGACACTGATGATGACTTGGGGTTTGGGAGTCAGAGGCACAACAGCGGGCGAAACTATGGTTAGCTTCTGTTGGCGCCGAACTTTTCCCGGTTTTCCTTTTCATTTCCCCTGGATAATTGACTTAGCTCTGGACAATAACAGAACAAGATCGTTATGACCAGAAAAAACATAAAAAAATACATGGTTTGATGGAAGAACTTACTTCTTGAAAACTGTCATGGTTTGTGGGCCAGCTTGTACGATCGAAGCTTTACTCTTTCGGGTAAGCGCTTTTAGCAGCACTCCGAGTTCTTCATCCTCCTGAGGAACTGGATCCTCAGGTGGATATTCCTTGAGAGGAGTAAGCTCCAACTCAGGGAGGGTAGCGAGCCAACACACAAAGTATCTCAACATTGCAAATAAAACATATAAACAAACAAGCACAGGATGAGTCAGTCGAAAAATCTTATGGGGGTCAAAGGTTCTTCTGTTGTGAATATGTCTAGGGAGACATTTGGAATCTTCTGGTTGATCCACTCCTTGATCAACCATCTAATCCGAGACTCGTATTTCTTGGAAGGAATTGAGATTCGGATAATTTGAGGATGGCTTTCCTGTTGTTGGTGATCGTGTGCATCAGCTGGTCACCATGGTGTTAAAGGGGTTGAATTCGACGAGCTAGCTAGCAATGGAGTAAGTCGGATCACCTCATTCCCTGATGCTTCATCAAGAATTCAATCCACCTCTTGGCGCGGACCAAATCTTTAGAATGAGCCAACGCCTCTGTGTCCCATGATTCTTAAGTAGCTGTGGCACCATCAACAAAAGACGGCAAGCCTTCCTGCTTGCTGGCAGCCGTCTTGTCCTTGTGATAGAAAAAGTTGGACGGCCACCCCTTCACTGATTCACTAGCTATAACCTTGGGGTAGACTCGGTCTCTCCTAAGGACTAGGCTAAGAGTTCTGGTTATGTATGGAACATCGGCAGCGATGGAGTTTTTCCTAGTACTAAAATAGTACCGGAAGAAATTAAGACTCGGCTTGATTCCAAGATAACCCTCGCAAAGAGAGACATAGGCGCTAAGCTCTAGAATTGAATTGGGATGAAGATTGTGGAGCTGAACACCATAATGAGAAATCACCTAAGAAAAGAATTCTAAGGGAGGAAAGCTCAAACCTCGATCGAGGTGAGTGCCGAAGTGTACCTGTTCATTATTGTGGGGGGCGGGAAGAAGCTCGCCATTACCGCTCCACCACTCGCCGACACGGAGGAGACCTTCTGCCTCGATGTCATGAAGCTTCTCGTGACCCAGGATGTAGGTGACCTAGACCCTGCGATAACCTTTGTCCTCCGTCGCTGCCATAGTCACCACCGACGTGGTCGCCGCTGCGCCGGAGCTTGATGCATTTGCCATCTCGCCGCAGAGTATGACCTAGGGTGGGCGGTGTTGTGGGGATTTGGGGTAAAGAGGAGGAGGAGATGGGGGTGCAGGTTTGGTTGGAGGAGAAGGAAGGCACTGGCATGAGTGAGAGAAAACTAAGGAGAATTAAAACCCTTATAAGCCTCATCTACACTGAGATTAGTGTAAACGCACAAAGATTGCACCACGCATCACAGAAGGAGCAAGGAAACTTCCCCGAGAAGATTGCGCCATCTCGATCTCCCTGCGCAGATTGGAACAGTGCCTTGGTTCCATGCGAAGAGGACCCACCAACAGTCACACTAACAAGAATGTTTGTTAGTGACAAGACTAGACCTTGACTAATGTTAGGATGCATCATAGGCCAAGGTCCGGCTAAGTTTGAAATCAAGCAGAAAAGTGATGATGAGATATTGATAGATCTGGCTCACTTCTGAGACTCAGATCTTATTTTTGTTTTGGAGTTTCAGGAACCCTTCAAGATTCTGCAGCCGAAGAAGAATCAAGCTAGACAATGAAATCTGACTTTGGATCTTGGAGGTTTCCGGGGGCTACTATTGGGGATATACTTTTTGGGTATACCCACTACGACTCACTAACCAGGGTGGCCCACTTCCGGGTTAGAGCTATACTTCATGGGCGGGCCAATCAGGGAGAGAAGTTGGAAGCCCATCCGGCTACGCGAAGTCCCAGAAGACTTACCGACTTAGGCATGTAGTGTTACTTGTAGTCCAAGATGTACTATGTAACCGACTTTGTATCATAGCCGGATAGGACTCTTCTGTAACCCTAGGACCAGATGACTATATAAGATGTCCTAGGGATAGTCCTTTAGGGCACAAATCATCATAACCTCAACTCGCACAGGCGAAACCTCTCTTTTAATCTATACTTCTGGCTCTATCGTATTACTGGATTACTAGCAGGAGTAGGATCCGTCCACTGCAGGCGGATTCGAACCTGGGTAAAAGCTTGTGCGCTCACCATCCCAGAACACTGATGTCTCACACCCATCAATCTCCATGCCTCGAGGACCCCCTCATGGCATAATTGTCATCAATCCAACGACAACATCCTCGACCTTCTGTTGCTAATTATGAAAACAAGCCCCTACATGCTGAAATCTTTTCATGAACCCCTGACCTTTCCCAAAACCAACCAGCTGCCGCTCTGGTCTTTTCCAAAATTTCCCAAGAGCCCTCGGATATAACATAAGCCCTTTGACTTATTCAAGTAATCCAAATATAAATCCTAAACTTTAATTCAAAACCTAATTTCAAATCTAGTTTGAATTTGGAAAATTTCAACATCAAAAGCGTTTGAAATTTCAAAACTAATGCAAATCCATTTTTAGAAACTAAAAATAATTATCCTAAATAGTTAACATATTAACAATTTTGCCATTTTCAATATAAATTGCAATAATTCATATCTTTTAATTATTTTTTCCAAAGTTGACAACTAATATATGTTTTCTAATTAGAAAATGCAAGGATTAATAATATGACTTCAAAATAATTTTTCGAAAATTAAAATTTCGAATTTGTCTTAATCCTTTAATACTGCATTTTCCTTAATAAATCCATAACTTTATTTCCATAAAGCAGAATTCGATTAATAATATGTCTAAATCGATCAGCCCGACAAGCCCTTTCCAACTATGCATTCCATGTTTACAATTGTATCATGAATCACGGAGAACTTGAATAACCAGAATTGAATAACCAGAACTTGAATAAAATTTCTAAATGCTTATTTCTTGTTTATAATGCCTCACCAATGCCATGCCATGTTATACCATGCAATTGTGCATCATTCCATTATGGAATATCATGTATAGCTTATTGCATATGCTCATATGTTGTGCACTTTATTTATTGGACCCTTGTGTGTTTGGTTTTTATTCGAATAGATGTTTAGAAAGGAGGATATCCCGAGGCACTTGAGTACTAACTAGAATCTTGATATTACACTGCTAAGATACCACACAACAATTCACCTAATTGCATTTACATTGATATCACCTATGACTCTATCTTTATTCTTGCATTATGTGTCGTGATTCCGTATCAAATTGCAATTCACGTGTCGCATAGCTTTTACTTCTCAGTCGCACTATAAAGCTTGTTCCCCTATCTTATCAGACATTACTACAGGAGTTGATTAAGACATTTGAGTAGCAAAACTGCATGTGTAGGATTTGTGATAGTTTGATGTGGATACGAGGTATCCTAAAAAACAAAACTGTGTAATAATGGAAAAAGGAACCGATGGGAAATACTTGAGATTTGGCTTTTATCCGCGCACTTGTGTCTCATAGGACCCGAGTACTTGATGCTTGTTCCTTGACTATCGCACTATCCAAATGCTGGGGAATTTCTAGAATCCCCCTCGGTATAATCTTGTTTCACATCTTATTTTGGGGGCCACCATTAGTTTGGGGATTTACTATTATCATGTACTCATGTCATGCTCTACTGCTTTATTTACTATTATTGCTTGAGGAGCGGTTTACTACTATATTGTTTTGGAAAATGGAATGTTTACGCAGTACGGACAAGCCCAGTCACACTTTCAGGTTACCAATCTTTTATAGCCATTGTCGTAAACCTCTGGGTCCATTCTAGATCCCGACCGACTTCGTAGTAGGTAGCTTAGTTGTGTGGCTCCCGAAATCATTTTTGAATCTTGAGAATGCTTTGTCGTGATACCTATTTGCTTTCATTTGGTTTTTCCCTGAGGTTGAGCGTGCGTATGTTGCTATTTATGCGCACCTGCAGGGTAAATCTTTTCAAAAAGATGTGTTTGTGGTTATGGACTACTTGAGCTTAGTGTCTTGACCATAGGAAACTATAACTAAAGTACCATGTTTAAATTGACTAAACTTACTAGTAAATAGTGCAATACTCATGGAATGGTTAATAAAATTGCAAACGGGTTGGATATTCTTTTGGCTTCTCCTTTATTAAGTGAAAAGGTGGATGTGATATGTTTACTTATTGTTATCTATATCTGTTGGTTCGAATTAACGCTCTTCCGCCTATATCTGGTTAGGAGGATGTTATAGCTTGTCTCTATAGACTTGTTCTAGATGTTTATCTTTCGTTGCAATTGCATCAACCAAGGTCATCCCTTTAGATGGATAAAGACTTACTGATGAACTTAGGGCCCACATTGGGAATTTGACAAATTGTCAGGCCTATCCGTATAGTGGTTACTTCATTGACAAAGCAGATGATTGAGGCAACACCCCCTCGAGTAGATATTTCAGGGTTAGCGACCCCTAAGATCCATGGGCAGGAATTTGCTTTGTTCATGACATCTGATGCCCATTCGTGTCTTAATCCATACTCAGATTTATGCTTCCGCCCACTTGATGTTTGATCAATGATGTACGAGGTCATGTGACCAACTATGATAGTATTATCTATGTATTTGGATCTTGCCGTAATGGCATTGCAATATATTTCTATTTACTTCTAGATGGATATGCTCTAATATACTTTTGTATGTCATTGGCATACATACTCACTTGTGTACACTTGACTCACAACTCTATTGGGCATGTTTTTCGCACTTGAAGCTATAACCTTTATGTGGATGGGATTGTTGGCCAGTACCATACCCTGCCATTGCGACCTGCTTTTGGGTGGTATAACAACCTCCACAGTAGTACGTCTTGCATCCACATTTGGAGTATATCGGCTTGTGATTTAGGAACATGAAGTCCAGGGGTTTACAGCTAGTGTATGTGTGGGTTCGTCATTCCCATATGGATTTGGATGCTATTCGGAGTGGTCTCCTAGCTCCAGGAGGTGCTAACAGGGATACACGACCGCATTATCAAGTTGTTGCCCGCCTGGCCCTGAACATTGTTCATCAGTTTGATATTCAGACCAACATAATTCTCCAGCATGAACATGCCCAATCGCAACCTTATTAGGTGTCAACCTTGTAATCCTGCACATGATGTAAAAGTGTAAAGTATTTATACCTTGTAAAGAATATCTACCTTTTGGTTTGTTATAATTGAAATTTTTGTTGTTGATTGAATTTACTTGGTGCACCGTATGCTAGTGTTGGAAATATTCCCTAGAGACAAATAATAATAAGGATTATTATCATATTTCATAAAGTTTATGATTAAGTTTTATATCATGTTATAACTGTATTGAAAGGAAACGTCAATACACATGTGATATATAAACAACCAGGGGTTCCCAGTGAAACTCTAGTCACTGGTTCATTGGTCAATAGATGATCAAGGTTTCCTGATCATGTGGCATTTATGCTAGTCGGAAATGAAGTCAACTCATTCTGAGAATGATATGATGAACCAATACCCAACCTAAACATCATGACCCGATCATGTCACGAAGTTCAAGTTACGATGATTAGAATAGACCTTGTAGACTATTCCTTAGACCGTGAGACTATATCAATCACTGTCTCCCGAGAATGCTTTGATAGCATCAAACATCACTTATGACAGAGTGATCATAAAGGTGTGTTCAGGTATTCGGAGGAACCGTAGAGGCAATATATGTCAAGAGTGGGTTTTGTCCATCCAGGTGACGGAAAGATACTCAAGGTTCCACTCGGAGAAGTTGTATCCAATAGCTACGTAGTGTGTGATTTGATCACAGGGATATCACTTGTCGAAAATGAGTCAAGTAGAATTGTTCAGTAACGAATTGAACGTGACATGGTGATGTCATTGATCAGATCTCGGGCAATGCAAGTATGGAGAGACAAAAGGAATAAGACGTGATTGTCCTGGTTCAAATGATGAAAGATCTTCGTGGACTGCATAGGGGTCACATGGCCATCCAGGTCCCTCTGTCGATCATTGGTCCGGGAGTGTCCTGACCATGTCTGGAGTGTTCCCGAACCATAGGGTATCACTCTTAAGGGCTTGATGATGCTTAGAGAGTGTTTATAGGATGGGTAGAATCACCGAAGAAGAGAAGAGAGAAAACCGAAATGGTTTCGGTAAGTCCGGAGGATGTCTAGAGTGGAGGTGGAAGGTGTTCCATAGCCACGAAGATTGAATAATATGTGAATGAATGCTAAATAATAGGTGTCTGGCTGGGCCTAGCCCCCCTGTGCAGGGCCCACTAGGGCCGGACGGCGGGTGCCCCCCTCTACCCTCCTTTAGTCCCACCCCGGGAGTTTGAGGGAGGTTGTACCTTCCCCTCCTCCTATATATAGTGGGGTATTTTGACCAGAAAATACACACAAAATTCAATAAAGGTTTCCTCACTTTTGGGGAGACCTCCAATTGATATTTCTCTCTCTCTCTTTCCCATGGCTGTGCGAACGGGAGACATCTTCACGGCAGAGCGTTGTTGTGCTGCGGGATTCAGATCCAGGAGCTCTACTTCCACAACTGCTTCTGGATCGGGGAAGAAGGAGTCATTGCCAGGCACCAGACATGTGTAACTCCCCTAGGTGACACACTTGGGGAACTTGGAGTCGTTGGAGACACAAGAGCGCGAGGACTTCAACACGACCTTGAGGTCGGCTTCGGATCGTCTACATCAATCACGCTCTCCTGAGCGTTAACAACGATTTTCGTTCTTCAATGGTAAGTTTGTGAAAAGTGCCTCCCGTTACTTCATTACTAATAGATAGGTCCTGGAAACATCAGGGGTTCAGGGGCGTAGGGTAAAATTATATTGTTTTCATACGCGAACTCCTAAAGTGGTATTAGAGCTAGATCTATGCGTAGTAATGTTAGTATGGGTAGAACACACAAGATGTAGTGTGTGGGCATTGATCTTTTAGTTGTTACCCTCCCACGTGTACTTGTGTATACCGCAGTAATGCTTGATGAAATGGCCCCCAACCAACTTTACGCGTTCATTCGTGAGACTGGGCCGCGCTTAACATACGGCTTGTACCGTATAAAGTGGCTTTGGGGGGTGTCTGTCTCTCTCGCATTAGTTGGTATGCCATTAGCAATGGAGGGCCCTGAAAGGGATATAGTATAGACAACGGCTTGATCAGTGTTGTGGTGAAAGTTCGTAGGTAAGAACGGTTCTTGTGCAAAAGTCCATTCAACCATGTAAAACATGCAAAGATAAAGTAGACGAATCTAACTTTGTTTTGCAGGGGGCGTTGCTTTGTGATATGGTTGTGGCAAAGGTAAAGTGATTACCTTGTGTTACGAAGTAGTAGATAGTCACGGAGGTGACGGACTACCACACTGGAAAGACATCGGTACCCTAGTGTCTACGACGCCAGAACCCTATCACCGGAATCCGGTGATGCCAGATGGATATCACAGTGTGAAGGGCTGATGGATGTGATATACAACACTTTTTAGCAATATAAATTGTGTCATTTGCCTATCATATCATGCTCCATCTAACTATTGATATGCTTAATATGCATGATTACTTGTTTTTGTTAAATTCAATATGAGCCTTGCACATTTAGTAGTTTAGGTAGAATTTTATCCCTCTTCCTTGTCTTTGACATGTGTGTAGGTGTTGATGATTATTATGGACAAAACAAAGGCAAAAGGAACAAAGAGAGCATAGTATGGAGGATCTGCAGGGACCAGACTTAGCCATTTGAGAGGTTGGAAAAGTCAATTTTTCCAACTTCTCAAAATAAACATCCAAGACCACAGGGTTGTATCCCTCGATGATACAAACTCAACGAGCCCAAGAACACCCAAAATAGAGTTCGTATGAAGAAATGGCGGCCAAAATACTAAAAGCATCTACAAGTTTAGCGAGCAACTATACGGGCGGAGCTATACGCTATACGGCCGGAGCTATATTTTTGGTCGTATAGCTCCGCCCGTATAGTTGCCAAAAAGGTCGGAAACGACAGGATTTTGCCCTAGAAAAGCTTTAGAACCTTCCCTAAGTCATATGACGGTATTGGGGGAACCCTTGGGCACCCCAAGGCCTATATTCTACAAAGGAGGGAAGACCCAAGAGGAAGCATCAATCAACCATATACAAGATCTAGATCCCATCTACCGCCACCATGCTGGCGCCTTGCCACCGTGCCGCCTCCATAGCCTCTATAGCTCCACCAAGATCGAGATCTCCATCAACACCATCAAGCCATCCAAGCAAGAAGAGGAGGAAAAGGAGGACAGCACCATCACCACGCTGGTGCCACCATCACTGCGCCATCATCACCATCTCCATCGCCGCTACTCCTTCATCCTTCCCCATCATGATCTTCGTGATGGGTTGTAACATTGCTTGAACCCCCTTTTTATTAATGTTATGATGATTTGAGTAATTGAAGTGTGGTGTGTTCTTGTTAATTAATATGTTTGTGCTTTCTATTTACATTGTTCAATTCATGATATTATTCTAGTGATTGGAGACGTCCAATCCATTGTTGAGGAGCTTACTAGGGATTCACGGAGTGTCACAAAACTTATCATTAGTCTCTACTCGTTCCATGGGCCTGACAAGTCCATGGGTAGAACTAATAGGCTATTTTCTATAAGTGATTTGCGGAGGCAATAGCAGCTTAGGATGTACCGCCCATTAAGATTAAATTTCCTCAAGACCACTCATGATATAGATAGGTATAGTGTTGCGAATTTCTTGACCCTAAAGTGAAATAATGGGATATCTTGTGACTAGCACACTTGCTTAGGAGTACAATTTTCCATAGAACTTAATGCATTTGCTCTACTTTACCTTGATTGGTCTTGTTACCTTCATACACTATTCTCTTACGGATGACCCATGTCCGGATGGGTTGTGGATAATTGAGTTGCATAGTTCCCACTTACCAATGGTGGGATACAACGGTATATGAGGGACTGCCACAATTATAGTTAACAACTATTCCATAAGCACTTATCATGCACACCGGTATACAAAACATTACTTGAGGAATCATAGCATTAATATTTCATCTCATTGCATTCACCTCTTTTCAGTTTTACTTTTGTTCTAGTTTTCTTCCAGTTCTAGTAGTAGTCATTACAAAACATCTTAAATTCATTTATCATAGCAACTTATAGGATAGGCTATTTCCAAACCACAGTTTGGGTGCGTATGTGGTCGCATTGACAATGCGGCTGCGAGGGTCGTGTTCGCCGAGCTCCCATCGGGATAAACTCTTAAATATTTGCTTCTGCAAGTACTGCAATAACCCTGTTTTGGTGCAGGAACTCAGTCACATCAAATTGGCGCCATTGCCGGGGAGCAAAGCGTTCGGTTATCTAATCGCACATAGTTTATTTCCGTTTGTTGCTATTATCTTACTGCTTTCTTTTATATTGAAAACAATAAAAAATTACAAAACCAAAAATTTATAAAAACTGTTGCTACTAATCATGTCTTTCGAGATAAATTTTGTTCAACAGATAATACAAGCATTGGAGGAGATAAAGGATTCAAGTTCATCAAGCCTGGTTGCTAGATATGAGTTGATAAAGAAATTTTTGGACCAATTGGAAAAGCATTCATTATGGTTGCATGCTAATGATGGATCTTATTGCACAATTTGTATAACAGATGACCACCTTAATTTTCAATGTAAGTATTCCAACAATCCTACTCTAGCAAATTATAATAGAGATAAATCCTATGCTAGTTTGGAAGTACTAGAATACGGTATTTTCAAAGGTGCATCTGAAATAGTATTTATACTAGGAAGTATTGATGTTGAAAGTGAACCACTTGAGAATTTTTTAATTTAGTATACCTCATATACCTCTTTTGCAACAATAATTTAAGTAATAATGCATTGGTATTATATTATTCGAAGCGGTCTAAAACCGCCATGGAGAAAGATAACCTTTTGCAGGATTCACTAAAGAGCGAAGAGGAAAAGGAGCACAAGGAGGAAGAACAGATTGATCACCCGCTCACACCTTCGACTCCTACTTTTGATTCTATCATTGCTATTAAAATAGTAGTTGATGAAAAGGTGGAACAAAAAGGTGAGGTTGACAAAGAGAGTCACACAACAACTCTTGTTTGTGATGCCTCTCACTCTAGTAGTGATTTTTATGATGCTAAAACTGTTGATAATTGTTCTGCGAAGGCCTCGTTCCTAGACACTCATAGGGAGAGCATTAATAATAATGAACCAGAGATAGAACCTTGCTATACTAACATGCAGGGTCTTGAACTCCCTGCTATGAAGAAAGAATACTATGAAGTGTTCCCCTACACAGGTAACCAAGGTAAAGATTTAAGAATTTTATATGAATCTCAAATCCTCTCATTGCACCTATACACGGAGGCATGTTCACCAAGCTTGGTGCATGAACACTCGCTTGAAAGCGAGAACTTGTTCATCTACATGATACCGACGCACCGTAAGCGGGTAACTCTGACCAAACTCTACATCAAGATGCTCCAAGCTAGTATTTACAACCTCACCTCGAGTCGATATCCCTTGGGATCTAGGTGGGTAATGTATGGAGCATCCTAGCCTGGCTTTATGGTTTTAAAGAGAGCGCTTCCAGGGAGGCAACCTAGAAGTCATTAGACGTCTTTGTTAGTTTTGTGTCTTGAGTCTAGTTGCATTCATGTTGCATTGGAACTTTTATTCTTTGTATGTCTTGCTATTAGAGTAATCTTGTGGTAGTTTTCAAAAGGTAGAATTTATTGTCACTATATTATGTGTTGCAAAAAGGAAGAGAAAATCAGTTTCGGGTGAATCCTTCAATTAAATGTTTTTGTTGGTCAAAAATTAAAGTTGTTGTTATACCATGAAAACAAGGTATTTCACTAAGTTAGAATATAAGAAAGAATTCACGAAGAAATAGAAATTTTCTGATGTATACAGAAGGTTTAACGACCAACTATACGGCAGGAATAAAAATTACGGTCGTATAGTTCTGGTCGTATAAATATCTTTGCCATCGAATTTTTTTTGTTTCATATGTACAAAGAGTTTAACGACCAACTATATGGCGAAAATAAAAATTCCAGCTGTATAGTTGTGGTCGTATAGATATCAGTGCCTCTGTACAAATTCTTTTGTAATATACTGAGAGTTTAACGACCAACTATACGGTGGGAATAAAAATTCTGGCTGTATAGTTTCGGTCATATAGATATCTATGCCTTTGTATATTTTCTTTCCCAGAGACAGACAGTTTAACGACCAAATATACGACGGGAACATTTTGTTCCGGCTGTATAGCTGCGCCCATATAGTTAGGAAAACCCCTCAAACGCCAACTGAAAGGTAACCATTACTCAAAATTTTATCATTTTCCTTCTTCTAAAAACCTCGAAGCACCACCTAGGAGCTTCTCCCATGTTTTAGAGCAACCAAGCATATGTAAACAATAAAGTTTTATCTTAGAAATTCCTTAAGTTGTCATTATTTTTAGTAGTTCATGTTTTCTTTTTGTTTTCTTTCATTAGTTGGGTGAACGAACTTCGTTCGTACACCGAATTGTTGTATTTTATTTTGTGTGTTATTTTCGTAGGGACTTGAACCTTTTGTGATGACATGTACGGTAGTGCCAATCGTGCAAACACTCGCATGAGCCACTTGGTTGCTTCAATTCAACGTTGCAACAATCAGTGTCTGGTAAAACCTTCCAACTCGAACTTTTTTTAAATAAGCACATAAGGGTTGCACACTCGTGTCTCGTATCGTGTTTCACTTGCACCTCATCACAATCTAGGAGAGGCCTCTTCTAGAACTAGTTTGTTGACTTAAGTGTGGTGCTTAGGTTGATGAACCGACTCAGTGGGACTTGTATTTTTATCACTTGTGAGCTAAACCTGTGTCTTCAAAAACACAAAAATATTTTGTCTTCTTTCTAGTCTTGTTCCTACCAGGTTATTAAAAGAAGGCATACACCAGATCGTGAAGCATTCATTGAAGCAAAGGTTCTTTGTCCATCAAAGTAGAGGTTAAAAGCACCTCAACGGTAAAGTGTGTCACCCTTAATTTAACTTAAGCTT
Organism: Avena insularis; assembly: GCA_023614405.1. Classification (NCBI taxonomy): domain Eukaryota; kingdom Viridiplantae; phylum Streptophyta; class Magnoliopsida; order Poales; family Poaceae; genus Avena; species Avena insularis. The sequence goes on along the minus strand of JAJUPC010000194.1, from coordinate 206,838 downwards.
GGGGAGGTAACCACTTCTTATACTCTCTTTTGATAACTGAATTTTCTCTTTTATTTTCATGATCTTCTCAAGTGGATACTTTGAAAATTCTTAGCTTGGGGAGGTTATTTTGCATGCGTAGAGTCTTGTGCAAAGTTCTTTATCTTAAAAAGTTTTCATGCTATTGCGTATCTCTCTGTTTTTGAATGCTTGCTTAGGTGAGATTTTGTTCATATTTATATAAGGGATATACTTGCTAATGTTAGGCCCCATAGGAGATAAGCATGGCTTTGATGCACCTTGTTTAACTTTTATCTAGCTTGTGAAAAATATTGTGGTCCTCTAAATATACATTGCCATGTTCTCTACATTTTGAAAAGAAAAAATATAATAAAGAAGTTCTTCGAAACTTGCTGGTTGTCACTGTTCAGAATTGTCTTAAGTGAATGGTTATGGAGTAGCACAACCCCATAGTGTTGGAAATGATGGTATTAATAGATGCTTACTGAGTGAGTTATCAAATAAGAAATAATGTTTCAAAGTTTCAAGATTACATATGCCAAATTTTCTCTTAGAAATCAAAGTGAGATATTGATTTATGTGTGTATTGCACCACTGTCGCACAACATGGGATGCTAAAAACTCCGCTGGCCTTTAAACAATCCAAAAAAGAGAAAACTCTTGGAGTTGGCTATGAGTTGCCCAACATATGTAGCAAAAATGCTATATTTGGGTATGCGTTGGTATTCTCATGGGCCTGCGTTTAAACAAAAAGTTGGAATACTCCTCTAACTGTTATGAGAAATCATTATACTGAAAACGGAAACCTTGGTAATGGTCACGAGTGTCCTTCCTAGCATGCACAATCTCGATTGAACATATACAACTCTTTTGGCACGGACTCGTTACTAAGAAATATATTTTCTATGATCTCAACAATCAAAGTTTGCACTTAAGAGAATTTAATAGATGGCATGAGTGGGCAGCATTGAAAAACTCTATTTCTATTTATGATTAACAACTAACTGTGTTCAGCTTTGCCTTATACAAATAAAAATACAAAAATACAATAAAGTGTGTATAAAAGGATCACAAGTTTACTTGCAAGCTAGATTTAACCTTGACATGGGCAATAGAAGTTTTTGACTAATCTCTAGTAGTTTGGAATAATATAACTGAGCTTATATTGCCTTGTATGATTATGTGCTCTCTTACTTTGAGCTTGCAGGAAAAACAAAGATACGGTTCATCGATTTTCAATGATAAGCAAGATCACATCCATTAAGTTATCGATCCCTTTTGCTCAAGGACGAGCAAGATCTAGCTTGGGGAAGTTGTTGGCTGTGATATACAACACTTTTTAGCAATATAAATTGTGTCATCTGCCTATCATATCATGCTCCGTCTAACTATTGCTATGCTTAATATGCATGATTACTTGTTTTTGTTAAATTGAATATGAGCCTTGCACATTTAGTAGTTTAGGTAGAATTTTATCCCTCTTCCTTGTCTTTGACATGTGTGTAGGTGTTTATGATGATTATGGACAAAACAAAGGCAAAAGGAACAAAGAGAGCATAGTATGGAGGAGCTGTAGAGACCAGATTTAGCCATTTGAGAGGTTGGAAAAGTCAATTTTCCAACTTCTCTAAATGACCACAGGGTTGTATCCCTCGATGATACGAACTCAATGAGCCCAAGAACACCCAAAACGGAGTTCGTATGAAGAAATGGCGGCCAAAATACTAAAAGCATCTGCAAGTTTAACGAGCAACTATACGGCCGGAGCTATATTTTTTGTCGTATAGCTCCACCCGTATAGTTGCAAAAAAGGTCGGAAACAACGGGATTTCACCCCAGAAAAGCTCTAGAACCTTCCCTAAGTCATATGACGGTATTGGGAGAACCCTAGGGAACCCCAAGGCCTATATAAAGGAGGAAGGACCCAAGAGGAAGCATCAATCAACCATATACAAGATCTAGATCCCATCTACCACCTCCACGGCGGCGCCCTGCCGCCGTTCCGCCTCCATAGCCTCTACAACTCCACCAAGATCTCTCCATCAACACCATCAAGCCATCCAAGCAAGAAGAGGGGGAGAAGGAGGACACCACCATCACCACGCCATCATCACCATATCCATCGCCTCTACTCCTTCATCCTTCCCCATCATGATCTTCGTGATGGGTTGTAACATTGCTTGAACCCCCTTTTTATTAATGTTATGATGATTTGAGTAATTGAAGTGTGGCGTGTTCTTGTTAATTAATATGTTTCTGCTTTCTATTTACATTGTTATATTCATGATATTATTCTAGTGATTGGAGACGTCCAATCCATTGTTGAGGAGTTTACAGGGATTCACGGAGTGTCACAAAACTTATCATTAGTCTCTACTTGTTCCATGGGCCTGACAAGTCCATGGGTAGAACTAATAGGCTATTTGCTATAAGTGATTTGTGGAGGCAATAGCAGCTTAGGATGCACCGCCCATTAAGATTAAATTTCCTCAAGATCACTCATGATATAGATAGGTATAGTGTTGTGAATTGCTTGACCCCAAAGTGACATAACGGGATATCTTGTGACTAGCACATTTGTTTAGGAGTACGGTTGTCCATAGAACTTAATGCCTTTTCTCTGGTTTACCTTGATCGGTCTTGTTACCTTCATACACTATTCTCTTACGGATGACCCATGTCCGGAGGGGGTATGGACAATTGAGTTATATAGTTCCCACTTACCAATGGTGGGAGACAATGGTATATGAGGGACCGCCACAATTATAGTTAACAGCTATTCCATAAGCACTTATCATGCACATAGGTATACACAACATTACATGAGGAATCATAGCATTAATATTTCATCTTATTACATTCACCTCTTTTTAGTTTTACTTTTGTTCTAGTTTTCTTCCAGTTCTAGTAGTAGTCATTACAAAACATCTTAAATTCATTTATCCTAGGAACTTATAGAATAGGCTATTTCCAAACCACGGTTTGGGTGCGTACATGGTCGCATTAACAACGCGGCTACGAGGGTCATGTTCGCCGAGATCCCATCGGGACAAACTCTTAAATATTTGCTGCTGCAAGTACTGCAATAACCCTGTTTTGGTGCAGGAACTCAGTCATATCAAGGACCATATCACATCGCATTTACATTCAATGTTATTGTTTTTATATCTTATTCTGTGCTAGTATTGGATACTCGACGGTAGCCTAATAAGATGATCCCTGTTAAAATTACCAATGATTGTGTTCCCCCTTAGTGTGCACCACCAAGAAAGTTCTTCGGTATGAGGTAGGCCGTGATGATCGGGTGTCCGACATATCCACGTTCGCATACAGTGGGTGTAAGCCATGTTTCATAGCGAATACACTAAGGTTGAGTTGGTGAGCCTAGCATGTGCAGACATGGCCTCGGAACACGGATGGTCGAAAGATCGAGCACGAGTCACATGAATGATGTGACCGATGTTTAGCGTCCACCCTAGAACCCACATTGATGGTCGTGATGATCAGGGGAGATGTGGGGAAAAGGGGCCGTGTTATCACTGGAACCCTTTAGGGGATAGGTGTAACATCCCAAAACTTCAATCCAAGCTTATCAAAGATCAAATCATCCAAATTTAGGATTAACAAAAACTTTCCCATATTTAAAATGAAAGCATTCATATATGTGTGCATTTAAAATAGGAGTTGTTTTAAATTGCCATGATTGTGTGATCCTTTTCTTCTAAAATGTTTCTTAGGGTATTTAAACATCATCTACATCATTCCCAAACTTTTCCTAAAAGAAATCATATAAAAAAGAATTAAAATAAAGGAATGGTCATTTTGACAAAATTAACTCTCATGCCTACTTTGGCTACTCCTAGTACTCAATTCTTAACAGAAACAATTTTGGATCTTTACACCCCTTGCTAGTACACATAATGAGGTACCAAGGCCCACCTTTTGATCTTCTAAAAACATTCTGGAAACTATTTTAAATGGCAGTTCAAAATTGAATCTAATGCATATGCATAGATCACCCCTATTTCAAAAACCATGTATTTGAGCTCCATTTTCAAAACCCTTGCAACCAGAGCCTACCTAGCACTAGTGGAGATCACTCAAAATTTTTGAACTCAAAATTCAAAACTTTTTCTCTTGCGGCCATTTTATCAAACACTTGGCAGGCAGAATCATAACTCTAATCCTAGCTCACTGTTTTGAACAGGGTTTTGCCCCCATTTGATCTCCATTTAATCCCTCTGTCCCCCTTTGTTCAAACCATGCCAATTGCAACCCATCCCCTATGCCCTAGTGGCCATGCCAAGCCATGCCGAGCACCACCCTGGCCGGCCAACCTTGCAACCGTCGCAGCAGACCACTCCCCCTTCCCTCGCCATGTCTAGGAGATAGCCAACGCCGCATCGCCCCTCTCTGTCCCTTGCCCGAGCCAAGAGCAGCCGTGGACCACCGAGGAGAAGCCGCGCCCAGTGCCACCAGACCATGCCGACGCCGCCCGCAGAGCGCGCCCTGTCCCCGCGTGCACAAGCCACCACTCGACACCAGCCCGTGCCCACCGCTCCACCTCGACCTGGAGAACACCCCAGACACCCCCGTTCGCCTCTCAAAGCCCCACATCCACCGCTCGCCGTGGACACCGCCGCCTCTGCCTCTCAGAGCGCCACCTCACCCCGACTGCATACCACCGCCCCTACGGCCGCATTTAAGCGCTAGAGCACCGCCAGGGGACCGCCCATCGATCGCCATCCCCAGCCATGCCGCTAGCTCGCCCTAGCCATGTCGCCACGTCGACCGCTCATCCCGCTCGGTCTCACCGTCGAGCCTATAAAAGGAGCCCTTCCCAGCACCAAAGACTCACACCATTCCACTCCCCTCACCTCTCTGAACCTCAACCACCCCTCGCCGGAGCAAGTGGAGCAGCAGCTCGCCGGAATTGCAGCCGGAGCCGCCGCCTCTGGAGAAGAAGGGTGCCGTTGATTCCGGCCACCCAAGCTCCGCCGCGACCACGCCTCGCCTCGCTGTCGTCTTCCACTTCGTTCGCCCGCATCGCCGACCCCGCTGGAGCCCTGGTACACCCCCAGTAGACCCCCACCGAGCCGCTAGGGTTTGAGCTCGCCGGCGACCTGTCCGTCGTCGACGACGACCCTCAGCCGTAGATCTAGCCTCTAATCACACGACCCACAACGCGCGTACCGCTTCGCGTTTTAAGTGCCGCTGACCAGTGGGACCCCCTATCAGCTGAGCCGTGTGCCGCGTAGCGCCACTAGGCCGGCCCATTTCCTTTCCCGCGCAAGCCCGTAGATTCAAATCTAGGTTTTTCTTTTTAGTTAGAATATAGTTTCTGTCCAGTGTTCCAAAATTCAATTCTGTGAGTTTGACAAATCCAAATTACATGAAACTAATTTTGTCTGAAAGGTATTGAAATGCTCTATCCAAGCCCGTTGGATTTAATCCATCTAGAGTTATAGATTTCTCCTAATAAAAATAAGAAGACAGAAGCTTTTGCAACTTGAAACATTTTTATAAAATCAACCAAGTTAGCTTTTGAGTTGATTCAAACTCTCAAAAATCACATTTCATCATATCTATCCAAATATGTAATAATATTAAGGTTTACAGGCAGTGACTTTGGACTAGTACCAAAATAATGCTATATAGGCATTTCTAGTCACTTTAAATCATTAAATAATAAACTTAAACCAAAGTAATATTGATCCAACCTTTAAATCTCATTCCCACATGTTAGAATATGTGGTGAGGACATGTGTCCACATGATCCCATATTTTGGTGGTGAATATTAAATTTTAGTTAATATTTCAATGAGTAGAAATTACTTTTCCCAAAATAAAAAGGTTGAAACTATTGAATTAAAACTTGTGATGTTTGGGATGATAATAGATCATCAATTGTGTGGTTTAGAATACTACTTAGTCTAAGTTAAGTATTGTTTGGTGATTATGCACTCCCTAGGTATTTCTAGACGCTAGTACCGACCAAGCCTTCGAGGAGGAGGAGTTCTACCAAGAAGAAGAAGAAGAAAACTTCAACCACTGCACCAACCAAGTCAAGCTATTAGTGGCAAGCTAACCCTTGCAAACATGTTTTAGTAAGCTATTGTAGCAAGCTAGAATAAAACCAGATAGTGTAGTAAAGATGCCTTAAGCATACTTTGATCACCCCCACTTAGTTCACACAAAGTTCTTTAGTCCATTTGGAAGGTAGCATAAAGAGTATAAACCTTGTCCTAATTAGAAACCCTTAGATGTCATTCTATGGCATGAGATTGATCCCACCTTTCCACCTTAGTGAACACTCTTAACCTAGTGTTTTAGAATAGATCAAACTTGAGTCATTTTAGATGGGAACACTTGGTGAAAATGAGTTATGAAAACCTTGGAATGATGAGTCATTCTATTGAGATGTTTTGACATGTGTTGAGAAACACAATTGGTTTATGATGATGAAAATGATGAGGCATGAGCCTTAACCCTTTTTATAAAACTGATGGTTGGATTCGGATGCGATACCATTCCAAATTTACTGCATAAACCACATTACCTGAATTGGGTAAGGCTTAGCTGGAAATTTATATGCATTAGTATTAGTTCCCTCACGGGAGAGGTTTGAGCTGAGGCTACCTCTCAATGTTGTCCACCTATGCAGTGCCCAAGATGACTGATGGTCATGGTTGGGAGGCCATGCTCATAGGAGAGGTTCTTGTACTAGGGTGTGTAAAGGGAAGGTTATGTTTGATTATCTGCATACTAAGTATGATGATTCAGGGTTATCCCTGACAGATGTATCGAATCTTGTGGTGAAAGTGTACCACCTCTGTAGAGTGTCAAACTATTCAATAGCCATTCCATGTTATGGATGATTGAATGGCCATACTGTTTCATTGTCAGATGTTTTCTAAATAACCTGAAATGAATGATGAACCTTGACTTGACCACAACAGGGTTGTGTAGATGAAAATAGCTTCCCAACATAAGTGATTCTAGAATTTTATTTTATCTTTTCTTGTTTCAGAACTCAGCTTAGGTTTCAAACTTAACTTAATAGTTATTCTTTAAATTCTGTACTTTAACTTAAGATTATAACCCTTGCTAGTAGTAGTTTGCGAGTACTTAAAGAGTACTCGTGGATTTTGTCCCTGGCTATTATCATGGCCAAACTATGAAGGAGATTATCAAGATGATGGTCAGCAGGATGGCTATGATAACTAGGACTATCTGCCTTCGTCAGCATTGCCTGTGCCCCTGAAGATGGACCCCACCGCTACGCTATCGTTTATTTCCGCTGCTTGTTGTATTAAAGACTAGATCATGAGATCCTTATTTGTGTAAAACCTTATGTATGGTTTGTAATCGATGATGTATTGTGATATCCAATCCGTTATGTCTCGCAAAAATGGTAATCCTGGGATTGCGAGGTATGGCATAACGGGCATCTGGGATAAAAAATCCGGGTGTTGACAAGTTGGTATCAGAGCATCCTGACCATAGGAGACCCTAGTTAGAATGGACGTCCAAACCCAAAAACATAGCTTCAAAACCAAAGAGAGTATTTACGAAAAAACTATTTCCTCTCTTACCCTTATGAACTCATTCTTTCTCAAAAATACATGTTCCTCAAAATTCTTACATTACTACTTAAAATTTGACACACTTGATCACTTCACTAAATTTCCTCATCCTAAATTCTTGTAGATGGAGACTCAGTTTAGCAAGTTTTACCAGTTGGGAAACGGAGGTCAGCTGATCTTGGATTCACTGTCAGAATTTCTGGGACGCCCACATCCGGAGTTTCTTGGAGCTCAACTTCCAGGACCCCCAGGAGGAGACCTACAATGGCTAGTCACCGCAGATCTTCGAGGGAGCATTGAAGCACCAACTTCCGGGAGAATTCAGTTCTCTGTGAGAGAGAACAACTGGCTAGATGGATTAGCCAGGGCAATGCATGAAGCTCTCGCACGTCTATGTGCCCTCAGCGTCAACAAGATTCAAGGAACCCGTTTTTGCCCACTATGCAAGACGTGACTTCATGGGAATGCCAATGGAGATGCTAAGTCACCCAGAGTTGAAGCGTCAAGTGGAGAACCTTGACTTCTTGCTTCATGACCAACAGCAGGAACTGGACAATGCCAGAGAGTTAGCCAATCAGAACCGTGCAATTGCCGACCAAAAGGCCCAGACTTTCACACTGCTCGTCCAAGATCGCCAGTCTCTTTGTCGCCAGCGTGCAAAGAAGGATCGCACCATCGCCCGTCTTTGCAAGAAGGTGGCCGACCTCGAGAAGACCGTCAAGGAGCAGGAAGCTCAGCTTGCCGCCAAAGAAGAAGATGACGAGGGTGAAGACATCCAGGGAGATATGGATTCCTACCTCAGCAACGATGACGATTTTCTGGCAGAGGATGCTATGGACTTCTACACTGATGATGAAGACTCCGACTTCATTGACGATGAGTAGATGCACTAGAGCACTGTCGTAGCATGAGATGTATCATCTCATTGTATCGTAGTTTGCAGAATGGTTCTTCAAACCATCTGTTTTTCCCTTTGCTTGTTGTGGTGTGTGTTGTATCGTGTGCTTGCTTGCATGAATGAGAATGAAGTTAGTTGAAAAACTAGAGTCTAACTCAAAGTTGTAGCTTTGAAACCCAAAACCATGAACCTTAGAATTTCCCTCTTACCCCTATATCTATCTCAATGTTCAGATGACTCGTGGAAACCAAGGAGGGAGCAGCTCATCGCAGGACCCAATGCTGCAGATCTTGCAGAATCTCATCGCGGACCGTGAAGCAAGCAGGGCCGAACGTCAAGCCAACTTAGCAACATTGCAGCAGATCGCCCAAATGGCTCTCAACAACCAAGGACATGGAAATCAGGATCACCATGGATCTAAACTCAAAAACTTTCAGAACACCAATCCCCCAATCTTCAACCAATCTGAAAACCCATTGGATGCTGATGACTGGTTACAGACCATGGAAAACAACCTAGAAGTTGCAGGAGTTGATGAGAATGAGAAAGTTCTCTTCGCCACTCACTATCTGGCGGGAGATGCAAGAACTTGGTGGAATAGCATCCGCAACATGAACCATGGCCAGGTGATGACCTGGGAAGCATTCAAGGTCCAGTTCAGCCGCACCCACGTGCCGCAAGGTCTTGTCAACAGGATGAGAGATGAATTCCTTGAACTGAAGCAAGGAAGATTGACTGTAGTAGAGTACCGTGACAATTTCTTGTCACTTGCCAGATATGCACCGGATGAAATCAACATGGAGGCCAAGAAGAAAGAGAGATTCTTAAATGGACTGCATGATGAGATGCAGACTGTCCTCGTCAACATCTGTTTCCAGGATCTTGAAGAGCTAGTTGACTCTGCCATTCAGATGGAAGGGAAGATTAACCAGGCAAACGACAACCGCAAGCATCGTATGATGCAGCAGTCTGGATCTAGTAGTCACCAGAAGTACCATCCCAACCCCTCACCAGGATATGCACCAAGGAACAACCGACCCCCAAATTCTTTCCCAAGATACCCCAACCGTAGCGGAGGAAATGTGAAGCCCGGAGGAAACAATCACAACTCCGGCAACGCCAACAACTTCAACCGTGCCCCTCCCAAGAGCAACAACAACAACACTGCCCCCAGAACTGGCAGCAATGTTGTACCTGTTGCAGTCAAGGACAAGTCTCAGATCACTTGCTTCGAGTGTGGAGTGAAGGGTCACTACTCCAATGAGTGTCCCAAGAAGACTGTCGCCAATGCCCCTGTGAATGCCCCAGCTCAGCATCTACGTCGTGTTCAACCAGGCAGGAGATTTGCCCCAGGGAACCCGCACAACCGCAACGGTCGTCTCTTCCACATGAACGCAGAAGAAGCCCAGGAAGCACCAGATGTAGTGCTGGGTATGTTTTCTGTCAACTCAGTTTTAGCAAGAGTATTGTTTGATTCTGGAGCATCGCATTCATTTGTCACCGAAGAATTTGTATGCACTAGTAAGATTCGCCCAACCAACCTGAAGCATGTCATGATAGTTCAAATCCCCGGTTCAACTACAAAAGCTAGAAAAATTTGCAAAGTTGTACCTATCAGAATACATGGGATAGATTTTTATGCCAACCTAATTGTACTTGGAACCAAAGGTTTGGAAGTAGTACTAGGTATGGACTGGATGTCAAGGCATAAAGGACTGATAGACTGTGCTAAGAAAGCCATCACCATGACCAGTAGTTCTGGAGTAACCGTAGAACATATCTCTGAAACCTTACCCCGTCAATTCAAATGCAACAAAAGTGTAGCCCTGCCTACCATTGACCAAGTCAGAGTAGTCTGTGAATACCCCGACGTATTCCCAGATGAATTGCCAGGTATGCCCCCGGATAGGGATATAGAGTTCATTATCGAACTAATCCCCGGAACCGGACCTATAGCCCAGAGACCCTATACCATGAACCCCTTAGAGTTAGTGGAACTGAAGAAGCAGTTGGATGCCATGTTAGCAACCGGCTTGATTCAGCCAAGTGCATCGCCATGGAGATCACCAGTGTTATTCGTCGACAAGAAAGATGGAGGCAACCGTCTGTGTACAGACTACAGAAAGTTGAATGATGTCACCATCAAGAACAAGTACCCCTTGCCAAAGATAGAGGATCTATTTGATCAGTTGACTGGAGCTCAGGTATTCTCAAAGATTGAACTTCGGACTAGTTATCACCAACTTAAGATTCGTGCAACGGATATTCCTAAGACCGCCTTTACTACTCACTATGGTATTATGTCTTTTGGATTAACCAATGCCCCTGCTTATTTCATGAATCTCATGAATAAGATCTTTATGAATTTCCTAGATAAGTTTGTAGTTGTGTTCATCGATGACATCCTTATCTACTCCAAGTCAGAAGAAGAGCATGAGCAACATCTGAGAATCATCCTAGAAACCCTGAGAGAGCATCAGTTATATGCCAAGTTCAGCAAATGTGAGTTTTGGCTGAAAGAAGTAGGATTCCTAGGACATATTGTGTCTGCCGGAGGAGTCTCTGTTGATCCCAGCAAGATCAAAGATGTCGAAGAATGGGAAGCCCCAAGCAATCAAACCCAAGTTCGTTCATTTCTCGGATTAGCGGGATATTACCGCAAGTTCGTAGAAGGATTCTCGAGAATAGCCCGGCCAATGACCCAATTGTTGAAGAAGGATAAGAAGTTTGAATGGACAGACATGTGTGAAGCCAGTTTCTAGGAGCTGAAGAAGAGATTGATATCAGCCCCAATTTTGATCATGCCAGATATCAAGAAGCCGTTTTATGTGTATTGTGATGCATCCAAGATTGGTCTAGGATGTGTATTGATGCAAGAAGGCAAAGTCATCGCGTATCTGTCTCGACAACTGAAGCAGCATGAGCAGAACTATCCGACCCATGATCTTGAGCTAGCAGCCATGGTTCTAGCATTGAAGACATGGCGTCATTATTTGATGGGTAATCGCTGTGAGATTTACTCAGATCATAAGAGCTTGAAGTATATCTTCACCCAGAAGGAGTTGAATATGAGGCAAAGAAGATGGATAAAGTTAATCAAGGATTATGACCTTGACATTCACTATCACCCAGGCAAAGCCAACGTGGTAGCGGATGCTCTTAGCAGATTGCCGTGTAGGCTTAACACCATGATCAAAGAGAAGCAACCAATTTTGTATGAGGAGTTGGAGCAGTTCAGGACTGAGTTAGTTAACAAAGGATTCCTAGCTAGCATTGAACTTCAACCCACGTTGATTAGCCAAATCAAGGAAGCCCAGAAGAGGAATGAAAGTATCGACGGAATCAAACGTCGTATTGGAACAGGCAAAGTACCTGGATTCACTGAAGACGAAGAAGGTGTACTATGGTACAAGGGACATATCTGTGTACCAGCAGATTCGGAGCTGAAGGAAATTATCATGAAGGAAGATCATGATACTCTTTATTCTATCCACCCTAGAGGAACAAAGATGTATCAGGATTTGAAAGAGCAATTTTGGTGGCACAAGATGAAGAGAGAGATCGGAAGCTACATCGCCAAATGTGACATTTGTCAAAGAGTCAAAGCAGAGCATCAGAGACCTGCAGGATTGTTGCAACCATTGCAGATTCTGGAATGGAAATGGGATTCCATCGGAATGGACTTTATCACCGGTTTACCTACTTCTAGTAGGGGAAATGACTCAATCTGGGTCATAGTTGATAGACTATCCAAGGTAGCCCACTTCATACCAGTCAAGACAACCTACGAGAGTGCAAAAATAGCAGAGCTGTACATTGCTAGGATTGTTAGTCTGCATGGAACCCCCAAGACCATCGTATCAGATCGAGGGACTCAGTTTACTTCAAGATTTTGGCAGAAAGTTCAGGAAGGTTTAGGAACCAAGTTGAATTTCAGTACCGCTTATCACCCACAAATAGATGGACAGACTGAGAGAGTCAACCAGATCTTGGAGGATATGCTTAGAGCTTGTGTGTTGGAATACGGATCAAAATGGGAAGACTTCCTACCCTTCGCAGAATTCTCATATAACAACAGTTATCAAACTAGTTTGCAGATGGCACCCTTTGAATTCCTATACGGAAGAAAGTGTCGTACCCCTTTGAGTTGGTCGCAAGTAGGAGAGAGTCAGATCTTTGGACCCGACATTCTCCAAGAAGCAGAAGAGAAAGTTCACAAAGTTCGTGAGCACCTCAAGACCGCCCAATCCAGACAGAAGAGCTATGCTGACAAGAGAAGGAGAGACCTGACTTTCAATGTCGGAGATTTCGTATATCTCAAGGTTTCACCATTAAAGGAAACTCAACGCTTTAGTTTGAAGGGAAAGTTAGCTCCCAGATATATTGGACCTTTCAAGATTCTGAACCGCCGAGGAGAAGTATCGTATCAACTGGAACTACCTGAAGAGATGTCAGCCATCCACAATGTGTTCCATATCTCGTTACTTCGCAAATGCTTGGAAGTGCCTGCGAAGACCGAAGTTTTCAAGAATATCGATCACAGAGCAGTGGAAATCAACAATGACCTGACCTATCGGGAAGTGCCCATTCGTATCTTAGAAGAAGCCTACAGAACCACCAGGACCAGGAGTATCAAGTTTCTCAAGATTCAGTGGAGCAACCATACCGAGGAGGAAGCCACTTGGGAGAGCGAGGATTACATTAGGACAGAGTTCCCAGATCTCTTTAGTTCCTAGTTTTCTTGTAAATCTTGGGACGAGATTTTTTTTAAGGGGGGAAGGTTTGTAACATCCCAAAACTTCAATCCAAGCTTATCAAAGATCAAATCATCCAAATTAAGGATTAACAAGAACTTTCTCATATTTAAAATGAAAGCATTCATATATGTGTGCATTTAAAATAGGAGTTGTTTTGAATTGCCATGATTGTGTGATCCTTTGCTTCTAAAATGTTTCTTAGGGGATTTAAACATCATCTACATCATTCCCAAACTTTTCCTAAAAGAAATCATATAAAAAAGAATTAAAATAAAGGAATGGTCATTTTGACAAAATTAACTCTCATGCCTACTTTGGCTATTCCTAGTACTCAATTCTTAACAGAAACAATTTTGGATCTTTACACCCCTTGCTAGTACACATAATGAGGTACCAAGGCCCACCTTTTGATCTTCTAAAAACATTCTGGAAACTATTTTAAATGGCAGTTCAAAATTGAATCTAATGCATATGCATAGATCACCCCTATTTCAAAAACCATGTATTTGAGCTCCATTTTCAAAACCCTTGCAACCAGAGCCTACCTAGCACTAGTGGAGATCACTCAAAAATATTGAACTCAAAATTCAAAACTTTTTCCCTTGTGGCCATTTTATCAAACACTTGGCAGGCAGAATCATAACTCTAATCCTTGCTCACTGTTTTGAACAGGGTTTTGCCCCCATTTGATCTCCATTTAATCCCTCTGTCCCCCTTTGATCAAACCATGCCAATTGCAGCCCATCCCCTATGCCCTAGTGGCCATGCCAAGCCATGCCGAGCACCACCCTGGCCGGCCAACCTTGCAACCATCGCAGCAGACCACTCCCCCTTCCCTCGCCATGTTTAGGAGGTAGCCAACGCCGCACAGCCCCTCTCTGTCCCTTGCCCGAGCCAAGAGCAGCCGTGGACCACCGAGGAGAAGCCGCACCCAGTGCCACCAGACCATGCCGACGCCGCCCGCAGAGCGCGCCCTGTCCCCGCGTGCACAAGCCACCACTCGACACCAGCCTGCGGCCACCGCTCCGCCGACACGAGAACACCCAGACACCCCGTTCACGCCCAAAGCCCCACAACCACGGCTCGCCGTGGACACCGCCGCCTCGCCTCAGAGCGCCACCTCACCCGATCAAGATACCACCGCCCCTACGGCCGCATTTAAGCGCTAGAGCACCGCCAGGGGACCGCCCATCGATCGCCATCCCCAGCCATGCTGCTAGCTCGCCGTAGCCATGTCGCCACCGTCGACCGCCCATCCCGCTGGGTCTCACCGTCGAGCCTATAAAAGGAGCCCTCCCCAGCACCAAAGACTCACACCATTCCACTCCCCTCACCTCTCTGAACTTCAACCACCCCTCGCCGGAGCAAGTGGAGCAGCAGCTCGCCGGAATTGCAGCCGGAGCCGCGACCTCTGGAGAAGAAGGGTGCCGTTGATTCCGGCCACCCCAAGCTCCGCCGCGACCATGCCTCGCCGTCGTCTTCCACTTCATGCGCCCGCATCGCTGAACCCGCTAGAGCCCTGGTACGCCCCCAGTAGACCCCCACCGAGCCGCTAGGGTTTGAGCTCGCCGGCGACCCGTCCGTCGTTGACGACGACCCTCAGCCGTAGATCTAGCCTCTAATCGCACGGCCCACAGCGCGCGTACCACTTCGCGTTTTAAGTGCCGCTGACCAGTGGGACCCCCCTATCAGCTGAGCCCTATGCCGCGTAGGACCACTGGGCCGGCCCATTTTCTTTCCCGCGCAAGCCCGTAGATTCAAATCTAGGTTTTTCTTTTTAGTTAGAATATAGTTTCTGTCCAGTGTTTCAAAATTTCAATTCTGTGAGTTTGACAAATTCAAATTACATGAAACTAATTTTGTCTGAAAGGTATTGAAATGCTTTATCCAAGACCGTTGGATTTAATCCATTTAGAGTTATAGATTTCTCCTAATAAAAATAAGAAGGCAGAAGCTTTTGCAACTTGAAACATTTTTGTAAAATCAACCAAGTTAGCTTTTGAGTTGATTCCAACTCTCAAAAATCACATTTCATCATATCTATCCAAATATGTAATAATATTAAGGTTTACAGGCAGTGACTTTGGACTAGTACCAAAATAATGCTATATAGGCATTTTTAGTCACTTTAAATCATTAAATAATAAACTTAAACCAAAGTAATATTGATCCAACCTTTAAATCTCATTCCCACATGTTAGAATATGTGGTGAGGACATGTGTCCACATGATCCCATATTTTGGTGGTGAATATTAAATTTTAGTTAATATTTCAATGAGTAGAAATTACTTTTCCCAAAATAAAAAGGTTGAAACTATTGAATTAAAACTTGTGATGTTTGGGATGATAATAGATCATCAATTGTGTGGTTTAGAATACTACTTAGTCTAAGTTAAGTATTGTTTGGTGATTATGCACTCCCTATGTATTTCTAGACGCTAGTACCGACCAAGCCTTCGAGGAGGAGGAGTTCTACCAAGAAGAAGAAGAAGAAGAAAACTTGAACCACTGCACCAACCAAGGCAAGCTATTAGTGGCAAGCTAACCCTTGCAAACATGTTTTAGTAAGATATTGTAGCAAGCTAGAATAAAACTAGATAGTGTAGTAAAGATGCCTTAAGCATACTTTGATCACCCCCACTTAGTTCACACAAAGTTCTTTAGTCCATTTGGAAGGTAGCATAAAGAGTATAAACCTTGACCTAATTAGAAACCCTTAGATGTCATTCTATGGCATGAGATTGATCCCACCTTTCCACCTTAGTGAACACTCTTAACCTAGTGTTTTAGAATAGATCAAACTTGAGTCATTTTAGATGGGAACACTTGGTGAAAATGAGTTATGAAAACCTTGGAATGATGAGTCATTCTATTGAGATGTTTTGACATGTGTTGAGAAACACAATTGGTTTATGATGATGAAAATGATGAGGCATGAGCCTTAACCCTTTTTATAAAACTGATGGTTGGATTCGGATGCGATACCATTCCAAATTTATCGTACAACCACATTACCTTATAGAGTATTCATTGGAAATTATGGATACAATAGCCATAACTAGAACCAAAAGGAAAGAAAAACTAGTATTGCTTGGATTTTTGGTGCATTCTCGAGAAAGTTTCACATTCAGTGGTATTTCTCGATTATGGAGCAAATGGAAGATAGTGAAAAACATGATGAGGATTCAAAACCCTGCATCAGAGTGTTGAGACGCGCAATAGAAAGCGTTCCTGAATGATACTCTTCACAAAGGAAAAAATCAACAATAGTGATCATTGTGTTTCCCCACTGGTGTTTTCACTACACAAAGTAGGATTCAAAATATACTCCACGTCTTGTATGGAGGTATTTGTGAATCATTTGTTATGATTACCAAAATATGACATACCTACGAAGTACTAAGGAAATAATGGTAAACTAGAATCATGAGAAATCCTAGAGGCAAAATTCACTTGAGATTAGAAAGCAATTCGTTGTTGAATCTTACAAGTAAAGGGGTTACTTGAATTTTCCCAAATGACTGCAAAGCCATAGTGGAAAAGGGACGTGAATGACAAGAGCAAATTTTGTCATGAATAATGTATTGGACAAATTCAAATGAATTTGATTCAAGTGTGCTGAAAGTCTGGTGGATTTAAAACTAGTAAAGTACTAGTGTGTCATAGTGAATCTCCAGTTTGATATTTGATCAAAGGATTTTGAAGTTGTTCAAAATAGTGACTGGATATGCAATTTGCATTAAATTGAGTGGGAGCTATGAAAGTCTTCCTAAAACAATATGTGAATGACAAATTTTTGAGTGGGAGTAATAAAAGTCTCAAATTCAAATATGTAGGAACATATGTTGAGTAAGAGTAGTGACTCATACCCAAATATGTTAGGAACATATTTTGAGTGGGAGCTTAGAGGAGTGATTCTTAAGTGTGTATATGACACATTAAGAATAAAAGCGCAAGTACCAATAAATAAAAATTTATAGGGAGTAGAAGTTGATAATAAGTATATTACAATATTATGTAGTAATCCTTAAAGGATTCTGAAAAGAGTTTTGGAATAGAAGTTAGTTATGGAACTGCTCCTTAATAACTCAAATTAGGAATAGAATTAAGTCTAACATTGATGGTTGAAAGAAATAAAAAGGATGATCATCATCCACAATGTTGAGACATAGGTTCTATCTTCGAAAACCATGATGATGACTTAACATAATATATGATCCAAGAAGAAACATTTAAAAAGTGATTAAGTTCGAATCACGGAATGTTGAGCTGAGCTTGTCCGTAGTGTCTAATAGAGTACCATAGACATGTTTTCCATATCCATAAAGGATGGCATATCTTAAAGCATAAAGGGTTATGTTCTAAGGGAATATATTGGAAACTCCTGTATCGATAATACCGACTAAAGTCAAGTAGGAAGAGAGGTGAACGAAAACATCGAAAGTTGCATAGGGTGCACTAGTGTTTTGATAATTACATTTATAATAGATAAGGGTACCATCTAAAGTGATGTATAATGTTATGGCGGGGCTAGTTTGGTTTTAACGTAGAATGATGTGAACCAGGGCACAGTGCCCATGAGAATGCCCCCGAGGTTGATCTTACATCACTGTAGGCTCCTGGAATCTGGCCTCGTTCTACTGCCATAATGACGATGCATACACAAAGATGTTATCATGTTATGATAAAGTATTAATGTCAATCAAGGTGACATTAGTAAGTTGCAAAGGATTTGGGACTGTAAAGCGTAGACCCAAGACTCAACCTCTTCCATGAGCAAGCATGTTTAGGGTACCGGGATATATGGTGCCAATGGTTAAGAACAAATGCAGCTAGTTTATTTGTACTCTAGTGCAAGTGGGAGACTGTTGGAAATATGCCCTAGAGACAAATAACAATAATGATTATTATCATATTTCATAAAGTTTATGATTAAGTTTTATATCATGTCATAACTGTATTGAAAGAAAACGCCAATACACATGTGATATATAAACAACCAGGGGTTCCCGGTGAAACTCTAGTCACTGGTTCATTGGTCAACAGATGATAAAGGTTTCTTCATCATGTGGCATTTATTCTAGTTGGAAATGAAGTCAACTCATTCTGAGAATGAGATGATGAACCAATACCCAACCTAAACATCGTGACCCGATCATGTCATGAAGTTCATGTTACGATGATTAGAATAGACCTTGTAGACTATTCCTTAGATCGTGAGACTATATCAATCACTGTCTCTCGAGAATGCTTTGATAGCATCAAACGTCACTTATGACAGCGTGATCATAAAGGTGTGTTCAGGTATTCAGAGGAACCGTAGAGGCAATATATGTCAAGAGAGGGATTTGTCCGTCCACGTGATGGAAAGATACTCAAGTGCCCACTCGGAGAAGTTGTATCCAATAGCTACGCAACGTGTGACTTGATCACAGGGATATCACTTATTGAAAACGACATGGTGATGTCATTGATCAGATCTTGGGCAATGCAAGTATCAAGATACAAAAGGAATAATATGCGACTGTCCCGGTTCAAATGATGAAAGATCTTCGTAGAATGCACATGGGTCACATGGCCATCTAGGTCCCTCTGTCGATCATTGGTCCGAGAGTGTCCCGACCATGTCTGGAGTGTTCCCGAACTATAGGGTATCACGCTTAAGGGATTTATGATGCTTAGAGAGTTTTACAGGATTGGTATAATCACCAAAGAAGAGAAGAGAGAAAACCGAAGGGTTACGGTAAGTCCGGAGGATGTCCAAAGTGGAGGTGGAAGGTGTTCCATAGCCACATAGATTGAATAATATGTGAATAAATGTTAAATAATGATTTAATCATTTAGTCATAATTATTTAATAAAATAAAAATCAATTTAAAGGTCAAAGGGCTTCATGGGCCAATTCCGGAGGGAGAAGGGCCCATGAGGGAAAGGCAAGAGGAGAGAAGGGGGAAGGGGTGGCCGGCTAGGCCTAGCCCCCCTCCCATACAGGGACCACCAGGGCCAGCCGGCGGGTGCCCCCTCTCCCCTCCTTTAGTCCCACCCCGGGACTTTGAGGGAGGTAGTACCATCCCCTCCCCCTATATATAGTGGGGTATTTTGACCAGAAAATACACACAAATTTCAATAAAGGTTTCCTCACTTTTGGAGGGACCTCCAATTGATATTTCTCTCTCTCTCCCGTGACCGTGGTCCCATGTTCGGAATGCACGAACGAGATACATCTTCATCGCGGAGTGCTGTCGTGATGCAGGATTCGGATCTAGGAGCTCTACTTCCGCAACTGCTACTGGATCGAGGAAGCAAGAGTCATCGCTAGGCATCAAACGTGTGTAACTCCCTGCTAGGTGTCACACTTCGGGCGGTAGGAGTTGTTGGAGCCGCGGGAGTGCAAGGACTTCAACACGACCTTGAGGTCGGCTTCATATCGTCTACATCAACCACGCTCTCCTGAGCGTTGACAATGCTTTTCGGTCTTCAAGGGTAAGTTCACGAAAATCCCCTCCCGTTACTGCATTACTAATAGATAGGTCCTGGCAACATCAGGGGTTCAGGGGCGTAGGGTAAAATTTTATTGTTTTCATACGTGAAGCCCTATAGCTAGGACTTTTCATTAGCTTGATGCCCTTGGTCTTATTGCCTTGCCAACCATCAGTTGGGCTGTAGCTGGGTTGGAGTTTCAAGGATTCGACATTTAGGCAGAGTCAGCTACTCGAGCTATTGTGTAACAAGTGTTCGAGTGCGAGGAGTCAATAGGGTGTTATTTTTCTCAAAGAGGCGCAACCCCCGAGTTTTAGATGCATAAAAGAAAGGAAAATAATTAGTTCTTAGTAGAGGGAAGCTTATCTTTATTGATATTAGGTAGCAGGTACATGTTTAGCCTAAGTAGCCTAGCTAAGTAGCCTTATTGAAAAGTATAAACATCCTAAGCATAGAAACAACTCATCTACGCGACATTCCAAGGCTTTGAGTATGTGACTCTAGTATTCAGGTAATTGAGGCGATAGGCGCCACCTATGATTACTTCCATGATGACGTAGGTTCCTTCACAAGGGTGTTCCACCTTGAGGTGGCCCTTTTGTTTGAACCATAGCACGAGGTCTCCTTTGGAGAAAGACCTGGGGCACAACTGACGGCTATGATAGTTGCACGGGTTCTGCTGGTAGACAACGAAGCGGGCAGAAGCAATGTCGTGTGCCTCGTAGAGTAAGTCGACATCATCTTAGAGTGCAACCCTAGAGTCAGCTTCATTATAGGCAATAGCCATGGGGCATTGTATTGGACTTCAGCTGGCAAGACAGCGTCTTCTCCGTGCACCATGAAGAATGACCTGTAGCATGTGGTGTTGTTCGGGGTTGTTTGTAGGATCCAAAGCACTAAGGGTAGCTCATCGGGCCATGCACCAATTTCCCTCTCCAGGGGTCACAAGAGTCACTTATTGAGGCCATTGTAGATGAGGTTGTTGGCCTTCTCGACTGGATCGTTGGTTTGTGTGTCTGCTACCGAGGCATAGCTAATGTTGATCCCCATCTCCCTAGAGAAGTCCTAGAATTCTCCTAAGGTAAAGTTGGAGTTGTTGTTGGTAATGATTCTATGAGGCACCCCAGACCTAAATATTATCGACTCGGTTAACTTCACGGCCGAAGTGTCGCTTTGGTTGGTGACATGAATTGCCTCGATCCACTTGGTGAACTTGTCGACTACGACTAGGAGGTAGATATGGCCTCTGTGGTAGGATTTCTGGAGTTCTCCCACCATGTCGTGTCCCCATTGAGGAAATGGCCAGGAGAGCGGGATCATACTCAGCTCTGCGGAGGGTGTGTGAGGTTTGTCTATGAACCTTTGATAGGCATCACACTTGGTGACAAGGTCCTTGACATCTCGCATCACGGTGAGCCAATAGAATCATGCCATGAGGGCCTTTGTGACTAGTGTGTGGCTACCAACGTGATTCCCACAGATGCCCACGTGGATACAACAGGATGCTCCCGCCCTCTTCGGGTGCGACACACCTTTGAAGGATGCAAGTTATGCTTCACTTTTAGAGCTCGCCAGTGATTATTGGGTATGCTTGGGCATGGCGAGCGATGTGACATGCCTCAGACGAATCTTCCGATAGCTCCTTGCGCACTAGTTACGCGATGTACGGGTGCGCCCATGTTGGTTCTACTAGCATGACCTACAATCGCTCTTCAGGTGCAGGTTCCTCTTCCTCTGTTGTGGGGGCCTCAGGGTTGAGGGGTGGCATATCCCCCGGGGGTGTTGTTGACTCTAGAAGATTGGTGGATGCTTTGGTCTTGATGGACCGTTTTCTTATATGCTCTAGGAAGACACTAGGTGGTATGGGTATGTAAGTGGACCCGATGGTAGCTAGTATATCGTCTTCTTTGTTGCGGTTGTGGGAGGAATGCCTCAGTTTCTAGACATCGAAGCTGCCCTCCACAGAGCTGTATAACTCCTGATAGGCAATCATTTTGTCGCTGACTACGTCACACATGTTCATCATTTACAACACGATGAGGTTGGATTCTCCATATATCATGAGACGCATAGCGCCGCAAGCCTTGGCCATACACATTTCATGGATTAAGACCTCATACTCAGCTTTGTTATTGGAGGCTCAGAATTTCATCCTCATCACATATCGCATCTTGTCTCATTGTGGCAATGTCACGATGACACCTCCACCTTCGACTCGTTTTGAGCCATCGAAGTGCATAGTCCAAATGCCTTACAGATCTAGAGGGCCCAAAGTTTTCAACTTCATCCACTTAACTATGAAGTCCATGAGCACATGTGATTTTATTGCCATGCTCCTCTCTTAGGTGATGTCTCCCAGAGATAGCTCGATTCCCTAGAGGGAGACTCGTCCCGTTGCCTATGGGTTGTTGAGGATGTTGGACAATAGTGTGTCGTTAACCACCACTATCGGGTGCTCCTGGCAGTAGTGTCGCAATCGACCTGCTGTCATGAAGACACCATACGCCAGCTTATGATAGTGTGGGTACCGCTATTTGGTGGGAGTGAGGACCTCACTGAGGTAGTGCACGGTTCATTGCACCCCATGGGGCTTGCCTTCTTCCATGCGTTCAATGAAAAGCATGGTACTGACCACCTGGTTGGTGGCAGCGATGTATTGCAGCATGGAATCTCTTTCATGAGGAGTTACTAGGACCAACAAGATTCACAACAGCCAGCTTGAGATCCTTTAAGCCACCTAAGACTCCACTCGAATTTGTCAAATTTGTGCAGTATGGTAGTGCCCTCTCGCCCATCCTGCCGATTAATCTATTGAGTGCTGCTATGTGTCCTGCCAGCTATTTTTACGCCTTTAAGGTTCATCGACTACTTCATTGTAAGGATCACCTTTATTTTATTTGGGTTTGCTTTGATTCCCCTTGTTGAGATGAGGTACCCAAGGAGTTGGCCTACTAGGACACCGAATGCCCACTTTAACAGGCTCAGCTTGATCCGGTAGCGGTCGGTGTTGTCGAATGTTTCACAAAGGTCGTCAATGAGTGTGGCTCTCTCCTTGATTTTGATGACCACATCGTCCACATAAACCTTGACGTTCTTGCCGATTTGGTCTTTTGAGACAGGCTTGCATGCATCGCTAGTAGTTGGCACATGCGTTCTTCAGCACGAAAGGCATGGTGTTGTAGCAGTACACACCATATGGTGTGATGAATGTAGTTTTCTCCTCGTCTTCAACCATCATCCTGGTATGATCATAGCCTAAGTAGGCATCAAGAAACGAGAGGCGCTCGCATCCTACGGTGGAGTCGTTGATTTGGTCGATCCACATCAGTAGGAAGTTGTCCTTTGGGCAGTACTTGTTCAGGGACGTGTAGTCAACACACATGTGGAGTATGTTAGTGACCTTATTTGGGACCAGCACGGGGTTAGATACCTAGGTGCTTTTCTTGATCTCTTGGATGAAATCTACTTTGAGTAGTCTGTTGACTTCCTCACCAATGGCTTTACGCTTTGGCTCCGAGAAGCAGCGTATCGACTACTTGACAGGTTTAGCATCTGGATACACATTAAGTGCGTGCTTGTCAAATTACCTTGGAACACCGAGCATGTTGGCTGGACACCAGGAAAAGATTTCCTAGTGCTAAAGGAGTAATTCGACGAGTGCGAGTTCCTATGCAGAATTCAAGGTGGTTGATATGAGGGCCGTTTTCTTGGGGTACATTTGGTGGACCTGGACCTCCATTGTGTCACTTGTGGAATCGAAAGACTGCTTGGGTGCATTTAGCTATGCCACGGGGGAAGGTTGTGATATGTTGACTCCTTGAGATGTACGAGCTCCTCCTGCATCTCAAATAATTGCGAGATCCTATTGAAGTGCCTGTCGTAGTTCTTGGATCGTGTGAAGCTTCCGTGGATGGTGATGATACCATTGGGTCATGCATTTTTATCAGGAGGTAGGCATAATGAGGCACTGCTAGTAACCGAGTGAACATGACTCATCTGAGTATGACGTGGTACTATGATAGCCAATCAACCACTTATAAGTCGAGTTTCTCTCCCCTGAAGTTATCAGGTTTGCTAAAGATCACATCCAAGGCGATCTTGCCCAAGGGTAGGACTGGTTTCCCTAGGACGATGTTGTGAAGGTGTTGTCGGATTCTTTGAGGTTTGTTAGGGATAGGTTCATGGCGTGCATGGTGCTGGCGAAGATGAGGTTGATGTTGCTACAACCATGCATGAAAACATTTCTCATCTCATACCCTACAATCCGCGCTTCGAGCACCAAAGCGGCCTGGCCTGGTCGCGGGACCTAATGAAGGATTGTTTTCACGGTCCCTCCACAGTCTCACTTCCGAGAAATGGAAAAGAGTCTATTTTATTGGCAATTGGCTTGGGTCAGCAGGTTTGGATCTCCAAAGACAAAGACAAGAATATGTGTATAATGGGGAGGATTCCCTCAGACTTTATTCATAAGGTGATCAAGAGATCCTACAAAGTGGCTACAACATGATCTTGGTGGGTTTATAATGTTACCCGCGAGAGATGAATCTAGGTTTTATGACTAGGGATAATGACTAAGACTTGGGTGATTATGGCGTGTCCTCCTCAATTGAATGTCTTCAGGTACTTATTAGCGTCGTTGGTGCCAGAGTCTCCCTTAGTCACGTCAGGTATTCAAACTTGTATGCTCATATAGTCTTTGGGATTTCTAGAGAGTCATCTTGCAGCCCCACAAGTCAATTTAGTTGAGAGCTTATAGATGCAGTCCTTCAAGTCTTTGATTGTAGAGATATGTGTTGGCAGAAACCATGGATTATGGCCCATGTTAGGTACATGATTAAATTCACACATCACTGAAAAGCTCTAAATCAGTACCTTTAATAAGACAGCCTTTTCCTCCAACAGAGTTGCTTCAGCTCATGTTTAACCTCCAACTAATGAGTTCAATGACTTCATCTTGGGCTTGAGGCGTGAGATCGTAGTGAATGTTTGAGGTTTTGAGATAAGGTCTCCCGCAGGTGTTGACGTATCGATCATGCAGACCTTTCGATGCACTCGTCTTCAAAGCATGTCCGATCAGCCTTCCCATCTCAGATGTCCCAGGTTAATGGGATTACGGCGATCTCCTGCAAAAAGGTTAACAACAAAGGGGAAGAACAATCCTTCTGTGGAGGTGTTGATACCTTGGAAATAGAGGAGGTATAGGGTAGAGATCCCTTCATGACATGGAGTACTGAACCGAGAGGTTGAGAAGGCATCCGTCAATCCAGCTCTTATCATGTTGGAACGATACCAGTGGACCCATATTACATGGTAAGGTCATAGTGGGGTTTAGGTCTAGTACCGGATGAAGTAATCAATGATGTTGACAGTTGATTTGACTTCTTCTATGACATGAGGAGGTCTGTTAAGTGGATCATTTCCGTATCCGCAAGGACCTAAATCTAAACCGATTAAAGAGGTCTTTCTAGTAACTGCTGCTTCTTAGAGCTCCTTTACTGCATGGGAATTTGTTCATCGGCACAATTTAAGGTGGTGATTGATACATTGCAAATGTATCTATAATTTTTGATGTTCCATGCTTGGTTTTATCCACTTTCTTGTGTTTTGTTCCAACTTTGGAGTAATTTTATTATGATTTCTTGGACTAACCTATTAACAAGAGCCACAGTGCCAGCTGCCTGTTTTTTGTTGTTTTTGGTTCCAGAAAAGTCAGAAAATGAATATTCTCGGAATTGGACGGGACAAAAGCCAAAGTGCCTATTTTTTCGGAAGGGATCAAGTGCCAGAATAAGAGACAGAGAAGGGCTGGGGGTCGGCCACACCACCTGGCCATGTGGCCAGGCCTGGCATGCGCCAGGGGGTGGTCTGGCCACCCCCAGCACCCCCTCGGCCTCTCCTTCCGCCTATAAGTTGCCCTCGGGACGAAAACCCTAGGTACCCGATCAAAAATCCACGAAAGAGTCTGTGGCCGCCGTCATCTCCATCCCTAGATCGGGAGGGATCTGAAGCTCTTCCTGGCACCCTGCCGGAGAGGGGAATTCACCCTGGAGGCTTTCTTCATCACCATGCAAGCCTCCGGTGTGATGTGTGAGTAGTTCATCCTTGGACTACAGATCCATGTAGTAGCTAGATGGCTGTTTCTCCTCCTTTGTGCTTTCATGTTTAGATCTTGTGAGCTCCGTTCATGATCAAGATCATCTATTTGTAATTCATACATGTTGTGTTTGCGGGGATCCGATGGATATTGAGATGCTATTTTAGATTGATTATTGATTCTATCATGTCTTTGTTATTTGAGATCTTGCATGCTTTCCGTTGTTAGTAGCTATCTTGGCCAAGTAGATGCTAGTAACTCCAAGAGTTAGTATTTATGCTCGATAGTGGGTTCATGCCTCTGGTAATCTAGGGAAGTGACCAAAATCTCTAAGGTACTAGATGTGTTGTTGCTACTAGGGAGAAAACAACAATCCTTTGTTCATAGAGCAATTGTATTGTTTACCTTACACGCAGTTCGTAAAGCAATAATCGGTTGCTTGCAACTTAATACTGGAGGGGGTTCGGATGATAACCTGAAGGTGGATTATTAGTCATAGATGCAGTTGGATGGCGGTATATGTATTATGTTGTATTGCCCAATCAAGTCTCAAAGGAGTCAAGATGATTAGTATATGCATGTATTGCTTTCTCGGTGTTTGTCAATTGCCCCGCTGTAATTTGTTCACCCAGCATGTTATCTATCTAAGGAGAGCCACCTCTAGTGAACTATGGATCCCGGTCCTTTTCTTTACATACAATCTATAAACTGTTTCTGCTTTGTGTTTACTTTCTGCAAACTTTTACTTCTTTCCATTCGATACGTTTAATCCTTTGTTTTCCGCAAAACACGGTGAGATTGACAACCTCATCGCAAGTTGGGGACAAAGTTCTGTGGTTGTGTTGTGCAGGTCTCCACGTTGCTACTAGCACCGATAGTGCGCCCTGCCAAAGCTCAGCTAGTAACACTTTTGAGGTGTTTCCTTGCTCCTACTGGTTCGATTAAACCTTGGTTTCATAACTGAGGGAAACTTGCTGCTATGCTCATCATACCTTTCTCTTGGGGTTCCCAACGAGCTCTATATCAACACCGCCATCAAGCATTTTTCTGGGCGCCGTGCATTGAGCCATCAGTGATCATAATTAGACTTCTACCCATGAGGAAAGCTACCGAACCGTGGGGCATCTCCTTCTCCATGATTCCCACCATAAAATCCTCACGTACTTAATTCCAAAGCGAGGGTAATTTTCTCTTCGCCTTCTCAGAGTTTAGTCATTGACAGGTCTCCTAATTCCCCTGGAGCTCTTTTCTCTTCCTTATTTATAGAACCCAAACCCCTAGAAATGGATTCATTCCACAATATCTTTGTTGCCAAACCCGAGTCACTTCCAATAGCTTTGTTCGCTACTGAGTCTAAGGAAAAGATGTTCGAGAAGTGGCTGGTGTGTACCATGACCTCTGGCCAACTTGACAACCTTGTTTGATACAGATGGCTTCTGGTGGACCATGGTCTGAGAGCCATGCTGGGGGCTACCTTCCCTACTCTTCAAGACAGGGAGACGGTGGTGCTCCTCGACCACCTCATCTGCGGGGCATCGTTTCCCCTTTCCGCATTTATCCTCAAGGTGCTTGACCACTTCCAGGTCTAGCTTCTTCATCTTGCCCCTAACTCCATCACCATTCTCTCAATATTTTCCCATCTCTGCCAATCTCTTCCAAAGATCGAACCTTAGCTTGATTTTTCTCCATTTCTACCATCTCAAATCTTCCAATAGCATGGTCGGCAAGCTATGTGCGAGCGTTTATTTCTTTCCACTCTAGATTGGCTGGTTCCTACATCCCCATCAGGCCGAAGGAATCATGGACTAGTCTGGCAGCAAGGTGTCTGATTAGAGCCAGTGGGAAGTCATACCCACCGCTCGTGGAAACCACCGTGGTGTCTTCAGCTATTTGGAGAACACCCACAGCTCTAGCGAAGAGGTATAGGGGCTTGTCAAGAAGATTAACTCTTTGCGGGAGCAGGGAGTGTCTGGTGTCATGGTGGTGACGGATTTCCTGCGCTGTAGGAAGTTCCCCCGCAGCGATCCGCCCTCTAATCCTATGTCTGAATTAGGTACATACTTTTGCGAATCTATCTTCCCACTAGGTATCTCCTTTTCCTTCCTTCTCATATATTTGACTACCTCTTTGTTTCTCATAGCATCTGAACCTCTCAGCGACGAATGCGTCAACACTTGAATCTTGGATTTGTTCAAGGGGAAGGAGCGGTCGTCCAAAGGCCCGAAAGGGCAAGATACTATAAGGATTTCCCTGCCTTTCCATCTAAAGGGAAGCGCCACTCTATCCTCGCAATTTTCAGTCTAACAATCTTCCGTCTTACTAGAGGATCCAAGTGAGATATCCAATGGCGACGTGCCGTGGAGGGAGATCTCCCTAGAATAGGAAGGGATGCCATCGAAGAAACATGTTCGCCTAGACATCCATGAGTCGATGTCTACTGATCTACCGCTTAAATATGATCAGGGAACTCTACAGTCCATTGTCTTGCAAGCCAAGTCCGTGACATCCATCCGGGATGCTCCCTAGTAATCATGCCACACGCTTAGTTTTTACTTCTTCATGCTACATCCCCCTTTGTCCAACAGCTTTATCATATTTGTCTCCCTCGCTCAGGTGACTTGGGGGATTTCTGTCTCTTGGGTCCAAGCATTAGAGGAGACTCCAATCTTCTACAGCGACGAACGTGACCATGACTCCTGTGACTATGCCTCTGGCAGTGGGGGAATGCCATCGCACCGCCACTGCCTAGCCTCCTTGAAGACATAGCAGCAATGGCTCGAAGAATTGAGGTTTTCCAAAAACACCATCATCTTCTTGGTTTGTGTCTGATAACCCTTCACTAATCATTCTTTACTTTAACATCTAGAGGGAAGTGCTATCTCGTGATCAGGTGAGCACCCGGATAGAGGTGGTGGTCGCGACCAAGGTCGGCAACCTGAATCTTAAGGCATCAACCCTCCAAGAAGAGTGTCAAGGGATCCAGAAGCATTACTCTATTGTCACCATGGAGAAGGATAAACTATAAGATTAGGTTGGTTCCATGATGGGTCAACTTCCCCGTGCCCACGAGGAGAATGCTCGTGGGCTGAAGCTTATGGAGGAAGCAATGACCCATGTGCTGAGCTTGAAGGAAGGAAACACCCTTGCTGGAACTGTGCTCCTCAAGATGATCCTTGAGGTCGACTCCCTGATAGCCATGCAGCGTCCCTCCTTCCAATCCCAGGCACCATTCCTTTGAGAGAGGAATGTCGAAGAGATCATTACCTCATAAGAGAAGGCGACGGTTGAGATTTCTGCCTGCGGTCCTGACCAAGACGGAGCAATAGAATTGCCTGTGGAGGTCCTAGCTAGTGCTTTGGCCAAGCTCACCGAGTCCGAAGGCCTTGAGTCCAACTGTCTTGAGTCCAACTCCATAGGACCTAGGACCTGACAGAGAGGACCTCCGCCTCGCTGTGTAGAAGGCAAAGGCCATGGCATTTGTCAAACATCAGCTGCTGCCCTCAGGTCCTTTAGAAGAGTGAGCCAATATGTGGATCTTTTCTTGTTTTGTCTTGTATGTGATGTCCCGCCATGTACTTTAGTCGCCATTGCCCATCTCCGAGGTGGGACTGTAGTGTTGAGACCTTGTTAATTGTTATGCCTGAATTATCTTGTTGTGTACTTTTAGTTGCCATTTCCCATGTATGGGTATGACTATAGCATTGAGATCTTGTGGATATGTCCACGTATAAGAGTGTTTCACCCGTGGGTTTTCATGTGTAGTGGGGCCACAAGTAGTTGCTTTTTATTCATGGTAATGGATGCGTTTGTTGGCGTGTTTAAGGTGGGTGTGACTTTAAGCTAGCCCCGAGTACTCTTGCTTATTAGGAAACCATCTGCCTCTGTCCCACTACCAACGTTCCCCAAGAGATCTGAGTGTTCTGGCCATAGACCTCACTAAGCCCATGCCCATGCAGTGAATACTTTGGAGATGCTAAGCTTGGGTCCAACTAGAGACTCTCCCTTGCTATCATTAGTGATGACCGGTGCCTGTTCTTGGGGGGGGGGGTTCAGGAATGCGATTTTAGTGGTTGGTGGTGTCACGTAACGATAGAACAAACCGTTGCTTCCTCGGAATATGGCCATTCGGTTAGAACCAGGAAAATAGAGCAATATTCAGGAATTCAAGCGGCTTGGTAAGGTGCTCTGCCCTGTTCTCTGAGTGGTAGGACCAAAAAGTTTAAGAAATTACCTGGGATGGGTGTACCTGTGACCTGCTGCTCCTAGCCCTCGAGCGTTCGGGTGGTGGAGTGGAAAGTGATGTCAGTCGAAGGTCTTTTTTTGCACAACGCAACAAGTTGATAGCATACAATGGAGATGATTCACATTCTTAATTCCTTTATTCCTCTTGATTGTACATTCTGGGTATGTCCCCCTATAGTGGTCCCTAGGCATATAACTTCCATAGCAGTGAGGTGTTCCACATATTGGAGTAAGTCACTCCATCCTTTTCTATCAAGTAGGCAATGGGCCGAGGGTTTTCCATGATACGGTATGGTCCTTTCCACTTCGGGCTGAGTTTATTTTGGTCCATGTTGGTCTGTATCAACCTTAGGAATAGGTTTTCAATCTGAAAGATCCTTCTTCGGACGTTCTTCTCGTAATACTTTTGAAGAGACTATTGGTACTTGGAAGCTCGGATGTGAGGTATCTCACTAGCTTCCTCGATGAGGTTGAGGTTGTCAATCCGCTACTTCTCTTGATTTGATGCCTGAAGAGTCGCACCCTGGTTGATTTTAGCTTCATTCTCCAAGAAGCATGGCCTCAGCTCCATATACGAGGAAGAAAGGGGTATCCTACATTGCCCTGCTCTGAGAGGTCCTGACAAACTATAGGATGGTGGGGATATCCATCACCCATGTTCTTTCAGCGTCATGGAGTCTGTCTTCAGCCCTTCTCTTGATCCCTAGAAGGACTAGTCCATTTGCCCTCTCGACCTGCTCGTTGGACTACGGATGCGCGGCCAACACGAAGCATATCTGCATCTCGTACTCTTTGCAGAATTCAATAAAGGCCTGGCTGGTGACTGCCTTCCGTTGTACATTATAATCCTACTCGGCACTCCAAAATGCATGAAGACATTCCTCAGGACAAAGCTAGTAACCCTGGCTGTTGTGATACTGGTTAGTGGTTCCGCTTCAATCCATTTTGTAAAGGTGTCAATCATGACCACAAGGTGGGTGAAGCCCCCGGGTGCCCTAGGAAAAGGTCCCAAGAGGTCTAGCCCCTAGGTCTCAAATGACCAAGAGAGTAGGATCGTATGCAAGGACTGAGCAGGCTGGTGGATCTTCCTCCCGTGGAACTGACATGACTGGCACCTCTTGACGAGCTCGCTAGCATCTTGACACGCGGTGGGCTAGTAGAATCCTTGCTTGAACGTTGATGTCTACGCACGCTTCTATTCTTGTAGACAGTGTTGGGCCTCCAAGTGCAGAGGTTTGTAGAACAGCAGCAAGTTTCCCTTAAGTGGATCACCCAAGGTTTATTGAACTCAGGGAGGAAGTGGACAAAGGTATCCCTCTCAATCAACCCTGCAATCAAGATACAAGAAGTCCCTTGTGTCGCCAACACACCCAATACACTTGTTAGGTGTGTAGGTGCACTAGTTCGGCGAAGAGATGGTGAAATACAAGTAATATGGATGATTATAAGTGGTAATTGCAATCTGAAATAAGAGTGGCAGCAAGCAAATATGTAACAGGACTGATTGTAATGGTGTTTCAATGCTTAGAAACAAGGCCTAGGGATCATACTTTCACTAGTGGACACTCTCATATAAATATCTTCTCTTCATTATGCTACCCCGAAATACTCTCTGGTTGGACGATGTAGGGCTATAACAGCACACCTTAAAGTTCACATTCCCCATCTAGATAACCCCTCACTATCACCTTGAGCGCTAGATGGTTCCAACAAACACCACAATCTCACAAAGACATCCAACTCAAATTATACTCATCATAAGTATTTCTGTAACCTTAGCCTAAGTGCCACACGGTGTGCACACTAGCAACTTCACACACGTGGGGATAAGCAGAGATTAATTAAAGCACTTGAGTAGCAGAATAGATCTACTAGTTCAACTAGATTACAAAGCTCATGATCTCAATAAGATCACGCATAGAGAGAGAGATAAACACATAGCTACCGGTAGAGCCCTTAGCCTCGAGAGAGAACTACTCCCTCCACATCATGGGAGTCAGCAACATCGATGGAGATGTTGGTGGAGTCGGTGGAGATTGCTCCAGGGGCACTTCCCCGTCCCAGTAGGGTGCTGGAACAGAGACTTATGTCCCTCGAATCTCCTCTTCGGTGGCGGCGGCACTACGGAACTTTTCGTGGAATTCTGATCCTCTTCTTAGGGTTTTCATCTCGGGGGAATATATAGGCGAAGG
This sequence comes from Avena insularis, assembly GCA_023614405.1. Classification (NCBI taxonomy): domain Eukaryota; kingdom Viridiplantae; phylum Streptophyta; class Magnoliopsida; order Poales; family Poaceae; genus Avena; species Avena insularis. The sequence continues at coordinate 174,588 of JAJUPC010000194.1, read as the reverse complement.
GGCAAGGTAGGTGGAGGCCGAGAGGCCCACACCACCTCCAATTTCGAGAATATTTCCTTACTACCTTTCTGAAACAAAAAATAGCAGAAAACAGGCAACTGGCACTACGACATCTTGTTAATAGGTTAGTTCTAGAAAATGTATAAAAATACCTCAAAGTGTAAACAAAACATAAGAAAGTTGATATAAAACAAGCATGGAGCATCAAAAATTATAGATACGTTTACGACGTATCAAGCATCCCCAAGCTTAACTCCTGCTCGTCCTCGAGTGTCAACACCCGGGTTTTTAATCCCAGATGCCCGTTATGCCATACCTCGCAATCCTAGGATTACCATTTTTGCAAGACATAACGGATCGGATATCACAGTACATCATCCATTACAAACCATACATAAGGTCTTACACAAATAAGGATCTCATGGTCCAGTCTTAATACAACAAGCAGCAGAAATAAAAGATAAGCGTAGCGATTGGTTCCATCTTCAGGGGCACAAGCAATGCTGACGAAGGCATATAGTCCTAGTTATCATAGCAGTCCTACTGGCCATCATCTTGATAATCTCCTTCATAGTCTGGCCATGAGAATAGCCAGGGACAAAAGCCATGAGTACACTTTAAGTACTCGCAAACTACCTCTAACAAGTTATATAGTTCTAAGTCAAGTACTAACTCTCTGTTTAATTAGAAAGTTGAGTTTGAAACCTAAGCTGAGTTCTGAAGCAAAGAAAGATAAAATAAAGTTCTAGAATCACTTAAGTTGGGAAGCTATTGTCATAAACACAACCCTGTTGTGGTCAAGTCAGGATTCATCATTCATTTCAAGTCATTTGGAAAACATCTGACAACGAAACAGTATGGCCATTCCAATTGTCCATAACCGTGGACGTGGCTATTCGAATAGTTTGACACTCTGCAGAGGTGGTACACTTTCACCACAAGATTCAATACAGCTGTCAGGGATAACCCTGAATCATCATACTTAGTATGCAGATAATCAAACATAACCTTCCCTTTACATACCCTAGTAGAAGCACCTCTCCTATGAGCATGGCCTCCCAACCATGACCATCAGTCATCTTGGGCACTGCATAGGTGGACATCATGAGAGTTAGCCTCAGATCAAACCTCTCCCGCGATGGAACTAATACTAATGCATATAAATTTCCAGCTAAGCCTTACCCAATTTAGGTAGTGTGGTTGTACGGTAAATTTGGGATGGTATCACATCCGAATCCAACCATTAGTTTTATAAAAGGGTTAAGGATCATGCCTCATCATAAACCATTGGTGTTTCTCAATACATGTCAAATCATCTCAATAGAATGACTCATCATTCCAAGGTTTTCATAATTCCTTTTCACCAATTGTTCCCATCTAAAGTGACTCAAGTTTTGATCTACTCTAAACTACTAAGTTAAGAGTGTTCACTAAGGTGGAAGGATGGGATCAATCTCATGCCATAGAATGACATCTAAAGTTATCTAAATAGGTCAAGTTTTATACTTTTTATGCTACCTTCAAAATAAGTAAAGAACTTTGGGTAAATTAAAGGAAGTAAAGCTTGAAAATAATACTTGGGGTAAATACTAGTCAAAGTGGTATAATCAAAGCATGCTCTAAGCATCTTTGATAAACCATCTAGTTCAATCCTAGCTTGCTAGTGGTAGCTTGCCTTGGTTGGTGCAGTGGTTGAAGTTTTCTTCTTCTTCTTGGTAGAACTCCTCCTCCTCGTAAGCTTGGTCGGTGCAATCTTCTATAAATACATACGGAGTACACAATCACCAAACAATACTTAACTAGGGTAGATAGCATTCTAAGACACACAATTGATGATCTATTATCATCACAAGCATCACAAGTTTAATTCAATAGTTTCATTCTTTTTATTTTAGAAAAGTAATTTCTACTCATTGAAAAATCAACTAAGATTTAATATTCACCACTTAAAATATGGGATCATGTGGACACATGTCATCACCACATATTCTAAAATGTGGGAATGAGATTTAAAGGTTGGATCATAGTTACTTTGGTTTAAGTTCATTATTTAATGATTTAAAGTGACTAGAAATGCCTATATAGCATTATTTTGGTACTAGTCCAAAGTCACTGCATGTAAATCTTAATATTATTACATATTTGGATATATATGATGAAATGTGATTTTTGAGAGTTGGAATCAACTCAAAACCTATCTTAGTTAATTTTATAAAAATGTTGCAAGTTGCAAAAGCTTCTGTTTTATTATTTTTACTAGGAGAGATCTATAACTCTAATTGAATTAAATCCAACGGTCTTGGATCGATAATTTCAATACCTTTTAGACAAAATTGGTTTCATGCAATTTGGATTTATACAACTCTACGAATTGATTTTTAAACTAGTGGACAGAAACTAGATTCAACTAAAAAGAAAAATCCAGATTTGAATGGCTGGGCTAGCGCGGGAACAAACATGGGCCGCCCATGGGCTCAGCTGATGTGGGGTCCTGCTTGTCAAGGCGCTTAACACGAAACGACACGCGTCTGTAATGTAGGATTAGAAGGGGGATCTACGGCTGAGGGTTGTCGTCGACGACGAACAGGTCGCCGACGAGAGTTTGCCCTAGCGGCTCGGTGGGGGTCGACCGGGGATGTACCAGGGCTCCAGCGAGGTAGGTGAGGCGGGCAAAAGAGCTGAAAGACGACGACGAGGCGAGGCGCGGTTTCGGCGGAGCTTGGGGTGCCCTATATCACAAGCGCCCTTCTCCTCCTGCTGCGGCTGCTCCGGCGAGGCAGAGCTCGCTTGGCTCCGGCGAGAGGGGTGAAAGGATCAATGAGAGGTGGGGAGTGAGTGGGTGTGGAGAAATGGTGCGGGGCAGGCTTATATATAGGCCGGCGTGGCAGGCAAAGGGCGGCATAGGGGGCTAGCGGCGTGGCTCAGGGTAGGGGCGGTGACATGTCTCCTGGCGGTGCTCTAGGAAGTGAATGCAGGCGTAGGGGCGTTGGCATGCGGTCTGGGCGAGCTGGCGCTTTGAGCGGCAGAGGCGGCGGTGTCCACGACGAGCGGTGGCTAGGGTGAGTTGGGCGGCCAGTGGTGGTGTCTGGGGTGTTCCCCAGGTCATGGCGGAGCGGTGGGCGCGGGCTGCGGCCAAGGGGCGGTCTGTGTGCACGGGGACATTGTGTGCTCTGCGGGCAGCGTCGGCATGGTCGACCAGCTCCAGGCGCGGCGGTTCTCGGCCATTCCTGTCTCTGGCTCTGGCCTGGGGCTGGTTGGACGGTGGCGGTGGACCACTCGCAACATGCTAGACAAGGTGAGGGAGGGGGAAGTGGTCTGCTGCTGCGGGTGCACGGTCAGCCGGCGAGGAGTGACTCGGCATGGCAATGCAGTGCAGCTAGGAGGTAGGGGATGTGCTGGGGTGGGTCTGGCTAGGCTTGAGGGGGACAAAGATGATCAAATCACTTCAAATTTGCTAGACAAGATCAGCCCAAAACAGTAATAGTTAGGCCACTTTGATCTTGCCAGCAAGGTGTCTGACAAAATGGCCGAAAGAGAAAAACTTTTGAATTTTGATTTCAAATTTTTTGGGTGTTCTCCACTAGTGCTAGGTAGTCTCTGGTTGCAAGGGTTTTGAAAGTGGAGCTTGTTCGAATGGTTTTTGAAAAAGTGGGATCTTCCCATATGAACTAGATTCAATTTTGAACTATCATTTAAAATTAGCATTTGAAAGATTTTTGCAGATCACAAGGTGGGCCTTGGTACCTCATTATGTGTACTAGCAAGGTGTGCAAAGATCATGAATTGTTTCTGTTAAGAAATGAGTGCTAGGAACACTCAAAGTAGTGTAGTGGATTAAAATGGCCAACATGACCATTCCTCCTTTTTAATTCTTTTTTATTTGATTTTCTTTGGTAAAAGTTTGGGAATGATGTAGATGATGTTCAAATCACCTAAGAAACATTTTACAAGCATTGGATCACTTAAACAAGGCACTTCAATTCAACTCCTATCTTAAATGCACACACATATGAATGCTTTTATTTTTAATTTGGAAAAGTTTTTGTTAACCCTATTTTTGGATGATTTGATCTTGATAAGCTTGGATTAAAGTTTTGGGATGTTACAAACCTTCCCCCCTTAAACAAAATCTTGTCCCGATATTTACAAAGAAAACTAGGAACTAAAGAGATCTGGGAACTCTGTCCTAATGTAATCTTCTCGCTCCCAAGTAGCTTCCTCCTCGGTATGGTTGCTCCACTGAATCTTGAAAAACTTGATACTCCTGGTCCTGGTGGTTCTGTAGGCTTCTTCTAAGATACGGATGGGTACTTCTCTATAGGTCAGGTCATTGTTGATTTCCACAGCTCTGTGATCGATGTTCTTGAAAACTTCCGTCTTCTTAGGTACTTCCAAACATTTGCGAAGTAAAGAGATATGGAACACATTGTGGATGGCTGACATCTCTTCAAGCAGTTCCAGTTGATACGATACTTCTCCTCGACGGTTCAGAATCTTGAAAGGTCCGATATATCTGGGGCTAACTTTCCTTTCAGACTAAAGCGTTGCATTCCCTTCAATGGTGAAACCTTGAGTTATACAAAATATCCGACATTGAAAGTCAGGTCTCTCCTTCTCTTGTCAGTATAACTCTTCTGTCTGGATTGGACGGTCTTGAGGTGCTCACGGACTTTGTGAACTTTCTCTTATGCTTCTCGGAGAATGTTGGGTCCAAAGATCTGACTCTCTCCTACTTGCGACCAATTCAAAGGGGTACGACACTTTCTTCCGTATAAGAATTCAAATGGTGCCATCTGCAAACTAGCTTGATAATTGTTGTTATATGACAATTCTGCGAAAGGAAGGCAGTCTTCCCATTTTGATCCGTATTCCAACACACAAGCTCTAAGCATATCCTCTAGGATCTGGTTGACTCTCTCAGTATGACCATCAGTTTGCGGGTGATACGCGGTGCTGAAGTTCAACTTGGTTCCTAATCCTTCCTGAACTTTCTGCCAAAATCTCAAGGTAAACTGGGTTCCTCGATCTGATACGATGGTCTTGGGGGTTCCATGCAGACTAACAATCCTAGCAATATATAGCTCTGCTAACTTTGCACTCTGGTAGGTTGTCTTGACAGGTATGAAGTGAGCTACCTTGGACAGTCTATCAACTAGGACCCAGATTGAGTCATTTCCCCTACTAGAAGTAGGTAAACCGGTGATAAAGTCCATTCCGACGGAATCCCATTTCCATTCCAGAATCTGCAATGGTTGCAACAGTCCTGCAGGTCTCTGATGCTCTGCATTGACTCTTTGACAGATGTCACACTTGGCGCTGTAGCTCCCGAATTCTCTCTTCATCTTGTGCCACCAAAATTGCTCTTTCAAGTCCTGATACATCTTTGTTCCTCCGGGGTGGATAGAATAAAGAGTATCATGAGCTTCCTTCATGATAACTTCCTTCAATCAATGTGGCACAGACACGCCCTTTGTACCACAAGATTCTTCTTTGTCTTCGGTGAATCCAGGTACCTTTCCTGTACCAATACTACATTTGATTCTATCGATACTTTCATTCCCCTTCTGGGCTTCCTTGATTTGGCTAATCAAAGTGGGTTGAAGTTTAGTGCTAGCTAAGAATCCTTTGCTAACTAATTCAGTCCTGAACTGCTCCAACTCCTCATACAAATTTGGTTGCTTCTCCTTGATCATGGTGTTAAGCCTACACGGCAAATCTGCTAAGAGCATCTGCTACCACGTTGGCTTTGCCAGGGTGATAGTGAATGTCAAGGTCATAATCCTTGATTAACTCTATCCATCTCCTTTGTCTCATATTCAGCTCTTTCTGAGTGAAAATATACTTCAAGCTCTTGTGATCCGAGTAAATCTCACAGCGATTACCCATCAGATAATGATGCCATGTCTTCAATGCTAGAACCATAGCTGCTAGCTCAAGATCATGGGTCGGATAGTTCTGCTCATACTGCTTCAGTTGTCGAGACAGATACGCGATGACTTTGCCTTCTTGCATTAATACACATCCTAGACCAATCTTATATGCATCACAATATACATCAAACGGCTTCTTGATGTCTGGCATGATCAATATTGGGGCGGATATCAACCTCTTTTTTAGCTCCTAGAAACTGGCTTCACATTTGTCTGTCCATTCAAACTTCTTGTCCTTCTTCAACAATTGGGTCATGGGTCGGGCGATGCTCGAGAATCCTTCTACGAACTTGCGGTAATATCTCGCTAATCCGAGAAATGCACGGACCTGGGTTTGAGTGGTTGGGGCTTCCCATTCTTCGACATCCTTGATCTTGGCGGGATCAGCAGAGACTCCTCCGGCAGACACAATATGTCCTAGGAATCTTACTTCCTTCAGCCAAAACTCACACTTGCTGAACTTGGCATATAACTGATGCTCTCTCAAGGTTCCTAGGATAACTCTCAGATGTTGTTCATGCTCTTCCTCTGACTTGGAGTAGATAAGGATGTCGTCGATAAACACAACTACAAACTTATCTAGGAAATTCATAAAGATCTTATTCATGAGATTCATGAAATAAGCAGGGGCATTGGTTAATCCAAAAGACATAACCGTATACTCGTATAAACCATAGCGAGTAGTGAAGGCGGTCTTCGGAATATCTGTTGCACGAATCTAAGTTGGTGATAACCAGTCCTAAGATCAATCTTTGAGAATACCTGGGCGCCAGTCAACTGATCAAATAGATCCTCTATCTTTGGCAAGGGGTACTTGTTCTTGATGGTGACGTCATTTAACTTTCTGTAATCTGTACACAGACGATTGCCTCCATCTTTCTTGTCGACGAATAACACTGGTGATGTCCATGGTGATGCGCTTGGTTGAATCAAGCCTTTTCCTAACATGGCATCCAACTGCTTCTTCAGTTCCACAAACTCTGAGGGGTTCATGCTATAGGGTCTCTGGGCTATGGGTCTGGTTCCGGGGATTAGTTCGATAATGAACTCAATATCCCTATCTGGGGGCATACCTGGCAATTCATCTGGGAATACATTGGGGTATTCACAGACTACTCTGACTTGGTCAATGGTGGGCAGAGCTACACTCTTGTTGCACTTGAATTGACGGGGTAAGGTTTCAGAGATATGCTCTACTTTTACTCCATAACTACTGGTCATGGTGATGGCTTTCTTAGCACAGTCTATCAATCCTTTATGTCTTGACATCCAGTCCATACCTAGTACTACTTCCAATCCTTTGGTTCCAAGTACAATTAGGTTGGCATAAAAATCTATCCCATGTATTCTGATAGGTACAGCTTTGCAAATTTTTCTAGCTTTGGTAGTTGAACCGGGGATTTGATCTATCATGACATGCTTCAGGTTGGTTGGGTGAATCTTACTAGTGCATGCAAATTCTTCAGTGACAAATGAATGTGATGCTCCAGAATCAAACAATACTCTTGCTAAAACCGAGTTGACAGAAAAACATACCCAGCACAACATCTGGCGCTTCCTGGGCTTCTTCTGCGTTCATGTGGAAGAGACGGCCGTTGCGGTTGTGAGGGTTCCCTAGGGCAAATCTTCTTCCTGGTTGAACACGACGCTGCTGCTGAGCTGGGGCATTCACAGGGGCATTAGTGGCATTCTTCTTGGGACACTCATTGGAGTAGTGACCCTTCACTCCACACTCAAAACAAGTGATCTGGGACTTGTCCTTGACTGCGACAGGCACAACATTGCTGCCAGTTCTGGGTGCAGTGCCGTTGTTGTTGTTGTTGTTGCTCTTGGGAGGGGCACGGTTGAAATGGTTGGCATTGCCGGAGTTGTGATTGTTTCCTCCGGACTTCACATTGCCTCCGCTACGGTTGGGGTAGCTTGGGCGGGAATTTGGGGGTCGGTTGTTCCTTGGTGCATATCCTGGTGAAGGGTTGGGACGGTACTTCTGGTGACTGTTGGATCCTGATTGCTGCATCATACGATGTTTATGATTGTCGTTTGCCTGGTTAATCTTCCCTTCCATCTGAATGGCAGAGTCGACTAGCTCTTCGAGATCTTGGAAGCGGATATTGATGAGGACAGTCTGCATCTCATCATGCAGTTCGTTCAATAATCTCTCCTTCTTCTTGGCCTCTGTGTTGATCTCATCAGGTGCATATCGGGCAAGTGACAGGAATCTGTCATGGTACTCCACCACAGTCATTCTTCCTTGCTTCAATTCGCGGAATTCATCTCTCATTCTGTTGAATAGTCCATGCGGCACGTGGGTGCGGCTGAACTTGACTTTGAATGCTTCCCATGTCATCACTTGACCATGGTTCATATTGCGGATACTATTCCACCAAGCTCTTGCATCTCCTGCCAGATAGTGGGTGGCGAAGAGAACTTTCTCATTTTCATCAACTCCTGCAACTTCGAGGTTGTTTTCCATGGTCTGTAACCAATCGTCAGCATCTAATGGATTTTCAGATTGGTTGAAGATTGGGGGATTGGTATTCTGAAATTTTTTGAGTTTGGATCCGTGGTGATCCTGATTTCCATGCCCTTGGTTGTTGAGAGCCATTTGGGCGATCTGCTGCAATGTTGCTAAGTTGGCTTGGCGCTCAGCCCTACTTGCTTCACGGTCTGTGATGAGATTCTGCAAGATCTTCAGAATTGGGTCCTGCGACGAGCTGCTCCCTCCTTGGTTTCCACGAGTCATCTGAAGATTGAGAAGGATATGGGGATAAGAGGGAAATTCTAAGGTTCATGGTTTTGGGTTTTCAAAGCTAAAACTTTGAGCTAGACTCAGGTTTTTCAACTAACTTCATTTTCATTTATGCAAGCAAGCACACGATACAACACACACCACAACAAACAAAGGAAAGCAGATGGTTTCAAGAACCATTCTGCAAGCTACGATATAGTGGGACCGATACAACTCATGCTACTGACGTTTCGCAGCATCTACTCATCGTCGATGAAGTCGGAGTCCTCATCATCAGTGTAGAAGTCCATAGCATCCTCCTCCAGAAAGTCATCGTCGTTGCTGAGGTAAGAATCCATGTCTCCCTGGATGTCTTCACCCTCATCTTCTTCTTCCTTGGCGGCAAGCTGAGCTTCTTGCTCCTTGACGGTCTTCTCGAGGTCGGCCACCTTCTTGCGAAGACGGGCGATGGTGCGATCCTTCTTTGCATGCTGGCGGCAAAGAGACTGGCGATCTTGGAAGAGCAGTGCGAAAGTCTGGGCCCTCTGGTCGGCAATGGCACGGTTCTGGTTGGCTAACTCCCTGGCATTGTCCGGCCTCGCCTGTCATGCAAAGAAGAAGTCAAGATTCTCCACTTGACTCCTCAATTCTGGGTGACTTGGCATCTCCATCGGCATTCCCATGAAGTCACGTCTTGCATAGTGGGCAAAACGGGTTCCTTGGATCTTGTTGATGCTGAGGGCACATAGACGTGCGAGGGCCTCATGCATTGCCCTGGCTAATCCATCTAGCCAGTTGTTCTCTCTCACGGAGAACTGAATTCTCCCGGAAGTTGGTGCTTCAATGCTTTCTCTAAGATCCGCGGTGACTAGCCACTATAGGTCTCCTCCTGGGGGTCCTGGAAGTTGAGCTCCAAGAAACTCCGGATGTGGGCCCCAAGAACTCGACGGTGAATCCAGATCCCTCTCGAAGATCAGCTGACCTCCATTTCCCAACTGGTAGAACTTGCTGAACTGAGTCTCCATCTATAAGAATTAAGGATGAGGAAATTAGTGAAGTGATCAAGTGTGTCAAGTTTTAAGTAGTAATGTAATAATTTTGAGGAACATGAATTTTTGAGAAAGAATGAGTTCACAAGGATAAGAGAGGAAATAGTTTTTCATAAATACTCACTTTGGTTTTGAAGCTAAGTTTTTGGTTTGGACGTCCATTCTAACTAGGGTCTCCTATGGTCAGGATGGCTCTGATACCAACTTGTCAACACCCGGGTTTTTAATCCCAGATGCCCGTTATGCCATACCTCGCAATCCTGTGATTACCATTTTTATGAGACATAACAGATTGGATATCACAGACATCATCCATTACAAACCATACATAAGGTATTACACAAATAAGGATCTCATGATCCATCTTAATACAACAAGCGGAAATAAAAGATAAGCGAAGCGGTGGGGTCCATCTTCGTGGGCACAGTACGTCGATTGTGAAGGAAGATAGTCCTAGTTATCATAGCCGTCCTGCTGGCCATCATCTTGATAGTCTCCTTCATAGTCTGGCCAAGAGAATAGCCAGGGACAAAAGCCATGAGTACTGTTTAAGTACTTGCACCTCTAACAAGTTATATAGTTCTAAGTCAAGTACTAATTTTATGTTTAATTAGAAAGTTGAGTTTGAAACCTAAGCTAAGTTCTAAAGCAAAGAAAGATAAAATAAAGTTCTAGAATCACTTAAGTTGGGAAGCTATTGTCATAAACACAACCCTGTTGTGGTCAAGTCAGGATTCATCATTCATTTCAAGTCATTTGGAAAACATCTGACAACGAAACATTATGGCCATTCCAACTGTCTATAACCGCGGACGAGGCTATTCGAATAGTTTGACACTCTACAGAGGTGGTACACTTTCACCACAAGATTTGATACATCTATCAGGGATAACCCTGAATCATCATACTTAGTATGCAGATAATCAAACATAACCTTCCCTTTACACACCTTAGTAGAAGCACCTCTCCTATGAGCATGGCCTCCCAACCATGACCATCAGTCATCTTGGGCACTACATAGGTGGACATCATGAGAGGTAGCCTCAGCTCAAACCTCTCCCGCGAGGGAACTAATACTAATGCATATAAATTTCCAGCTAAGCCTTACCCAATTCAGGTAGTGTGGTTGTACGGTAAATTTGGAATGGTATCGCATCCGAATCCAACCATCAGTTTTATAAAAGGGTTAAGGCTCATGCCTCATCATTTTCATCATCATAAACCATTGGTGTTTCTCAATACATGTCAAAACATCTCAATAGAATGACTCATCATTCCAAGGTTTTCATAATTCCTTTTCACCAATTGTTCCCATCTAAAGTGACTCAAGTTTTGATCTACTCTAAACTACTAAGTTAAGAGTGTTCACTAAGGTGGAAGGTGGGATCAATCTCATGCCATAGAATGACATCTAAAGTTATCTAAATAGGTTAAGTTTTATACTTTTTATGCTACCTTCAAAATAAGTAAAGAACTTTGGGTAAAGTAAAGGAAGTAAAGCTTGAAAATAATACTTGGGGTAAATACTAGTCAAAGTGGTATAATCAAAGCATGCTCTAAGCATCTTTGCTAAACCATCTAGTTCAATCCTAGCTTGCTAATGGTAGCTTGCCTTGGTTAGTGCAGTGGTTGAAGTTTTCTTCTTCTTCTTCTTGGTAGAACTCCTCCTCCTCGTAAGCTTGGTCGGTACTATCTTCTCTAAATACATACGGAGTACACAATCACCAAACAATACTTAACTAGGATAGATAGCATTCTAAGACACACAATTGATGATCTATTATCATCACAAGCATCACAAGTTTAATTCAATAGTTTCATTCTTTTTATTTTAGAAAAGTAATTTCTACTCATTGAAAAATTAACTAAGATTTAATATTAACCACTTAAAATGTGGGATCATGTGGACACATGTCATCACCACATATTCTAACATGTGGGAATGATATTTAAAGGTTGGATCATAGTTACTTTGGTTTAAGTTCATTATTTAATGATTTAAAGTGACTAGAAATGCCTATATAGCATTATTTTGGTACTATTCCAAAGTCACTGCCTATATAGAAATGCCTATATAGCATTATTATGTAAATCTTAATATTATTACATATTTGGATAGATATGATGAAATGTGATTTTTGAGAGTTGGAATCAACTCAAAACCTATCTTAGTGGATTTTATAAAAATGTTGCAAGTTGCAAAAGCTTCTGTTTTATTATTTTTACTGGGAGAGATCTATAACTCTAATTGCATTAAATCCAACGGGCTTGGATAGACCATTTCAATACCTTTCAGACAAAATTTGTTTCATGCAATTTGGATATATACAACTCTATGCATTGATTTTTAAACTAGTGGACAGAAACTAGATTCAACTAAAAAGAAAAATCCAGATTTGAATGGCTGGGCTAGCGCAGGAACGAACATGGGTCGGCCCAGTGGCGCTCCGCGGCGCGGGGTTCAGCTGACAGGGGGTCCCGCTTGTTAGTGGCGCTTAACACGCGAAACGGTACGCGCGCTATGGGACGTAGGATTAGAAGGGGGATCTACAGCTGAGGGTTGTCGTCGACGACGAATAGGTCGCCGGCGAGAGTTTGCCCTAGCGGCTCGGTGGGGGTCGACCGGGGACGTACCTGGGCTCCAGTGAGGTAGGTGAGGCGGGCAAACGAGCTGGAAGAGGACGGCGAGGCGAGGCGCGGTTGCGGTGGAGCTTGGGGTGCCCTAAATCGCAAGCGCCCTTCTCCTCCTGCTGCAGCTGCTCCGGCTCCAATTTCGGTGAGGCAAAGCTTGCTTGGCTCCGGCAAGAGGGGTGAAAGGATCAGTGAGAGGTGGGGAGTGAGTGGGTGTGGAGAAATGGTGCGGGGGAGGCCGGCTTATATAGGGCCGACGGTGAGACCGAAGGGCATGGGCAGGCGACTCTGGCGAGGGCGCCACAGGGGGCTAGCAGCGTGGCTCGGGGTAGGGGGTGGTGACATGTCTCCTGGCGGTGCTCTAGGAAGTGAATACGGGCGAGCCTGAGCGGGCAGAGGCGTCTGGCGGTGTGCACGGCGAGCTGTGGCTAGGGTGAGTTGGGCGGCCAGCGGGGGTGTCTAGGGTGTTCCCCAGGTCATGGCGGAGCGGCGGGCTGCGGCCAAGGCGCGGTTTGTGCACGCGGGGACAATGCGTGCTCGGCGGGCGGCGTCGGCATGGTCGACCAGCTCCAGGCGCGGCGGTTCTCGGCCGTTTCTATCTCTGGCTCTGGCCTGGGGCAGGTTGGAAGGTAGCGGTGGACCAATGGCAACGTGCTAGACAAGGTGAGGGAGGGGGAAGTGGTCTGCTGCTGCGGGTGCACGGTTAGCCGGCGAGGAGTGGCTCGGCATGGCAATGCAGTGCAGCTAGGAGGTAGGGGATGTGCTGGGGTGGGTGTAACTACCTTGGTGAATTACGCTCTTAGTTACATGCCTGGATGAGCGGAAATGGTTAAAATAGTACGGTGGGGCCAAATGCCACTCACAGGTAGACCTTTCGGCCTTCCTAACCATTTCCAGAACATCAGGACAAGAACGAGCGGCGTAATCGGCAGGCGAAGGGATCAACTACATACACAAATGAGTATGTATGCAAGCCACATACAACAGTCCTCAAAGCCATTCCATCTAAAAAGAAATAGAAATATTGCAACGCCATACGGCAAGATCCAAATATCCTAGAAAGAGATAATATTTTAGGATAGCTCCTCATACATCAAATATCAGAGTATCAGACGGAAGCGGAAAACAAGATCCGAGTATGGATAAGAAGCAAATCAGCATAAGATGCCACATAAATAAACACATCCCGCCCACAGATCTCACAGATCCCCGTTCCCGGAATCTCTACACCGAGTGATCGTTGCCAACATCGTCCGTCTCCTCCACCCAGTATCCATCTTGCGAGTATACTTGTTCATCTGAATCAAACAATTTATCGTGTGAGACCCTAGGGGTACTCAGCAAGTCTTTATGCCTCTAAAGGGGACACAACCTGGGGTGACGCAATTGCAGCAAAAGATAATAACTAACAATTCTATAGATACTCGCTAACCATCCGCCTAACCAAAGATAGACGGATGTCCGTTAATTGAGAACAACAGTTATAACAGTAATATTAACAGATCCATCCTCCTTCTCGCTTACCAACGAGAAAGCGGACGAACAACCCCCATCCATTGGCAGTTTTATTAACCATTCCATGAGTGTTGCATTGTTTACTAGTCATGTACTTAGTCAAATTAAAAGCGGTACTTTAGTTATACTTGTCTATGATCGAGAAACTGTGCTCCAAGTCGTCCATAACCGCGGACACGGCTTTCAGAAAGATTTACCCTGCAGGGGTGCACAAATAGCAACACACACTCGATCAACCTCGGAAAAACCAAATCAAAACCCAACGAGGCATTCACGACAAAGCGATCACAGGATTCAGAAATGTTTCAGGGGGCCACCCCATTAAGCTACCCGTAACGAAGTTGGCCGGCTCCGAGACGGACCCAAGGTTTGCGCCAATGGTTGTAAACGACTGGGAACCCGAAAGTGTGACTAGGCTTGTCGATACCGCGAAAACACTCGGCAATCCTAAACAGTACAGGTGCTCCTCGCACAATCTTAAATAAAGCAGTAAAACATGGCATAAGTACAGGATAGTAATAAAGCCCCAAACTACTTTGTGGCCCCAAGAAATAAGAACGAATCAAGCTCTGGCTCAAGGGGGTCCATAAGGCCTCCCGGATGTGGATAGTGCGAATAGTCAAGGAACAGGAATCAAATACTCGGGGTCCTACGGGACACAAGTGAGCATGAAGAACCAAATAGCAGATATTGCTCACCGATGCCACTTTCATTAGTTATCCCATTACTACTCAGGTTAAGTTGTTTAAGTACCTCGTTATCCATCAGACTCTCACATACCCTACACATGCTGTTCTACGACCCGCATGTCTCAAACAACTCTTGTAGTAATGGCTCATGGGATGGAGGAACAAGCTTCGGTGGGGTTTAAAAGTAAAGGCTATGCAGTACTTAGGATTCAGTTTAATGCAATCGCGACTCAATGATGCAAGAATAAGATAGAGGCAATAGGTACTATATGTATGCAAGCATGTGGTAGTGCTTGCCTGGCAGCTTAGTTGAAGCGAGGGACGGATCTGGATAGTGCTCCTGGGATTCCTGATATATCCCCTGCTCAGCGTCTATTCGAAGAAGAACCAAACAAACAAGGGCCAACATCAATAGAATGCACAAGCATATGAATTAAAATGCGACAAGCAAACAATCATGCCATGATGAATGATGCACAATTTGCATGGCAATAATGTAGCATGGCATGGGTGAGGTGTGGGGTACAAGATTTAAGCATTTTATTAAGGTTTTAGCCCGGTTTGCTCTCATAACACTTGCTGTATACTTATTATTTATATGATGCATGCTGCAATTCAGAACATGGAATACATAGATAGAACAGTCTCGTCGCGCTGATCGACTTAGACATAATACTTGTCAAAATTGGAGTTATAAAACTAAAGTTATTAATTAATTAAGAAAAAGGGCATTTTATTGTAATTTTAATTACCTCGAAATTTTAAAGTGCTCAAAAGATATTTTGAAGGGCATATTTGAAATCCTCACATTTTTATGATTCAAAAACATATATCATATGAATTATTTGGATTTATAATTTAAAAGTTATTTAAAAACTAGTTTGAATTTGAATTTAAACCATATTAATTGTTTTAGTAAACAAAGAAGTGGCCAGATTTTTTACAGTGTAGAGCCGCACGCAGACACCGATTTAGTGGGCCATGCTGACCGAAAGCAGGTGGGCGCAGCGGGTCCTCCCTGCTTTTCTCACCGTGGCTCACCCAGCCGCACTCACCGACTGGTGGGGCCGAGACCACGGCGGGTCCACGAGCGGGCGGGCGAAGTGGACGCGGCCACGTGTCTAATCCCAGGGATCGCGGGTTGAGGAACTACAACTGCGGGGGCTTGCTTGCAAAACTAAACCGGGCTAACTAGTGGGGACGCTGGGGCTGCGAAGGACCTAGGCGTGATCGACAGAAGATGCTGGGGGGTTTTCGCGAAACGGCGCCCGTGTTCGATCGAACTCGTCGCCGCCTTGAACCACGGCGATAACCTGACGGCGGCGGCAGCATCGGACGAGGATGACGGTGCAACCACGGCGAGATAGACTTCACCGCAAAAACGAAAAAGACAGAGGGGATCTTCTGCTTCGGATATTGTTTAGGAAGGATCATCGGCGGCGGGCTATACTGGACGGGGCGTCTCGGGGAACAGAGGGGGGAAACGCCGGCCCAGGTCTGCTCATCGGCGGCACCTCACCGGGGGGGTCAAGATCGGGCGACGCCCGGCACGCAGAGAGGAGGAAAAACGGAAGAGGATCGAGGAGGAGCTCACCTCGTCTGATTCCCACGGAATTCAGAGGACGGGATGGCCGGAGCGGAGGGGAACGGCGAGGTCGCGGTAGGGGTGCGCGACTCTCTGACAAGGGGGCAGCTCCGAGCGGGTCCGCCTTCTCCTCGTAGGTGGAAACGACGCCACGGTCTGCATCGGTGCTCCCCGGCGAGTCCTTGGTCTCCGACTAGGCCGAAAACGGCGTCGTGGAGCTCTGACTGACGGCGGCCATGGCACGGCGGAGAAGAGGGAGAGGGAAAAAGGAGGAGGGAGCTAGGGTTCGAGAAAAGACGCGGCTCAGCACGAGAGTAAGAAGAGGGGGAGGTGGCGTACGGAAGGCATGAGCTGACGGCGGAGGACGGCCACCTGCCTGGCTTCCGTCTGCTTAGAGAGAGCTAGACGGGCGCAGACGAGGAGGAAGAGAAACAGGGGCCGCGTCGGCGTGTCTGGCTCGAACCGGTGCGGTCTAGGGAGGGAGATTGGGCCACGGCTAGGGGAAAACGAGGGCGGGCCAGGAGGGAGCAGAGGTGGGCCGGAGCTGCTGCTGGGTCGCGTCCTGGTAGGGATGCTGCTGCTGGGCTCTCCCTCTTTTTTCATTTTTATTTTAAATAACTCTTTTGTTTTAGTTTTGTTATAGATTCAAACAAGCCCAAAAATGCCCCTTTTTGGAAGTTTTTGCAAATTCGAATTAAAAGGTAAGAGCTGGCTATGGAGTGAGGTGAGGCTTAGAGGTTGACCACAAGTTGATGGTGAGGAAACACTACAAGAGAGAGAGAGAGAGGGTGCAAAAAAAATCAAAGAGAAAATCCCTCATGATCATACATGAAGGGAGAAAGGGTTTTGTTGGGGAACATGGGGATGGTGGAAAGAGATGGAGACGATTCCACAAAGAATTAACCACTAAAACAAGGAGAAAACAAATGGGCTAAAGGTGGTGGTACTCTTGCATGGCCCATGCATAATAATTAATGGCCATGTTTATGCTTGTGAAAACAATAATAATAACATGGCATTATTCTTATGCATTCCCAACACGTGGAATAAAGGCCAAGCAAAAAAATTAGAATTAGCTCCACCCCAACCCACATTAGCTAGAATAAAAATCAAAAGAAAAAGAAATACAAGCTCATGGGTAAATGGAATAGTGGAATTATAAGGTGGTGAAAAGAAAGGTGATGGAGTTGAATAAAAGATATGCCCCCAACTCAACTTGGGCATCAAGCATTTATCAAGATTCAAATACAATATATCAAGAGCCAAATACAATTAATAATGCATATGAGAGAAGACCCAAATCAAAAGGGTTTTATATGATGCTCAAATGCAAGGTGGCATGATGACATGAGCATGATATAATTATGATGCAACAATTATATGTAGGAAGTAGCCATTATATTACTAGACCATGTAGCATTACATATGTTAGACAATTGGGATGCTACAACTCTCCCCCACTAAACAGGAATCTCGCCCCCAGATTCTAGGAAGAAGAAGAAGACTCGAAGAGGGTAGGATACTTGGCACGGAGTTCATCTTCGCGTTCCCAAGTGGCTTCATCTACGGAATGGTGCAACCACTGCACCTTGCAGAACTTGATGGACTTGTTGTGAGTCCTTCTTTCTGCGACTTCAAGGATTTTTGTGGGGTGTTCTTGATAAGACAGGTCTTCTTGGAGATTGATAAGCTCATGGTCCACGGTCCTGCCGGGATCCTTGAAGCACTTCTTGAGTTGAGAGATGTGGAAAACATCATGGACCTTGAGTTTTTCAGGAAGTTCAAGAGCATAAGCAACTTCTCCTCTTCTTCCACGAATTTTGAATGGACCGATGTATCTAGGAGCCAGCTTTCCTTTGATACCAAAACGGTGCGTGCCTCTCATGGGAGTGACACGAAGGTAAACGAGATCACCAGGGACATACTCCATGTCCGTGTGCTTTCTGTCATGGTTGCTCTTCTGGCGACTTTGAGCAATCTTCAGATTTTCAAGAATGATGTGAACCTTCTCCTCCGCTTGAGTTATAATGTCGGGACCAAACAATGTTCTTTCACCTGCGCTCGACCAACCAATCGGAGTTCTGCATTTGCGACCATAGAGAGCCTCAAATGGTGCCACCTTCAGACTTTTCTGGAAGCTGTTGTTGTAAGAGAATTCAGCATAAGGAAGGCATTCTTCCCACTTCATGCCGAAAGAGATAACGCAAGCACGGAGCATATCTTCCAGTATCTAATTAATCCTTGCAACTTGTCCTTGCGACTACGGATGGTAAGATGTGCTAAAGTTCAATTTTGTTCCCAAAGAATTTTGCAAACTTCCCCAGAACTTGGAAGTGAAGATGCTTCCACGGTCTGAACTGATCTCAAGAGGAACTCCATATAGAGAGACAATTCTGTTGATATAGAGATCAACCAACTGGATTGCAGAAATTGTTTCCTTGACGGGAAAGAAGTGAGCCACTTTAGAAAGCCTGTCAATGACAACAAAGATTGCATTGTTGCCCTTCTGCGACCTTGGAAAACCAGTGATGAAGTCCATCTCTACTTTATCCCATTTCCATTCCGGAGGTTTCAATGGCTGTAGAAGACCGGAAGGTTTCTGATGGACAACTTTAACTCTGCGGCAGACATCACACTCCGAGACATACTTGGCACAATATCGTTTCAACCCAGGCCACCAATATTGTGTTTTCAAGTCCATGTACATCTTAGTGCTGCCAGGGTGGATAGAAAGAACAGAATCATGCGCCTCCTTGAGAACTTGCTCTCTCAAACCCGGGTAGTTCGAAACAAACATCCGGTGATCAAAGAAAAGAGTGCCTTGGTCATCGACGTGGAAGGACTCATACTTCGGAAGCTGAATGTTGGAGATGATCTTTTTAGTGTAAGGATCACCAAGTTGAATGGAGCGAACCTTTTCTTCCAAGAGAGGGGTTGCCAGAAGGTTCAGAAGATACCCTTGATCCACAATTTCAAGGTTGAGCTGGCGGAATTCCTCGCACAAGAGAGGCTGTTGTTCTTCCACCATGAGGTTGTTGACATAAGATTTGCGGCTGAGAGCATCGACCATGACATTAGCTTTGCCCGGAGTGTAGTTGATGGTCAAATCGAAATCATTGATTGCTTCAATCCACCTCCTCTGACGAAGGTTGAGATCAGGCTGTGTGAAGATATACTTCAGACTCTTGTGATCAGAAAAGATTTCACAACGGTTACCAAGCAAATAATGCCTCCATACTTTCAAAGCAAAGACAACTGCTGCGAGTTCGAGGTCATGTGTAGGATAGTTGATCTCATGCGTCTTCAATTGTCGAGAGGCATAAGCAACAACTTGTTTTTCTTGCATAAGGACCGCACCCAATCCTTGCAATGAGGCGTCATAGAATATCTGGAAAGGCTTGGATGTATCTGGAGGAATCAAAACTTGTGTGGAAGTGAGCTTCTGTTTGAGTGTTTCAAAGCTTGCTTGACATGCAGGAGTCCAAAGGTATTTCTTGCCTTTCTTGAGGAGATCGGTAAGAGGCTTCGCAATCTTCGAAAAGTTCTAAACGAAGCGATGGCAATAACTAGCCAAACCAAGGAAGCTCCGGACTTATTTAACATTTACAGGAGGAAGCCAGTCAACAATTGTCTCTATAGTTTCTGGGTTGACGGCAATGCCCTTGGCAGAGATGACGTGACCAAGATAGGTGACTTGAGGGAGCCAAAACTCACATTTGGAGAACTTTGCATACATGCGGTTCTCACGAAGCTTGTTTAGGACACACCGAAGGTGTTCTTCATGTTCTTCCTTTGACTTAGAATAGACTAGGATGTCATCCAGATAGACCATAACGAACTTATCAAGATACTCCATGAAAACCGAGTTCATAAGCCTCGAGAAGGTGGCAGGTGCGTTGGTGAGACCGAAAGACATGACTGTGTACTCATACATGCCATAGCGGGTTGTGAAAGCTGTTTTAGGAACATCTTCCTTGCGAATCTTGATTTGATGATATCCACTTCTCAAATCAAGCTTAGAGAAAACAACAGCTCTAGCTAGCTGATCGAAGAGATCATTAATCCGCGGAAGGGGATATTTATTCTTGATGGTTTTAGCATTGAGAGCCCGATAGTCAACACAAAGTCTATCAGTTTTGTCTCGCTTCTTCACAAAGATGGTTGGGATACCCCAAGAAGAAGTACTGTGCTGAATGAAACCCAACTTCTCTTGTTCATCAAGCTGACGTTTGAGTTCAGCCAACTCAGCGGGACCCATTTTATAAGGTCGCTTGGAGATAGGAGCGGTACCAGGTTCAAGCTCAATCACAAACTTGACCTCACGGTCAGGAGGCATACCCGGTATCTCTTCAGGAAAGACATCTGGGAACTCACAGACCACTGGAACACTCTGAATAGCTTCCATAGCATCATCATTCAGAGCCGCCAAAGAGAAAAGCTGAATAGCAGGAGTCAGACTTGGAGAATAGATTATATGGCCTTCAGGAATTTTCAGAGAAACCGAGCGTTCAGCACAATCAATCACAGCTGCATTTGTTGTCAACCAATCCATGCCCAAGATAACATCAATGTCAGAATTGCCCAGAATAATCAAGGAAGCCGGGAACGAAGAACCACCAATCTCAATTTGATTGCCATGGCTGATTTTTGAAGCTGCCATTGTTGCTCCAGGAGAAAGGACCATTAACCGCTTAGGGAGAGGATCCATAGGGAACCCATTCGCATCAGCAAAACTTGTGGAGACAAAAGAATGCGATGCACCAGAATCAAACAAAACTCGTGCAGGAACTGAGTTAACGGAAAGCATACCCATCACAACTCCAGGTGTATGCTCAGCTTGAGCGGCGTTGACACAGTTGGCACGAGAAACAGTAGACCCGGGCTTGGTGTTGATGTTGAGAGCCCGAGGTGGTGGTGCACGAACCATAGGAGAGCTTGCCGCAGATCTTGGAGGTGGTGGAGGAAGAGCTTTGTTGTTCATTGGACAGTTCCAGTGTTGATGCCCAATGTTTCCACAAGTGTAACAAGCACCAGGTGGACGTGGAGCAACGTAGCTAGGGACTCCGCCAGGCGCTCCAGGGTAGTTGTGGTTGTAGCCCCTGGGAGCAGCAGTGAAGGAGTTTGGTGGCCTTGTCGTGTAGCTTGAAGGTCTTGGTGGAGCCGGGAGCGACGGTGGGGTGTTAGGAACCCAGACATGACGCTTAGAAGGAGTTGACATAGCTGAAGAGCTTGCTGCATCGCGGTTGTGTTTCTTTGACTCCTCGAACACTTGCCTACTTGCTTCTTCCTGCAGAGCTGTATGTTGGAGTTCTAGAAAAGACGTCGGCCTTGCATGTGTGATTGCATATTTAATCGATGCATTGATCCCTTGTCTGAACCTCTTTTGCTTCTTCTTGTCATCAGAGATCTCATCGCCACCATACCAAGAAAGGTTCATGAAGTTTCTAATATAGGTATTGACATTATCATTGCCCTGCTTGAGGTTGAGAAACACTTCCTTCATCCTCTCCATGACAATTTCTGACAGATATTGCTCTTTGAAAGCTCCAGTGAACTGTTCCCAAGTAGGCTGAAAACCATTGTAGTTTGCCTTGAGGTAATTCTCCCACCACAGAGCTGCATCTCCCTTCAGAAGGTGAGTGGCACATTTTACCCAATTTTGCTCAGGAACATCAGCAGTCACCAGTAACCTTGACATCTCACGCAACCAATCATCAGCATCAAGTGGTTGATCAGACACATCAAATTGGCGTGGGTTGAACTTCAGGAAGCTTTTGATGTCTCCTCGCTTGGGAGGTGGAGGTAGCGGAACAAACTCATTCCTCCTGACACTTTCTTCAAATCGCTGCTGGTTCTGCTGCATTATGGCCAAGGCATTGGCGATGCTTGCCAACGCAGCCCCCAATTCAGGTTGTATGTCCTCCTCAGAACGGCGTGGTGGTGCCATCCTGTGATTGATATAAAACACAAGTTAGTACCATAATAGAGAATAATAATAACCCAAAATAGTACCAAAATGGAATTAACCAAGATTTAAAGGATGCAATTTACTAAGATGATACTAAATATCAACAAAGTTCAAAGCACCTAGAAGATATTAAGCATATCGCACACGACTGAACAAGGAGTGGGGTACACAAACTAACAAAGAAATACCACTATATGCGCAAAACCACTTAACGAATCAAGATTAGTAACTCTACCAATTCAATATACAAGAGCGAATGATAAAAGTAGTGGTATGGTCGCGACTCCATCCCGCACTCAAATCATTACTCTGCACATGAATAAGTAAAACACATATCCCAACACCTTCATCTTAAGATGAACCTAAAGATTAGTAACTACGGAAACGAACACCCCAAACAAGATAACGTCGGATAACAAAGAGTAAGACAGATCACACCGGTATACAACGAATCAGATAGATCGCGTCGGTTTACAAAAGCCTGTCGGTATGGAATGTACCAACAGTTGATAACCAAAAGGCAGATAGTGATAACATGTTGGATGCAACAGATAGACAAGGAATTCACACACACACACACAACCTATGGTACTACGGAACCGAGAACACGTGAATCCTAGTTTGAATCTTAGAAGAGGATTGAAAACGTTACTCTTCCTTACCAGAAAAGGGTGGGTGGGTGGGTAAGAAGAAAAGTGGAAGTAGTCCTACTCTCACGTTTTGTTTTTCCCTAGTATACATCGCTACCAAAAATATTTGCTAGACTGACAACGACCATTTGGTTGAGACCCTGAAGGGCGGGATGGCTATGATACCAATTGTAACTATCTCGGTGAATTACGCTCTTAGTTACATGCCTGGATGAGTGGAAATGGTTAAAATAGTACGGTGGGGCCAAATGCCACTCACAGGTAGACCTTTCGGCCGTCCTAACCATTTCTAGAACATCAGGACAAGAACGAGCGGCGAATCGAAAAGCTAAGGGATCAACTACATACACAAATGAGTATGTATGCAAGCCACATACAACAGTCCTCAGAGCCATTCCATCTAAAAAGAAATAGAAATATTGCGACGCCATACGGCAAGATCCAAATATCCTAGATAGAGATAATATTTTAGGATAGCTCCTCATACATCAAACATCAGAGTATCAGACGGAAGCGGAAAACAAGATCCGAGTACGCATAAGAAGCAAATCGGCATAAGATGCCACATAAATAAACACATACCGCCCACAGATCTCACAGATCCCCGTTCCCGGAATCTCTACACCGAGTGATTGTTGCCAACATCATCCGTCTCCTCCACCCAGTATCCATCTTGCGAGTATACTGCTCATCCGAATCAAACAATTTATCGGTGAGACCCTAGGGTACTCAGCAAGTCTTTATGCCTCTAAAGGGACACAACCTGGGTGACGAATTGCAGCAAAAGATAATAACTAACAATTTATAGATACGCTA
The DNA here is from genome assembly GCA_023614405.1 of Avena insularis. Taxonomy (NCBI): domain Eukaryota; kingdom Viridiplantae; phylum Streptophyta; class Magnoliopsida; order Poales; family Poaceae; genus Avena; species Avena insularis. The sequence goes on along the minus strand of JAJUPC010000194.1, from coordinate 151,027 downwards.
ACCATCCGCCTAACCAAAGATAGACGGATGTCCGTTAATTGAGAACAACAGTTATAACAAGATATATATCAGATCCATCCTCCTTCTCGCTTACCAACGAGAAAGCGGACGAACAACCCCCATCCGTTGGCAGTTTTATTAACCATTCCATGAGTGTTGCATTGTTTACTAGTCATGTACTTAGTCAAATTAAAAGCGGTACTTTAGTTATACTTGTCTATGATTGAGAAACTGTGCTCCAAGTCGTCCATAATCATGACACGGCTTTCAGAAGATTTACATAGGGTGCACAAATAGCAACACACACTCGATCAACCTCGAAAACCAAATCAAAACCCAACAAGGCATTCACGACAAAGCGATCACAGGATTCAGAATGTTTGGGGGCCACCCCATTAAGCTACCCAGAACGGTTGGCTCCAAGACGGACCCAAGGTTTGCGCCAATGGCTGTAAACGACTAGGAACCCGAAGTGTGGATGGCTTGTCGACATCGCGAAAACACTGCAATCCTAACAGTACAGTGCTCCTCGCACAATCTTAAATAAAGCAATAAACATGGCATAAGTACAGGATAGTAATAAAGCCCCAAACTACTTTGTGGCCCCAAGAAATAAGAACGAATCAAGCTCTGGCTCAAGGGGGTCCATAAGGCCTCCCGGATGTGGATAGTGCGAATAGTCAAGGAACAAGAATCAAATACTCGGGGTCCTACGGGACACAAGTGAGCATGAAGAACCAAATAGCAGATATTGCTCACCGATGCCACTTTCATTAGTTATCCCATTACTACTCAGGTTAAGTTGTTTAAGTACCTCATTATCCATCAGACTCTCACATACCCTACACATGCTGTTCTACGACCCGCATGTCTCAAACAACTCCTGTAGTAATGGCTCATGGGATGGAGGAACAAGCTTCGGTGGGGTTTAAAAGTAAAGGCTATGCAGTACTTAGGATTCAGTTTAATGCAATCGCGACTCAATGATGCAAGAATAAGATAGAGGCAATAGGTACTATATGTATGCAAGCATGTGGTAGTGCTTTCCTGGCAGCTGGATTGAAGCGAGGGACGGATCCGGTAGTGCTCTGGATTCCTGATATATCCCACCGTCATGCCTATTCAAGAAGAACCAAACAAACAAGGGCCAACATAAATAGAGTGCATAAGCATATGAATTAAAATGCGACAAGCAAACAATCATGCCATGATGAATGATGCACAATTTGCATGGCAATAATGTAGCATGGCATGGGTGAGGTGTGGGGTACAAGATTAAAGCATTTTATTAAGGTTTTAGCCCGGTTTGCTCTCATAACACTTGCTGTATACTTATTATTTATATGATGCATGCTGCAATTCAGAACATGGAATGAATAGATAGAACGGGCTCGTCGCGCTGATCGACTTAGACATAATACTTGTCAAAATTGGAGTTATAAAACTAAAGTTATTAATTAATTAAGAAAAAGGGCATTTTATTGTAATTTTAATTACCTCGAAATTTTAAAGTGCTCAAAAGATAATTTGAAGGGCATATTTGAAATCCTCACATTTTTCTGATTCAAAAACATATGTCATATGAATTATTTGGATTTATAATTTAAAAGTTATTTAAAAACTGGTTTGAATTTGAATTTAAACCATATTAATTGTTTTAGTAAACAGAGAAGTGGCCAGATTTTTTACACATAGGCAGAGCCAGACGCAGTCACCGACGAGTGGGCCATGCGCTGACTCAGCAGCAGGTGGTGCGCAGCGGGTCCTCCCGGCTTTTCTCACCGTGGCTCACCTAGCCGCACTCACCGACTGGTGGGGCCGAGACCACGGCGGGTCCATGTGCGGGCAGGCGAAGTGGACGCGGCCACATGTCTAATCCCAGGGATCGCGGGTTGAGGAACTACAACTGCGGGGGCTTGCTTGCAAAACTAAACCGGGCTGACTAGTGGGGTCGCTGGGGCTGCGAAGGACCTAGGCGTGATCGGCGTAAGATGTCGGGAATTTACGAACGGCGCTTCTTGGCCGATCAACTCGCCGGGCCTTCTGAACCACGGCGATAACCTGATGGCGGCGGCGGCAGCGGACGAGGATGACGGCGCAACCACGGCGAGATAGACTACGCCGCAAAAACGAAAAAGACAGAGGGGATCTTCCGCTTTGGATATTGTTTAGGAAGGATCGTCGGCGGTGGGCTGTACTGGATGGGGCGTCTCGGGGAACAGAGGGGGGAAACGTTGGCCTAGGTCTGCTCGTCGGCGGCACCTCACCGGCGGGGGGGTCAAGATCGGGCGGCGCCCGGCACGCAGAGGGGAGGAAAAACGGAAGAGGACCGAGGGGGAGCTCACCTTGTCTGATTCCCACGGAATTCAGAGGACAGGACGGCCGGAGCGGAGGGGAACGGCGAGGTCGCGGCGGGGGTGCGTGGCTCTCTGACGAGGGGGCAGCTCCGAGCGGGTCCGGCTTCTCCTCGCAGGCGGAAACGACACCAGGGTCTACAGCGGTGCTCCCCGGCGAGTCCTTGGTCTCCGACTAGGCCAGAAACGGCGTCGTGGAGCTCTGACTAACGGCGGCCATGGTACGGCGGAGAAGAGGGAGAGGGAAAAAGGAGGAGGGAGCTAGGGTTCGAGAAAAGATGTGGCTCGGCACGAGAGTAAGAAGAGGGGGAGGTGGCGTACGGAAGGCATGAGCTAACGGCGGAGGACGGCCACCTGCCTCGCTGCTGCATTATGTCTGTTACCGAGAGAGAGCGGCGAGACAGCGTCAGACGAGGAGGAAGAGAAACAGGGGCCGCGTCGGCGTGTCTGGCTCAAACCGGTATGGTCTGGGGAGGGTGATTGGGCCGCGGCTAGGGGAAAAGGAGGGCGGGCCAGGAGGGAGCAGAGGTGGGCCGGAGCTGCTGCTGGGCCGCGTCTAGGTAGGGATGCTGGTGCTGGGCTCTCCCTCTTTATTCATTTTTATTTTAAATAACTATTTTGTTTTAGTTTTGTTACAGATTCAAACAATCCCAAAAATACCCCTTTTTGGAAGTTTTTGCAAATTCGAATTAAAAGGTAAGAGCTGGCTATGGAGTGAGGTGAGGCTTAGAGGTTGACCACAAGTTGATGGTAAGGAAACACTACAAGAGAGAGAGAGAGGGTGCAAAAAAAAATCAAAGAGAAAATCCCTCATGATCATACATGAAGGGAGAAAGGGTTTTGTTGGGGAACATGGGGATGGTGGAAAGAGATGGAGACGATTCCACAAAGAATGAACCACTAAAACAAGGAGAAAACAAATGGGCTAAAGGTGGTGGTACTCCTGCATGGCCCATGCATAATAATTAATGGCCATGTTTATGCTTGTGAAAACAATAATAATAACATGGCATTATTCTTATGCATTCCCAACACATGGAATAAAGGCCAAGCAAAAGTAATTAGAATTACCTCCACCCCAACCCACATGAGCTAGAATAAAAATCAAAAGAAAAAGAAATACAAGCTCATGGGTAAATGGAATAGTGGAATTATAAGGTGGTGAAAAGAAAGGTGATGGAGTTGAATAAAAGATATGCCCCCAACTTAACTTAGGCATCAAGCATTTATCAAGATTCAAATACAATATATCAAGAGCCAAATACAATTAATAATGCATATGAGAGAAGACCCAAATCAAAAGGGTTTTATATGATGCTCAAATGCAAGGTGGCATGATGACATGAGCATGATATAATTATGATGCAACAATTATATGTAGGAAGTAGCCATTATATTACTAGACCATGTAGCATTACATATGTTAGACAATTGGGATGCTACAGTGGGTCTGGCTAGGATTGAGGGGGACAAAGATGATCAAAGCACTTCAAATTTGCTAGACAAGATCATCCCAAAACAGTAATAGTTAGGCCACTTTGATCTTGCTAGCAAGGTGTTTGACATAATGGCCGAAAGACAAAAACTTTTGAATTTTGATTTCAAAATTTTTGGGTGTTCTCCACTAGTTCTAAATAGTCTCTAGTTGCAAGGGTTTTGAAAGTGGAGCTTGTTTGAATGGTTTTTGAAAAAGTGGGATCTTCCCATATGAAGTAGATTCAATTTTGAACTATCATTTAAAATTAGCATTTGAAAGATTTTTGCAGATCACAAGGTGGGCCTTGGTACCTCATTATGTGTACTAGCAAGGGGTGCAAAGATCATGAATTGTTTCTGTTAAGAAATGAGTGCTAGGAACACTCAAAGTAGTGTAGTGGATTAAAATGGCCAACATGACCATTCCTCCTTTTTAATTCTTTTTTATTTGATTTTCTTTGGTAAAAGTTTGGGAATGATGTAGATGATGTTTAAATCACCTAAGAAACATTATACAAGCATTGGATCACTTAAACAAGGCACTTCAATTCAACTCCTATCTTAAATGCACACACATATGAATGCTTTCATTTTTAATTTGGAAAAGTTTTTTGTTAACCCTATTTTTGGATGATTTGATCTTGATAAGCTTGGATTAAAGTTTTGGGATGTTACATCGAGTAGATAAGTGATAAAAAATTGAGGTGACATGCACCATCACATCTTGATCAAGATATTTATAAAGCATTGATAGTTGGGATCATAGTACTCTAACGTAAAGATGAAAGATATAGTTCTAACAATAAGACAAAGCAACTAAGTTGCAACATAAAAAGGTACAAACAAAAGATCATGAATAACAATGCATTGAAAGACATTTGTTTGTTTCACATGTAGAAAACATAATAAGAGTGGTATTCAACTTGTCCCTCATGGTATAGCAGAACATAAATGCATAGGACACCTTTAAAGTTTATAAGGGTGACTAGATACAAATAAGGGATTTCTATTTTCGTGCCCTCAGTTCGTTAGGTGTACTCAGTTTTCCCGAGCCGCTTAGTTTTTCCTCACTTTTGCCCATCTCCTTGTATGAAACTCTCACATGGTCTGAAACTCGTCGTCCGTCAGTCTTGCCATTACGTGCTGACAAGTGGGGTCGCGTTCAGTCGGGTCCCATAGTGGACCCTCGCTGTTACGTGCTGACGAGTAGGACCGCGTTATGTCGGGTCCCGTAGTGTACCCTTGCCTTTACATGCTGACAAGTGGGGCCGTGTTCAGTCGATTCCTGTAGTGGACACCTCTCTCAACATATCCAGATCAGCATCGGACCCACAGCTTATCCACGTGAGCACCAAATCCACAGCTTACCCAGGTTGGCGTTACAAGATGGGACCCCGAGCCAGCCCCGCGCCCGCGCCCATGCCATTGCTTCATTTTCATATAGTGAAATGTAATGCATATACGGAAATTATACGAAAGTTATACACCTTTGAACTCTTTTAAATCGCACTTAGGACATGATAATGTTGTGCTAATAAAATCCTGATCATTTATCATTTCCATGGAGTGAAAATATAATGCGTAAACTTGCGTATACAAAAATTATACACCTTTGAAGTCTTTGAAATCGCACTTAATACGTGATAATGTCGTGCTAAGAAAATCTTGAGAGATTATTATTTTCTCTCCCATTTTCATAGAGTGGAATGTAATGCATAAACTTGCATATACGAAGTTTATACACCTTTGAACTCTTTGAAATCGCACTCAATATGTGATAATGTTGTGCTAAGAAAATCTTGAGAGGTAGATTACCATTTCCATGGAGTGAAATATATTGCATAAACTTGCGTATATGGAGTTTATACACCTTTGAACTCTTTGAAATCTCACTTAATACGTGATAATGTTGTGCTAAAAAATCTTGAGAGATTACCATTTCCATGGAGTGAAATATAATGCATAAACTAGCATATACAAAAGTTATACACCTTTGAACTCTTTGAAATCACACTTGGGTCGTGCTAATGTTGTGCTAAGAAAATCTTGAGAGATTACCATTTCCATGGAGTGAAATATAATGCATAAACTTGCATATACAAAAATTATACACCTTTGAACTCTTTGAAATCGCACTTAGGTCATGATAATGTTGTGCTAAGAAAATCCTGATCATTTATCATTTTCAAGGAGTGAAATATAATGCATAGACTTGCGTATACAAAAATTATACACCTTTGTACTCCTTGAAATCGCACTTAGGTCGTGATAATGTTGTGCTAAGAAAATCCTGATCATTTATCATTTCCATGGAGTGAAATATAATGCATAAACTTGCGGATACAAAAATTATACACCTTTGAACTCTTTGAAATCGCACTTAGGTCATGATAATGTTGTGCTAAGAAAATGCTGATCATTTATCATTTCCATGGAGTGAAATATAATGCATAAACTTGTGTATACAAAAATTATACACCTTTGAACTCTTTGAAATCGCACTTAATACATGATAATGTTGTGCTAAGAAAATCTTGAGACATTACCATTTCCATGGAGTGAAATATAATGCATAAATTATACACCTTCGAACACGTTCCCTTCAAATTATATTCAAGCTCATTTGTTTATGGAGTTAAAGTACTGGTGGACTACTCGTTATTTTGCACGGATAGAGGGGTGCCCCCCGAAAGATATAGGGGTTATCCTGTGCGCTAGATCACAGAGGATCAATGGTTGGTGGGCACGATCCGTGTGACAACTGTCTCGACCAATCAGAGCGTAGCAGCGAAGATGAGCACATGTGTGAGAGATGGATACAAAGAGAGGGGAAAACTGAGTAGCACTTAAGAACCAACGGCAAAACTGAGTAGAACTTAAAAACCAAGGGCAAGACTGACAAAGGGATTCAAATAGAAAATTGAAAAAGATTTAAAAATGGAAAATGCGTCTTTTATACAATAAAATACATCTTGGCATACATCAAACTATTTGCAATTCAAATATACACCAGTTTGACAATTATTGCCTCATTCAGACAAACTATGTTTTGGGGACGGATGTTTTGGGAAGAGGCTTGAGTAGAAAGCCATGAACCTTCATAGATAGTAGGTGATTTGAGAAGTGGTGATTGAGGTTAAAACTTGTTATATACATTTCTTATGGTGGCAGGTCACATAATAAGACTCCCTAGGTAGATGCCACTATGTTCTGCTCTTTTTGAATTTGTTGTGCATAAAATGACTCAATTATCTAGCTAAAACCTATTCGTTGACTCTCTGTTGACCAGCCACCAGAGGGTAAAACTGAGTATATTGCACACGGTAGTGTTAGACTAGAGAGCAAAACTGAGTAGAACCAAACTGCCAGTGTTACACTCGAGGGAAAAATTAAGTACAACTGAGTAGCCAGGGTTAGACACGAGGGAAAAAACGCGACTCACGGTACGCATGTGCGGTGCACGGGGCGGTGGCGGACACGTGTGGCCGTGCACGGTGTAGTAGCATATGCGGTTATGCGGTGAACGGTAGTGCAACAAAACATCACTTCCCTTCTCCTTTAATAGAGGCCTCCCCACTTCTCATCACTTACTCGATCACTCCACCGTCTCCACTATCCCATCACCTTCTGCAAACCCCCAAGAAAATCCCAACCATGACAGTGATGGAGAAGAACGGCGCGGTGGCTATTGGTGCCTCCAAGGCCGCCGGTGAGGAGGCCCCTGTCCCTGTACAGGCCCTCGTCCCCGTCCCCGCATCCGCCTTAGCCGCTGGTGAGGAGGCCCCCGCCGGTATCGGGCAGATCCCGCTCGGCTGGGACCCCTACGAGGAGATTGTTTACATAAAGCCGGAGAACCCCTACGACACCAGCATCGCCGACCCATGGTCGGAGGTAACCAGGGTTTTCTCCCCTTCCCTTGTTCTTCCCCTGTTCCCATTGTTGGATGCTAGATCGTATGTTGTTAGGGACCGGCTGTTCATATTTTTACAGTAGCTAATCATCTTGTGTTAGATCTCGTATTTTGATGAATCCCCCTTTTTGATGAATCCCTCTTATTCGTAGTTGGGATCAGTATTGGATTTGGTTTGATATTTGGGGAATAATCAGGAGATCTCAATCGGTTAATTTATGCAAATAATCAATCCCGATAATCAAAGTATCTCAATCATGTCCTTATTGCACTCTACAGGAGGATAGCAGCGACGTCCGCAGCGACGACGAGTCCAAGGACACCAAGACTCGTTATGTGCTGAAGAGGCTGAAGTCCGACCAGTACAACAACTTCTTCGCCGGCGACGTGTACAGGTGCCTGTTCTGCCCCACCAGGAGGCTCCGCGCCACGGACTTAAACTCCCTCGTGAAGCATGCCGAGGATGTGAGGACCTGCGGTGAGTCCGTGAATGTCCATGGATTCATAGCCAAGCACCAGGCACTCGGTCTTCACCTCCGCGACCTCCAGAAGGTGGCTATCAAGGAGGGTCGCATGCCCCCGATCAAGCCCAAGGCGCCCAAGGTCAAAGGACTAGGTAGTAGAAGTGGAGGAGGCGTTAGAGAGAGGAGGTGGAGGCCCTCCTGGCAGAGGCCATGAGGGGCCACTGATCTGCTGCTGCTGCTGCTGTAAAGCAGCTTCTTTTGTTGTGTCTGTGTTGAACTTGTCCGCTGCTGCTGCTGAGCAGCCTAATTGTCGAACCTCGTTAAGTATCATACTATATAACCTATATTAGCTACTTTATCTACATCTGCTCTGTTTATTGAATTTATTTATGGTGCTGGTTAGTTTTACTCCTCTAGATTTACTACTAGATTGGGGAAAAACGAGGGCAAAAGGAATAATGAATGAAGAGAGAAGCTGCTCTAGATTCGCTACCTTTTTGGGGGAAAAACACAATTGTTAGCGAGAGAAATGGGGGGAAAGGCGTTCTTAAAAAGGCCAATCATAAAAATAAAAAAAAAACTTCCAATTTAGGCGCACGTAACCACCAAACGCGCCCCACATGGTCCCACACCACGTCCCCCATAATCAGCGAGAGATGGATGGCTGGTCCGATGTGTATCCTGGTCCCACCTATCAGCATGTAATGGTCGAGGCAACGCAATGTAACTCTCAGCGCATGACCCGCCCCAACGTGGTCCCACCGGTCAGCATTTAACGGTCAAGCCTTTGACCTAATGGCATCCCTCCGCCCGAGCGCATGTGAGGGTTTCGGAATGGAGGGAGGGAAAAAGTGAGGAAAAACTAAACGACTGGGGAAAACTGAGTACAACTAATGAACCAGGGGCACGAAAATATAAATCCCTACAAATAATTTAAGAACAAGCAATATCAAAGTTATGAATCAATCAACATGTTTTGGGATAACGCACATTAAACTAAGAATGACCACTATGCTCTCTCAATAGGTGCATAAAGATAGAAGATGGAGACTCAACATTAAACAAAGGGAAGCAGGGATTTCAAGTTTCATAAAGAGCTTCCAAAAATTATGGTACTTATTAGCTTCCAGCTCTCATTGCCCCTATCATAAGCATCTTGAGGTGATTAAGGTTGAAGTGACACAAATATGAGGATATGCTTGACAAGTTATAAGTTGAAAATCGCATGCCCCTTGCTTACGAGTACCGAACCTCATGCTACTTAACTTTAGTCTCAAGCAAGTTCTTGTCATTGTAAGTATATGTGTATCATAGAGAACTGCCAACGGGGTACCCCTTGCCCCATGACACATGAATTTTCACATATAAAAATGACAAGGCAACAGACAATGAGCATCTCGGTGATCTTTTTATTTGTTATCTGCATAGGTTTTTATTGAGGATGCTTCACAGAATGCTCATTATGGTTATGGTGCAAGTTTCCACCATGATTAGGCATGGCTTAGGCTAGCCGCCCAGGCGTTTCTCTAACACACATACAAACTCCATGAGCTTACGAGCTCACCTTTTATTTCATACCGCCGGGATCCATAAACAAAAGAACATGATATCAACTGAATACTAAGTGCAATGTTGAAAGCCTTCCCCATGGTATCATGGTTCTGCTAATTCACAACTTACAAAGTGCAAGCATATAAGCAACATAGATGGACACAATGGTTCAAGTTTATTAAGTGCAAGAAAATAAAGTGTGCCATCAAGTTTGTGAGAGCTTTAATCACTAAAATTCACATAACAAAAGTTTAATTTGGAAGATAGATAAACACATGAATATACTTGGAATGGTGTACCACACCATGCATAGGAATTTATAGTGGACTCTTTGGAATAACTTAGTTTTCTTGGAGGTTGGATGCATGAGTAGAACTCATACTTGGTACAGGTGGAGGCTAGCAAAAGACTGGGAGCGACCAACTAAGAGAGCAATAATGGACATAATCATGCAAAGCGACAAAACATTATTAATTAAAGCATAAAGTGATATTACAAGTCAAAAACTAAATGATCATAGAGGCTATGGTGACTGGTTCATACTCTTAACATGGTGTAAGCATGTGCCAAGTTAACCCAAATAAAGCATCAAAGGAGAATACCACAATATTATGCTTTTGTATGCTAAAACAACACATGATTCTTTCAAGGCACATTAAGCAATCTCAATTGTATGAAACAATTCATGCTACAATAATAATCACTAAGCATATGGTCAAAGCAACATCTAGCATGACATGATAAAGTCTAAGTCATAGTCAAAACAAGCTTCCTTTTGTACCACTATAAACATGAAACTTCCTACTCTTTTCCAACACCAATCGACTTATTTGAAACAACTCTTAAAGATAATAATCAATAAATACCATAGAGCATGTATCACCCATCTATAAATAAGAACTAAAAAGTTCTAATCCAAAATAATAAGAAAACTAAAGCTAAACGCAGTGCTAGCAAAGGAGAACACTCACAGAACAATAAGAGTGAAAACTAGAGCGTTCTAGGCAATTAATAACGGGGTGCGTCTCTCTCCAAAAGAAGTGTGTTGGGATCCAACCAACTTATTTCAGCAAAGAAAGTAAAAGAAAACTAAAAACAAAGACGCTCCAAGAACAACACATAGTGCATAAGGTAATAAAAATAAAGTGTCTTGAAAGAAGACCTGAGATTATTGATGAAGAAGGGGATGCCTTGGGCATCCCCAAGCTTTGACGCTTGTATCTCTTGAATATTTCTTGGGGTGACACGGGTGGAATCCCCAACCTTGAGATTTTGTCCATACTTCAAATCCTCACATTATTCTTCCCTACACTTGAAATTTTCCTTCATACAAAACTTCACACAATCTTCATTAACAACATTAGTGTATTCAAAATATTAATCCTTTGGGTTCAGTTTCAACTCAAGTAAAACTTCCATTAAAACACAAGATACTGTATCAATTCCTTCTAAAAGCTCAAGTGATCAAAGAGAACTAAAAGAGAAAGAAATTAAGAGGCAAATGCAAATAATGGCAAAAATCTATCAAAACAGACCAGCAGGTAAAAACCGATTTTTTAGAAGACCTTATGTTGCTAAAATATAAAAGTGCTAAACTAACAAAAGTTAGATAATAACCTGGGTCTTAAGCACAGAAAATTACAGCTCAATCCGACGTACACGGATTTTTCACCATTTTTTATAGTGAAGCACAAAAATCTGTTTCGGGACAGCAACTTTCCCAAGTCTTACTTCTCGCTCATTAGAGGTTATTCTTGGCACAAAAACCACACAAAAAGGATAAGGAGAGGTTATTACTGAGGCAATAACTTCCAAGACTCAAGAAAACAAAAATAAACTGAAAGTAAAAATATAATGGGTTGTCTCCCAAAAGCTCTTTCTTTATAGCCATTAAGATAGGCATGATAATTTCGATGATGCTCACATAAGAAATATGAATTGAAGTAAAAGAGAGCATCAAGAAGCAAATATGGAACAAATTTAAGTCTAACCCACTTCCTATGAAAAATAATCTTGTAAAGAAACAAGTCATGAAAACACAAAGCAACAAGCATAGGAAAGCAAAACAAGTGCAACTTCAAAATTTTCAACATAAAGAGGGGAAACTTAATATTGTTGAGATACATCAAACCATGTTTCCCTCTCTCATAATATCTTTCAGTAGAATCATGAATAAAATTAACAATATAAATATTACATAAAACATTCTTATTATGAGCCACATGCATAAAATAATTATTACTCGCCCTATAAGCAGTCATTATAATAAATTATATTGGGAGAAAATTCAAAAAAATAGCTATCATTATTATTCTCATCACCATAATCATCAAATATAGGAGGCATATTGTAATCATAATTTTTTTTGACATGTTATTGTAATCATAATTAATTTGTCCTCAATAGTAGGTGGACTGAAAATATCATATTCATCATTGTAATCGTCATATATTGGAGGTATAGTATCATCATAAGCAATAGAATAGTTATCTTCCAAAGTGTGTTCATTTGTAAACATATCATCATCGGAAGGAACATGGATAGTACTAATAGTACATCATCATTTTCAGAATTTGTACCGAAGAGATTTTCAATATCAAAAGTAGTGTGCTTTTCCCAATCATGATCACTACTATAGGTAATAGGCATGGGAACATCATCGAGTTCAGACTCATCAAAAACTATAATAGGAGCAACATGGTTAGGGGAAAATACCGTTTCCTCCCTCCTTTTACTCCTCCTCTTCTTCTTTTTCTTCTTCTCTTTAGGAGGGAGAGGCTTCAAAGGAAACTTCTCCATATACCCTGGTTTATTGTTAGATACAATAGAAGAAACTTTGGAGGATTCCTCCCTTTCATTAATAAGAACAAAACACATATTAGTCTTGTCATATTTTGGTAAAATCTCATCTTTTATAATATTTTGTATGTAAGTATTTGTGTGGCAATTATCAACACAATAAAGATGACAACCATGCAAGATGTTATTCATATCAAAAGCACTCATATCTACCAAAGAAGTTTTTCTTGATAACTCTTCACACCCCAAAAATAATGTAAGTTCATCATGCTGATTAAGAGTGATCATGTTATCACAATACAAACTTACAGTACTCACTGGATTAGAAGGGATATTATTATGGCCTGAGCATTGAAAATTGAAATTACCCACTTCAAAGCAAAGTTCACAAATAAAAGGATAGAGGGCACAAACTTTTTACCAAGATCATTTAGAGCCCTATACCATGTTCTGATTTTTTCATTCCTGTGGGTGATACAATATTCTTCTTCAATTTGATTCTTTTCACAAGGTCTATGTACTACACAAATATTAACATGCTTATACGAAATAGTACTTTCAGAGGTTTGAGCATGTTTATTGCTATCATTAATAACAATTTCATTTTTCATGCAAGTGTCTTTAAAAGGCTCATGATACATGTCCCATTTTTGTTTAGGAGCATTAATATGAGAAGCAAAGGCTCTACAACAATCAAAAAGAATTTGAGGATCAAGACCATATTTAGAACTAAGCTCTTGAAAATTAGCAGTTTTAGTGAAAGACTTAATGCAATCATACTCATAGTTTATACCTGGTTCTTTACCATTGTCGTTATCCCAATCTTCGGTATTTCTTTGAATTGTTTCAAGAAGATCCCACTTAGCTTTGACCTCCTTCCTTATGAAGGATCCCTATAAACAGGTATCTAGGTAGTCCTTGTAATGTCCTGAAAGCCTTGCATAAAAATTATTAATAACAATATTACTAGGGAGCTCATGAATGGGACATTTGAGCATTAGTGACTTCAATCTCCCCCATGCTTGGGAAATACTTTCTCCATCATGAGGATGAAAATTATAAATATAATTCCTATCTTTATGAATTTCATGAGGAGGATAAAATTTAGAGTAAAAGTGAGATTCAAGTTCCTTCCACTCAGAATGATGAGGATCGTATAGTAGCTCATACCACTCCCTTGCTTTGCCATTAAGTGATAAAGAGAATAGCTTCCTCTTAACTTGGTTCATTGAAATACCTGCACACTTGAAAAACTCGCATAATTCATGTATAAAGAGTAAATGATCACTAGGATGGACAGTTCCATCTCCAAAATAACAGTTATTCATAACACGTTCAACAATTTCCATAGGTATTTTAAAAGGGACGCTTTCAGTATATGGATTTAAAATATCACAAGTATCATTAGAATTACCACATATGTGAGATAAAGTATCATCAGAGCAAATTTTCTCCTCAAAAGCTGGGTAACTAAAAAGATCATTTTCATAAAAACTAACTTCCCAAGCTTAGACGTTTCCATAGCATTAGTAACAAAGGTGTTCAAAAAAATCATACTAATAACATTGCTATTAGCATGCAAAGAAAGTTCCATGCCTTTTTTAATTTTCTTTTCAAACCATTCATGTTCTACCTTGGGAAAAATACTAAAAATCTCTCTAATTTTGTTGTTTTTTCCATTAAGCCTAACTAGTAAAAATAAAAACAAGAAACAAAAAGATATAATTGCAGAATCTAAAGGAAATAACTTCGAGCACTCACACACCAGCAACAATACTAGAAGATAGCTTAGTAGCCAGAAGATGTGAATACCTTTTACCTTACCTCCCCGGCAACAGCGCCAGAAAATAGCTTGATGTCTACGCACGCTTCTATTCTTGTAGACAGTGTTGGGCCTCCAAGTGCAGAGGTTTGTAGAACAGCAGTAAGTTTCCCTTAAGTGGATCACCCAAGGTTTATCAATCTCAGGGAGGAAGTGGTCAAAGGTATCCCTCTCAAGCAACCCTGCAATCAAGATACAAGAAGTCTCTTGTGTCCCCAACACACCCAATACACTTTTCAGGTGTATATGTGCACTACTTCGGCGAAGAGATAGTGAAATACAAGTAATATGGATGATTATAAGTGGTAATTGCAATATGAAATAAGAGTGGAAGCAAGCAAACATGTAACAGGACTGATTGTAAACGGTGTTTCAATGCTTAGAAACAAGGCCTAGGGATCATACTTTCACTAGTGGACACTCTCATATAAATATCTTCTCTTCATTATGCTACCCCGAAATACTCTCTGGTTGGACGATGTAGGGCTATAACAGCACACCTTAAAGTTCACATTCCCCATCTAGATAACCCCTCACTATCACCTTGAGCGCTAGATGGTTCCAACAAACACCACAATCTCATAGAGACATCCAACTCAAATTATACTCATGATAAGTATTTCTGTAACCTTAGCCTAAGTGCCACACGGTGTGCACACTAGCAACTTCACACACGTGGGGATAAGCAGAGATTAATTAAAGCACTTGAGTATCAGAATAGATCTACTAGTTCAACTAGATTACAAAGCTCATGATCTCAATAAGATCACGCATAGAGAGAGATATGAACACATAGCTACCAGTAGAGCCCTTAGCCTTGAGAGAGAACTACTCCCTCCTCATCATGGGAGTCAGCAACAATGATGGATATGGCGGTGGAGTCGATGGATATGGCTCCGGTGGCACTTCTCCGTCCTGGCAGGGTGCCGAAATAGAGACTTTTGTCCCCCGAATCTCCTCTTCGGTGGTCGTGGCGCTGTGGAACTTTTTGTGGAATTCTGATCCTCTTCTTAGGGTTTTCATCTCGGGGGGAATATATAGGCGAAGGGGCAAGGTCGGCGGAGGACCGAGGGGCCCACACAACCTGGTGGCGTGCCTGGGGGGGTACCCACGCCACCATAGGGTGTGGTCGCCTCGGTGCCCTCAGTCTCTGCTTTGGACTCCGTGTTGTGTCAAAAAAATAGGAACTTCGGCTTTTGTTTCATCCAATTCTGAAAATATTTCCTTACTAGCTTTTCTGAAACCAAAAACAGAAGAAAACAGGCAACTGGCACTACGGCATCTTGTTAATAGGTTAGTTCTAGAAAATATATAAAAATACCTCAAAGTGTAAACAAAACATAAGAAAGTTGATATAAAACAAGCATGGAGCATCAAAAATTGTACATATGTTTACGACTTATCAAACGCCTTGCCTATGATGGTCTGGTATGAGGCGTGTGAGCCACACAACACAACTTGTATGTCTTCCAGAAGCGAGCACCCTTGTTCCCGCAGTGATGCACTCGCTTAGGACTCCAAGTGCCCCTTTTCTATAGAGCTCCCCTTCCATTAGTATGTACCTCGAGGCTAGTATTGCTATTTTCTCAACTTCCTCCGGCGCATGTGGTAGCCGACTATTTTCAAAGTAATGTATCAAGAAGATCATCCAGGTGTCACCTCCGGAGGAGGGTTGTATGGCATGAGAATTGTCCCCTTCTTGTTGTTCTTCCTCCTATGGTCGAGGGGGCTCTACTCGAGTTCTTGCATCGACCTATTTGGTAGCATGTTCAGTGGGGACCTACTACGCCACCTCTATCTCGGACTAGCCTATGGCGGCCTAGGATCTGGTGCTCACTGTGACGTCCTCTCATGCGCACCCCTCGTGGTAGGTTTGTGTTGGGTCGGCCAACTCCCCAAGCTCATATCCTCTGGGAAGGGCTCCCACGCGTGCCAGAAATGTCTGGATAACCTTTCAATCAACACCCCTGTTTGTTCAAGATCCCTCACGGAAGCTTTCCTGGCCAGCGTATCCACTAGACAATTTTCCTTTCACGGGATGTAAAGGAATTCAACCCCGTCGAAATTGGACTAGAGCTTACGGACCTCCTGGAGGTAAAGCGCCATGGTGTCGTACGCAAGCTTGTATCCATTGTTCACCTGTTTTATTACCAATAGTGAGGCTCCCATAACCTTGAGGCGTCTTACCTTCAGGGTTGACTCTACCCTTAGACCTGCAAGCAATCATTCGTACTCCACCGCATTATTAGGGGTGTGGAAGTATATCTGTAGGGCATACTGTAGGTGTTCACTAGTTGGGCAACAAGGATGATCCCAGCCCCCACGCACTATATGGTGAGTGAGCCATCGAAGAGAAATGTCCAGAACTCCTAGAGGGTATTGGGTTCGCCCAAATGGGCCATCTCGTTGGTCCATTCTACTACGAAGTCGGAAAAAGCCTACCCCTTGATTGCTACTTGTGGAGTAAATTGTATCCCGTAGTTGGGGAGCTCAATGCTCCATTGTGCGACCCACTCCCGTGTTTTCCTGGTTTCATAGGATCGCCCCGAGAGGGAAATCCATGTGAACAACAACCTAGTGCGTGTAGAAGAAGTGCTTCAGCTTCCGGGTTGTTAGCAGGACGACATAGAGGAGTTTCTAGATCTAGAGGTATCTCTCCTTCAGTCCATGCAGAATCTCGCTAATGTAGCATATAGGTTGTTGTACTTTTTCCTCCTTCCCTTCCTCCGATCTCTCGATGATGAGAGTGGTGGCGACCACCCTAGGACCGCGTGACACATAGAGATAAAGGATTTC
This sequence comes from Avena insularis, assembly GCA_023614405.1. Taxonomy (NCBI): domain Eukaryota; kingdom Viridiplantae; phylum Streptophyta; class Magnoliopsida; order Poales; family Poaceae; genus Avena; species Avena insularis. The sequence continues at coordinate 133,855 of JAJUPC010000194.1, read as the reverse complement.
TCCCGCATTGGGCGATGCTAGGACATGCGGCTTAGAGAGGCATGCTTTCAAGGCCTTGAAGGATAGTTCTGCTTCATCCATCTAGTCGAATACACGTGATTATTGAGGGCTTGAAGAAAGGCAACAATTTCTCCCTGAGTTTCAAGATGAATCGACTGAGGAATACCATGTGCCCTGCAACTTCCGAATTTGTGACTGGTTCTAGGGTGATTTCATATGCTGGATCGCTCTTATCTTCTTGGGGTTGGCCTTGATCCCATGGTGTGAGACGATTACCCTAGGTATTTTTGCCTCCTCCATCCTGAACACGCACTTTGTTGTATTTAACATAATCAGATACCTATGGATATTATGGAAGGTCTTCTCTAGTTCTGGGATTAGGTCTTCATTTTCCCTAAATTTTACGATGAGGTCATCAATGTAGACCTCCATGTTTTTCCTGACCTGATCCGAGAAGGCGGCATGCATGGTGCGCTAATACGTGGCACCCGCGTCCTTCAGTACAAAGGGCATATTATTGTAGCCATAAGTTTGTCGTGGGTGATGAAGCCTGTGCATGGGATGTCTTCCTTGCCTAGATGAATCTAGTGGTACCCAAAGTATGCGACCAGGAGACATAGCAATTTGCTCCTGGTTGTGGAGTCGATGGTCTAGCACATCCTTCGGAGGGGAAACGAATCCTTCAGGAAATACTTGTTCAAGCTGGTAAAATCCACACACATTCGTTGTGCTCCCCCTCCTTCTAGGATATGACGGGGATTGCCCACCCAAGTTAGGTAGTCAGTCTTCTTGATCTGCCCCATGACGAGGAGCTCTTTGACCTTCTCTTTTATGAACTCCCTTTGGTCAGGAGTAAACCTCCATAATTTCTTGCTCACAAGCTGTGCGCGTGGGTCAGTGTTTAAACAATGCTCAGTGAGGTCCCGCGGCATCCCTAGCATGTCGGAGCTATCCTATATGAAGACTTCGGCATTCTCACACAAGAAGACAATCAAAGAGGTCATGATCTCATGCTCGAGATTTGGTCCGATTAGAAATGTCCTGGTCATGTCTTTGGTGTTGAGCAGGACCGCTCGAGCTTGCTCCTCCGGTCGAATTGGTGGCCCAAGCCTTGGCGCTTGGTGGGAGTCGCGGTCTTCTCGTGGTCCTGCCAGTTCTGCATTTTTCACTTCGACGGGGGCAACGCTGGGTGGGAAGATCACCCCAGGCCTCCTGGTGATGCACGTGTCATTGCGGTAGGCCTCCCCTAGGACGGTTATTATCCCCATCGGCCCTGGGAGATTAAGTATTTGATACGATTCGTGAGGTATGGCGAAGCACTGAGAGAGATGCAGCTGTTCGAGGATAGCATTGTACGACATATCCATGTCCATTACTTCGAACATGCACATCTTCGTGCAAAAGTTGTTCCCAGATCCGGATGTTATGGGAAGCGTTATCTGCCCGAGAGGTATGCTTGAGCTTCCCGGTATAATCCCAACTATCTTATTCACGATTAGCCTCACAAGCCCATGCCGGATCTAGAGCCAATTTAGGGTACTCGCTGTGATGAGAGCATAGGAACATCCCCCGTCGATCAAGACCTGCCCGACCGGGATGTTAGCGATTACTAGCGAGACGAGTAATGAAGAGTCTCCTGCCATTCCTCCCCATCTTGGGTGATCTGACTCAAAGAACATGATCATGTGCTCCATCCCTATGCTCCGTTGATGAGGAAGAGGTCTTGACATGAGTGCGGCCCATCGTATGTCTTGCACCTATGCCCCGGTTATGGCGAGTTTCCATTCACCCTCGATGTGCAGGACCTCCTTGCTGTCCTGGCAGCAGTCATTATGGGAGCGGGGCTTCTTGTTACAGCACGACGATGCGTTGCGTCCATCTTCCCGGCCACATCCTAACAACGAAGGAATCCCATCGTGTTGTTCTCCCTGGGCAGGATCTATCAGCGAGAGGTCCTCCATAGATCCGGTCTGCATGACGTGGGCTCCCCCTACCTGGTGTGCCAATTAACGAAGGATAGTTTTCACAATCCCTCCATAGTCTCACTTCCAAGAAATGGAAGAGGGTATATTTGTTTGGCAATCGGCTTGGGTAGCAGGTTTGGATCTCCAAATACAAAGACGAAAATTTGTGTATAATGGGGAGGATTCCCTTAGACTTTATTTATAAGGTAATCCAGAGATCGTACAAAGTGTGGCTACAAGATAATCTCGGTGGGTTTGTAATGTTACCCGACGAGAGATGAATCTCGGGTTTAGGACTAGGGCTAATGAGTAAGACTTGGGTGATTATGGTTTGTCCTCTTCAGTGGAATGTCTTCAGGTACTTATAGGCATCGATGGTTCTAGAGTCTCCCTTAGTCACGTCAGGTGTTCATATTGTCTTTCTCGTCATGTCTCTGATCTTCCCTGTACGCTCATCTAGTCTTTAGGATCTCTAGATACCCTACTCATGATTGTCTGTTCTTGAACTAACTGATGAAGATTACAAGTTGCTGAGATGGCAATGGTTGAATAGATTGGATTTGGTGTGAGCTATAGGTGGTGCGTAAGGGTGTCCTCCTCAGCGGCCCCTCCTAGCATTTATATATGGGGAGGCTACATCTTGGGTACCATCTGAGTCGGTTACAGATAGTTGGTGAAACCCTAGTACTTTGCTATATCTAGTCTTATACTTGCCTTTTATGTTAGGAGACGATGTCCTTGTTGGCTTCGTATCAGCCGAATTTCCTTGGGCATCATGGATCTCAGTAGATCATCATATGGGCATCCCGCTGGGATGAGCTAGGTAGGTTAAAGGTAGGTGACCATTAGGCATACCTTTGTTAATGGTATTTGGCGTGATTGCATGGGTAATCACCAGTCGGCTGCTTGTCGCGGTTGTTAGGGGTCCGTCGGCTAGAGGAGGTGGCAGAGGAGGGAGGGTTGCTTGCTTGGTGACCTTGAGAGTCCAACTGCATTGCTGGGTGGTGTGTAGCTGACTTGTTGCCTCCACTATGGTATTTGCACGACCCATCAATCATGAACTCGAACGTGTACTTGGGTTTCCACGCTCAGTCATCTAGTTTCTGCCGTCGGCTGCTCCTCAACATCCGCCACATGCTTAGAGCCGTAGAAGTTATCCAGCTGCACATCCTTCATCTTTCCATGACGATTGACATGGGAGTGCCTCCTGGAGGAGCCACCCGCATTGGCGTCTACTAGCTGCCGCTTTGGAGATGGCTCATCAGTGACTATTTTCCCTTGCGCATCTAGCACGATGGGCTTCTTCATCGTGGAGTCCGTCATGGCATACTTGTTCGTGATGGCCATGCATTCCACCATAGTGGATTGCTCCATGTGAATCAGCTTGTACTTGAGCATCATGCCGTCTTGGCACCCATCGGTGAAGAAATCAACGGCCTGACACTCGTGCACTCCTTCACAGGCATTACACGGACTCAACCACCTGGTAAGGTAGTCGCGATTGGACTCGTCGTTTCCCTGGATGTAGTGGGATGGCTTGTGAGGTCAGCCAGGACGCTTGTACGTGCTAGTGAAGTTTTGGACGAGCGCATCCTTGAAATCCAGCCAGACATTGATACTCCTGGTTGGGAGGCTGTTCAACCCATCCAGGATGAACCTTGTAGCATGAGGGGAGCAAAGCGGACAGCTATGCATTTTTTCCATTGGCGATGCCCACCGTGGTGGTACACCAGCCAATCCTCCGGCTTGGTGGTGACATTGTACTTGGGGGTGTCCCTTGGGAGCGTGAAGCCCTTAGGAAATAGCTCGTTCCGGATGAGCGGCTCGAAACAGATCAAACTGACATAACTTTCTTCCTCTGTAGAGCGGGATTGCACCAGCAGGTCGATGTGCTCGCGGGCATCAGGGTCGACTGAAATGGTTGTCGACTCACAAGGACCGAGCCGACCAAACATGAGATATGGGGGGAGTTTAGACTTGACCGGGTGCACCAGCTAGGTCATGGTGCTTCCTGGTGACCGCAACCGGATCGTGATGATGCCAACCGTTACTGTCGGATCCTTGCTGACGGTTGTTTTGCTAGGGGCCGTTCAGCGAAGATGCCTGCTTAGCCGGCTTGCCACTGACAAGATCCTATTGATCCGCTAGCCGGCGAGGATCCAAAATCATGCTGCCCGTTAGGTGGATGTAGCCACCCTATGCCTATTGTCGGTTGGCGATAGCAACAAGCTGTTGGACGCACTGCTGCTGGCGGTGCAAGTCCTCACCCTCCAGGTGGTCCAACTCCACAGTTGCGGCCTCTACCGCCCTCATATTCCTCGAGGGTGTGCTATACACTGGCTGCGCTATGGGCGTCCACGGGTCTGGCTGCGTCTCGCACTCCAGCTCCGCGCCCAGATTGCCGCCTCGGTGCTAGACAAAACCATACCGGATGGGCTCGTGGCCATCCGGGGTAAAACCATGCACAGAGTTATACTCCCACACGGTGGCCTGCATCCGGCGCTGACCGGAAGCAACTTGCGAGCCTCGCCTAGAAGGCTCTAGTGGGTCGATTCTAGGGAGACGACTGCCACATCCGGATACGCGCCCAGGTCGACGGGGTCGAGGATGCATTGTATAGATATTTCCAATGGGTCAGTGTCTGGTACATGAGAGGAAGAACCGGCTCCATCATCCCGATGCTCAAGAAGAAGATGACGGTTGTTTGCACCTGAGCCGGCCATCATAACCTCGGCGTAGCGACCAGTCACGGCGCTGCTCGAGGTATCACAGTTGGGCACCAGGTTGAAGAAGTTGAAGATCTCATCAGGGAATTCCTCGAAAACGGTGGTGATGTAGACGCGGTGGTCACCGAATTGGAGGATGGAGCCGTCCTTGGGGAAGATGGTACCGGCAAAATAGGAGGCATTGTCGATGACGTAGTCGAATGATCCAAGCGAGAGCACGAGGCCGGAGGCGACGCGCTCACCAGTGACGGAGGGGATACGGAACGTAACCCCGGCCGCTGCAACCAACCCCACGGTAGGCCCAAACTATCGTGGTGTGGAACACAACAATGCCATCTGGGATGGCTTTCATGGGAGTTGTCTGAGGCAAGCGATGGGATCTGTAAGCGGGATTGGGAACATACACTGAGAGACACATCGATGTACCCAGGTTCAGGGCCCTCGAGTGATGTAAAACCCCTACTGCTGCAAGAGCTCACTATATGGCAATGGTGAATACAGAATACATGGGCTCCTTGAGGTGTATCTGGGAAGAAACTAGGGAAATAGTAAACTAGAAGAGATCACTCTCACTCTAGAGGCCCTCAAGCCCCTTATATACAAGTTGTTGTGCGGAATACTAGCTAACGGCCGGCTGGTGGGGCCCAGCCGGTGGGGCCCAGGCATAGGGTCATCTATAGTGGCGTGTTGGACAGACGACATGGGCACAATGTCTCGCCGGATAGGCACTATGTGCGCAGTGTCACGCTGTTGGCACTGTGGATGACGAGGGCGCCGAAGTCTTCGGTATGGCCTCATACTTTCTGTCTTTTCAATACGGCGGGGATGTCCGTGGTACAATGGAGTATGTCATGACCCCCAGCCAGTCTTCTAGCTTGGAGGTGACCGGCTACACTATGGCAGCCAGCCCGACATTAAGGCTTCATACTTGGTTCCTAACCGGCCCTTGGTCTAGCCGCTCGTCGCCCATAGGGAGCTAGCCAGCCCCTGGCTCCTCCAGGACGCAGCCGGGACAAGCCGACTAGGCCTACTCAGGGGTAATCCCTTGGACACTATCCCCCAAGCGCGCGGTAACTTAACGATTTTCAGAGAAGTTTCCATGGGCTCCTAAAAATATCGAGGTAGATGACCTGCTAGAGCATCCGGAATCAAAGTCGATTGAGCTCGAAGAGTTAAAGGCGACCGACCATTGAAACCATGGATGATGAGGAAGCCAGATTCATCAGTATGGCATTATGGCTTCATACTTTCTGTCTTGTTAATACGACAGGGTTATCCGTGATACAGTGAAGTACATCACGACCCCCAACCGGTCTTCTAGCTCGAGGTGACCGGCTACACTGCGGTAGCCGGTCTGACCTTGAGGCTTCATTCTTGGCGCCTAAGAGCATCTCCACTCGCGTTCCTAGGAAGGCGTTCCCAGCGCCTATTTTTCGTCCGGACAGTGAAATTTCGCCCAGTTGCATTCCCAGGACGCCGGTTTCATCCGGATTTGGCCCAAAATTGGTCCGACGTTCCCAGGCCGAACCCGAGGCGCCGGGAATGGCCTGGGAATACCGGATGGAGAGAAAACGAGGGTGGGCCAGCCCTGTCGGCGAGTGGAGGCCGAGTTCCCGCCCTTTTCTTCTTCCCCTCCCGCCTTCCCTCCACAATCCCCCACATCTCCCGCCAGTTCGCCGAGCTCCCGCACGCCATGCCGCCCAAAGGCTTTCGCCAAACCCCGGTCCACGGCCGGCGAACCAAAGGAGAAAAATGTGAAGAAGCCGAAAGCGCCCGCGTCGAGACCTCAAGGCATAAGCACCCCCGTCTGGTTGGCCCTATCCACGAAGAGGAAGTTCGATACAGACAACCGTAGGGACAGGAAGGCAAGGGCCACGCAGGCGTAGGAGCTCGTCGAAGCTCAGGAGATGAGGGGAGCGGCGGCCGAGGCATAGGCGATGAGGGAAGCAACGGCCGATGCACATGCGATGAGGTAAGCGGCAGTGGCGTTGTTGCATGCGCAGTATGGTGGCATTTGGGGGAGCCAGCCAAGCGTCGCTTCGCCTGCCGGATACTTGCCGGTCGGCTTCTCGCCGATCTCGCTGGCGATGTTCCAGGAGAACCAAGAGAACCCACGGCAGAGGTACTCCTCCTTCCCTGATTTCGACGGTGGATTCAACCCAAACATCGTCTTCCCCTGCCCCTCACCACGCCCTCCTTCGTCCTTCAGCATTGACATTAATGCCCCCTACTCCACCTCTCCGGCGTACATCGCTTCCTCGACGGCGTGCCGCAGTCCTCTTCCGTTCGCTAGAGGCTAGTCGCACGACGAGGCCGACGCCCAGAACATGTTCGGCGGAATGTCGAACGAAGCCTACATGCAAGGCATGATCGCCAAAGGATCAGCGGCGGCTGCGCCCGACCAATGCCAGTTTCTTCACCCAAGAACAGTCCCGGGCTAATGCCGAACACGGCATCGAGTCTTAGGATTTCGCCGAGCAGACCCAGACCGATGAGGAAGAGGAAGGCTATGGCCTGGCTCCGGCGAAGGGCAAAGGCAAAGGCAAGAAGAAGGCGGGAACCTCGACAAAGGAGCCCCGGATCAAGTGGATGGCGCTTGAGGACCTTTGCCTTGCCGACGCCTGGAAATTGGTGAGCATGGATCCCATCACTAGTGCCACCCAAAATTCGGACAACTACTGGAAGCGCGTGAAGCTAGCATTCGACGAACGCAACCTTTACGACCCGAAGTACAACAAAATCCACATGGAGCGCGGCGAGCAAGCCATGACCAACCACTGAGGGCTCATCCAGCAGGCGTGCAGCAAAATGGCACAACCTTCTCGAGGAGGTCGAACGCACACCCGTCATCGGCGAGAGCATGGATGGCAAAGTAGGTACTTCGCCGAGCACTTCCCGAAGGTACTTGTTCATGCCTATCCTGACACACTTTGTCTTGCCTTTGCAGCTCCTCCGCGCACTCGAAATGTACCTGAATGACACCGGGACGGAGTTCAAGTTCTATCACATGTTTCCTTCGATTGAGAAATGCCAGAAATGGGCGGATACTCGGCTGACCCTCACCAAGACGAAGGACGGCGTGTACAACTCGGCGGCCCCTCCACCTGCTGCCGGCGAAGGAAGGCCAAAGCTCGGCCAAAAGAAGGCGAAGAAGCTGAAAGCCGTAGGACCTCCCACCGAGCGCCTCCAGGAATCCATCGAGAGGTGCATCGCCGACACGAAGGCCCATACCAAGAAGAGGGAGGAGAAGGTCGAGCAGAGATGGGCGCAACTGCTACAGAACCAAGACCACAAGCTCGATCTCCTCAAAGCGAATTTCGCTGCCAAGAAGAGGAACACGGATCTGCAGTTTCTCATGGGCGTTGAAGACACCTCGGCGATGAGCACGCCGGTCAAGGCCTAGTACATGGCGTGCCGCAACGCATCCTCCAGGAGGACAATGCCGAGAGCGCGCCAAGCTTTCCGCCGAACACCTCCGCCGCCGTGCCCTCGCCGAGCTCCGCTTCGACCTCCTCCAACCAGTCGGCCGGGAGGAACGCCGACGAACCCATCCCCGTCGCACCGAACACGCCAGAGGAGATCACCCCCATCGACGACTGATCGCCGACCCATTTTATCTTGTTCTGCAATAATTTGATGGCCGAACTTTTTTGGGCGTACTTCTGTCGAACACCCTATGGTCAAGATTTCGCCGCGGAAACGAGAAAATTCGAAAATTACACTGTTTTTTGCTTCGTCTGGAAACTCGGCCTGAAAACACAAGTGGGAAATCGGTTATTCCCAGACAGAAACCTTCCTCTGTCCGGCACTATTTAATTCTGGATTTCGGTCACGAGTGGAGATGCTCTGACCGGCCCTTGGTCCAGCCGGCTCGCGGCCCACTGGTGCCAGCCGGTCCATGGTTCCTCCAGGACGCAGCTAGGACAAGCCAGCTAGGCCTACCCGGACGTAATCCCCGACACCAGGTGAATGCACACATGATGGCAACACAATCCTAAAAGGGAGCACAGCTTGACAGTTGACAGCAATATGACCCAGTTTTTTAGACCTCTCAGTCTCTCACACCACATAGTAGGGCACCAGATGGAGATATGATCCTTAGTGCCACCGAGAGAACAATGATCATTTTATACTGGACAGTACTGTTCGATCATTTTATACACCAGTTCTGGACAGTACTTTTCGATCATTTTATGCTGTATAATTAAGTCGGTTCGTTAAACCTTAATCTTTAATTGAGTTATTAATCGAGTGGCGGTATGGCCGTTTCCGTGCCGTGCACGCGTTTAGTTTCCAACGATCTTAGAGATTGCATTGTATACGGGTAAAAGTCGAGTCCAAGCAGAATCGGCAAAAGTTGGATCCTGTAGTTAAATCTGCAATATAAATACAGAGGACACGGTTCCAAATCGAGGCAAGTACCGCGCGACAATCGTTCATCTAAATCCTTGGTAGGGAAGCCATGGATTACTTGCCAAAGACAAGCATGGCGTCGTCGCCGGAGGGGGCAAAGGTGCTGGACGCGTACAAGAAGGCGCTCGCTACTGCGGTGTCGGTGACCGCGTATGCCATGCTTGCGCGCGGCATGGCGCGGGAGCTCCTCCCCGACGAGCTGCGCGCCGCGGTGCGGTGGGGCACGGCGTTCGTGCGGTCCCGCCTCGCCGCCCCCGAGAAGGAGCGCCGCACCATCGTCATCCGGCGGCAGCTGGGCAGCGGCGCGTACAGCGAGAACGACCTGTTCGATGCGTCGGTCACGTACCTAGCCACCAAGATCAACCCGCAGACAATGCGCCGGCTCTGCCTCTCGCGGTCTCGAAAGAAGGAGCCCGACGGGAGCGGAAGCTGGAGCACGCTCCTGTGCATGGAGCGCGGAGGCTCCACCACCGACGCCTTCGACGGCGTTGAGTTCCATTGGACGTCCATCGAGGGCGGCGGCAATGACGGCAGCAGCAACAACAACAACAACAACAGGGGCGGCAAGGAATCCCTGGAGCTGAGCTTCGACGCGGAGCACACGGAGACCGCCCTGGAGAAGTATGTGCCCTTCATTATGTCCACGGCGGAGGAGCTGCGGCTGCGGGACCGATCGCTCAAGATCTTCCTGAACCAGGGCTCGAGCTGGAAAGGCATCAACCACCACCACCCTGCCACGTTCGACACGCTCGCCATGGAGCCGTCCGTGAAGCAGTCGGTTATCGACGACCTCGACCGGTTCCTGAAGAGGAAGGAGTACTACCGGCGGATCGGCAAGGCGTGGAAGCGCGGATACCTTCTCTACGGCCCACCCGGAACCGGCAAGTCCAGCCTGGTGGCCGCCATGGCCAACTATCTCCGGTTCAACCTTTACGACCTCGATCTCTCCGGGGTCTACGACAACTCGGTCCTGCAGAGGCTGCTCATCGACATGCCCAACAAGTCCCTCCTCGTCATAGAGGATATTGACTGCAGCTTCGACTCCATGTCCAGGGAAGACCGCATGGCGGCCGACACAGACTACACGGACGAGGACGAAGACGAGTATGCCCCCCGAGCACGAGGAGGTTACCCGCAGGAACGCAAGATCACACTGTCAGGGCTGCTCAACTTCATCGACGGGCTATGGTCGACGTGCGGCGAGGAGCGCATCATCGTCTTCACCACAAACTACAAGGACCGTCTCGACCGGGCGCTGCTACGGCCGGGGCGCATGGACATGCACGTCTACATGGGCCACTGCGGATGGGAGGCATTCAAGACGCTGGCCCTGAATTATCACCTCATCGACGACCACGTCCTGTTCCCGGAGATACAAGCTTTACTTGCAGTGGTGGAGGTAACGCCGGCCGAGGTGTCCGAGATGCTGCTGCGGAGCGAGGACGACGTCGACGTTGCGCTAAGGGTGCTTATGGAATTCCTCCAAGGAAGGAGACGCGCAACACAGGAGGCAGAGAACAAGGACGGCGTCGCAAGGTAGCGGAGAAAGCAAAGGTTGTCTACAAGGTCACCAGAGTCACGACAGTAACCAATGCCCTCCCCTGCCCACCAGTGGCGTCTGACGAACACGTAGCTTCAACATTCTTCAGATGAAGAAGTTATAATCTTGCTTTTCGTACTCCCTGATTTTTTCTGTAAAACTAAGGCATAGCGATATATAAGGTCTACGTACAGCCGTGAACCGAAGTATTGAGTTTGGAATTTCTACATTATATTATTGATTATTGAACCTTAAGGTCATTGGGCAATCAATTGTTGGGTCATTGTCTAAAGTATATACATACGCTTGATTACCTTTTTTCGTCTAGTTCTCCAAAACTATCATGGTGGTGGCACGGCAGATGCCATGTATAGTCTAAAGATAGAGTTAATATGCACTAGGAGAATTCAGGGAGGAATAGTGTGGTGATTCTACACACTAATGCTTGTATTTCTCTCTTATTAAAGGTAGATTACAATGGCTCTTTAAGATGTTTGTGGGAATGAGGCTACTGCTCTTACTATCCACAACTACCTCTCTAGGGTTGCCCCTTAGTAAAATGGCCAACCCTCTTCAAATATGCCCCTTAGTAAAATGGCCAACCCTCTCCTGTCCCTTCTTATATAGGGGCTAGGTTACAAGTTAGGGCATACGTGGAAGGCATATTCTTCAAATATGCCTCTCCCAAAATAGAAAAGTGGTGCTCCTCTTTTCTCTGTCTAAGCTAATCTGGACGCAGGCGTAAGCCTCACTGAGCCCCACTGCAGCGTGGCATCAGCCGACATAGCCAACGTCACCCGACATGGGCAATGTCACCTTTGTCGGCCCGTACTCACTGGTCCATCCCTCTGTCCGCTTCGCTCACGCTACAGTGGAGAGAGAAAACCTTTGACCAAGAAGATTCCTTCCTTCTCTTGTAAGCCAAGTGGTAACCCGGCTCAGCCATGATTAACTCGGCCCTGTGGGTACCTGCAGACAAGTTACAAAGAGCTAGCCGACATACATTATTTGTCGGCCGGGGCAATGTTAGACGAATATCCTTCGGGCAAGGTCATCCCGTAAGTCGGCATGCCTTGAGGTGACTCGGCCAGCTTACGCTTTAACCTTGCCGTACCCCGGCTAACATGGCCTTTGTACCCCGACGTGACCCTACCCGGGGGTATCCCCCAACATTAGTCTCTGAAGCTGTTGCGGTCTTAGTGACTTCAGTTGATAAGGCCACAACAGGTTCAACCGACTAAGTTCTTTGCTCCTCTCTCCAAGTCACCCTGTAACTCGGCCCTTCTTATTTTTCCCACGAGTTACTGGCCTCGAGTCCTGCAAGGGTTGGGCCCGGATGTTTTTCTATGTGAAGAACGATACTGAAGAAGACAAGATCTGGTTGCGCCCTTACTCTCTTGGCACCCCAGACAGGACCTTGTGGGGCCGAATTCCAAAGAAATCCGCTGCCTTGGTGGTTCAGGTAGAAAAATGGATCAGGGAATTGATTTTCCTAGGGCTGCGCGGTGAGGACATCATGATCACCTTTGTGTGCAGCCGAATATCCCCTCTACAGAAACAAACTCACAAACTTTGCCATATGGGTAGGAACCTCGACCCCAACCGGACCTCATCTTTTGAACTCAACAACAGCGAAATCTTCCACCGGGTCAAAGCTATCTTCAAGATAGACAAGGAATTCAACCAGGACTGGGAGTGGGGATTTGAGCACTACTGCCTGGATAAGCTGCCTCCCGGGGTACTTTTTCTTACTTGACCCTTTGTCCGAGTTATGTGGTATGTCGAATTATATCACTTGCTTGATCTAATGCAATATTGCCTTCAGTTGTTTACTCAACAGATAGTTGAGGATGGCGCGGAACCATCCCTTAAGTGGGGGAAAGATCATGAGGCCTCAGACGCGGTGGAGCCGGATCCTGAGGACTTCCTGCCCGCTCCGGAATCAGCCTTCAAGCGACCCTATGGTAAGACCTCTGGTTTAAGGGATTGGACGGATGATCATGAAGACTCTAATATTGAGATTCTGGAGGTGTACGATCATGTGCCTATCTCATATGCCTTTCCAATTGACTCTGCTTCATCTAACCCGGTCGGTCAGGTCCACGATGCTCCTTCGCTTATTCTGGGTGACCCAGTTCCTCCCCCCTCCAAGAAACGTGCAGTGACCTCGGCTGCATCTTCCGAGCCACTCCCGACTAAGAAAAGACACAAGAAGTCCGGTGATAAGGCCTCCACCAAGATTGTCCCCCAGGCTAAAGCCACAGTTCGGAGGGCGCCTAAGCCCAGGGAACCTCCTACCTCTTTCGAGTAAGCCTCTTTTCCTTGCTTGCTCATTTTTTGAGTCGTATTGTACTATCTTCCTGTATTTCTTGTTCTCTCTTTCTCCGTTCTTATCTTGTTGTTTTATTCTTTATTTGACTCGGCAGGTCTGCCAGGGAGATCCTAGAGTGGCTCGAGGATTGCCTCGCCTATCCGAGGTGCCCCATCTTCTCCTTGCAATGATGATGCGTGCCCCCTGAGCCCTATTCTGGAGAGCTCAGCAGCCGCTCCAAATCTTAGCCCACCTCGTCAAGAGGGGGCAACATCGGTGCGGAGGGAAGTGGCGCTGCCGAGGATACAGCTATGTCGGATCACCCCAGCTCTTCTTTGGCTCAGATGCAACCACTTGTCACCTAGGTGCCGATTACTCCAGCACCGACCCAAGTTTCTCCTTCACCAGCTCCAACACCAGCTTCAAGTTCTTCACCAATTCCTACTGCCTCGTCCGAGTTTCCCATGACTCAGCGAGAAGACCAAACTCAGTCCAACCCAAAGTCCAAAGCTTCTGCGCCATCACCTTCTGCCAAGGATATCTTCCAGCACAAACTTCAGGCTAAACCTAGAGTACAGGCCATCCCTTTGTAGCAGCAGGCTAAATCTAGCACCAAGGCCAAAAAAGGTACTGATGCCTCCAAGGGGCAACAAGCTGTCAAGGCCGCCAAAACCCCTAAGGGATCAACAACTGAATCTGGGTACCGTATCCTCGCGTCAATGATTGAAAAGGGGAGTACAACCTTCAGCTCTCGCTTGGTCTGGCGAAGGCTTACTTTTACATACCAGCCGTTGGCGATGGCGCACTTTACATACCAGCCCGGCTACAGCACAAATTGCTAGGAAAGAAGCTCATGCCAAAGGCTTGGTGGTGACCCAGATGCTCAACGGGGAGAACTACGGTCCGGCGCTAATTGAATATGTTAACAATTGGAATGATGCCGAGTTCATCAACTGCAACGATGGAATCCCGGAGAAGTTTGGTCCCGCCGAGTTCAGCGCTCAAATGAACACAGCTTCTAAGGCCATTTCCCTTGCAGGGCGAATGATGGAGGTAAACTTCTTCGTCAGGCCCTTGCATATGTGCAAGTAATCATAGATATATCCTCCAGTCCCCGAGCCTTCGGTGGAGTAACGCGTTACTCGGCCGGATGCTCCAATCCAAAGTATTTCTAATTGTGCTAAGTTCCTTAGTAGTTGCAAATATTCACTCACCTATAGCCAGGTTAAGTTCCACTTGGCCTGGGTCTTGAGTAGATTCAAATATTCACTCACCTAGAGCCGGATTAAGTTCCACTTGGCCCGGGTCTTGAGTAGATTCAAATATTCACTCACCTAGAGCCAGGTTAAGTTCCACTTGGCCCGGGCCTTGAGTAAATTCAAATATTCACTCACCTAGAGCCGGGTTAATTTCCACTTGGCCTGGTTCTTGAGTAGATTAAAATATTCACTCACCTAGAGCCGGGTTAAGTTCCACTTGGCCTGGGTGTTGAGTAGATTCAGATATTCACTCACCTAGAGTCGGGTTAAGTTCCACTTGGCCTGGGTCTTGAGTAGATTCAAATATTGCTTCTTATACATGAACTAACACTTTCCTCTTTAGATCACAACCAACCGCTGAACCGCTGAGTTTTAGCGGCTTCTAGATACGCACAAGGAGCTCCGCTCAAAACACAGTGTGCTGATATCCGAGTTCAAGAAGAAGGGTAACTTCTTTCACTTTTTCCTTCCTTCATCCTTTTCTTTTTCGAACTAACTCATTATTAGGATTGCATAGCCGAAGTTGAGGCCGAAAACACAATTATGAGGAAAAACTTGGCCAAGCTTAAAGGTAACTCGTCTTGGTTACTCAACCTTTGTCTTTTTTTGTCCTGACTCGGCAGATAATCATACCTTGACTCTGCCGGGTCAACAAACTATTGTAGTGTCTCTTCAAGATAGCGTTACATTGCCTAGCATGATGCTTCACTTTCTCGAACAAGCAGGGCAACATCAGGCCGAGCTCAAGAAAAAAGGACGACAAGATCGCCAAACTTAGGCTCAAGGATGATGAGATTACTCGGCTGAATGCCGAAATCAAGAAGCTGAAGAACCTCCATAAGGCTGAGCTGGACAAGGCTGACCAAAACTTCTCCGAGGAAAAGGAGCGTTTAAAGACACAGCTAGATAAGAACCAAGATTTGCTGAAGGAAGATGACATCAAGCTTGAGTTGGTGACCACAAAATACGAGAAGCTCCAGAAGAGGAATGCTGGCTGTCTCATGGAGCTGACCCGGATCCTTAGTCATATCTCTCATCAGTTTTTTATCTTCTGCTGACATTTTTTTTCTGGGTCATGTGCCCTTACTTACTGGTGTCACTTGTTTTATTTTCAAGAAAATTCCTAGAGAGCAATGCCATTGCTTCCGCTGTTGTGGCCAAGTTCTGCTTGAAGAGAGGCACCTTGTTGCTCCTGGCGCTGAATCTATTCCCTATAACCTGGAGGACATGCTGGTGAGCCTCACTACTCGAGCTGAAACCATGAAGAACTATGGCACGGATATCATGACTGCAGCTGTCTGGATCTTGAATGCCCTTTGGCCTAATTATCCTACTCCCAGAGGTGGTGCACTCTTTATTGCAAAATTGATGGAGTGTGAGACTCAGTTGAACCTCTCGAGGGAATCCGCTTCGCGCGCTGAAGCTGACACGGCGCTTAGCTTCGTGATATCTTGGTATGAGGGCTTGGACTTGAAAATTCTTGACCGCATGCGCACCAGACCTAGTGGACAAACAATCCGGAGTTCATCGCCCAACACAAGGCTTGTGCCTACAACTTCATCCAGTATGCCTTTTGCCGTAGTTGGAACGAAGGGCCGAGCTTCCTCGACGCCATCGACGACGGTTACATCGAAGAAGGATCAGGCGGCGAAGAGGAAGAAGCCTCAGAGTTTGTCGAGGACACTGAAAATCTGGAGGGCTCTGAGGTTAATCCGGATGATGAGGCAGAGACTGCATCTCCCCTCACTGATGCCGAGTTGCCTCCTCCTACAACTGATACCTCGGATGCTGCTGCTCCTTGAGAAAAAAACACTTTAAATTTGTTAAATCCCCGGTATGCCGGTGATACGTTGCTAACGTATCTATAATTTTTGATGTTCCATGCTTGTTTTATATCTACTTTCTTATGTTTTGTCCACACTTTGGAGTATTTTTATACACTTTATTGGACTAACCTATTAACAAGATGCCACAGTGCCAGTTGCATGCTTTCTGCTGTTTTTGGTTCTAGGAAAGTCAGAAAATCAATATTCTCGGAATTGGACAGGACATAAGCCAAAGCGATATTTTACCGGAAGACTCACGGAGCCAGAATACGAGACGAAGGAGGGCCAGGGCCTGGCCACACCATATGGTGGCACGGGTGACCCCTGGCCGCGCCACCTGGTGGTGTGGCCCCCCTGGCCACCCCCGACCTTGCCTCTTCGCCTATAAGAAGCCTCCCGATGCAAAAACCCTAAATCAAACAGCCTCCAGCCATGAAAAGTTCCGCAGCGCCGCCGCCACCGAAAAGGAGATTCGAGGGACAGAAAGTCTCTGCTCCGGCACCCTGCCGAGACGGGGAAGTGCCCCCGGATCCATCTCCATCGATCTCCACCACCATCTCCATCGTCGTTGCTGATTCTCATGATGATGAGGGAGTAGTTCTTCCTCGAGGCTAAGGGTTCTACCGGTAGCTATGTGTTCATCTCTCTCTATGCATGATCATATTGTGATCATGAGCTTTGTTATCAAGTAGATCTACATTGCTACTCAAGTGATTTAATAGATCTCTGCTCTCCCCATCTGTGTGAAAGTGACAGCGTGCACACCGTGGTGGCACTTAGGCTAGAGATTACAAATACTTGTTATGAGTTATCTTTGGAGTTGGATGTCTTTATGAAATTGTCGTGTTTGTTTGAACCATCTAGTGCTCAAGGTGACAGTGTGGGTTTTGTAGATGGGAAAGGCTTACTTTGAGGTGTGTTGTTATATCCCTACCATGGATTAGAGTGTCCAACCGGAGAGTAGTTAAGAGTAGTATCATAAAGAGAAGATATTTATATGAGAGTGTTCACTAGTGAAAGGATGATCCCTAGGCCTTGTTTCTAAGCATTGATACACCGTTTGCAATTAGATCTGTTACATGTTTGCTTGCTTCCATCTTTATTTCAGTTTGTCTTTAGTCTTTTCCCATGTCAACCACATGACATCAAGCTATTTTCTAGCACCGTTACCACTTATAATTATCTATACCACTTGGGGACACAAGAGACTTCTTGTATCTTGATTGCAGGGTTTCTTGAGAGGGATACCTTTGACCACTTCCTCCCTGAGTTCGATAAACCTTGGGTAATCCACTTAAGGGAAAACTTGCTGCTGTTCTACAAACCTCTGCACTTGGAGGCCCAACATCTGTCTACAAGAATAGGAGTGTGTAGACATCAGCCGGGCATAGATGTATCAAGCACAATGGTTATGTTTTTCTACTACTAAGTTCTTAATGTTAGATTAACTTGGGCGGAGTCCCCGAGTTCCATTTTCTTGTTCCCCCTATTTTATGATTTGGCTCGCGTCTACCTTGATTCGTTTTTTGACTTACGAGTCCAAGATTCAAAAAATTTGACTTAACAATAGTTGAAACTTTAGTATTAGCTCAAAATAACACAACATAAATAAAGTAAATATAGGGGTTAGTCCGAATAACAAATGTTGGCTCGATTACATTCCTTTCCTTAGTCGTTTTTCATGTGCTTAGCAATTCCAAACTTGTTCTCTTGTTTGCCATGAAGCCAATTCTTGTTGGACAGTAGCAAGTCGAAGAGTTGGGTTTTTGTGCCTACACATTACTAATCCAGCTAAGGTGTAAGTAATTTAAGTCAGCCGACATATAAAAAAGCAAACGCAGAAAAGACAATTATTATTAAGGCAGTCCCCGAGTTCCTGCTCGGGGTGCCGAAGTTTCATTGATAAGCTCATTACAGACATACATACCGACATATGAGACTTCGAGATACATACACTTTTTCAGTAAGTGTAAAATGGTCGAAGTAAGCTACATTCCATGGACGCTTAGATTCCTCGGCGGACCTATATGCCTTGTTGTTCTCATGTGGTTACGCATTAATGAGATAATATGAATCATTGTGCAATGCTTTGCTTACAATGAATGGACCTTCCCATGGAGGGGATAACTTGTGCATGCCAGCAGTGCGCTGCACTACTCGAAGTACTAGATCACCTTCCTGGAATACTCAGGGGTTTACTTTTCATCTATGGTAACGTCAGAGATTTTGCTGATATATGGTGGATCTAGACAAGGTCAATTCTCTCGCTTCTTCCAGTAGATCAACATCATTTTGCCGGGCTTCTTTCACTTCAGCTTCTGTGTATTGGGCGACCCTAGGCGATTCATGCTCTATGTCGGCTGGTAATACAGCTTCTGCCTCATATACTAGAAAGAATGGTGTATAGCCTATTGATCGATTCGGAGTTGTTCTTAAACTCCACAGTACCACTGGTAGTTCTTCAATCCAGCACCCTACTGATTTTTGCAGCGGCTCAATGAGCCGGGGTTTTATCTCGGACAGAACTAGTCTGTTGGATCTTTCCACTTGTCCATTCGATGTGGGGTGGGCCACTGATGCAATATCTAGCCAGATCTTCTTTTGTCGGCAGAATATCGCAAATGCTCCTTGAGCAAAATTTGTGCCATTATCAGTTATGATACTGTGAGGATAGTCGTATCTCAAGACTATATCTTTGAGGAATGTCACAGTTCTTGCCCCATCACATTTCCTGATTGGCTTCACCTTAATCCACTTGGTAAATTTGTCCACCTTAACCAAGATATGGGTCATGTTTCCTTTTGATGACTTAAATGGTCCAACCATATCCAAGCACTATACTACAAATGGCGAAGTGATTGGTATGGTTTTCAGTTCCGACATTGGCATGTGTGTCTTGGTGGCGTACCTCTGACAACCATACCACTTCCTTACCACATCTTCTGCTTGCTCCAAGGCACTTGGCCAGCAAAATCCATGTTGATAAGCTTTTTCTACTAAGGCTCTGTATGATGTGTGATGCCCACATTCCCCCTAATGGATATCTCAGAGGATGTCGAGCCCTTCTTCCGGGTAAACACATCGCTGTAGAACACTTGTGACACTCCTTTTGCATAATTCAGAATTGATAATGGTGTATGCCTTTGCCCTCCTTTGGATTTGCCTTGAAAGTATCTCGTCACTTGGCAAAGTTCCATCTTTCAAGAACTCAAATATTGGCTTAGCCCATGTTGGTACAACACGAATAGGGAAAATCTCCTCGTCAATTTCCATCGCATCCACCGATATAACTCCCGCCGGACCAAGCTAAGTAGTCCCTAGGTTCTGCGAGGCAGTCCCTGGGTTTGTCGATGTAGTCCCCGGGTTTGCTGAGGTGCTCCCCCAATAAATATCCATTGGGGTAGCTTCTGATCCGGAGTGTGTCGAGACATAGATTGACTCGGATTCTGGTGAAGGTGTGACAGATGGTTTTCTCAGGTGCTCCAAAGCAACTCCTGGTGGGATTGGCTGTCTAGATGACCCCAATTTGGACAGTACGTCGGTTGCTTCATTTTCAAGCCGAGGTATATGATGGAATTCGCATCCCTCAAAGAACGCACATATCTTTTGGACATGGAATCTATAAAGGGCCATGTTTGCATCCAAGGCATCCCGATTGCCAAACACTTGCTGTACCACCAAATCCGAATCACCAAAATATTGTATCTGACCTATTCCCACTTCCTTTGCCACCTTAAGTCCATGCACGAGCGCTTCATACTCGGCAACATTGTTCGATGATCTGAAATGGATCTCGAGAACATATTTCAGTTGATCTTTCTTGGGCTAGGTAAGTACTACCCCGTCCCCCGGTCCTTCCTGTAACTTTGATCCATCAAAGTGCATCCTCCAATAATTTGAGTTCGGAAAAGGTTGTTCGTATTGCATTTCAGCCCAATCCACAAAGAAATCAGCCACTGGTTCAGATTTGGTTGCATCTCTCCTATCAAAATTTGGTGCAATGGGGCTAACTCAATTGCTCGTTTTACAATCCAGCCACTTTCATCTTTGTTGCTCATTATCCCAGATATGGGCGCCTCACATATCACTTTTATGGGGTGTTCCTTGATACATTGTGTGGCATCCCGCAAAAACCTCTACTAGAAAATCGCGTTGTTTTGTGCATTGCATTTGAGCATCGTCATCATCATGCAATTTGTTTGTCTGAAACTATTTTCCATAAGCCTATTTTTGTTTTCTAAAATTACCCTTATTTTATTTCAAAACAAAGTCTCATAATTATCTGCTAAACTATTTAACTAAAAATTATTTGCTAAAAAGATTTAAAACAAAACAAGACAAATAAATATCTTACAAATAATAAACCTAAAACCTAGCTACCCCAAATCTTTTCTACCTAAACTTAGTCTACCCAGCCCCCTCCACCTCACCCCGTCCAACCATAGCTTGCCACATCATCTTTCCCTCCACCTCATCACACCCACATCCACCTCACCAATCCCAGCCGGCCCTGCCTCTCTCCCTGGGCCCCACCCCCCCGCCCCACACACCACCAGTCCCACCCCACCCCACACCCCACCCACCCAGCCTTGCAGACCGAGCCCCTCCACTCCCCTCCTACCCCGCACCTGCCACCCTGGCCCCACACCGTGACCCCACCCGCGGGACCCGCCACTCCCCACATACCCTCCTCTCTCCCCGCGTCTCCCTCCTTCCTCCTCTCCCTCACACGCCCGCACCGAAGCCACCGCCCTCCCCTGGTCCTCTCCCACCTCCCGCCTCTCTCCTCTCTGCCCCGCCTCCGGCCGCGGTCCCGTCGCCCTGCAGAGCTCCGTCCGCCTCCCCGTCGTCTGCCACCTCCTCCGCCTCCCCGGCCTCTTCCCGCGCGCTCCGGCCGAGCTCCCCGCCGCTCCCGGCCGGCCGCCGCCCACCTCTTTCTCCCCGACGACCGCATCGCCGCCGCGCCTTCCTCTCCGGGCCGCCCCCTCTCTCCCTGTTTCGCAGCAACCGCCGCTGCTCCCCCTCTGCCTCTCCACAGCCGCCGGGCCGTCCTCATCCCCGCCTCCGGCCGGTGCCCCTCGCAGGCTCCCCAAGCTCCACCCCCCCTTGCAAGCTCCATCGTCGGCCCGTTGCCAACCGTCTTCGCGAGCGCGTGCGAGCCACCACCATCGTGCGCGTGGGCCCCATGGAAGGTTCTTTGCTGGCCAACTATGTCTGTCCCGCATGGCTTCGGGAGCCCAGCCCGGTGGTCTGTGTTGTGCCAATCCCTGTTCAACCGAGGACATGCCCGATACCTCATGTTGGAGGGATGCTATTGATGTGAGCTACAAGATGGAACCACGGCCTCGAAGACAATCCTCCTGGTGTATGGGGGACTAGTTCGTTGATGTCCTCCGCCACGTTCTTCTGAGAAGACATGTGCCCGGTACCGATGCCGAACAAAGCTCTCCTTTCCGGACCCAAAGACCGATACCGCCGAACCCGAGCGCCAAGATCGCCGATCCCGTCAACCCTGAAGACCGATCCGAAGCGCCAGGACCCGAACCGGAAGAACGCCAAGATCGCCTCACGGATTTAAAGACCGATCCCGTAACCGGCGCCACGCCAAGTACTTCCTCGAGGACGCCAAGTTCTTCTTCCCGAACGCCAAGACCGACCCGATACGACGACCCGACAAGATCTTCGTGACGACAAGATCGGCACCGACCAGGGCGGATCCGATGTGACCCCGACGCCAACCAAGTCCTCCTTTTCGGATGCGACAAGATCTACTTCCGCTGTCCGAGACCGATCCCGTCGATCCCTGAACCCTGAGACCGAACCCTAGAACCCCTTCGAACCCCAAGACCTTCGACCCTGATGTGTGAACCTTTTCCCGAGCCCCTATTTTATAAATGCTATATAAAACTTGTTGCATATAAAGTTGTCATACTCGCATGCATATTGTCATGTGGTTTGGGGGCCTTAGACCGATTCACCTAAATTAAATATGGGGCCCATATGCGGGCAAATCTAGCCTTATATTGGCCTCATTTAAATTTGTGCATCGAACCGGTACTATCTTTCGCCATGTTCAGACAACAATTAAAATTGCGGGGTAGTTAAATAACATGAACCATCTAATTAATTGTCATGACCCCGGTTCCGCTTAATATGACCTAATTGCACCGCATATTTACCATGCCATACATCATACATGCATCATGCCCGATCTTCTGCCGTAGTGTTAAATATTGCATTCGGTGTTTTCTTCTAGTGCTTTGCTTCTTCACGGATTAGGCCGATGAGTTGATGCGAGTGTCGACCCGATCTTCGGATGAACCTTCGGCAATGTTTTCAGGCGAGCATCTCCCCCTTTCTACCTATCTTACTTTTATAGTATTTATTCCCTCCTGTTGATCTATTGCTATCTGTGTTGCGATGCTCTAGTTTTCGTGCCCGTGATATCCCTTGCAGCCGTATATTGCCTTGGACACATCCTATTACCTGTTGTTTGGTAGATAGTCGGACTTGCGCGTCGTAGTTGCTTGCTCAAGTGCTGTTGCATGTCGTCAAGTACCACAGTTGTTGGAGTTTTGCCGCATGTTTAATGTTGGAGTTGATCAAGACTTTAATTACTGTTTAATAACTAAAATTGGAGTAGGTAATGCAGAGGCACCGGTGGGTGATAGACAATATTTGGTTTCCGACCGCTCCTTTGGTGTCCGTGGGACCCGAGTTCTTGACACTTGTCCGAGATCGAGCGCGCTAACCACATGTGGGATGTGTGGGCACCCCATCGATTAGTACCTGATTTCAAAGTATTGTACTGGGGGCCACAACTAGTTTGAGGTTTTATTTACTATTCTGTACTTATGCCATGTTTTACTGCTTTATTTAAATTGTGCGATGGATAGCACACTGTACTGTTTAGGATCGTGACCCGTTTTCGCTGTATCGACAAGCCCGAGAGTTTCGGGTTCCCAGTCGTTTACAGCCGGCTCCACAAACCCTGAGTCCGTCTCGGAGCCCGGCCGACTTTGTTGCGGGTGTACTTAGTGGGGTGGCCCCCCCGTGCTTGCTTTGGGTCTGGGAAACGTCATGACTTAGGCCCCGCCGACATACCGATGGGTGTATGTTAATTGATCCGCAAAAGGGTCGAAGTGCGTGTGGATATCTCATGCTAATTGCGTGTGGATACTTTGGTGCACCCCTGCAGGGTTAAATCTTTTCGAAAAGCCGTGTCCGCGGTTATGGACGACTTGGAGCACAGTTCTCGATCATAGACAACTATAACTAAAGTTTACTGTTATAATTTGACTTGTATCCGATGTGACTAGTAATCAGCTCAACTACAATGGAATGGCTAAATAAAAGTACCAACAACTGCTGGGTTTTGGGATATCTCATGCTAATTGCATTTGACTAGTAAGTGTTGCAACTACAACGGAATGGTTAAATAAAACTGCCCACTGCTTATTTTATCAGGATGACTATCTATACTTGACTAGTAATTGCTGCAACGATAACTGAATAAATAAAACTGCCAACTGTGTGAGTTCCTCGGTTGACTTCCTCGTTTGGTGTCGAGGGGGAAATACCAGGATGGGTATGTTTGGTGGTAGTATCAGGATGGTTCCAAATAGCTCTTTCCTATCCCTCTCTGATAGCCGACAGTTATATCGAGTCTCTATAGGTTGTTTAGTGCATGCCGCGCTGCCGCCTTAGTCCACCATACCTATGTAGGCGAGAGCCGCCGAATTCTAGTCTCGCCGTGTACTGGCCTCAGTACTGACTGCTCTCTCTTTTTCCTTTGCCCCTTGTCGGCACCCCTTTTGTTTAAGCAGGTTTTGAGATCGACGTCGTTAGCAGGGTTACCCTTCCGGCTTGGCCTGGGCAGGGTTATGGACGCCATTGGTTATTCTTCAGGGCTCTTAGCCCCATTTGCATCTTGTCCGTAGTCGGACGCTCTATCATTTTCAAGGTGATTTGGGTCTTTGTATATTATATCTGTATTCTTGACTCATGGAGTCGTTGTTGTATATATATCTGTTCTGTGGGTTTCATCGTGGACTAATGTGTAATGGTATTACTTCGTTTTCCACCCGCACGAAAGTGCCTGGTGGGCACCTTTGAATCGTTTCTATGCGGGTTTGGCGGAAATCGCCGAAACTTGCATAGGGCCGATTCTGAGGGTGTTACACATTGCAAATGTATCTATAATTTTTGATGTTTCATGCTTGGTTTTATCTACTTTCTTGTGTTTTGTCCACACTTTGGAGTACTTTTCATATGATTTCTTGGACTAACCTATTAAAAAGAGCCACAGAGCCAGCTGCCTGTTTTCTGCTGTTTTTGGTTCCAGGAAAGTCAGAAAATGAATATTCTCGGAATTGGACGGGACAAAAGCCAAAGTGCCTATTTTTTCGGAAGACATCTGAAGCCAGAATACGAGACGGGGAAGGGCTAGGGGCCGGCCACACCACCTGGCCGCACGGCCAGGCCTGGCTCGAGCCAGGGGTGGTCTGGCCGACCCCAGCACCCCCTCGGCCTCTCCTTCCGCCTATATATTGCCCTCGGGACCAAAACCCTAAGTACCAAATCATGCAGCCACAAAAAGTTTCACAGGGCCGCCGCCACCGAAGGGGAGATTCGGGGGATAGAAAGTCTCTGTTCCGGCACCCTGCCGGAATAGGGAAGTGCCCCCGGAGCCATCTCCATCGATCTCCACCACCATTACTTATTCCCATGATGAGGAGGGAGTAGTTCTCTCTCAAGGCTAAGGGTTCTACCGATAGCTATGTGTTCCTCTCTCTATGCGTGATCATATTGTGATCATGAGCTTGTAATCTATAGATCTACCTTGCTACTCAAGTGCTTTAATAGATCTCTGCTCTCCCCATGTGTGTGAAAGTGACAGCGTGCACACCATGGTGGCACTTAGGCTAGAGATTACAAATACTTTTTATGAGTTATATTTGGAGTTGGATGTCTTTATGAAATTTTGGTGTTTGTTGGAACCATCTAGAGCTCAAGGTGATAGTGTGGGGTTTTCTAGATGGGAAAGATGAACTTTGAGGTGTGCTGTTATAGCCCTACCATCGATTAGAGTGTTCAACCAGAGAGTAGTCAAGAGTAGTATCATAAAGAGAAGATATTTATATGAGAGTGTTCACTAGTGAAAGTATGATCCCTAGGCCTTGTTTCTAAGCACTGAAACACCGTTTGCTACTAGATCTATTTCATGTTTGCTTGCTGCCATCTTTATTTCAGTTTGCCTTTAGTCTTTTCCACGCCTTCAAGCTATTTTCTATCACCGTTACCACTTATAATTATCTATACCACTTGTATTTTACTATCTCTTCGCCGAACTAGTGCACCTATACACCTGACAAGTGTATTGGGTGTGTTGGGGACACAAGAGACTTCTTGTATCTTGATTGCAGGGTTGCTTGAGAGGGGATACCTTTGACCACTTCCTCCCTGAGTTCGATAAACCTTGGGTGATCCACTTAAGGGAAAACTTGCTGCTGTTCTACAAACCTCTGCACTTGGAGGCGCAACAACTATCTACAAGAATAGAAGTGCGTAGACATCAAGCTATTTTCTAGCTCCGTTGCCGGGGAGGTAAGGTAAAAGGTATTCACAACGGAGGATTAAAGAAGAAGAACCTCCCATGGAAAACGCCTATTTTCTATTGCCGGGGAGGTAAGGTAAAAGGTACTCACATCCTCCGGTGTGTGTGCTCAAAGTTATTTTCTTTAGATTCTGCAATTATATATTTTTGTTTCTTGTTTTTATTTTCACTAGTTAGGCTTAATGGAAAACAACAAAAAAATTAGAGACCTTTATAGTATTTATCTTGAGTTAGGACATGAAGTGTTTGAAAAGAAAATTAAAAAACCCATAAAACTTTCTTTGCATGCTAATAGCAATGTTATTAGTATGAATCTTTTGAACACCTTTGTTACTAATGCTATGGAAACGTCTAAGCTTGGGGAAGCTAGTCTTTATGAAAATGATCTTTTTAGTTCCCCAGCTTTGAAAGATAGCTATTCTATTGCTTGTGATGATACCAAGCCTCCAATATATGATGATTACAATGATGAATATGATATTTTCAGTCCACCTACTATTGAGGAGAAAATTAATGATTACAATATGCCTCATATATTTGATGATTATGGGGATGAGAATAATAATGATAGCTATTTTGTTGAATTTGCACCCATTACAATTAATAAGAATGACTATGTTTATGTGGAGAGTATTAATTCTTTTATGCATGTGGCTCATGATAAGCATGTTTTATGCGATAATTATATTGTTAATTTTATTCATCATTCTACTGAAAGTTATTATGAGAGAGGGAAACATGGTTTTATGCATCTCAATAATATTAAGTTTCCCCTCTTTATGTTGAAAGTCATGAAGTTGCACCTGTTTTGCTTTACTATCCTTATTGCTTTCTGCTTTCATGACTCGTTTCTTTACAAGATTCCTATGCATAGGAAGTGGGTTAGACTTAAATGTGTTTTATATTTGCTTCTTGATGCTCTCTTTTACTCTCAATTCATATTTCTTATGTGAGCATCTTCTCAAACTATCATGCCTAATTTAAATGCGTTAAAGAAAAGTACTTATTGGGAGATAACCCAAAATTTTAGATGAGTCTTGTAAGTTATTGCCTCTGTAATAACCACTCCTTATCCTTTTTATTTGCTTTTTGTGCCAAGAGTAACTTCTAATGAGAGAGAAGTAATGATTGGGAAAGTTGCTGTCCCGAAACAGATTTTTGTGCTTCACCGTAAAAATTCGTGTAAAATCTCTGTACGTTGTTTTGAGGCGTGAATTTTTGTGCTTATGCCCCCTGTTGTTATCTAACTTTCGTTAGTTCAACACTTTTCTATTTGAGCAACAGAAGGTCTTCGAAAAAATTGGTTTTTACCTACTGGTCTGTTTTGACATATTTCTGCCATTATTTGCATTTGCTTGTTGTTGGTTCCTTTTTGAGTTCTCTTTCGGGAATTGAGATTTTTGAGGGAAGTGCTTCAGTATCTTGTATTTTAATGGAAGTTTTATTGGAGCTAAAACTGAACCCAAA
Source organism: Avena insularis (assembly GCA_023614405.1). NCBI lineage: Eukaryota > Viridiplantae > Streptophyta > Magnoliopsida > Poales > Poaceae > Avena > Avena insularis. The sequence continues at coordinate 106,733 of JAJUPC010000194.1, read as the reverse complement.
GACTTATTATCTTGAGTGCACTAATGTTGCTAATAAAGATTGTGTGAAGTTTTGTATGAAGGAAAAATTTCAGGTGTATGGAGAGAATGATGTAATGAGATGAAGAATGGACTAAAGATCAAGCTTGGGGATGCCACCCCGTGTCACCCCAATAAATATTCAAGAGGTACAAGCATCAAAGCTTGGGGTGCCCTAGGCATCCCCTTCTTCATCAATAAAAATCTCAGGTTTCTTCCAAACACTTTATTTTTATTGTTTCATGCACTGTTGTGTTGTTCTTGGAGCGTCTTTGTTTTTGTTTTTGGTTTTCATTTGCTTGGTTTTCTTAGTTTTCTTGAATAAATTGGTTGGACCCCCTCTTTCATACATTAGTTTTCAAATAGGTTAGTTTGGATTGGAAAAGAGTAGGAAAAGTTCATGCTTAAGTGGTAGAAAGGAGTTTGTTTTTGACTGTGGCCTGTGCTTTGTCATGTCATGCTTGATATTGTTTTGGCTTTATGCTTAGTGATTTTTGCTGTAGCATGACATGTTATAAACAATTGAGATTGCTTAATGTGCCTTGAAAGAATCATGCGTTGTTTTAACATATTAAAGCATAGTATTGTGGTATTCTCCTTTGATGCTTTATTTGGGTTGACTTGGCAAATGCTCACACCATGTTAAGACTACACCAAGTCACCATAGCCTCTATGATCATTTAGTTTTCGACTTGTAATATCACTTTATGCTTTAATTAATAATGTTTTGTCGCTTTGCATGATTATGGCCATTATTGCTCTCTTAGTTGGTCACTCCCAGTCTTTTGCTAGCCTCCATAACTAAGTATGAGTTCTACTCATGCATCAAACTCCAAATAAAACCAAGTTATTCCAAAGAGTCCACCATACCTACCTATTAGCATTTGCTATTCCAAGTATATTCATGTTTTTATCTACCTTTTGAATTAAACTTGTTATGAGAAAACTAGTGATTAAAGCTCTCACGAACTTGATGGCACACTTTACTTTTCTTGCCCCTAATAAACTTGTACCATTGTGTCGTCTATGTTGTATATTCTTGCACTTATATGTTAAGGATTAGCAGAACCATGCTGTCATGGGGAACGCTTTCAACATTGCACTTGTACTTTGTACCTAGTTGATATCATACTCTTTTGTCTATGGATGTCGTCAGTGTGAAATAAAAGGGGAGCTTGTAAGTCCATGGAGTTTGTATGTGTGTTAGAGAAACGCCTGGGCCGCTGATACATTGCAAATGTATCTATAATTTTTGATGTTCCATGCTTGGTTTTATCCACTTTCTTGTGTTTTATTCCAATTTGGAGTACTTTTCATATGATTTCTTGGACTAACCTATTAACAAGAGCCACAGTGCCTGCATTTTACGCTGTTTTGGTTCCAGGAAAGTCGAAAATGAATATTCTCATAATTGGACGCGACAAAAGCCAAAGTGCCTATTTTTCCGTATGTCATCAAGTGCCGAGACGAGACGGAGAGGGGCGAGGCGGCCACACCACTGGCAGCGGCCAGGCTCAGCCCGCACTGGGTGGTGTGGCCAGCCCAGGCACCCCCTCGGCCTCCCCTTCCGACTATAAGATGCCCTCGGGACGTAAACCCTATGGGCCCGATCAAAAAAATCCACGAAAGAGTCTGTGGCCGCCGTCATCTCCATCCCTAGATCGGGAGGGATCTGAAGCTCTTCCCGGCACCCTATCGGAGAGGGGAATTCACCCTGGAGGCCTTCTTCATCACCATGCAAGCCTCCGGTGTGATGCGTGAGTAGTTCATCCTTGGACTACGGATCCATGTAGTAGCTAGATGGCTGGTTCTCCTCCTTTGTGATTTCATGTCTAGATCTTGTGAGCTCCGTTCATGATCAAGATCATCTATTTGTAATTCTACATGTTGTGTTTGCGGGGATCCGATGGATATTGAGATGCTATTTCAGATTCATTATTGATTCTATCATGTCTTTGTTATTTGTGATCTTGCATGCTTTCCGTTGTTAGTAGCTATCTTGGCCAAGTAGATGCTAGCAACTCCAAGAGTTAGTATTTATGCTCGATAGTGGGTTCATGCCTCCGTAATCTGGGAAGTGACAAATATCTAAGGTACTAGATGTGATGTTGCTACTAGGGAGAAAACAACAATCCTTTGTTCATAGAACAATCGTATTGTTTACTTTACACTTGATTCGTAAAGCAATAATCTATTGCTTGCAACTTAATCTTGGAGGGGTTCGATGATAACCTGAAGGTGGATTATTAGTCATAGATGCAGTTGGATGGCGGTCTATGTATAATGTTGTAATGCCCAATCAAGTCTCAAAGGAGTCAAGATGATTAGTATATGCATGTATTGCTTTCTCGGTGTTTGCCAATTGCCCCGCTGTAATTTGTTCACCCAACATGTTTGTCGTGGTGGTGTCACGGCAGATGCCATGGATAGGCTAAAGGTGGGGACAAGATGCACTAGAGGAATCCAGGGAGGGATAGTGTGGTGATTCCACACACAGTTGCTTTGTATTTGATTCACTTCCACAGTTTACAAGTGCTCCTTGAGCTATATTGGGGAGAGGAGGAAGAAGAAGCTCCCTTACTCTCACCACTACCTGGCCCTCAGGAACACACTAGTAAAACACTCCCTTCTAGAGATCAACCCCTTCTATAGAAGCCCTAGCCCCCCTTATATAGGGGTGGCCAGGTCTCCAATTAGGGAATACGTGGAGGCATATTCCAAGGAATATGCCTCCTCCCAAAATAGTAAGCCGACCGGGTCACTTTTGCCCAGCGTCATACATGCAGAGGCTACGTGAGCCTCTGCGGCGCCCGCGTCATCCGACACAGGCATCGTCACCTTTGTCGGCCACGCCTCGATGGTCCTGGCCTCTGTCTGCTTCGCTCACGCTCTGCATACAGTGGTCACCCTTTGACCAGCGAGATACCTTCCTTCTCTTACAAGCTTGATATAACCCGGATCGTACCTAGTTGATCCGGTCGCACCTGTACCTGCATACAAGTTAGATACATCTTACCGACATATGTCATAAGTCGGCTGAGACCCAGTTAGGTGGACATCCCCTAGTCCGGGTTACTCCGTGATTCGGCCAGCACCTACTTTGACCTTGTCGTACCTTGGCTAATTCAGCCTTTATACCCCGGTGTGAACCTACCCGGGGGTATCCCCCAACATTAGTCCCCGAAGCTGGTGTGGTCTTAGCTGCCTTAGCCGCTAAGGCCACAACAGGTTCAATTTTACCAAGCCTTTTGCTCCTTTCCGAGTTACCTCATAGTCCGGATTTCATAGGTTTACTTTTCCTTGGCACATTCCGAGTTTTCACTCGCTGGCCGGGTCACCTCATACTCATCCGGGTCATTCTTCCTTCTCTCGTACGCTTCCCCACGTGGAGGTTAATCATTACTTTGCCTCATTTTAAGGGCCTGCGCTAGTAACCGCCGCAGTAATTGTCAGATATTACTGTAGCACACGTCACATCGTTTCTGCCTCCTCGTTAACTGTATCATTACGTCACGTCATGGGATCTCCTGCGCCCTATGGCCCTTCCTGGGGCTCATTGCTGATTGGTTGATCCGGGTCATACACGGCCACACCGTGTGGCCCGTCCGCACAGCGCAATCCCACTACCCCTCAAGGGTGTGGTTAAATAGGGGAGGGGGGCGCCCCTTGGGTCTTTTCCCCACTCTCGCGCCGCCTTTGCCTCTTCTTCTTCCTCTTCCTCTCCAGCGACAGCGCCACCACCACTGCATCGTTTCCTCGCGCACCAGCATTGCCGCCACCTCCCCGCATCTCTTCCGCCATGGGTCCTCGCCTGTCCAGGCCACTTCCCCCCACCGCCGCTAGCGCCAGTGAGGACAGTGACCTTGAGATGACAGACGAGGAGCTCGCCGTCGCGGAGCAGGAAATGGAGGTGGACGCGGTGAACACCGACCGCGGCGCTTGGGCTGGGTCCTGGGTGTGCCAGGATGACCTCGATTGGTTGTACCGCACCTGGCGTATCTCGGAGGGCGTCATCGCGCGTCTTGCCGCTGTAGAGCTTGCCCCCTTACCCAATCCGGGTGAGTATGTGGTATTCCTCTCCCACTTCCAACATGGGTTCGGTCTCCCTGTTAGCGATTTTTCCCACGACTGGCTCAACACGTATGAGCTTCAGCCGCATCATCTTCCGGCTAATGCCATCACCTCTCTCTGCCTTCGCTTCCACCATCGAGGGCTACGCCGGACTGTGGCCCATGAAGGAGCTCTGGATCCGGTTCTTTGTCCTCCGCCGGAACATGATTCCGAATATAGAGCTTAATCTGGAGGACAAGCAGCTCACGCAGTTCGGCGCAGCTTCTATCTCGCCACGGAAACAATCCATTTTCCCCCGAGTCACGGTTCTTGACTCCTGCAAGGGCTGCGCCCCTACGCTCCGGGTCCTCCTAATCTGGATCTGTGGGACAAGATCCCTAAGAGGCCCACTGTCCTGGCGAACCAAGTCAACAAAAGGTTCCAGGAGCTGAAGGATCTGGGATTGCGCAATGAGGACGCAATGATCACATTTGTCCGCAGCCAGATCTCCCCCCTCTAGAAACGCACGCATAAACTCTGTCACATGAGCTGCGGCCGTGACCCTAACCGGACCTCCTCCTTCGAGTTGAGCAACACCGAGATCTACCGCCGGGTCAAGGCCCTCTTCACCACCCACAAGGACTTCTCTGCTGAGTGGACGTGGGGGATCGAACACTTCTGCCGAGATAGGCTTCCCCCCGTGGTAAGTCTCGTGCCCCAATCTCTTTCCAAGTTGAATCGTATGTCGGTTTTGTTGTAGATTTGATCCCTTTACCTTTTATTTCCCTTAGATGTTTCTCCAGCAAACTATTGAGGACGGCACCGAGCCTCCTCTTAAATGGGCGCCTGACCGAGATGCCTCGGACGAGGAGGAACCGGATCAGGAGATGTTCCTGCCGATGGCTGATGCGACCAAGCGACACACCGGTAAACTCTCTTCCATTAGAGATTGGCCTAACGATGAAGATGAATCCGATGTTGAGGTGATGGAGGCATTTGACACTATCCCCCTGTCTTACGCTTTTCTGACATCATCTAACCCTGGTGGGTTGATCCATGAAGATCCCCCCTTGCCATGGGTGAGCCTGTCCCGGTCGCCTCAAAGAAACGGGGGCCGCATCTGCCTCTTCCTCCGGACCTTCTCAGCCAGCTAAAAGGCGAAAGAAGTCCACGGACCAAGCTGCCACCAAGTCCACGACTAAGGCCGTGGCCTGGAGAGATCGCAAGCCCAAGGAGCCCTTGACTTCGGATGAGTAAGTCACTTCTCCCTTTGCTATTTAATTGTTCTTCTTTTGTTATAGTTTCTCATCATTCATGATTTGATTTGGCAGGGCCGTGGTGGAGGTCCCTCAGAGTGGATCCAGCATTGCCTCGCCGCTCCGACATAGCCCTTCTCCCCCTCGTGGCGACAATTCACGCCCGTTGAGCCCCATTCAGGAGGGTTCAGTGGCTGCTCCGGGTTCTAGCCCACCTCGCCAAGAGGAGGGCAACCTCGGAGCGGGGGAAACTGGCTCTGCCGAGGCAGCAGCAACCACCACTTCAGCTCCGCCGCAACCAGCTTCATCCGAGATACCCATAGCACCTCCACCAAAACAAAAATCAGCACCAGCACCATCATCAGCTCCAGCACCAGCAGCAACAGCAAAAGCACCACCAGCAGCACCAAGCCCCTCCGCCTCATCCAAGTCTTCCAAGGCTCGGCGAGAAGGCACCAGTAGTACCAAGGCTAGCACCCAGGCAGCTCCCAAGGGCAAATCCGCTACAGCAACTTCAACTTCTCAGCAGCAACCCAAGGGAAAAAAGGCTCCTAACACTGCCAAGGCAACGTCAATCGAGGCTGGACAGTGTACACTTGCGTCCATGCTTTCGAAGAAGACTCTACCGACAACGGACACCTCTACCGGGTCAGCTGATGCACAACTTGTTTTACACACCAGCCCTGCTGCTACCCAGGTTGAACGGAAAGAAGCCCATGCCAAGGGTCTGGTTGCTCCCCATATGCTCAGCGGCGAACGTTATCCTCCGACCTTAATCGAGTTTGTAAACAACTGGAACAAGGCGGAGTTCGTTCACAATGATGATCTCCCGGAGAAATATGGGCCCGCCGAGTTTGCTGCCCGAATGAATACCGCTGCGAAGGCAATCAACCTTGCAGGTCGGATGATGGAGGTACGTTACTTCGTCTTTTCCTTGACATGTAGTAGATATTAGTGATATAGACATTAGTCATCGAGCCTCCGGGGGAGTAACTTGTTACTCAGCCAGATGCTCCTTAGAGAGCTAACGTAGCTCCTTAATAATTTCGAATATGCACACACCTAGAGCCGAGTTAAGTTCCACTTGGCCCGTGTGGCGCCCCGCAAAACCACTACTAGAAAATCGCGTTGTTTTTGTGCATTGCAACATCATGACCGCATGCTCATGTCATCATGCCACATTGCATTTGAGCATCATCATCATCATGCATTTGTTTGTCTGAAACTATTTCCGAAAAACATATTTGGTTTTCTAAATACCTCGCCTTTATTTCAAAATCCAAAACCCGGGTCTCCGGATTATTTTGTTTCGTCTACCAATGGTTTTCAAAAGCCCCGTTTTAAATAATAAAATATTTATTTTATTTTTAGGGGCAGCCGTACCGGGCCGATCCGACCCAGTCGGCCACCCCCAGTACAAAACCAGACTACCTAAACCCTGTTCCTACCCCAACCTAATCTACCCACCCTGCCTCCACCTCACCTGCACCAATCGGTGCACGCCACCTCACCTCTCCCTTCCCTCTATCCAATCCCATGCCGCCACATCAGCCCCTGGCCCCACCTCCTCTCCACCCCACCAGCTCCACACCGATAGAGCCCCACCTGCCCCACTCCAACCCCAACTCCCGCCGCCACCCCCGCCCGACAGGCCCCGCCTCGGGATCCTGCCCGCATGGGCCCCGCCTCGCGCTCCCACCTGCCCTCCCGCGTACACCCCACGCCACCTTCCCAACCCTCCCGTCGCCCGGTCCCACCACCTGGGGCGACCCCGAGACCGCCCCACCTCCTCCCGCACGCGTTTTCCCCACCCCACCTTCTTCCTCTCTCTCTCCTCGCCGCCGCTGCCGCAGGTCTCCCTCCGCCGGACCCGGAGCCCCTCGCTCCGCCCTCCGTCGCTCGCACTCGCTCCGCCGCCTAGAGCTCCGCGCCCGGTCCCGCTCGGCCCCATCGACGGAGCCGCCTCGCCTCCCTCCCTCTGCGGCGACCTCGTCCACCTTAGGTCGCCTCCGCCGCTGGTCTCCCTCATCGCCGGTCGTCGCCCGCGCCTCCGTACCCCCTCCTCGTCGCCCATCGCCCTCCCCCGCGAGCCCCACGACGGCCTCCTCCTCTCGCTCGCCAGCGAGCTCCTCGCCGCCGCCGACCTCCACCTTCCGCCTCACCGGGTCCCCGTTCTGCTCCGGCCAGAGGCGCGCCTTGCCGCCATCAGGAGCCACCCCGCCGCCAAGATCGGAAAGCCGCCACCCAGGTCGCCTCGCACTCTGCCGCTGTCTTGCTCCTGCGCTGCCCTGCTGGGCCATGCCCGTGCGTCCTTGCTCGAGACTGCCTCTGCGTGCTGCAGGCCCGCCTCCGCCTGCCTCTGTTTATTACTGCAGGTGTAGGTCTAGTAGAAGATGCCAGCGAGGTCGCTCAAGTGTTCCCTCCACGCAAGCCAAGAACAGTGTTCGGCAAGGCCCCTCTTCCCCCCGTTGACAAGATCTTCGACAAGTTTTCGGTACCCACGAGTAGCCGAGAGGACCATGCCGAGAACCCACGGTACCCGAAGACCGAACCCGGCGCCGCTCCAAGATCTCCTTCCCGTAGTTGATGACCCGATGTCGCCAAGATTGACAGTGATGAACCATCGGCGCTGAACCTGCGACCCTGAGCGCGCCGACGACAAGATCTCCGCTGTGAAACGACAAGACCGACGACATGACCCGACGACCGCAGATGCGACAAGATCGTCGCTCGGACGCCAAGATCGCCACACGGAACGACAAGCGCTTCATCTCGGATACGCCAAGTACTTCATCCCCGATGCCAAGATCGACTCGATGGCGCAGACTCGTCAAGAACTTCGCAACGACAAGATCGACACCAGCCAGGGCGGATCCGATGTGCCCCCGACGCCAACCAAGTTCTTCTTCTCGGATGCGACAAGATCGACTTCCGTTGTCCGAGACCGATCTCGTCGAGCCGTTCTTCCGTCGAACCCTGAGACCGACCCCGAACCCCTCGGAGCCCAATTTCGCCGAACCCTAATGTGATTCCCTATCCGAGACCCCATTATTCTTATAATATGACATTATCAACTGGTGCAGATTAAATTGTTCATCTCGCATGCATATCATGTGGGTTGGGGGCATTATGCCGATTCACCTCATAATTAAATATGGAGTGTTTATGTGGGATAACGTTGTCTTATTCCGGAGTCCATTTAAATTGGTGTAGCGAACCGATGCCATGTTTCACCCTGTTAATACAACATTTAAATCGCGGGGGTTCTAAACAACTTGAACCATATAATCATTTGTTGGGACCTCGGTTCCGCTTAATATTGCCTAATTGCACCGCATTTTTGCCATGCCATGCATCATACATGCATCATGCCCGATTTTCTACCGTAGTATTAAATAGTCCATCCGGTGTTTCTTCTAGTGTTTTGCTTCTTTGCGGATTAGGCCGATGAGTTGATGTGAGTGTCGACCCGATCTTCGGATGAACCTTCGGCAATGTTTTCAGGCGAGCACCTCCCCCTTTCTACCTATCTTACTTTTATAGTATTTATTCCCTCCTTTTGATCTATTGCTATCTGTGTTGCGATGCTCTAGTATTCATGCCCGTGATATCCCTTGCAGCCTTATATTGCCTTGGACACATCCTATTCCCTGTTGTTTGGTAGATAGTTGGACTTGCGTGTCGTAGTTGCTTACTCTAGTGCCGTTGTGTGTCGTCAAGTACCACAGTTGTTGGAGTATTGCCGTGTGTTTAATGTTGGAGATGATCTTGGCTTTAATTACTGCTTAATAACTAAAATTGAAAGTAGGTAAATGCAGAGGCACAGGTGGGCAATAGATGTTATTTGGTTGTTAACCGTCCACTTGTGTCCCGTGGGACCCGAGTTCTTGACACTGTCCGAGATCGAGCGCTAACCATTGTGTGGTGGGCACCCCCATCGATTAGTACCTGATTTCAAAGTACTATACTGGGGGCCACAAAGTAGTTTGGGGCTTTATTACTATTATGTACTTATGCCATGCTTTACTGCTTAATTTAAAATTGTGCAGTCTTGCACTGTCTTTTAGGATTATGGAGTGTTTTCGCGGTATCGACAAGCCAGTCACACTTCGGGTTCCCAATCGTTACAGCCATCGACGCAAACCCCGAGTCCGTCTCGAGACCGGCCGACTTGTATGGGTAGCTTAGTGGGGTGGCCCCATATGTACTTGCTTTGGATCTGGGAAACGTCATGACTTAGGCCCCGCCGACATACCGATGGGTGCATGTTAACTGATCTGGCAAAAAGGGTCGAAGTGCGTGTGGATACTTTGGTGCACCCCTGCAGGGTTAAATCTTTTCGAAAAGCCATGTCCACGGTTAAATCTTTTCGAAAATCTTTTCGAAAAGCCATGTTCTCGATCATAGACAACAATAACTAAAGTTTACTGTTATAAATTGACTTGTATCCGATATGACTAGTAATCAGTTTCACTACAACGGAATGGCTAAATAAAAGTACCAACAACTGCTGGGTTTGGGATATCTCATGCTAATTGTATCTGACTAGTAAGTGTTGCAACTACAATGGAATGGTTAACTAAAACTGCCCACTGCTTATTATATCAGGATGACTCATGCTATCTATATTTGACTAGTAATTGCCGCAACTATAACGGAATGAATAAAACTGCCAACGGTGTGAGTTCCTCGGTTGACTTCCTCGTTTGGTCTCGAGGGGGAAACACCAGGATGGGTATGTTTGGTGGTAGTAACAGGTTGGTTCCGAATAGGTCTTTCTTACCCCTCTCTGATAGCCGCCATTTGTATCGAGTCTCTATAGGTTGTTTAGTGCATGCTGCGCTGCCGCTTCAGTCCACCATACCTATGTAGGCGAGGACCGCCGAACTCTAGTCTCGCCGTGTCGGCCTCAAGATCGCCGCTCTCTTTTTCCTTTGCCCTTTGTCGGCACCCCTTTTGTTTAAGCAGGTTTTGAGATCGACGTCGTTAGAAGGGTTACCCTTCCGGCTTGGCCTGGGCAGGGTTATGGACGCCATTGGTTATTCTTCAGGGCTCTTAGCTCAATTTGCATCTTGTCCGTACTCGGACGCTATATCGTTTTAAAGGTGATTTGGACCTTTGTTTTGTATATCTGTATTCTTGACTCTTTGAATCGCTGTTGTATATATATGTTTTGTGGGTTCCATCGAGGACTATTGTGTAATGATATTACTTTGTTTTCCACCCGCACGCAAGTGCCTGGTGGGCACCTTTGAATCGTTTCTATGCGGGTTTGGCGGAAGCGCTGAAACTTGCATAGGGCCGATTCTGAGGGTGTTACAGCCCGGATCTTGTAAACTTCGAATATGCACACACCTAGAGCTGGGTTAAGTTCGACTTGGCCCGGATCTTGTACACTTCGAATATGCACACACCTGGAGCCGGGTTAAGTTCCACTTGGCCCGGATCTTGTACACTTCGAATATGCACGCACCTAGAGCCGGGTTAAGTTCCACATGGCCCGGATCTTGTACACTTTGAATATGCACACACCTAGAGCCGGGTTAAGTTCCACTTGGCCCAGATTTTGTACACTTTGAATATGCACACACCTAGAGCCGGGTTAAGTTCCACTTGGCCCGGATTTTGTACACTTCGAATATGCACACACCTAGAGCCGGGTTAAGTTCCACTTGGCTCGGATCTTGTACACTTCGAATATGCACACACCTAGAGCCGGGTTAAGTTCCACTTGGCCCGGATTTTGTACACTTCGAATATGCATAAGACTAAGCTATCCTTTTGTACTCTTTTCAGGTGACCACCAATTGTCGAAGCGCTGAGTTTCAGCGTCTCTTGGATACTCACAAGATGCTGCATGCGAAACATACTGCACTTCTCGCCGAACTCGAGAAAAGGGGTAAGTTTTTTCCTTGGCATTTTCCATTTTTCTTCGTCTTTTTCCGCCAAACTAATCCATCATTCGGATTTCGCAGCTAGGGTGGAGGCCGAGAATACTATCATGAGGAAGAACCTGGAGCAGACAAAGGGTAAGTCCTTTTTGCTTAACCTTCCTCCGCACTCTTTTTCCTTTTCTCCTTGGCTCGGCAAATATTCATACCTTGGCTTTGCCGGGTCAACAAACTATTTCAGCCTCTCTTGAAGATAGTGTGCCCGTGCCTGACTTGATGCTGCATTTTCTCGAACAAGCAGGGCAGCATCAGGCCAAACTCAAGAAGAAAAACGATGAGCTCGCCCTCCTCCGAACCAAAGATGATGAAATCGCCAAGCTTAAGGCGGACATGAAGAAGCTCAAGGCGCAGCACCAGTCGGAACTGGAGAAAGCAGGCCAAGACTTTACCGAAGAGCGCGAGCGCCTGAACCTCCAGATCGCCAAGGACCAAGAACGGCTGAAGGAGGCCGACTCTAAGCTTGAGTCGGCGAATGCTAAGCTTGTGCAACTCCGGAAGAGGCGTGACAAGTGTACCAGAGAGCTAACCCGGATCCACAGCCACATTTCTCGTCAGTTATTTTTCTTCAGCTGTCATGAATCTCTCTGGGTCAACCTTCCTTACTTATTTCACCTGTCTCGTTTTCAGACAAATTTCCAAAGGGCAATGGTATTGCAACTACTACTGTCGCCAAGTTCCGCCAGAAGAGGGGTACCCCAATTGCTCCTGGTGCTGGAGAAATTCCTTATGACATGGAGGACTTGCTGGTCAGCTTGTCTTCTCATGTCGAAATTGTGAAGAACTACGGCAAGGACATCCTGGATGTAGCATACCGGATCTTCAATGCCTTTTGGCCTGATGAAGATACTCTGGAGGGGACTGCAGCTCTCTTCGCCAGGTTAATGGAGTGTGAGACCCAGCTTGATCTTTGGAGAGAATCTGCCGGACGCGCTGGAGCTGAGATTGTTCTCCACTACGTGCTTACGTGGTATGAGAAGATAAACCTCGATCTCCTTGAGCGCATGCGCACCGGATCAAGGTGGTCCACTGACCCGGAATGGATAGCTCGGCGCAAGGCTTGCGCCCATAGCTTCATTCAATATGCCCCCATTCATCAATGGAACGAGGGACCAAGATTCCTAGGCGCCACCGAGGACGAAAATGCTAAAAATGCTGAAGATGATTCGGGTGAGGATGAAGAGGATGAAGCTTCGGACGTCGAGGAAGATGAAGATGACTCTGAAATTTGGTCACCAGACTACGCCGAATTACCTCCTCCTGCTGCTCCTTGATTAGAAACACTTTGAATTTCATCAGATCCCCAGTATGCCAGGTGCAATTGTATCAAGCACATAAGTGATATTTTGCTACTAAGTTTTTATGCCGGATTGACTTGGGCGTAGTCCCCGAGTTTCATTTTCTTGTTCTTCCAATTTCTTGGCTCGGCTCGTGTCTACCTTGGTTCGGTTTTATGACTTACGAGTCCGAGCTTCAAAAATTGACTTAACAATACTTGGAAACTTTAGGATTAGCTCAAAATAATTCCGCATAGTAAACATAAAATAAGCATAAGGTTAGTCCGAAAAACAAACATCGGCTCGATTAAGTTCCTCCCCTTAGTCGTTTTTCATGTGTTACACAATTCCAAACTTGTTCTCTTACTTGCCATGAAGCCAAATCTTGTTGGGCAGCAGCAAGTCGAAGAGTTAGGTTTTTGGTGCTCACACACTACTAATCCGGCTTAAGTAGAAACAACTTACGCTAGCCAATGTATAAATAATAAATACCAAATACAACAAATATTATTAAGGCAGTCCCCGAGTTATTGCTCGAGGTGCCAAGATTTCATTGATAAGTTCATTGCCGGCATACATACCGACATATGAGTGACTCGGATACACACACTTCTCTGCTAAGTGTAGAAAGGACAAAGTAGAGCTACATTCCATGGACGCTTAGATTCCTCGCCGGACCTTTCCGCCTTGTTCTTCTCCTGTGGTTTTGCATCGATGAGATAATATGAGTCATTGTGCAATGCTTTGCTCATGATGAATGGCCCTTCCTATGGGGGGGATAACTTATGCATGCCAGCAGTACGTTGTACCAACTGGAGTACCAGATCACCTTCCCGGAAAACTCGGGGGTTTACTTTCCGGCTATAATAGTGTCGGAGATTTTGCTGATATATGGCAGATCTAGACAATGTCAATTCTCTCGCTTCTTCCAGCAGATCAACATCATTTTTCCGGGCTTCTTGCACTTCGTCTTCTGTGTATTGGGTGACCCTAGGCAAGTCATTCTCTATGTCGGCTGGTAATACAGCTTCTGCCCCATATACCAGAAAGAATGGCGTATAGCCTGTGGATCGATTCAGAGTTGTTCTTAAACTCCACAGTACCGCTGGTAGTTCTTCTATCCAGCATCCCGCTGATCTTTGCAGCGGCTCGATGAACCGGGGTTTTATCCCGGATAATACCAATCCGTTGGATCTTTCCACTTGTCCGTTCGATGCGGGGTGAGCTACCGAGGCTATGTCTAGCCGGATCTTCTTATCCTGGCAGAATCACGCAAATGCTCCTTCAGCAAAATTCGTGCCATTATCTGTTATGATACTGTGAGGATAACCGTATCTCAAGATGATATCTTTGAGGAATGTCATGGCCGTAGCTCCATCACATTTCCTTATTGGCTTTACTTCGATCCATTTTGTAAACTTATCAACCATGACTAAGATGTGGGTCATGTTCCCCCTCGCAGGTTTGAATGGGCCAACCATGTCCAAACACCATACAACAAATGGCCAAGTAATTGGTATGGTCTTGAGCTCATACATTGGCATATGTGTCTTGGTAGCATACCTCTGACAACCATTGCATTTTCTTACCAAGTCCTCTGCTTGTTCTAAGGCACTTGGCCAGTAGAACCCATGCCGGAAAGCTTTTGCCACCAACGCTCTGGATGAGGCATGATGCCTACATTCCCCTTGATGTATATCTCGGAGGATGTCAAGCCCTTCTTCCGGGTCAACACATCTCTGGAGGACATTAGTCACACTCCTTTTGTATAGCTCGGAATTGATGATCGTGTATGCTTTTGCTCTCCTCTGAGTTTGCCTGGAAAGCACCTCCTCAGCGGGTAAGGTTCCATCTTTTAGGAATTGAAATATGGGCAATGCCCAAGCTAGTATAGCTCGCACTGGGAACACATCCTCATCAATTTCCATCTGATCCACCGGCATAACCTCAGCCGAATCGCGCTGAGCAGTCCCCGGGTTCGTCGAGGCAGTCCCCAGGTTTCGCGTACCACCTCCCATGTCAATGTCCATGGGTACAGCTCCAGATTCCGGATCTTCCGGGACATAGATTGAGTCGGTTTCTAGGGACGGCCTGATAGATGGTTTTCTGAGGTGTTCTAATGCTACACCCGGTGGAATTGCTTGTCGGGTTGATCCGAGCTTTGACAATACGTCGGCAGCCTCATTTTCCACCCGGGGTACATGGTGAAATTCGCATCCCTCAAAGTAACCAGATATCTTCTGCACATGGAACCTGTATAATACCATCTTTGGATCAAGAGCGTCCCATAGCCCCAACACTTGCTAAACTACCAAATCCGAGTCACCAAAGCATTGGATCCAACGTATGCCAATTTCTTTTGCCACTTTGAGCCCATGTACAAGTGCCTCCTATTCGGTGACATTGTTTGATGCTGCGAAATGGATCTGCAGCACATACTTCAGCTGGTCATTTTTTGGCGAGGTAAGTACTACTCCAGCACCTAACCCGGTTTTTGTTTTTCATCCGTCAAAGTGCATTCTCCAATAATTCGGATCTGGTAATGGTGGTTCATACTGCACCTCGGCCCAGTCCACAAAAAAGTCGGCCACAGCCTGAGAGTTGATTGCTTCTCTTCTTTCATACTGTGGCGCATAAGGGGCTAGCTCAATTGCCCATTTGGCAATCCTGCCACTTGCATCTTTGTTACTCATTATCTCGGATATGGGAGCTTCACATATTACTTTGATGGGGTGCTCCTCAAAATAGTGTTTTAGCTTCTTAGCCGACATGTACACACCATACGCCACTTTCTGATAGTGCGGATAATTTTGCTTTGATGCGGATAACACTTCGCTTATGTAATATACTGGCCTTTGCACTGACTTACCCTCTTCATCACGCTCTACCACAATTACTACACTTACAACTCGGTTGGTTGCGGCTATATAGAGCAACATTGGCTCCTTTGATAGTGGAGAGGCTAACACTGGTGTAGTGGCTAACATTTTCTTTAATTGGATAAAGGCTTCATTGGCCTGCGGCGTCCAAATGAACTTGTCCGACTTTTTCATGAGTTGATAGAGAGGCAGTGCCTTTTCTCCCAACCCACATACAAACCGACTTAAGGATGCCAGGCAACCAGTAAACTTCTGGACATCATTAAGGCACTTCGACAGTTCCATTCGCTCTATGGCCCGGATTTTAGTTGGATTGACTTCGATACCTCGGCTGGAGACAAGAAATCCGAGTAATTTTCCAGCCGGGACACCGAAGGTGCATTTTTCTGGGTTAAGCTTCATTCGTAACCTCCTTAAGTTCGCGAATGTCGACCTGATATCGTCAAGGAGCGTTTTTCTTTCCTTGGTCTTGATAACAACATCATCCACATACACCTGCACATTTTGACCAATTTGGTCGTGCAAACATTTCTGCATACATCTTTGGTATGTTGCCCCCGCATTACGTAAACCAAATGGCATGGTGCGATAGCAATAAGCCCCATACGGGGTGATAAACGCGGTCTTTATTTGATCACTTGGGTTGAGAGGTATCTGGTGGAAACCAGAATATGCATCAATGAATGACAACAGTTCACACCCAGCAGTGGAATCTATGACCTGGTCTATCCTTGGCAGTGGGAATGGATCTTTCGGACATGCCTTATTCCGGTTCGTGTAATCGATACACATGCGCCAAACCACTGCCATGTTCGGATCGTCCTTCTTCTTTTCCACTAGCACCGGATTAGACAGCCAATCTGGGTAAAGTACTTCCATGATAAATCCAGCTGCTAGCAGCCGAGCTATCTCATCTCCTATGACTTTTCTCCTATCGTCGGCAAAGCGGCGGAGAGGTTGCTTCACCGGCTTTGCTCCAGGTCTCACATTCATAGAGTGCTCAGCCAACTCCCTCGGAACACCTTGCAAGTCCTGTGTGGACCAAGCAAAAATATCCCGATTCTCACGGAGGAAGTTGACGAGCTCGCTTTCCTATTTGTCATTTAACCCGACACCAATTGTTATGGTGCGCTCTGGGAACATATCATCAACAGGCACTTTCTTGGTATCCTTCGTCGCTTGGAATGAGACACTACCATGCGGGTTACTTAGCGCCAGATATATCGCTGCTGGATCGAGCCAATGCCGCCACCTCTTGGATTTTTCTCTTTTCCTGAGCAATCATGAGTGACTCGGCCAGGTTAGACCCGGCTGACGCGCACTCAATGGAACATCGGAAATCACCAGTTGTGGTAATCACACCATTTGGCCCGGGCAGCTTCATCTTCAAGTAACTAATATGAGTACTTGCCATGAACTTGTTCAGAGCTGGCCTGCCGAGTAACACGTGATATGCGCTCTCCAAATTGACAACCTCGAACTCCGAATCCTCAGTCTGGCAGTTATCTCTTGTGCCGAACAATACGTCAACCCGGACCTTGCCTATGGGCTTGCAAGAAATGTCTGGCACAATGCCATGGAAAGTTGTCCTTGTAGCTTGGAGAATGTTCTCCGAGATACCCAACTTGCGCATCGTGTCCAAGTACATGATATTTATGCTGCTGCCATTGTCAATCAGCACCTTTGAGAACCTCACATTGATGCTTGGCCCAATGAATGTTGGGTCCAACACTAGCGCATACGAACCAGGACTTGGCATAAGCTTGGGATGATCTTTGATGCTCCAGGTAATTTCCTGGTCTGCATTACCTCATCACTACTGGCATTACTTCATTAACTTCCATGTGTCGGTGCTGCAAACTCTTTCTGTTTGTCTCTTCTATGGTGAACACACAGTAACTCTGATGATGCTCTCTGTATTCATTCCTCCCCTAGTTTTCGGGGTACCTCTGATCTGGTTGATGTTGGTCCTCCACTTGATGCACTGCATCCCTTCTCTCATGGTTGTCATACCTCGGCGGAGGGGGAGGCAACATTAACTGTTGCATGTTCGCTCCGGAGAGCAATTGCTGCCGGGGTAACTCCTGCCGAGGTTGATCATTCCGAGGTGCCTGAGCATTCCCCGAACCACCTTGTTGTATCTTTCGCATCCACTCACACTGCCTAGTTGTGTGACCCGCTGGGTTACTCGGATTTGGCGTGTGAAATTTACACGGCTGATCCAGCATTGCCTCATAAGTATACCTCGGACGGTCCTTCTTTTCTTGCCACTATTTCATCTGCTCTGGCGTCCAAGTTTTCTTGCCATTATTTCTTGGAGTCCATTGTTGTCCTCCAGTTTTCTGACGTTGGTTGGTTCCTGCACCAGGTTGATCTTGATTCACAACAGCAACTTGTTGCGAACTGTACCAGTAATCCGGTCTGTCATATCTTCTTTTACCTCGGTAATCATTCCTCCGGGATGACCCGGCTCCATCTCTCTGGTAGTGTTCCTTGTTTGACTCACTTGGCATTAACCTAGGTTGAGTCGAATCACCCAAGGCATACGAATCAGCGATTCGGATTGTCTCTGCCAATGTAGTTGGCATATCCCTTTGCAATCTTTGCCACAACATGCTTGCATATCTGCACCCCTGCGCAAACCATGCTATGGCCTGCGACTCAATTATACCCTCGCAGGAGTTTCGCACTGTACACCACCGGGTTAGGAATTCCCGGTCTGTCTCATTCGGTTTCTGCTTGCACATTGCTAGGGTCTGTGGCCTATTCGGCCTCTGATACCTACTTGAGAAATTGCTGACAAACATTTCCTCAAAATCGATCCAACAGTTAATACTTCCGGGCGACAAATTGTTTAGCCATACCCTCGCTGGCCCTTCCAACATCTGGGGTACATATCTTACATCCCATCTCAAGTTGCCTGTAGCAATTTTTACAGCTGTTGCATAGTTAATCAACCAATCATCTGTCTTTGTGCTGCTGTCATATGTCTTACTGCCTCTAGGTAGCTGGAAGTTAGGTACCGGAGGTTCCTTCATGATCTGGGGCCCAAAACACGCAGGACCAGGAGGACCTTGACATTCAATTTGTTCCGACCTATACAGCCGATCCAGTTTTAACCTGGCATTGTAAGGCATCAAATTCCTGCTCCCCAATCTTGACCCTATCACGTGATAGTCCGGCCTGGGATACCCAGCATTCACCATTTCCGAATCACCATCATTGTATCTATCTTGCTCCTATGGAGATGCTCTCTGTTGCATACCTTGTCCGGCACTGCGCTCTTGCCGTGGTATATTCCGCTGCTGCGGTTGCCCTGCACCTACCGAATTACGCTGTCCGGCATTGCCGTTTACAACGTTCCCTTGACCGGCATTACCTTGGTCGCGGTTACCTCGGCCAACTTCACCTCGGCTCACACTTCGTTGATCCTCATTTCTCTGCACTTCTTTTCCTTTCCCTGCCCTTGCCGGGTCATACGGGACTATCTGTTTGTTCCTCCTGGCCGAGGTTACTACCTCTTTTCTCCTAGGACCACCATGAGGAGACGATGCAGCTCCAGCGGATTTCTCCGGGTTACCCACCGCCGAATGAACGATATTGGAGGCCCCAGCTCTCTCCGGATTAGACCTACGTAATTCCTCATTTTGCCTGTTCGCGATCCGAACCAACTCATTGACCCTATCTTGTTGTATCTGACGGGCTTCACCCGTCAGACCCTCTAACTCGGACGCAGCTACATCTGCTGCTCTGAGGTTCTTTGCCGGGGTACTATACTTCGGCAGCCCCACGGACAAGCAGTTCTCTGACTCCTCAATCCTAGTATCACCCTCTTTGTTCATTTCACTCATGAGGTTTCTCCCCTTTACTTTTACAGCATCTACCTTATTTGCCTTTGCATACTCACGCAGTGTCATGTTCAACGACTGCTGAGCCGCGGCTATCTTTTTCGCACCTTCTAGTATTTTTTGCCTAGTCTCTTCTAGCTCGGCCTGTGCCTGAGCCGGATCTACTACTTCTGCTACTGGGTTTGCCAAGCTATCCATCGCCTGCTGCAGCACATTCTCTGGCCTCTCTAGAGGAGGACCTCTACTTTTTCTCGGTGCCTTGGGCGTTACCTCCGGATCTGGTGCCGTATCCTTGCTTGCGCCAGTGCCTGGCGCAGTCATCATCACCTCGGCACGGTCTGGGGAGCGAGCGATACGTGCCCCATGAACCGTGCTAAGGGGTGGCTCGCCTCCTTCGACGATGTGCTGCGGGTGAATGCACGACACATCGACAACAACGTAGATCTTGTGCACGCCGAGCTTGACGAAGAGGCCGTTGCACGGAAGAGGATGCTTGCCAAAGCATCCAGCGTTGTCGCTGACAAAGTCCAGCGCTCCAAAGCGCTGAACAAGCCCGAAGACGATGCGTTCGCCGGTGCCGATGAAGTTTCCCGTCCGGATCTTCACTCCTGCTAGCACCGCTAGCCCCAAGGTGGGCGCCAACTGTCGTGGTGGTGTCACGGCAGATGCCATGGATAGGCTGAAGGTGGGGACAAGATGCACTAGAGGAATCCAGGGAGGGATAGTGTGGTGATTCCACACACAGGTGCTTTGTATTTGATTCACTTCCATAGTTTACAAGTGCTCCTTGAGCTGTATTGGGGAGAGGAGGAAGAAGAAGCTCTCTTACTCTCACCACTAGCTGGCCCTCAGGAACACACTAGTAAAACACTCCCTTCTAGAGATCAACCCCTTCTATAGAAGCCCTAGCCCCCCTTATATAGGGGTGGCCAGGTCTCCAATTAGGGCATACGTGGTGCCTCCTCCCAAAATAGTAAGCCGAACGGGTCACTTTTGCCCAGCGTCATCCATGTAGAGGCTACGTGAGCCTCTGCGGCGCTCGCATCATCCGACACAGGCATCGTCACCTTTGTCGGCCACGCCTCGATGGTCCTGGCCTCTGTCCGCTTTGCTCACGCTCTGCGTATAGTGGCCACTCTTTGACCAGCGAGATACCTTCCTTCTCTTACAAGCTTGATATAACCCGGATCGTACCTAGTTGATCCGGCCGCACCTGTACCTGCATACAAGTTAGATACGTCTTACCGACATACGACATAAGTCGGCTGAGACCCAGTTAGGTGGACATCCCCTGGTTCGGGTTACCCCATGATTCGGCCAGCACCTGCTTTGACCTTGCCGTACCTCGGCTAATTCAGCCTTTATACCTCGGCGTGACCCTACTCGGGGGTATACCCCCAACAATGTTATCTATCTTAAGGAGAGCCACCTCCAGTGAACTATGGATCCTAGTCCTTTTTCTTTACATACAATCTATAAACTGTTTACTGTTTTGTGTTTACTTTCTACAAACTTTTACTTCTTTCCATTCGATATGTTCAATCCTTTGTTTTCCGCAAAACACGGTGAGATTGACAACCTCATCGCAAGTTGGGGACAAAGTTCTGTGGTTTTGTTGTGCAGGTCTCCATGTTGCTACTAGCACCGGTATTGCGCCCTGCCAAAGCTCAGCTAGTAACACCTTTGGGGTGTTTCCTTGCTCCTACTGGTTCGATTAAACCTTGGTTTCATAACTGAGGGAAACTTGCTGCTGTGGTCATCATACCTTCCTCTTGGGGTTTCCAACGAGCTCTACATCAACACCGCAATCAAGCATTTTTCTGGGCGCCGTGCATTGAGCCATCAAGCGATTTTCTGGCGTTGTTGCCGGGGAGTCAAGGACATCTTCACAAGGGGAGTCCCCCATAACCAATCACTTTACTTTGTTGTTTTTGTTTTGCTTAGTTTTATTTTTGCTTTGTTTTCTTGTTTTGTTATTCAAAAACACAAAAAAATTAGTTTTACTAGTTTGCCTTCTTATTTGAAAACCCAAAAAAATGACTACTCTTGAAACACTAAGTTGTGTGACTTCACTAGCACCAACAACAATGATTTTATGAGCACACCTATTGCTCCACCTGTGGCTGAAAATACTTTCTTTGAGATAAAACTTGCTTTGCTCAATCTTGTTATGAGAGAACAATTTTCTGGTATTGGTAATGAAGACGTTGCTTCCCATCTAAATAACTTTGTTGAACTTTGTGAGATGCAAAAGCATAGGGATATAGATGGTGATATTATTAAGCTGAAATTGTTTCCTTTCTCTTTGAGAGGAAAAGCTAAAGAATGGTTGAATTCCTTAACTAGGAATAGTATTGATTCTTGGACTAAATGCAAAGATGCTTTCATTGGAAAATACTATCCTCCTGCTAAGATTATATCCATGAGAAGTGAAATAATGAAGTTTAAACAACTTGATAATGAGCATGTTGCTCAAGCTTGGGAAAGAATGAAATCTTTGGTAAAGAATTGTCCCACTCATGGACTGACTGCTTGGATGATCATCCAAACTTTTTATGCAGGATTAAACTATTCTTCAAGGAACCTATTGGATTCTGCTGCTGGAGGTACCTTTATGACCATCACTTTGGGTGCTGCAATGAAACTTTTGGACAATATGATGGTTAATTATTCTGAATGGCATACTGAGAGAGCTCCACAAGGTAAGAAGGTAAATTCTGTTGAGGAAACCTCCTCCTTGAGTGATAAGATTGATATTATTATGTCTATGCTTGTTAATGGGAAAGCCCATATTGATCCAAATAATGTTCCTTTAGCCTCTTTGGTTGCTCAAGAAGAGCAAGTTGATGTGAACTTCATAAGAAATAACAATTTTGGAAACAATGCTTATGGTAATAACAATTAGAGGCCCTACCCTCCTAGTAATACTTATGGCTATAATGGTAAACCTAGATTACCTAGTGAAGGAAGAATTTTGGAAGTTGAAAGAGCCACTAAAAACTTCATTCAAATGCAATATGAGCAAAATAAACTATTCACTAAAACTATGGAGGAACAATCTATCATTTTGAAGAACATTAGCCATCAACTTGAGAGTCTAAATATGGAAATTCCTAGTTTACATATGAAACTCTCTAATGCTGAAAGAAACATATCATCTTTGTCTGAAGCTCAATCTTCATTGATTAATAAAATTGCTGCTAAACCCGAAACTAATGAGAATCCCTTTGCAGCCACTAATGCCATACAAGTAAGAATTGATGAAAATGTTAGATTATTAGCTAAATTACATGCTAAGTGGGAAAGAGAAGATGAAATTGCTAGAAACATTAGTGTTTCTACTATTACCACCACTAGTGTTGAGGCTAGTAATAGTTCTACTACTTTAGATGATAAGTATGGTTTTGATCTTGATGGTTGCAATATCTCTGAAGTTATTAAGTTCCAACAAAAGCTTGCTAAAAGTCCTAATGCTAGTGCTATGAACATGGCCTTTACAAAACACATTACCGATGCTCTCATAAAGATTAAAGAAGAAAAGATGAAACATAAAGCTTCTATTTCTATAAAAAAAGAAGATGGTTGGGAACCCATCATTAATATGAAAGTGAATAACTTTGATTTCAAAGCTTTATGTGATCTTGATAGTAGTGTTTCTATTATGCCTAGAAGGATTTATGATATGCTTGATTTGCCTCCTCTTGAAGATTGTTATTTGAATGTCCCACTTGATGATAATGCTAAAAAGAAACTCATGGGGAGTCTTAATGATGTTCTTATTATGGTTAACGATTCCAATGTCCCCGTTGATTTCTATGTTTTGGATGTTGAATACAATGCTTCTTGTCATATTACTTTGGGAAGACCTTTTCTTAAAACTGTTGGTGCCATCATTGATATGAAAGGAGGCACCATTAAATATCAACTCCCACTCAAGAAAGGTATAGAACACTTCCCTAAAAAGATAGAAAATATTTCTTTTGCTTCTCCTATGAAAACAAAATTTGGTCTTAGTGCTTCTTCATTTGAGAACACTTGATTCTTTCTTTGCTTCTTATGCCTAACTTAAAGGCGTTAAAGAAAAGTACTTATTGGGAGATAACCCAAAAGTTTGAGATGAGTCTTGGAAGTTATTACCTCTGTAATAACCTCTCCTTCTCCTTTTTATTTGCTTTTTGTGCCAAGAGTAACCTCTAATGAGAGTGAAGTAATGATTGGGAAAGTTGCTGTCCCGAAACAGATTTTTGTGCTTCACCGTAAAAATTCGTGAGAGATCTCTGTATGTCGTATTCAGCTGTAATTGTTTGTGCGTCTATCCCAGGTTGTTATCTAACTTCCGTTAGTTCAACACTTTTTGATTTGAGCAAAAGAAGGTCTTCGAAAAAATTTGTCTTTACCTGCTGGTCTGTTTTGACAGATTTCTGCCATTTTCTGCATTTGCTTCTTGTTGGTTCCTTCTTGAGTTCTTTTGGGGATTTTTGAGGGAAGTTCTACAGTAGCTAGTGTTCTAATGGAAGTTTATTTGGTGTTAGAACTGAAACTTAAGACTTATTTATCTTGAGTGCACTAATGTTGCTAATAAACATTGTGTGAAGTTTTGTATGAAGGAAAATTTTCAGGTGTATGGAAGGAATGAGTAATGAGATGAAGGATGGACTAAAGCTCAATCTTGGGGATGCCACGCGTGTCACCCCAAGAAATATCCAAGAAGTAAAGCGTCAAAGCTTGGGGATGCCCAAGGCATCCCCTTCTTCATCAATTAAAATCCCAAGTTTCTTCCAAACGCTTCATTTTTATTGTTTCATGCACAATTGTGTTGTTCTTGGAGCGTCTTCTTTTTCGTTTTCGTTTTTCATTTTCTTTGGTTTTCTTAGTTTTCTGAATAAATTGGTTGGACCCCCTCTTTCATACATTGGTTTGCAAATAGTTTGGTTTGGTTTGGAAAAGAGTAGGAAAGTTCATTCTTATGTGGTAAAAAGAGCTTGTTTTTGACTGTGGCCTATGCTTTGTCATGCCATGCTTGATATTGTTTTGGCTTTATTCTTAGTATTCTTTGCTGTATAATGACTTGTTATAAACAATTGAGATTGCTTAATGTGCCTTGGATGAATCATGCATTGTTTTAGCATATTAAAGCATAGTATAGTGGTATTCTCCTTTGATACTTTATTTGGGTTGACTTGGCACATGCTCAAACCATGTTATGACTATCCAAAGTCACCATAGCCTTTATGATCCTTTAGTTTTCAACTTGTAGTATCACTTTATGCTTTGATCAATGATGTTTTGTCGCTCTGCATGATTATGGCCGTTATTGCTCTCTTAGTTTGTCACTCCCAGTCTTTTGCTAGCCTCCACCACCAAGTATGAGTTCCACTCAAGCATCCAACTACAAATAAAACCAAGTTATTCCAAAGAGTCTACCATACCTACCTACTAGCTTATGCTATTCCAAGTATATTCATGCTTTTGTTTACCTTCCAAATTAAACTTGTTATGAGAAAACTAGTGATTAAAGCTCTCATGAACTTGATGGCACACTTTACTTTACTTGCCCTTAATAAACTTGAACCATTGGGTCCTTCTTTGTTGCGTATATGCTTGCGCTTTATAAGTTGAAATTAGCAGAACCATGTTTCATGGGGAACGCTTTCAACATTGCACTTGTACTTTGTACCCCGTTGATATCATGTTCTTTTGCTTACGGATCCCAGCGGTGTGAAATAAAAGTGGAACTTGTAAGATAATGTAGTTTGTATGTGTGTTAGAGAAACGCCTGGGCCGCTAGCCTAAGCCATGCCTAATCATGGTGGAAACTTGCAGCATCACCATAATGAGCACTCTATGAAGCATCCTCAATAAAAACCTATGCAAATAGCAAATAAAAAGATCACTGAGATGCTCATTGTCTGCTTGCCTTGTCATTTTGATTATGGGAAAGCTCCCGTATCATGTGCAAGGGGTACCCCATTGGCGGTTCTTTATGATACACATGTACTTACAATGACAAGAGCTTACTCGTGACTATATTTGAGTAGCATGAGGTTCGGTGTTCGTAAGTAAGGGGCATGAGATTTCGGTTTGTAACTTGTCAAGCATATCCTCTTAGTTGTGTCACTTTAACCTTAATCACCTTCAAGATGCTTATGATAGGGGCAATGAGAGCTCAAAGCTATAAGTACCATAATTTTTGGAAGCTCTTTATGAGACTTGAATCCCTACTTACTTTTACAAAGGCCTTTCTTCCACCATAATATTGAGTCTCCATCTTGTATCTTTATGCACCTACTTTGAGAGCATAGTGGCCATTCTTAGTTCTATGTGCATTGTCCCAAGACAAGTTGATTGATGCATACTTTGATATTGCTTGTTTTAAACTATTGTATCTAGTCCCTCTTATGAACTTTGAAGGTGTCCTATGCATTTATATTTGCTACTCTATGAGGGACAAGCTGAATACTATTATGCTATGTTTTCTTTATGTGAAACAAACAAACGTCTTGCATAGCATTGTTATTCATGAATCTTTTGTTTGTGCCTTTTCATGTTGCATCATAGTTTCTTTGCTTATTGCTAGAACTTTGTCTTTCATGTTATGATTGAAGTACTATGATCCCAGCTTTGAATGTTTTACAAATACTTTGATCAAGTCTTTGATGGTGCATGTCACCTCAAAAATTATTCTTTCTTTTTATCACTTACCTACTCGAGGACGAGCAGGAGTTAAGCTTGGGGATGTTGATACATTGCAAATGTATCTACAATTTTTGATGTTCCATGCTTGGTTTTATCCACTTTCTTGTGTTTTGTTCCAACTTTGGAGTACTTTTCATATGATTTCTTGGACTAACCTATTAACAAGAGCCACAGTGCTACTGCTTTTTTCCGCTGTTTTGGTTCCAAGAAAGTCAGAAATGAATATTCTCAAAATTGGACGGGACAAAAGAAAGCCCTACCTATTTCCGGATGTCATCAAGTGCGAACAGGAGACGGAGAGGGCGGAGAGGGCAGGCCACACCACCGGCTTGTTCGTCTCGCGGTACAAAGTTGGCGAGGCAGAATGGCTTGCATTAGTTACCTGAAATTACCGTGTTTCGAAAAGTTGGGCCGCCAACTACCGAGAGGGGCCATTTCGAGGCAAACTCGTCTACCCCTGCCAAATCCAAACATGCCGTGAAACTGCCCCGTGAAGTAGCGGCAACCACGTAGGTGAAACGAGATACTAAAGGAGCATCGTGCGTTGACCAAATTCACAAATCCACTCCCTTCCTCCTTTCGCATGAACCCTTGAATCCCTCTCCAGCAGAATGATCTCTTGGGCATTTGACTCACGGCTCTAATGCTGAATGCCGTGCCCCGTTGCACGATCTAGGCCGCCTCATCACCGACGAGCTGAGCAGCGCGAAGGATGGCAGATCCATTTGCCAAGGAAGAAGTACTTATGGCTAATTTCGGGTGAGCTACTCTTCTCTTTGTTATTCGCACTACCTATAACTGCTTGCTGGCTATTGGCATTACAGAGATATATCGAACATAGAATTGTTTGCTAGCACAACGCTGACAAACAATTCTTATCTTTTGTCTCCAATTTTCTGTCAACTAGGATCTCCGCTGGACCCAAATACACGGTTCTGGTGAGCATCTGCGGCTACCTCGTTAAATTAGCACATGGGAAGAGCACGTGGAAACAGGCTCAGAGTCTGAAGATGGAAGTAGCGCCTGTGAAGTTATGCACTATCCCTGGTTTGGTTGCTGCTGTGCGTGAACTTGCTAAAATGAGGCCAGAGCAGACTGCACGGTTTAGCATCGTTGATGAACGAGGTTTCAGGGTTCCTATATCGTGTGACAGTCAGCTAATTGGGTTGATGAAACAGCATGTTAGGCTTCACGTGGTTACGCTGGTGTGTAACATAGTGGATGAGGAAGCTCCTGGTACGGGGAGTCACCCAGCTATTATTATACAGGGAGGTCTACCTCGAACCCCTGCTGTTGTTGAGCAAAATGTGGTTCCTCGTCCGCGACATGCTTCTATCAGGCAACCTCCTCGTAGGAGTCCCCGTATTGCCATTGTGGAAAACTCTGCTCTGGAATCTGCTGGTACTGGTCGTCCCCATCCCCGTGCCCGTGTTGTTGCGGCAGCTGCTCACCCAATCCATGCTGCTGTTGAGCAAACTAAGGTGTCTGGAGGCTGCCCCGCTGTTGTTGCCAAGACCGCCGCCTTGTGTGCTGGTCCTCCTCGAAACCGTCCTCAAGTTGTGCGAACCCGTGCTCTGGAATCTGATGGTACCGGTCGTCCTCATGTTGTTGTTGATCTGGACGTTGTTGACCCAATCCCTGCCGCTGTTGAGCAAACTAAGGCTTCCGGAGGCTGCCCCACTGTTGTTGCAAAGACTGAACCATTCTATCCTCCTCGAACCCGTGCTCGGGTTCAGCGAGCTGCTGGTCTAAAGCCAGCTCATGGTCTAGACTCTGCTAGCACTTGAAACACTTCTGTTGTGGGAACTGATCCTGATCGTCGAGGTGGCATGGCAGCAGCTGATCCTATTGTGGCTGTCGTTAGAAGGGGCCCTGCCTGTCCACCATGTAATGTAGCTCCCGCTGCTAAGGGCCCTCGCCTTGCTCCTGGTCATGGTAATTCCACCGAGGTTGATCCAGCTAACGATGATGCTGGTGATGGCGGAGGTGGCATTGGGGCTAGGTCTGATGGTGCCGCTCCATCTCTCGAACCTCTCGGAGGTTTCTATCCTGAAGAACCTGATGATGGCAAAGTAATCGTTCGTGTCGGTGTCGCGGATTATACTGCAAAATTAGATGATGGCACAGAAAAATTCTATGACGAGTTTAATGTAATCCTTGGCAGATACGATCCTAAATTGGTAGAGTTATCTGACCTGATGGCATCGTTACGTGTGAAGGTGTTGTGGGGGTCCTCCTAGGAAGCACGTTTCTTATATTATGGTTACAACTGAAGGGAATATGTCCGAGAGGCAATAATAAAGTGGTTATTATCTTATTCCATGTTTATGATAAATGTTTATTTTACATGCTAGAATTGTATTGATCGGAAACATCAATACATGTGTGTTTAATAAACAAAAAGGGTTCCTAGTTATGCCTCTCTTATAGACTAGCTTGTTGATTAACAAGATGATCAAGGTTTCCTGATCATGGACATTGGATGTTGTTAATAACAAGGTCACACCATTGGTGGAATGATGTGATGAATATTCATCCGAAGTATAACATTACAATCAAAGTCATTATGTTTATATTTCTATAACATCATACGGAGTAATCTTTATCCTTAGACCATGAGATCATGTTAATTGCTAACACCGGAAGAGTATCTTGATAACATCAAACGTCACACCGTAACAGGGTGACTATAAAGATGGGTTCAGTGCTACGAAGGTGTTATGTTGAGGCTCATGGATCAAGAGTGGAATTTGTCAATCCCGATGACGGATAGATATACTCTAGACCCTCTCGGTGATATCAAATTGAAATAGCTTGCAAGCAAGTGATGTGATCACTAGAATGTTATATCACGGGAACGAGAAAGGAGTGCATGTCGGTAACGAGATCAAACTAGGTATGGAGATACCGATGATCGAATCTCGGACATGTAATATATCGCGGGACAAAGGGATTTAGTTACTAGCATTAAAGGTTCTCACGATCACATAAGTCATCGTTGAATGTGTAGGAGTCAGTATGGATCTCCAGGTCTCGCTTCTGATTATTGATCTGAGAGGGGACTCGATCATGTCTGCATTATTCGCGAACCGTAGGGTGACACACTTAAGGGATACCGACACCATTTGGAGCAAATATGTTTCGGATAAAGATTTAAGAAAGCGCTGGAATTATTTCAATAGACACCGAAACTGTTTCGGGTTAAATTGCTGAAATTGGTTCTGCATGTAATATTGAAATGTTGTAAGGGGTTTTATGTGAATGTTTGTTAATTAAAGTAATTAACAAAATTATGAATAAAAATAATAAAAGAGTTTTATTAAATGAGAGAGCATTAAATTTGGAGAAATTTAATGTATTTAAAGTGGAGACTTTAAAAGAGAATGTGAAGGGGCAAATTTATGTGGAGGGAGTTACCACCACATGAATGGAGGAGGTGAAGAGTCACCTCCTCCATGCGCCGGCCATGAAGGAGGCACCCCCTCCTCCTATAAAGGCCACCCTCCTCACTTCTCAAAAACACCTCCTTGTGAAGGATCTCTCCCTCTAGTATTATTCCCCATGGTCTCGGATTAGCGAGATACATGTTCCCGTGGCTTTATCTGAAAGGAGTTGATTCATTCCGCTTTGCTGGAGTGAGGTATGGAGGTTGTCGGGTACCGGACGGTGTGCGATCACGGATGCACCGCTGCTGCGTGCTGGACTTGGTGCTGGAGCTGGATCGATGAACGGCCGGAGCCGGACTGCTGGACTTCATCACGATCTTGAGATCGGCAAGTGTACGACTACATCAACCACGAGTTCCTACTCGTTAACAAAGCTCGTTGTCTACGAGGGTAAGTTCTCGTTGGATGTATGTCCACCCGTTGCTTTGTACCTAGTAGATAGATCTTGGTGTGTAGTTCACACCGTAGGAAATTTTTTGTTTTCTATGCTGCGGACCCAACAGTGGTATCAGAGCCTGATCTATGCGCAGGTGCTTTGCACGGGTAGTACACATATGTTGATATGTGGGCGATGATGATCATGTTATTGCATCTTCTATGTATTTTGGATATTGGTGGCATAGTGTGATGAAGCGGCCCGGACCAGCCTTACATGTCATCGTACATGAGACCGGTTCCATGACTGACATGCAACTTGTTTTGCATAAGTGGCTGGCGGGTGTCTGTCTCTCCTACTATAGTCAATATCTGATTTGCAACGAGTTGCTAATAACTTAGTTATCCTTGTTGTGGTTCATGTTCGTAGTTAAGAACGGTTCTATCTCCGAAAGCCCTAAGCCACGTAAAACTTGCAATTGATAAATTAGAGGCGTCTAGTTTAGATCGTTGCTGGGCTAGTGTATTGATATGGTATTGTTGTAAGTAGATGTATGACAGATACTCTTACAACACATTCAACGTGTAAGTTCCATAGACCTTGGCCTTACACACAAAGGAATGATAGAGATCATACCACGATGCAAATGATAGAGATCAAATGCATGGACCATATCATCTCACTTTACACATTAGATGTTAGCATCTTATACTGCTAGTTTGGCGCTTTCTATAGCATTGTAAGATGATCCCTCATTTAAATATCAAGATAAAATGTGTTCTTCCTTAAGTATGCACTGTTTTATGGATCGTATTTCGAGACATCACGTGATGATCGGGTGTACTTGACTCTACGCTTTCATACAAACGGGTGTAAGACAGTTTTACACATGCGAGTACTAAGGTTCTTACTTGGCGAGCCTAGCATGTCTGTACATGGCCTCTAACACGGACCGAAAGGTTAAGCATGAGTCATATAGTTGATATGATGCCCATATAGATGCTCGCCTTTGAAGCTACATCAACTCACGTGATGATCGGACTTGGTGTAGTGGATTTGGTTCATGTAATCACCAAAAAGACACGAGGGATGTCGTTTTTGAGTGGGAGTTCATTTCTAATTTGGATTAGTCGAACCAAATTTGTCATAAATTAAATCAAAGTGAATTTGCATAGTTTGTTGTAGTCATTGGCATTCGTTTTCTACCTTAGGCTTAGTTTTTATTTGAGATAATAGAACTATAGAATTCTGGATATTTACTTTACAAACTGGTATCGTATTGTTTTGAATGTCAATTTAAAGTTTATAAGTCCTATTGCAAACTTTCAGCAAACTCTATTTACTCCATGAAGTTTAATAAGTAGTATTAAATCAAGAGTAAGAATTCCAATGATTAGTATCTAAAGTATCATGTTTGCCTCCATAATTATTGATATTCAAAAAGTTGTTTTAATATCAAGATTATATTGGAGCTGGAAATTGTTTCAGAAACCATCATGTGTGAAAGATATTGTGATATCTGAAACAATGTTTTTGGTTGCATTATGATAGAGTATAATTTAGCAAAATACATGTTCTCATATTGTATGAGAATTTGTGAAGGATGGAGATGCTAGGCATCCGAATCTACCAAAAAGGTTTTGGGAACTGATATTATACTCGTGATTCTTCCTTATAAGCTATAGTAGCTTGATCATGAAAGTTGTCATGATAAGGATGAATAGAAGATGTAAGTAAAATTTTTACAACAATAATAGATTACTAAAGAATGGATTTTTGAAAGAACACCAAACATTTGATGATGGTGATCCACTTCAAAGTGCAAGTCCAAAGGTATTAGTAGTTGACTATATACTCTTTGTACCATGTGTCATGTTGATGACACCACTATTGATGTTGATAGATTCTTTTAAAGGAATTGCTGAAAGAGAATCTATAAAATATTTGGCAGAAAATAAAAGGTTGGAGATGTCCAACTTGGGTATATAGAAGATATACATGTTATGGCTATATTCCTTGCTTGTTAAACAATGTGGTTATGAGGTATTGGATACCGGTATTGGATACCGAATTGGTTGGTATGAAGTGTCATACAGGACAACACAATTCATGAACTACAATGGCCTAAGTAACCAGCAAGAGAATGAGTGATGATGTTCATCGAAAACAAATAAAGTGTTATTGTGTTTTTCGTTGTCATCAAACCAAGCCTTCAAGATTTTTTTAAATAATTGTTATTTTGTTTCGGTATTATGAGAACAATGGTTGTTCAAATAATTACCGTATTCCATAAAGGATGGATGAACATTTACAAGTCTAGTGGGAGAAATCACATCCATAAACACTATTGCTAAAATGTCGCAAGACAAATGATTAAAAGATCACTTATGAAGTGACATCGCTGTTTAAATTATATTCGAAAGAAAACATGAAGAAACTCCATGTTTATGGATTTTTGGAGTCTTTGATTTTGATCAATTGACACATGTGAGACTTTCCTCAAGATAATTGAAACTCCGTTCATAGGCAAAAGAGGAACGGATGACTAGCTTATTGGAAATTGTGCATGCTGATGTACATAAGTCCATTATGTGTAGCCATATGCGATGGATCTTTTTGCTTCATATGCTTTCTTCAAGAATTTGAGTGAATATATCTGTATATTTACTTAATAAAGAAGAAGTATGAAACATTTGAAAGTTGTTCAAAGACTTTCAAGATGAAGTGAAAAATCATTGTAACAAGAAAATAAAGAGTTTATTATTCGATCATAAAGGAAGATATTTGAGTTACATGTTTAGCAAAAACACCTAAGACTTGAGGAATTGTTCCATGATTTGTGTTCCCCGATAAACCATAGGAGTATGGCATATTCGAGAGATGAAATCAAACCATGTTTGACATGGTAAGATCAAAGGTGTCATTTATAAAACTGCCATTATGTTTTAAGGATTGAAGCTTTAGAGACTACCGCTTTTACACTAAAAAGAGCACCATCGTGATCCGTTGAAATGACACCATATGAGTTATGGTTTGGGATAAAACCCGAATTGTCTTTTCTTAAATTTTGGTATGCTATGCATAAGTAAAATGTTTACAACCAAAGTCGGATAAGCACGTCTTTGTAGGTTATCCCAAAGAATTTGTTGGGAATTTCTCCATAACACCGAGGACAAAAGAGTTTCTTACTTGGAACGTCAAGTTTCATGAGAAGGAATTTTTCGTGAAAAGTTAAGTGGGAGGACAATAGAACTTTGATAAGGTTGTTGAACCTTAGCTATATGTGCTAAGTAGCGCAGCGCCAGAAAGTGTCCCAGTGGAGGCCACAATGCTCATGGCTCTCGTGATTACAAAAGGTGTGATCTCGGAGATTAGAGTTCCTATAGAAACGTGTGGGTCCGTAAGAATCAAATAGTAAGATTTGATAAGCAAGTCGTTATTGTTTTGACAATGATGAACCGACTACATGCAAAGTAGTGATGATGGGCCCTGACTCCATAAAATGACTAGAAGTCATAGAATCCGTGATAGTATCCATACACGAGAAATCAAGTTTCTGAACTTGGAAGACCCTCCGGAAAGGCGTGAAGCCTATCGGTCATGTTTGGATCTATAAAGAAATAGACATGGATGTTTGACATCTATGAAATAGTCGACATGTCGGAAAGAAGTTTATGGCAATGTTCAAGGAGTTGACTATGACAAGATATGATCTTTCATAGCGATATATAGTCTTGACGGATTATTGTAGCAACCACTACATATAATTTGGTATATGGTAGTTGAATAAACAAAACAAGGTTCTTCTAATAGAACGGTAACCTAGGACATGTACATGACATGGTCCGAAGGGTTTTGTTAATTCAAAGGGTGCTAAAAGGGCATGTAAACTTCAATAGTTGAAGTAAACATAGCGGAGTTGGAATCTTCACCATGATGAAACTGTTAAAAGAGTTTAAATTCATCGAAGATGATGAAGATGCTTGCATTTGCAAGAAATTAAGTAGGAGCGCTGAGACATATTTCTAATACATTATGTAGAGGACATATTGTTGATTGGAAATGATGTATCTTGAATTTACACAAGTTAAGGATTTCATTAAAATAAGATTTCGATGAAAGACTTGGGCAAACCCAGAATATTAGGCATCAATATCTATATGGATAGATTAAGGCGCTAATATGGTTGTGCCAGATATACATATATAAGATATTGAAAGGGTTCAATATGAGATATTGAAAGGGTTCAATATGGAAACAACAAGAAAGGTTCTTGCTGCATGGAAAGGATTGTATCAAGATTCAAGTGTTTCAACACTTGGTGAGTAAAATCACATGAAAATTTTGATCGATTATACCATGATATGTATATATCCAGAATGTCCCATGCTCTAAATGTTATGAGCATATACCAGAATGATTCATAAGATGATCATTGGACAATAGTAAAGATATTCTTATGAGCTTTGGGAGAACTAAGAATATATCATGTATAAGTGACAAATAGTTAAAGGTAGTTCATTGTAAAGTGTTACATTGATACTAGTTTTGTCACAAGATACAAATTAAATTTATCTCAATTTAGACTATGGGTGGCACAATATAATGGAAAGGATGTTCCATGATGGATTTGTATGAGTTCCAAACTTGAGATATTGTGACGGATACTACAACAAAAGGCTAAGTATATGACTGCTATAGTAGTAGCATAGGAGGGCATTTGTGTTAAGTAGTTTGTTATCAAACTAGGTGTGGTTCAAAATGGGCTAATACTATGAAGATATATTGTGTGACAATAATATCAACATATTTTAACCCGAACGAACTAAAGGTCTCACTAGAGGACCAAATTTATACAATGCCATCTCATTTGAGAATGAGTGATGCGTAGAGACGCAAAGACATGAATACACACGACCTGAAACTGTCAGATCCGGAGATTATGTTAACCACTAGCAATTGCGTATATGCAACACCAGAAAGCCATAGGTGTTCAATACGCAAAGTTTTTCAAACTAGATTATTGACTCTAGTGCAAGTGGGAGACTTAAGGGAATATGCCCGAGAGGCAATAATAAAGTGGTTATTATCTTATTCCATGTTTATGATAAATGTTTATTTTACATGCTAGAATTGTATTGATCGGAAACATCAATACATGTGTGTTTAATAAACAAAAAGGGTTCCTAGTTATGCCTCTCTTATAGACTAGCTTGTTGATTAACAAGATGATCAAGGTTTCCTGATCATGGACATTGGATGTTGTTAATAACAAGGTCACACCATTGGTGGAATGATGTGATGAATATTCATCCGAAGTATAGCATTACAATCAAAGTCATTATGTTTATATTTCTATAACATCATACGGAGTAATCTTTATCCTTAGACCATGAGATCATGTTAATTGCAAACACCGGAAGAGTATCTTGATAACATCAAACGTCACACCATAATAGGGTGACTATAAAGATGGGTTCAGTGCTACGAAGGTGTTATGTTGAGGCTCATGGATCAAGAGTGGAATTTGTCAATCCCGATGACGGATAGATATACTCTAGGCCCTCTCGGTGATATCACATTGAAATAGCTTGCATGCAAGTGA
The DNA here is from genome assembly GCA_023614405.1 of Avena insularis. Classification (NCBI taxonomy): domain Eukaryota; kingdom Viridiplantae; phylum Streptophyta; class Magnoliopsida; order Poales; family Poaceae; genus Avena; species Avena insularis. The sequence goes on along the minus strand of JAJUPC010000194.1, from coordinate 71,335 downwards.
TGTGATCACTAGAATGTTATATCACGGGAACGAGAAAAGAGTGCATGTCGGTAACGAGATCAAACTAGGTATGGAGATACCGATGATCGAATCTCGGACATGTAATATATCGCGGGACAAACGGATTTATTTACTAGCGTTAAAGGTTCTCACGATCATAGAAGTCAACGTTGAATGTGTAGGAGTCAGTATGGATCTCCAGGTCCCGCTTCTGATTATTGATCTGAGAGGGGTCTCGATCATGTCTGCATTATTCGTGAACCGTAGGGTGACACACTTAAGGGATACCGACACCATTTGGAGCAAATATGTTTCGGATAAAGATTTAAGAAAGCGTTGGAATTATTTCAATAGACACCGAAACTATTTCGGGTTAAATTGCTGAAATTGGTTCTGCATGTAATATTGAAATGTTGTAAGGGGTTTTATGTGAATGTTTGTTAATTAAAGTAATTAACAAAATTCTGAATAAAAATAATAAAAGAGTTTTATTAAATGAGAGAGCATTAAATTTGGAGAAATTTAATGTATTTAAAGTGGAGACTTTAAAAGAGAATGTGAAGGGCAAATTTATGTGGAGGGAGTTACCACCACATGAATGGAGGAGGTGAAGAGTCACCTCCTCCATGCGCCGGCCATGAAGGAGGGGCACCCCCCCTCCTCCTATAAAAGGCCACCCCTCCTCACTTCTCAAAAACACCTCCTTGTGAAGGATCTCTCTCCCCCTCTAGTATTATTCCCCCATGGTCTCGGATTAGCGAGATACATGTTCCCGGTGGCTTTATCTGAAAGGAGTTGCTGCTTCCGCTACTTTGCTGGAGCGAGGGATGGAGGTTGTCGGGGTACCGGACGTGTGTGCGATCACGGATGCACCGCTGCTTTGCGATGCTGGACTTGGTGCTGCTGGAGCTGGATCTGATGGACGTGCTAGAGCCGGACCTGCTGGACTTCATTATGATCTTGAGATCGGCAAGTGTACGACTACATCAACCACGAGTTCCTACTCGTTAACAAAGCTCGTTGTCTATGAAGGTAAGTTCTCGTTGGATGTATGTCCACCCGTTGCTTTGTACCTAGTAGATAGATCTTGGCGTGTAGTTCACACCGTAGGAAAATTTTTGTTTTCTATGCTGCGGACCCAACAACAGGAGCAAAAAGGCTATCGAAGTGAAAGATACCAGGGATTTAGTCGTACCGTTTACAAGGAAACATTATAGAGGTGCAGTTTACTTCCACTTGGTAGTACTCACGGTTGGAGAGGAATTGGAACTTGACAATAGAGATGATGGACTTTTAGAAGGCATGCATGACCTGATCCATCGCATCACTGGGGCTGGTGCGACTGAGGGTGGCTTCAAACAGAGGAGAGTCTTACAGAGGAGCATCATAAAGAGGAGCAGGAAGAGCATCCCCAGAAAGGGCACCCCGAAGAAGAACGTCACCAAGGAGACCACGCCAGAGAAGAGGACACCCAAGAGTCGCACGCCAAAAGGCACCATGCCGCAGAGTACACCCCTGAGATCCAGTCAAAATGCCACATCCTACGGTAGCAGCAAAAACGCTAAGAGGGCTAGCACGATGGTGAACACTCTCAGGAGTGGTAGCAAAGAGGCGAAGATGGCCAGCACAGAGGCTACCACACCAGTGGGAGCAAAAAAACACTAATTTGGAGCGGAACACGCCGCTGTCAGGGAATTATGCTAGCACGAAGGAGAACACGCTCAATAGTAGCAGCAAAAGGGCTAATTTCGAGCGGAACACGCCGTTGAGGTCAGGCAATAATGCCAGCACGAAGGAGAAGACGCCCAATAGTAGCAGCAAAAGGGCTAATTTGGAGCGGAACACGCCGCTGGGGTCAGGCAATAATGCCAGCACGAAGGAGAACACGCCCAATAGTAGCAGCAATAGGGCTAATTCGAAGAAGAACGCGCCGCAGAGGTCGGGCAATAATGCCAGCACCCTAGAGCCAACACCCGTGAGGGGAGGCAGTAAGGAGATCACACCCAAGAGCGGCAGCAAAAGGCCTGGTTCGATGGGGAATGGAACACGGATGTCAAGCCCTACTGATACCATCAGGAAAGATTACATCGGGAAGGAGGATGTGCACAGGAAGAGCAAGAGGGTTCTGTACACTCAAGATGAAATTGATTCTGACTGTTGTTTGTCCACTAAAGTACCTGGGATGCGTGCAAACATAAGACCACCCCATGTGGTTGCAGCACAACCAACCGAGTGTCTTGGAGAAAACAGAGTTGCCGGTGAGGTGGACTGGGGAAATGTTCCTGTCCATCCGGGTGGAGACGATGGTGCAGCCCCACCCATGGTAGTCAATATGATGTGTGCAGTACTAGGCATTAGAGACGATGGTGAAGATTCTGAATCAGATGAAGAAGCAGGCACTATAGAGGATCAAGAATCTGGTGATGATGAAATAGACGAGGAACTTAATGATGAGGCTGGTATTCCACTCGATGATTTGGGTGTTGAAGTAGAAGAAATGAAACATGACCACGAGTATCCTCTAATTTCGGTCGGCACCGAGTTCAGGAGCATGCATGAGTTCAGGATGTCATTCCGGCATTTTTATATCAAGGGGGAGTTCGACGTTTATCAACTGAAGAACTCTGCCGAGAGGTATGAGGCCGTTTGCAAGTTAACGTGGATGAATGGACGGGCCGAGGTACATTGTCCATGGAGGATCACAGCAAGATCCTTACCTACGTCGACTGCAATTAGGGTATTGGGGCAATGAATGCAGCAAACCATTAGAACTCTCTTTCTCTCTCTTTTCACTCTATAACTACAATTGGTGTGTGATATCTTTCTGGGAACTAGTCAACTCCGCTTATCTTTTAAATGAATCTGTGTTGCAGGTGAACAGAATGGGCCATGCACACATGTGTCCAACAGGAAGCAAACTGAAATCCTCAATGGCTGATACGGAGTGGGTAGCTATGCAATCTATGTCCATACTAAAGGATAGCCCTAAGGAGACCGCGAAGAATATTCAGACTAGCCTCGGTTCTAAATACAACATTGTCCTTCCGTATTACACGGTTTGGAAAGGTAAAGAGAAAGCTCTGGGGGTCTTGCATGGGGATTGGACCAATAGCTTCAGGATGTTGTACAACTTCAAGGCGGAGGTACAATCTAGGTGTCCGGGGAGTGTTGTGGAGATTGACACCGAATCAGAAGGTGGTAAAATATATTTCAAAAGATTTTTCATGGCGCTTAAACCTTGCATCGATGGATTCAAGGGCGGTTGTAGGCCGTATCTGAGTGTAGACAGCACTGTCCTAACTGGCAAATGGAAAGGCTTCCTGCCATCTACCACAACACTTGATGGTCACAACTGGATGTTCCCAGTGGCATTCGGGCTGTTTGAAACAGAAATGGAGGAAAACTGGGTCTGGTTTATGAGGCAACTCAGGAGATCAATAGGCCACATGGATCCATTGGCTATATCCACGGATGCATGCAAAGGGTATTTAATGCAAAGTGAAGGAGGTGTTCCCGCGAGCTGAAGGTAGAGAATGTCATGCCCATATGATGCTCAACTTGTACTCACACTATGCAGGCAGCGTATTTCGTTACATGTTTCCTGCTGCTAGAGTTTACAAACCTAGTAGCAGCAATTATTTCATGAGCAAGATTTTTGCCGAAGCCCCTGAAATTCCAGAGTACTTAGCCATCCATCATTCGCAGCTATGGAAGAGGAGTCAATTCAACCCTGACATCAAAGTTGATTACATAAACAACAACCTTGCAGAATGCCTGAATAACTGGGTGAAAGACATAAAAGTGTGTCCTGTTCATATCTTGATGGACATCATACGTGGTATGATCATGAAGCTGTTAAATATAGGAGAGAGATCGGTAGGAGACTTAGAGGACATATGCTACCGCAAGTTGTACAGCAACTGCACAAGAGAAGCCGAGGACTTGCCCATCTTAAGGTTCTCTCGTCAACCAACAGAAGCTGTGAGGTGGTCGATATGTCCATGAGTGGCAAAAGGGATGTTGTGAACATCCAGCTGCGAGAATGCACCTTCTTAGAGTGGCAGCATACCCGGAAACCTTGCGACCATGCCTTGGCCTTCTTGGTGAAGAAAAGAACTCTACCACATTTGGATCAGTATTTGTCAGACTACTACTCTATGGAAAAGTTGAGAGCTGCGTACGCTGGATCCATCGAGCCATGTATAGACCCATCTCAGTGGCCTCAAGTCCAACTGTCTTTCGAGCTTTGCTAGCCAGTTACAAAAAAGGGGCAGAGGAAGACCCCAGGTGAATAGGTTTAAGAATTTTCTCGAGAAGAAGGGTTCGGATTTCTATGCTACAAAGAAGGGCAAAAACAGATGCAAGACCTGCCATCTTATAGGCCATAGAGCAGCTAGATATCCCCTTAATGCTCCCAAACCTAGGTATGAGATGGTACATTCACACACAAAAATTGTTTATAGTCTGTAGATATAAGGTAGTAATCCATCTGTTTTTTTACCGGAAGCGCAAGGTAAGAAACAAGACAACCGACTCAGTGATTTTGCTGCGGGAAGAAAACCAAAATGAGTGGAGTGATGATGCCGGACAAGATTCTGGTGCTAATTGACCTGACTTCCCTTGGCCTGGAGATGCAGGGTACGTGAAGGTAAGAAAATTGGCACCTAGGAAGAGGAAGAAGGCAGGAGATGAAGAAGCCAGTGGACGTGAAGGAAAGAGGAAGAAAGTTGGCACCCAAGCAGAGAAAGAGGGCTAGCAGTGTAGCAGCCTAATGATGTATTGAACTTGAACCTATATATGTAGTTCGGTTAAACTCTAGAGCTATGTGCGTGAAACTTGTCGGGCGAAACAATCTGCCTCTTGTACTCGGAGTAAAATGTATCGCGACTTTAGGATTTGATACGTCTAAGGCCACTAGTTGAATCCAAAACTGTGACTGTGCCACTACTATCTGAACAATCGCGATAGGTGAGCGGTTAAATCCTCTCCAAAATCGATGGGTGTTAGTGGCACATACATGATTTATTTATAGGCGCTTAATAAATCCCTGTTGTATGCATTACACTTATGATAAGTTTCTAGGCTAGAAACAATTTCTTAAGTTGGCCGCTACACTCCATGAAGCAGCAACTTATTTCAGCTGCTGGACAATGACATGGCAACATAAACTGCAAATGCAACAGATAATGCCAAGATAATGAGGAAATTGTGTCCACTATCTGGCCTAATCTTGAGCCCGTCTGTCTCACCACCTCCCTGCCCCTGCCTCCCCTGCACCTGGCGAAGCTCCCGGATCTCTCGCTCCATCGCATGAATCTCATCTTTCTTGTCCCACACAGCATCACATAGATCTTGAACATGCTCTTTGTGAAAACCTGTCAGTGGCTTTTCGATCCACACAAACTTGTCACAGCCAGTCCCCCTCCCTTCCTGCGTAGTAGATCGAAGGAAACAAAAAAAAGAATTACATTACGCTTTCCGGATCCGGGTTACCATTGTACCTATAGTAGGAACTTACCGCTCTGATGCTGCAGTTGCTGAATTTTCCTGCAGTATTTTCGTTGGTCCACGGAATCCATCTCGGTATCTTCTCACCACACAAACATAGCATATCGGGGTAGTAATCATAGGGCGCCCTCCGGGACCTGATGGGGGCACCCGCCTGACGGCGTTGAGCCGACCCTGATTCCGCCCGAGACGAACTGCACGAGCTGCGAGCCATGAGCGAGGGGAGCGATGGCAGAAGAAAGAGGAGCCTTTGGATGTCAGGATAGTGGTGAAGCGTGATTTATCCCTACTTAATAACTCGGGCAGAATCCTACCGTCCACATTCGGCTGACAGGTGGGGGACCTAGCGTGTGGACTTGTCAAAAGAAACTCGCGCCTTCGTGGTTCAAAAGCCCTGTCGCGCGCATTGGACGAAATTTTTTGGTACCTTGCCGGCGTACATATCACTGGGAGGTCTTGCTCAGGAACCAGACACGCCTGGCCCACAATCTTACTCCCTCCTAGGAACTTGTCATGGCTCGCGCCGGCAGATCCATCCGCTCCACCGTTTCTGGTAGGGCTCGTCGCGGCGGATCTAACCCAAGATCCTACCATCGCAGTACCAAATGGCCATGGTTTCTTGAGAGGAGTGACGACGCTACGTTTGCGAGCTCGGCCCCTCCTACCTGTAGAAGGACTGATGCGGCGTCGAGCTCGAGCAGGAGCCGCCAGGCGCGATGGCGCTCGTTCCACGCCAACCCCGTCACCTTCGTCATTGTCGATTCCGATGTGGAGGGCGATGGGGACGAAGCTGTGCAGAACGCCATTGTTGCCTCCTTGGCGAAGGGCAAGCCACGGGCGGGAGTGGATATCACTGTGAAGGGCACGGCGGTGTCACCAATCGAGGTGGACTCCGACGATAGCTGTGTGATGTGGGTTTAGATGTTGTTTAGGATGGTTGCAATTTCGGTTGTGTTTAATGCGAGTACAATTATTGTAATGTGTTTGTCGAGCTATATTAAGAAATGTGTGCAATAGCATCCGCTGAGTGCTTCCACTTTAGAAATTGTGTTTATGCCATTTGCATGTTGCATTATCAACGTAGATTACTTGTAAAAAATCCAACGAAAATCATCAGATTACAACCATCGGACGGGAGTGGCAGGGTGGAAGAGAAGTTGGGACAGTGGCTTCAAGGGGAAGGACACTGGCAGGTCATCCCTCGGAACACGTGACACTGACATGCGGGAGCGGGAGCACACGGTATTGCCGGTCTGTCTAGAGCAAGCGGTCTTTGCAACGTGACAACAACAAGCTGATTGGACCAATATAATAACTCAGCGAAGTATTAAGGAGTACTGAAAACTACAACTGGGGTACATTTGCACAACATGTATGCTCTAAGCATGTGAGAAGCATAGCTTAAGTCTAACAGTAACGACAGCACAAGTACTACATTTGTCTATCGGTCTTCTCGATACAAATGTAGAAATGCATCTGCCTATTCGATCCAGCACCGACAAGGTACTGAGATGGCACGCATAGGATCGACCTTAGGTCCACATACTCCACCTCCCGTGGTGTCGGGCAGCTCGGCGCCTCGGCTAGCACAAGAACGCTATCCGACGATAGCGGTTGGGCGTTCGCTCACATGCGCACCATGTATACGGGCCAGGCGCACGAGACCGACCTGACGCATACGGCACCCACGACGGTGGGCCCGGCTCTGGTTCCCGGAACACCGGCGGTGATGGTCAGGACGAAAACAGAGCCGTCCCCCCTGGAAAATTAGCAGGCGGCGTGCCGAGTCAGTGAACGGCACCTGCTCTTGGAGAAGTTGGGCTTGCCCGTACGAGATCCTAATCACTTCGATCAAGTGCCCATCTGCAAGGTGGACGACGAGCTCTGTCGGTGGGCTGGTGTAGTTGCAGCCCGGCTCCGTCCAGGCGCACGTGCCGTGCGGGCACGCGAGCTCGTGGAGCAGGAGCTCGCGGTAGGAGTAATGGCGAAAGCATCCTGGGTGGGAGCACATTAGCGGGAACACCGCTGCGAAGTTGCGCACGAGGATCTCCAGATTCTTGGGCTCCCACATCTGCCACAACTGAAGTTTGTCGAGAAATCGGAAAAAAGATCAGCAGTTAGATTGGCGAATAGCAGGAATGTGTAGGATAAGTTCAAAAGCTTGTAAAATGATTTCTTACCATGAAGGTAGAGACCGGAGAATTGGCGGATGTCGTCGGCTTGCGGCTACGGAAGGATGGAAGTGAAGTGGGGAAAGTGGCTTCGAGGGGAAGGAAGAGAAGTACGGGGAGGAAGAGAAGTAACAGGGACGTGACACTGGGATATGGCCCACTGAACTCGTGAGTCGTAACACTCGCAACATGCCAGTTTGTCCAGACCAAGCGTGGGCAATCATGCCGCAGAACAGCCTACTCGAGGATCGCTCTCGCGAAGACCATCCCAATCGTCCAAGCGCCCCAATCAAACGGTATGAAACAATCGTCAAGCAAAACAACTGTGTTATGGCGTGCCTTCTAGAAGACTCGGTCTAACGGTGGATCCATTGGGGGCAGTGCTAGTTTTAGTATAATAACAAGCATGAAATGACTCAAATGGATCCATGTGTGGTTTGTGGACATAACACACATGCAATGACTCTAGTGGTTGATCCATGTGTGGTTTGTGGAAATAACACACATACAATGACTTTAGTGGTTGATCCATGTGTGGTTTGTGGAAAGAACACACATGCAATGACTCTGGTTGATCCATATGTGGTCTGTGGAAAGAACACATATACAATGGCCACTGGTGGATCCATGTGTGGTTTGTGGAAAAGAACACCCATGCAATGACTCTAGTGCTGGTTTGTGGTTTTAGTATAAGAACAAACATGCAATGACTCTAGTGGTTGATCCATGTGTGGTTTGTGGAAAGAACACACATGCAATGACCACTGGTGGATCCATGTGTGGTTTGTGGAAAAGAACACACATGCAATGACTCTAGTGGTTGATCCATGTTGTTTTGTGGAAATAACACACATGCAATGACTCTAGTGGTTGATCCATGTGTGGTTTGTGAAAAGAACACACATGCAATGACTCTAGTGTTGGTTCTAGTATAACAACACACATGCAATGACTCTAGTGGTTGATCCATGTGTGGGTTGTGGAAATAACACATATGCAATGACTCTAGTGGTTGATCCATGTGTGGTTTGTGGAAATAACACACATGCAATGACTGTAATGGGTCCACCTGTGGTTTGTGGAAAGAACACACATGCAATGACCACTGGTTGATCCATAAGTTGTTTGTGGAAAAGAACGCACATGCAATGAGTCTAGTGGATCCATGTGTGGTTTGTGGAAAAGAACACACATGCAATGACTCTAGTGCTGGTTTGTGGTTTTAGTATAAGAACAAACATGCAATGACTCTAGTGGTTGATCCATGTGTGGTTTGTGGAAAGAACACACATTCAATGACTCTGGTTAATCCATATGTGGTCTGTGGAAAGAACACACATGCAATGACCACTAGCGGATCCATGTGTGGTTTGTGGAAAAGAACACACAGGCAATGACTCTAGTGCTGGTTTGTGGTTTTAGTATAAGAACAAACATGCAATGACTCTAGTGGTTGATCCATGTGTGGTTTGTGGAAAGAACACACATGCAATGACCACTGGTGGATCCATGTGTGGTTTGTGGAAAAGAACACACATGCAATGAGTCTAGTGGATCCATGTGTGGTTTGTGGAAAAGAACACGCATGCAATGACTCTAGTAATGGTTTGTGGTTTTAGTATAAGAACACACATGCAATGACTCTATTACTGGTTTGTGGGTTTAGTATAAGAACACACATGCAATGACTCTAGTGGTTGATCCATGTGTGGTTTGTGGAAATAACACATATGCAATGACTCTAGTGGTTGATCCATGTGTGGTTTGTGGAAATAACACACATGCAATGACTGTAATGGGTCCACATGTGGTTTGTGGAAAAGAACACACATGCAATGACCACTGGTTGATCCATGTGTGGTTTGTGGAAAAGAACACACATGCAATGAGTCTAGTGGATCCATGTGTGGTTTGTGGAAAAGAACACACATGCAATGACTCTAGTGCTAGTTTGTGGTTTTAGTATAAGAACAAACATGCAATGACTCTAGTGGTTGATCCATGTGTGGTTTGTGGAAAGAACACACATGCAATGACTCTGGTTGATCCATATGTGGTCTGTGGAAAGAACACACATGCAATGACTCTAGTTGGTCCACATGTGTGGTTTGTGGAAAGAACACACATGCAATGACTCTGGTTGATCCATATGTGGTTTGTGGAAAGAAAACACATGCAATGACTCTAGTGGTGGATCCATGTGTGGTTTATGGAAAAGAACACACATGCAATGACTCTAGTGCTGGTTTGTGGTTTTAGTATAAGAACAAACATGCAACGACTCTAGTGGTTGATCCATGTGTGGTTTGTGGAAAGAACACACATGCAATGACCACTGGTTGATCCATATGTGGTTTGTGGAAAGAACACACATGCAATGACCACTGGTGGATCCATGTGTGGTTTGTGGAAAAGAACACACATGCAATGACTCTAGTGTTGGTTTGTGGTTTTAGTATAAGAACAAACATGCAATGAATCTAGTGGTTGATCCATGTGTGGTTTGTGGAAAGAACACACATGCAATGACTCTGGTTGATCCATATGTGGTTTGTGGAAAGAACACACATGCAATGACCACTGGTGGATCCATGTGTGGTTTGTGGAAAAGAACACACATGCAATGACTCTATTGGTTGATCCATGTTTGTTTGTGGAAATAACACACATGCAATGACTCTAGTGGTTGATCCATGTGTGGTTTGTGGAAAGAACACACATGCAATGACTCTAGTGGTTGATCCATGTGTGGTTTGTGGAAATAACACACATGCAATGACTCTAGGTGGAAAAAATTTGTGGTTGGGGGAAAGAACACACATGCAATGAGTCTAGTGGATCCATGTGTGGTTTGTGGAAAAGAACACACATGCAATGACTCTAGTGCTGGTTTGTGGTTTTAGTATAAGAACAAACATGCAATGACTCTAGTGGTTAATCCATGTGTGGTTTGTGGAAAGAACACACATGCAATGATTCTGGTTGATCCATATGTGGTCTGTGGAAAGAACACACATGCAATGACCACTGGTGGATCTATGTGTGGTTTGTGGAAAAGAACAGACATGCAATGACTCTAGTGCTGGTTTGTGGTTTTAGTATAAGAACAAACATGCAATGACTCTAGTGGTTGATCCATGTGTGGTTTGTGGAAAGAACACACATGCAATGACCACTGGTGGATCCATGTGTGGTTTGTGGAAAAGAACACACATGCAATGCCTCTAGTGGTTCATCCATGTTTGTTTGTGGAAATAACACACATGCAATGACCCTAGTGGTTGATCCATGTTTGTTTGTGGAAATAACACACATGCAATGACTCTAGTGGTTGATCCATGTGTGGTTTGTGAAAAGAACACACATGCAATGACTCTAGTGTTGGTTTTAGTATAAGAACACGCATGCAATGACTCTAGTGGTTGATCCATGTTTGTTTGTGGAAATAACACACATGCAATGACTCTAGTGGTTGATCCATGTGTGGTTTGTGAAAAGAACACAAATGCAATGACTCTAGTGTTGGTTTTAGTATAAGAACACACATGCAATGACTCTAGTGGTTGATCCATATGTGGTTTGTGGAAAGAACACAGATGCAATGACTCTAGTGGTTGATCCATGTGTGGTTTGCGGAAATAACACACATGCAATGACTGTAATGGGTCCACATGTGTGGTTTGTGGAAAGAACACACATGCAATGACTCTGGTTGATCCATATGTGGTTTGTGAAAAGAACACACATGCAATGACTCTAGTGGTGGATCCATGTGTGGTTTGTGGAAAAGAACACACATGCAATGACTCTAGTGCTGGTTTGTGGTTTTAGTATAAGAACAAACTTGCAATGACTCTAGTGGTTCATCCATGTGTGGTTTGTGGAAAGAACACACATGCAATGACTAGTGGTTGATCCATATGTGGTTTGTGGAAAGAACACACATGCAATGACCACTGGTGGATCCATGTGTGGTTTGTGGAAAAGAACACACATGCAATGACTCTAGTGCTGGTTTGTGGTTTTAGTATAAGAACAAACATGCAATGACTCTAGTGGTTGATCCATGTGTGGTTTGTCGAAAGAACACACATGCAATGACTCTGGTTGATCCATGTGTGGTTTGTGGAAAGAACACACATGCAATGACTCTAGTGCTTGATCCATGTGTGGTTTGTGGAAATAACACACATGCAATGACTCTAGTGGTTGATCCATGTGTGGTTTGTGGAAAGAAACCACATGCAATGACCACTGGTGGATCCATGTGTGGTTTGTGGAAAAGAACACACATGCCATGACTCTAGTACTGGTTTGTGGCTTTAGTATAAGAAGACACATGCAATGACTCTAGTGGTTGATCCATGTGTGGTTTGTGGAAAGAACACACATGCAATGACTCTGGTTGATCCATATGTGGTTTGTGGAAAGAACACACATGCAATGAACACTGGTGGATCCATGTGTGGTTTGTGGAAAAGAACACACATGCAATGACTCTAGTGCTGGTTTGTGGTTTTAGTATAAGAACAAACATGCAATTACTCTAGTGGTTGATCCATGTGTGGTTTGTGGAAAGAACACACATGCAATGACTCTGGTTGATCCATATGTGATTTGTGGAAAGAACACACATGCAATGACCACTGGTGGATCCATGTGTGGTTTGTGGAAAAGAACACACATGCAATGACTCTAGTACTAGTTTGTGGTTTTAGTATAAGAACACACATGCAATGACCACTGGTGGATCCATGTGTGGTTTGTGGAAAAGAACACCCATGCAATGACTCTAGTGGTTGATCCATGTTTGTTTGTGGAAATAACACACATGCAATGACTCTAGTGGTTGATCCATGTGTGGTTTGTGGAAATAACACACATGCAATGACCATAATGGGTCCACATGTGGTTTGTGGAAAGAACACACATGCAATGACCACTGGTTGATCCATAAGTTGTTTGTGGAAAAGAACACACATGCAATGAGTCTAGTGGATCCATGTGTGGTTTGTGGAAACGAACACACATGCAATGACTCTAGTTCTGGTTTGTGGTTTTAGTATAAGAACAAACATGCAATGACTCTAGTGGTTGATCCATGTGTGGTGTGTGGAGAGAACACACTTGCAATGACTCTGGTTGATCCATATGTGGTCTGTGGAAAGAACACACATGCAATGACCACTGGTGGATCCATGTGTGGTTTGTGGAAAAGAACACACATGCAATGACTCTAATACTGGTTTGTGGTTTTACTATAAGAACAAACATGCAATGACTCTAGTGGTTGATCCATGTGTGGTTTGTGGAAAGAACACACATGCAATGACTCTAGTGGTTGATCCATGTGTGGTTTGTGGAAAGAACACACATGCAATGACTCTAGTGGTTGATCCATGTGTGGTTTGTGGAAATAACACACATGCAATGACCACTGGTGGATCCATGTGTGGTTTGTGGAAAAGAACACACATGCAATGCCTCTAGTGGTTCATCCATGTTTGTTTATGGAAATAACACACATGCAAAAGAACACACATGCAATGACTCTAGTGTTGATTTTAGTATAAGAACACACATGCAATGACTCTAGTGGTTGATCCATGTGTAGTTTGTGGAAAGAACACACATGCAATGACTGTAGTTGATCCATGTGTGGTTTGTGGAAATAACACACATGCAATGACTGTAATGGGTCCACAAGTGTGGTTTGTGGAAAGAACACACATGCAATGACTCTGGTTGATCCATGTGTGGTTTGTGGAAATAACACACATGCAATGACTCTAGTGGGTCCACATGTGTGGTTTGTGGAAAGAACACCCATGCAATGACCACTGGTTGATCCATAAGTTGTTTGTGGAAAAGAACACACATGCAATGAGTCTAGTGGATCCATGTGTGGTTTGTGGAAAGAACACACATGCAATGACTCTAGTGGTTGATCCATGTGTGGTTTGTGGAAATAACACACATGCAATGACCACTGGTGGATCCATGTGTGGTTTGTGGAAAATAACACACATGCAATGACTCTAGTGGTTGATCCATCTTGTTTTGTGGAAATAACACACATGCAATGACTCTAGTGGTTGATCCATGTGTGGTTTGTGAAAAGAACACACATGCAATGACTCTAGTGTTGGTTCTAGTATAACAACACACATGCAATGACTCTAGTGGTTGATCCATGTGTGGTTTGTGGAAATAACACATATGCAATGACTCTAGTGGTTGATCCATGTGTGGTTTGTGGAAATAACACACATGCAATGACTGTAATGGGTCCACATGTTGTTTGTGGAAAGAACACACATGCAATGACCACTGGTTGATCCATAAGTTGTTTGTGGAAAAGAACACAAATGCAATGAGTCTAGTGGATCCATGCGTGGTTTGTGGAAAAGAACACACATGCAATGACTCTAGTGCTGGTTTGTGGTTTTAGTATAAGAACAAACATGCAATTACTCTAGTGGTTGATCCATGTGTGGTTTGTGGAAAGAACACACATGCAATGACTCTGGTTGATCCATATGTGATTTGTGGAAAGAACACACATGCAATGACCACTGGTGGATCCATGTGTGGTTTGTGGAAAAGAACACACATGCAATGACTCTAGTGGTTGATCCATGTGTGGTTTGTGGAAAGAACACACATGCAATGACCACTGGTGGATCCATGTGTGGTTTGTGGAAAAGAACACAGATGCAATGACTCTAGTGGTTGATCCATGTTTATTTGTGGAAATAACACACATGCAATGACTCTAGTCTTGGTTTTAGTATAAGAACACACATGCAATGACTCTAATGGTTGATCCATGTGTGGTTTGTGGAAATAACACAGATGCAATGACTATAGTGGTTGATCCATGTGGTTTGTAAATAACACACATGCAATGACTCTAATGGGTCCATGTGTTGTTTGTGGAAAAGAACACACATGCAATGACTCTGGTTGATCCATAAGTTGTTTGTGGAAAAGAAAACACATGCAATGAGTCTAGTGGATCCATGTGTGGTTTGTGGAAAAGAACACACATGCAATGACTCTAGTGCTGGTTTGTGGTTTTAGTATAAGAAAAAACATGCAATGACTCTAGTGGTTGATCCATGTGTGGTTTGTGGAAAGAACACACATGCAATGACCACTGGTGGATCCATGTGTGGTTTGTGGAAAAGAACACACATGCAATGCCTCTAGTGGTTCATCCATGTTTGTTTATGGAAATAACACACATGCAATGACCCTAGTGGTTGATCCATGTTTTTTATGGAAATAACACACATGCAATGACTCTAGTGGTTGATCCATGTGTGGTTTGTGAAAAGAACACACATGCAATGACTCTAGTGTTGGTTTTAGTATAAGAACACACATGCAATGACTCTAGTGGTTGATCCATATGTGGTTTGTGGAAAGAACACACATGCAATGACTGTAGTGGTTGATCCATGTGTGGTTTGTGGAAATAACACACATGCAATGACTGTAATGGGTCCACAAGTGTGGTTTGTGGAAAGAACACACATGCAATGACTCTGGTTGATCCATGTGTGGTTTGTGGAAATAACACACATGCAATGACTCTAGTGGGTCCACATGTGTGGTTTGTGGAAAGAACACCCATGCAATGACCACTGGTTGATCCATAAGTTGTTTGTGGAAAAGAACACACATGCAATGAGTCTAGTGGATCCATGTGTGGTTTGTGGAAAAGAACACACATGCAATGACTCTAGTGCTGGTTTGTGGTTTTAATATAAGAACAAACATGCAATGACTCTAGTGGTTGATCCATGTGTGGTTTGTGGAAATAACACACATGCAATGACCACTAGTGGATCCATGTGTGGTTTGTGGAAAATAACACACATGCAATGACTCTAGTGGTTGATCCATGTTGTTTTGTGGAAATAACACACATGCAATGACTCTAGTGGTTGATCCATGTGTGGTTTGTGAAAAGAACACACATGCAATGACTCTAGTGTTGGTTCTAGTATAACAACACACATGCAATGACTCTAGTGGTTGATCCATGTGTGGTTTGTGGAAATAACACATATGCAATGACTCTATTGGTTGATCCATGTGTGGTTTGTGGAAATAACACACATGCAATGACTGTAATGGGTCCACATGTGGTTTGTGGAAAGAACACACATGCAATGACCACTGGTTGATCCATAAGTTGTTTGTGGAAAAGAACACACATGCAATGAGTCTAGTGGATCCATGCGTGGTTTGTGGAAAAGAACACACATGCAATGACTCTAGTGCTGGTTTGTGGTTTTAGTATAAGAACAAACATGTAATTACTCTAGTGGTTGATCCATGTGTGGTTTGTGGAAAGAACACACATGCAATGACTCTGGTTGATCCATATGTGATTTGTGGAAAGAACACACATGCAATGACCACTGGTGGATCCGTGTGTGGTTTGTGGAAAAGAACACACATGCAATGACTCTAGTACTGGTTTGTGGTTTTAGTATAAGAACACACATGCAATGACTCTAGTGGTTGATCCATGTGTGGTTTGTGGAAAGAACACACATGCAATGACCACTGGTGGATCCATGTGTGGTTTGTGGAAAAGAACACAGATGCAATGACTCTAGTGGTTGATCCATGTTTGTTTGTGGAAATAACACACATGCAATGACTCTAGTGTTGGTTTTAGTATAAGAACACACATGCAATGACTCTAGTGGTTGATCCATGTGTGGTTTGTGGAAATAACACATATGCAATGACTATAGTGGTTGATCCATGTGTGGTTTGTGGAAATAACACACATGCAATGACCGTAATGGGTCCACATGCGGTTTGTGGAAAGAACACACATGCAATGACCACTGGTTGATCCATAAGTTGTTTGTGGAAAAGAACACACATGCAATGAGTCTAGTGGATCCATGTGTGGTTTGTGGAAATGAACACAAATGCAATGACTCTAGTGCTGGTTTGTGGTTTTAGTATAAGAACAAACATGCAATGACTCTAGTGGTTGATCCATGTGTGGTTTGTGGAAAGAACACACATGCAATGACTCTGGTTGATCCATATGTGGTCTATGGAAAGAACACACATGCAATGCCTCTAGTGGTTCATCCATGTTTGTTTATGGAAATAACACACATGCAATGACCCTAGTGGTTGATCCATGTTTTTTTATGGAAATAACACACATGCAATGACTCTAGTGGTTGATCCATGTGTGGTTTGTGAAAAGAACACACATGCAATGACTCTAGTGTTGGTTTTAGTATAAGAACACACATGCAATGACTCTAGTGGTTGATCCATATGTGGTTTGTGGAAAGAACACACATGCAATGACTGTAGTGGTTGATCCATGTGTGGTTTGTGGAAATAACACACATGCAATGACTGTAATGGGTCCACAAGTGTGGTTTGTGGAAAGAACACACATGCAATGACTCTGGTTGATCCATGTGTGGTTTGTGGAAATAACACACATGCAATGACTCTAGTTGTTGATCCATGTGTGGTTTGTGGAAAGAACACCCATGCACTGAGTCTAGTGGATCCATGTGGTTTGTGGAAAGAACACACACATGCAATGACTCTAGTGCTGGTTTGTGGTTTTATTATAAGAACACACATGCAATGACTCTAGTGTTTGATCCATGTGTGGTTTGTGGAAAGAACACACATCCAATGACTGTACTGGGTGCTCCATTGTGGTTTGTGGAAATAACACACTTGCAATGACTCTAGTGGTTGATCCATGTGTGGTTTGTGGAAAAGAACACACATGCAATTACTCTAGTGTTGGTTTTAGTATAAGAACACACATGCCATGACTCTAGTGGTTGATCCATGTGTGGTTTGTGGAAATAACACACATGCAATGACTCTAGTGGTTGATCCATGTGTGGTTTGTGGAAATAACACACATGCAATGACTCTAGTGGTTGATCCATGTGTGGTTTGTGGAAAGAACACACATGCAATGACTCTAGTGTTGGATCCATGAGTGGTTAGTGTAAAAAACACACATGAAATGACTCTAGTGGTTGATCCATGTGTGGTTTGTGGAAAAGAACACACATGCAATGACTCTAGTGCTGATCCATGTGGTTTGTGGAAAGAACACACATGCAATGACTCTAGTGGGTCCATGTGGTTTGTGGAAAGAACACACATGCAATGACTCTGGTTGATCCATATGTGATTTGTGGAAAGAACACACATGCAATGACCACTGGTGGATCCATGTGTGGTTTGTGGAAAAGAACACACATGCAATGACTCTAGTGCTGGTTTGTGGTTTTAGTATAAGAACACACATGCAATGACTCTAGTGGTTGATCCATGTGTGGTTTGTGGAAAGAACACACATGCAATGACCACTGGTGGATCCATGTGTGGTTTGTGGAAAAAACACACATGCAATGACTCTAGTGGTTGATCCATGTGTGGTTTGTGGAAAAGAACACACATGCAATGACTGTAGTGTTGGTTTGTGGTTTTAGTATAAGAACAAACATGCAATGACTCTAGTGCTTGATACATGTGTGGTTTGTGGAAATAACACACATGCAATGACCACTGTGGATCCATGTGTCGTTTGCGAAAAGAACACTCATGCAATGACTCTAGTGGTTGATCCATGTGTGGTTTGTGGAAATAACACACATGCAATGACTCTAGTGTTGGTTCGTGGTTTTAGTATAAGAACAAACATGCAATGACTCTAGTGGTTGATCCATGTGTGGTTTGTGGAAAGAACACACATGCAATGACTATAGTGGTTGATCCATGTGTGGTTTGTGGAAAGAACACACATGCGATGACTCTGGTGGATCCATATGTGGTTTGTGGAAAGAACACACATGCAATGACCACTGGTGGATCCATGTGTTGTTTGTGAAAGAACACACATGCAATGACTCTAGTGGTTATCCATGTGGTTTTGTATAAGAACACACATGCAATGACTCTAGTGCTGGTTTGTGGTTTTAGTATAAGAACACCTGCAATGACTATCGTGGTTGATCCATGTGTGGTTTGTGGAAAGAACACACATGCGATGACTCTAGTGGTCCATCCATGTGGTCTATGGAAAGAACACACATGCAATGACTCTAGTTGGTTGATCCATATGTTTGTTTGTGAAAGAACACACATGCAATGACTCTAGTGGTTGATCCATGTGTGGTTTGTGGAAAGAACACACTTGCAATGACTCTAGTGCTGGTTTTTTTTAGTATAAGAACAAACATGCAATGACTCTAGTGGTTGATCCATATGTGGTTTGTGGAAAGAACACACATGCAATGACTATTGTGGATACAAGTGTGGTTTTTGGAAATAACACACATGCAATGACCCTAGTGGTTGATCCATGTTTGTTGTGGAAAGAACACACATGCAATGACTCTAGTGGTGATCCATGTGGTTTGTGAAAAGAACACATGCAATGACTCTAGTTGGTTCCATGTGGTTTAGTAAAGAACACACATGCAATGACTCTAGTGGTTGATCCATGTGGTTTGTGGAAAGAACACACATGCAATGACTCTAGTTGGATCCATGTGGTTTGTGGAAAGAACACACATGCAATGACTCAGGTCGATCCATGTGGTTTGTGGAAAGAACACACATGCAATGACTAGTGGTGATCCATGTGGTTTGTGAAAGAACACACGTGCAATGACTCTAGTGGTGGATCCATGTGTGGTTTGTGGAAAAGAACACACATGCAATGACTCTAGTGCTGGTTTGTGGTTTTAGTATAAGAACAAACATGCAATGACTCTAGTGGTTGATCCATGTGTGGTTTGTGGAAAGAACACACATGCAATGACTCTAGTGGTTGATCCATGTGTGGTTTGGAAAGAACACACATGCAATGACTCAGTCGGTTGATCCATTTGTTGTTTGTGGAAATAAACAAACATGAAATGACTCTTGTGGATCCATGTGTGGTTTGTGGAAAAGAACACACATGCAATGACTCTAGTACTGGTTCCATGTGGTTTTAGTAAGAACACACATGCAATGACTCTAGTGGTTGATCCATGTGGTTTGGAAAGAACACAAATGCAATGACTCTAGTGGTTGATCCATGTGTGGTTTGTGGAAAGAACACACATGCAATGACCTGGTGGATCCATGTGTGGTTTGTGGAAAGAACACACATGCAATGACTCAATGGTGGATCCATGTGTGGTTTGTGAAAGAACACATGCAATGACTCTAGTGGTTGGGTTTTAGTATAAGAACAAACATGCAATTACTCTAGTGGTTGATCCATGTGTGGTTTGTGGAAAGAACACACATGCAATGACTCTGGTTGATCCATATGTGATTTGTGGAAAGAACACACATGCAATGACCACTGGTGGATCCATGTGTGGTTTGTGGAAAATAACACACATGCAATGACTCTAGTACTAGTTTGTGGTTTTAGTATAAGAACAAACATGCAATGACTCTAGTGGTTGATCCATGTTTCTTTGTGGAAATAACACACATGCAATGACTCTAGTGGTTGATCCATGTGTGGTTTGTGAAAAGAACATACATGCAATGACTTGGTTGATCCATGTGTGGTTTGTATAAGAACACACATGCAATGACCCTAGTGGTTGATCCATGTGTGGTTTGTGGAAAGAACATGCAATGACTCTAGTGGTTATCCATGTGGTTTTAGTATAAGAACACATGCAATGACTGTAATGGGTCCACATGTGTGGTTTGTGGAAAGAACACACATGTAATGACTCTGGTTGATCCATATGTGGTTTGTGAAAAGAACACACATGCAATGACTCTAGTGGTGGATCCATGTGTGGTTTGTGGAAAAGAACACACATGCAATGGCTCTAGTGCTGGTTTGTGGTTTTAGTATAAGAACAAACATGCAATGACTCTAGTGGTTGATCCATGTGTGGTTTGTGGAAAGAACACACATGCAATGACTAGTGGTTGATCCATATGTGGTTTGTGGAAAGAACACACCTGCAATGATCACTAGTGGATCCATGTGTGGTTTGTCGAAAAGAACACAGATGCAATGACTCTAGTGGTTGATCCATGTTTGTTTGTGGAAATAACACACATGCAATGACTCTAGTGTTGGTTTTAGTATAAGAACACACATGCAATGACTCTAGTGGTTGATCCATGTGTGGTTTGTGGAAATAACACATATGCAATGACTCTAGTGGTTGACCCATGTGTGGTTTGTGGAAATAACACACATGCAATGACCGTAATGGGTCCACATGTGGTTTGTGGAAAGAACACACATGCAATGACCACTGGTTGATCCATAAGTTGTTTGTGGAAAAGAACACACATGCAATGAGTCTAGTGGATCCATGTGTGGTTTGTGGAAACGAACACACATGCAATGACTCTAGTGCTGGTCCATGTGTTTTTTGGAAAGAACAAACATGCAATGACTCTAGTGGTTGATCCATGTGTGGTTTGTGGAAAGAACACACATGCAATGACTCTAGTTGATCCATATGTGGTCTGTGGAAAGAACACACATGCAGTGACCACTGGTGGATCCATGTGTGGTTTGTGGAAAAGAACACACATGCAATGACTCTAGTGCTGGTTTGTGGTTTTAGTATAAGAACAAACATGCAATGACTCTAGTGGTTGATCCATGTGTGGTTTGTCGAAAGAACACACATGCAATGACTCTGGTTGATCCATGTGTGGTTTGTGGAAAGAACACACATGCAATGACTCTAGTTGATCCATGTGTGTTTTGTGGAAAAAACACATGCAATGACTAGTGGTTGATCCATGTGTGGTTTGTGGAAAAGAACACACACAATGACCACTAGTGGATCCATGTGGTTTGTGTAAATAACACACATGCAATGACTCTAGTACTGGTTTGTGGCTTTAGTATAAGAAGACACATGCAATGACTCTAGTGGTTGATCCATGTGTGGTTTGTGGAAAGAACACACATGCAATGACTCTGGTTGATCCATATGTAGTTTGTGGAAAGAAAACACAAACAATGAATTCACTCTGGTGGATCCATGTGTGGTTTGTGGAAAAGAACACACATGCAATGACTCTAGGTGGTTGCATAAGAACACATGCAATGATTCATGGTGGATCCATGTGTGGTTTGTGGAAAGAACACACATGCAATGACTCTAGTGCTGGTTCCATGTGGTTTTAGTATAAGAAACACACATGCAATGACTCTAGTGGTTGATCCATGTGTGGTTTGTGGAAAGAACACACATGCAATGACGCTAGTGGATCCATGTGGTTTGTGGAAATAACACACATGCAATGACTCTCTAGTGGATCCATGTGGTTTGGAAAGAACACATGCAAATGACTGGTTGATCCATATGGTTTGTGGAAAGAACACACATGCAATGACTCTAGTGGGATCCATGTGTGGTTTGTGAAAGAACACACATGCAATGACTCTAGTACTAGTTTGTGGTTTAGTATAAGAACACACATGCAATGACTTAGTACTGGTTCACTGTAGGTTTAGTATATAAGAACACATGCAATGACTTAGTGGTTGATCCATGTGTGGTTTGTGAAATAACATACATGCAATGACTCTAGTGTTGATCCATGTGTATTGGAAAGAACACACATGCAATGACTCTGTGGATCCATGTGTGGTTTTTAGTATAAGAACACACATGCAATGACTCTAGTGGTTGATCCATGTGTGGTTTGTGTAAATAACACACATGCAATGACTGTTGATCCATGTGGTTTGTGGAAAGAACACACATGTAATGACACTAGTTGATCCATGTGTGGTTTGTGAAAGAACACATGCAATGACTCTAGTGGTGGATTGTGGTTTGTGAAAGAACACACATTCAATGACCCTAGTGCTGGTTTGTGGTTTTATTATAAGAACACACATGCAATGACTCTAGTGGTTGATCCATGTGTGGTTTGTGGAAATAACACACATGCAATGACTCAGGTGGTTGATCCATGTGGTTTGTGGAGAACACACATGCAATGATCACTAGTGGATCCATGTGTGGTTTGTGAAAAGAACACACATGCAATGACCTAGTGGTTGATCCATGTTTGTTTGTGGAAAAGAAACACACATGCAATGACTCTAGTGGATTGGTTTTTAGTATAAGAACACACATGCAATGACTCTAGTGCTGGTTTGTGGTTTTAAAATAACACATATGCAATGACTCTAGTGGTTGATCCATGTGTGGTTTGTGGAAATAACACACATGCAATGACTCTAGTGGTTGATCCACATGTGGTTTGTGGAAAGAACACACATGCCAAGACCACTAGTTGATCCATATGTTGTTAGTGGAAAAGAACACACATGCAATGAGTCTAGTGGATCCATGTGTGGTTTGTGGAAAAGAACACACATGCAATTACTCTAGTGCTGGTTTATGGTTTTAGTATAAGAACAAACATGCAATGACTCTAGTGGTTGATCCATGTGTTTTAGTAAAGAACACACATGCAATGACTCTAGTTGATCCATGTGGTTTGTGGAAAGAACACACATGCAATGACTTAGTGGTGGATCCATGTGGTTTGTGTTAAGAAAAGAACACACATGCAATGACCTAGTGCTGGTTGTGGTTAGTATCCATGTGTGTTTTGTATAAGAAACACATGCAATGACTCTAGTGGTTGATCCATGTTTGTCAGAAGAACACACATGGCAATGACTCTAGTTGAATGGTTTTGTATAATAAGAACACATGCAATGACTCTAGTGGTTTGATTCATGTGTGTTTTGTTTAATTAACACAGATGCAATGACTCTAGTGGTTGATCCATGTGTGGTTTGTGGAAAGAAACCACATGCAATGACCACTAGTGGATCCATGTGTGGTTTTTGGAAAAGAACACACATGCAATGACTCTAGTACTGGTTTGTATTTTAGTATAAGAAGACACATGCAATGACTCTAGTGGTTGATCCATGTGTGGTTTGTGGAAAGAACACACATGCAATGACTCTGCTGATCCATATGTGGTTTGTGGAAAGAACACACATGCAATGACACTGGTGATCCATGTGTGTTTTGTGGAAAGAACACACATGCAATGACTCTAGTTGGATTGTGGTTTTAGTATAAGAACAACATGCAATGACCACTTGTGGATCCATGTGGTTTGTGGAAAGAACA
The DNA here is from genome assembly GCA_023614405.1 of Avena insularis. Lineage (NCBI taxonomy): Eukaryota > Viridiplantae > Streptophyta > Magnoliopsida > Poales > Poaceae > Avena > Avena insularis. Next base: position 47,481 of record JAJUPC010000194.1, on the reverse strand, counting down.
CACATGCAATGACTCTAGGTGGATCCATGTGTGGTTTGTGGAAAGAACACACATGCAATGACTTGGTGGATCCTTGTGGTTTGGATAAGAACACACATGCAATGACTCTATGGTTGGATCCATGTGTGGTTTGTAGAACACACATGCAATGACTTAGTATGATCCATGTGGTTTGTGGAAAGAACACACATGTAATGACTAGTGGTTGATCCATATGTGGTTTGTGTAAAGAACACACATGCAATGACTCTAGTGGATCCATGTGGTTTGTGGAAAGAACACACATGCAATGACTCTAGTGGTGTTCCATATGTGGTTTGTGGATAAGAACACACATGCAATGACTCTAGTGGATCCATGTGTGGTTTGTGGAAATAACACACATGCAATGACTAGTGGTTGATCCATGTGTGGTTTGTGGAAAGAACACACATGCAATGACTATGGTTGTTGCATATGGGGTTTGGAAAAGAACACACATGCAATGACTCTAGTGGTGGATCCATGTGGTTTGTGGAAACAACACATGCAATGACTCTAGTGCTGGTTTGTGGTTTTAGTATAAAAGAACACACATGCAATGACTCTAGTGGTTGATCCATATGGTTTGTGAAAGAACACACATGCAATGACTAGTGGTTGATCCATGTGTGGTTTGTAAAGAACACACATGCAATGACCACTGGTGGATCCATGTGTGGTTTGTGAAAAGAACACACATGCAATGACTCTAGTACTGGTTGATCATGTGGTTTTAGTATAAGAACACATGCAATGACTCTAGTGGATCCATGTGGTTTTAGTATAAGAACACACATGCAATGACTCTAGTGTTGATCCATGTTTGGTTTGTGGAAATAACACACATGCAATGACTCTAGTGGTTGATCCATGTGTGGCTCAGGAAAGAACACACATGCAATGACTGTTGATCCATATGTGGCTGTGTGAAAGAACACACATGCAATGACCATGGATCCATGTGGTTTGTGGAAAAGAACACACATGCAATGACTTCAGTGCTGGTTTATGGTTTTAGTAAGAACACACATGCAATGACTCTAGTGCTGGTCCATGTGGTTTAGTATAAGAACACACATGCAATGACTCTAGTGGTTGATCCATGTGGTTTGTGGAAAGAACACATGCAATGACTGATCGGGTGGATCCATGTGTGTGGTTTGTGGAAAGAACACACATGCAATGACTCTAGTGCTGGTTTGTGGTTTTAGTATAAGAACAAACATGCAATGACTTAGTGGTCGATCCATGTGTGGTTTGTGGAAAGAACACATGCAATGACCATCGTGGATCCATGTGTGGTTTGTGAAAAACACACATGCAATGACTCTAGTGGTCGATCCATGTGTTTTGTGGAAAAGAACACACATGCAATGACTCTAGTGGTTGATCCATGTGGTTTTAGTATAAGAACACACATGCAATGACTCTAGTGGTTGATCCAGTATGTGGTTTTAGTATAAGAACACATGCAATGACTCTAGTGTGGGATCCATGTGTGGTTTGTGAAATAACACACATGCAATGACTTAGTGGTTGGATCCACATGTGTGGTTTGTGGAAAGAACACACATGCAATGACTGTTGATCCATATGTGGTTTGAAAAGAACACACATGCAATGACTCTAGTGGTGGATCCATGTGGTTTGTGGAAAGAACACACATGCAATGACTCTAGTGCTGGTTTGTGGTTTTAGTATAAGAACAAACTTGCAATGACTCTAGTGGTTGATCCATGTGTGGTTTGTGGAAAGAACACACATGCAATGACTAGTGGTTGATCCATATGTGGTTTGTGGAAAGAACACACATGCAATGACCACTGTGGATCCATGTGTGGTTTGTGGAAAAGAACACACATGCAATGACTCTAGTGCTGGTTTGTGGTTTTAGTATAAGAACAAACATGCAATGACTTAGGTGGTTGATCCATGTGTGGTTTGTGGAAAGAACACACATGCAATTCAAGGATCCATGTGTGGTTTGTGGAAAGAACACACATGCAATGACTCTAGTGCTTGATCCATGTGTGGTTTGTGGAAATAACACACATGCAATGACTCTAGTGGTTGATCCATGTGTGGTTTGTGGAAAGAAACCACATGCAATGACCACTGGTGGATCCATGTGTGGTTTGTGGAAAAGAACACACATGCAATGACTCTAGTGCTGGTTTGTTTAGTTAGATAAGAACACACATGCAAGTGGTTCATCCATGTGATGACTCTAGTGGTTCATCCATGTGTGGTTTGTGGAAAGACCACACATGCAATGACTCGTTGATCCATGTGTGGCTTGTGGAAAGAAACACACATGCAATGAACACTGGTGGATCCATGTGTGGTTTGTGTGGAAAAGAACACACATGCAATGACTCTAGTGCTGGTTTGTGGTTTTAGTATAAGAACAAACATGCAATTACTTCTAGTGGTTGATCCATGTGTGGTTTGTGGAAAAGAACACACATGCAATGACTCTAGTTGATCCATATGTGATTTGTGGAAATAACACACATGCAATGACCATCGGTGGATCCATGTGGTTTGTGGAAAAGAACACACATGCAATGACTCTAGTACTCAGTTTGTGGTTTTAGTATAAGAACACACATGCAATGACTTAGTACTGGATCATGTGTGGTTTGTGTATAAGAACACCCATGCAATGACTCTAGTGGTTGATCCATGTTTGTTTGTGGAAATAACACACATGCAATGACTCAGTGGTTGATCCATGTGGTTTTGTGGAAATAACACACATGCAATGACTATACGGGTCCACATGGTTTGTGGAAAGAACACACATGCAATGACCACTGGTTGATCCATAAGTGGTTTGTGGAAAAGAACACACATGCAATGAGTCTAGTGGATCCATGTGTGGTTGGTGTAAACGAACACACATGCAATGACTCTAGTTCTGGCTTGTGGTTTTAGTATAAGAACAAACATGCAATGACTCTTAGTGGGTTGATCCATGTGTGGTGTGGAGAGAACACACATGCAATGACTCTGGTTGATCCATATGTGGTCTGTGGGAAAGAACACATGCAATGACCATCGTGGATCCATGTGTGTTTGTGTGAAAAGAAACACACATGCAATGACTCTAGTGCTGGTTTGTGGTTTTACTATAAGAACAAACATGCAATGACTCTAGTGGTTGATCCATGTGTGGTTTGTGAAATAACACATGTAATGACTCTAGTGGTTGATCCATGTGTATTTGTGGAAAGAACACACATGCAATGACTCTAGTGGTTGATCCATGTGTGGTTTTAGAAATAACACACATGCAATGCATGCACCACTGTGATCCATATGTGGTTTGTGGAAAAGAACACACATGCAATGACCTCTAGTGGATCCATGTTTGTTTATGGAAATAACACACATGCAATGACTCTAGTGGTTTGATCCATGTTTTTATGGAAATAACAAACATGCAATGACTCTAGTGGTTGATCCATGTGGTTTGTGGAAAGAACACACATGCAATGACTCTAGTGTGTTGATCCATATAAGAACACACATGCAATGACTTAGTGGTCGATCCATATGTGGTTTGTGGAAAGAACACACATGCAATGACTCTAGTGGTTGATCCATGTGTGTGGTTTAGGAAAGAACACACATGCAATGACTGTAGTGGGTCCACATGTGTGGTTTGTAAAGAACACACATGCAATGACTCTAGTGGCTGATCCATGTGTGGTTTTGTGGAAATAACACATGCAATGACTCTAGTGGGTCCACATGTGGTTTGTGGAAAGAAAACCCATGCAACACACTTGGCTGATCCATAAGTTGTTTGTGGAAAAGAACACATGCATGACCAGTCTAGTGGATCCATGTGTGGTTGGTGGAAAAGAACACACATGCAATGACTCTAGTGCTGGGTTTTGGTTTTAGTATAAGAACAAACATGCAATGACTTAGTGGTTGATCCATGTGTGGTTTGTGGAAAGAACACACATGCAATGACTCATCAAGGATCCATGTGTGGTTTAGTGGGAAAATAACACATGCAAATGACTCTAGTGGTTGATCCATGTTGGGAAATAACACACATGCAAAGTGGTTGATCCATGTGGTGGTTTGTGGAAAAGAACACTCTAGCACATGCAATGACTCTAGTGTTGGTTCTAGTATAACAACACACATGCAATGACTCTAGTGGTTGATCCATGTGTGGTTTTAGGAAAGAACATACATGCAATGACTTAGTGGTCGATCCATGTGTGGTTTGTGAAATGGAACATGCAATGACTCAATGGGTCCACATGGTTTGTGGAAAGAACACATGCCATGACTCTAGTGGTTAATCCATGTTGTTTAGTGAAAAGAACACATGCAATGAGTCTAGTGGATCCATGTGTGGTTTGTGAAAAGAACACACATGCAATGACTCTAGTGCTGGTTTGTGGTTTTAGTATAAGAACAAACATGCAATGACTCACTTGTTGATCCATGTGTTTGGTGGAAAGAACACACATGCAATGACTATTGTGGATCCATGTGTGGTTTGTATGAAAGAACACATGCAATGACTAGTGGTTGATCCACATGTGTTTTAGGGAAAGAACAACATGCAATGACCACTGTGGATCCATGTGGTCAGGGAAAAGAACACAGATGCAATGACTTAGTGGTTGATACATGTTTGTTTGTGGAAATAACACATGCCATGCAATGACTCTAGATTTGGTTTTAGAATAAGAAACACACATGCAATGAGTCTCAGTGGTCGATCCATGTGGTTTGTAGAAACAATACATGCAATGACTATAGTGGTTGATCCATATGTGGTTTTGTGGAAATAACACACACGCAATGACCGTAATGGGTCCACATGCTGGCTTTTAGGAAAGAACACACATGCAATGACTCAATCGGTGTGGATCCATAAGTTGTTTGCGGAAAAGAACACACATGCAATGAGTCTAGTGGATCCATGTGTGGTTTGGGGAAACTACCACACATGCAATGATTCCAGTGTTGGTTTGTGGTTTTAGTATAAGAACAAGTATGCAATGACTTAGTGGTTGATCCATGTGGTTTGTGGAAAGAACACATGTAATGACTCTGTTGATCCATATGTGTTTGTGTGGAAAGAACACACATGCAATGACCATTCGTGAATCCATAGGGTTTGTGGAAAAGAACACATGCAATGACTCTAGTGCTGGTTTGTGGTTTGTATAAGAACACAACATGCAATGAGATTCTAGTATGATCCAGGTGGCTTAGGGAAAGAACACACATGCAAATGAATTCAATCAGTGAGATCCATGTGTGGTTTGCAGGAAAGAATATTACAACTACCGCTCAGTGATCCATGTTGGAGCCGGGTATAAATACGCTACGACTTCCAGTGGTTGTCCAGATGTTTGTTTGCGGTTTTAGCATAAGAACAAACATCCCATCAGAAGCCAAACCCAAAGCCTACACTGTCTATCGATTGGTCGTCATAGCCGCCACGCGATCAGGCGGTGACCAATGCTAGATCCCGTAGAATCCAATGAGGTCACAGTAATACGTGTTCTTCACAGATGATGAGATAAGCACGGACGCCTTTCCTCAACGAAGACTTCTACAAGAAGGAACACGGCGTCATCCATGGAAAAAGTGGTTTGTTAGGATCATGTTTCGTTAATCTAGTCTACAAAGTCACAGTCATTACATCAAGAATCGGGTCATCCGCCAGTAATTACCCACATTACATTTTATGCATACCGACTCACCACCACACTAACCTTCCACGGGCAGCCGCAATGAAGAGCTGTCAACCGTGGGCTCCTGAGTGCTCAACGCCTCAAAGATTAAAACCCGTACCATCGGGTCCTCCATTCTCATCATCCACTCAATCTCTTCCCATCCAAAGAAACACCACAATCTTGAACGTATTTCAATGAACCTTTCTCATGAAAAAACCAGTTAAGGTGGGGTGGAGTGTCCGTGCATTTACCCGCTGGTCAGGTTGCCAGTATCTGGAGTGAGATCAATACAAAGACAGTGTCAGAGACGTGGCCAACCCTTTGGGGACCATGTGCATGTTAAGTTTATCACTTTGGAGGCGCTGAAGGAGTGGGACGTGCAGAGTTTCATTTAACGATACCGTCAGGTACCCGGAGGTACATCTATTTCTACATGTTTCTATATTTTCAGTCAGAGTTTAATTTATCCAGCGCTATAAAAATCTAGTCCTAATACTGATTAGATGCAATGCATTTAACCGTATATGGAGAGAGATCGCCTGTTTCAATGAATTCACATTATTTATTTATTAATAAGTTAAGCAAGAACACAAACCATTAATTTAGACCCAGCTAAGATACCAGATGAACGATGAACTCAGACAGACATGCACAGCATCAAAGAACTGGAATGGGGAAATATATATATTTATTATTTTGTTTATTTCGTTTGTATTCCATACACATGTGTATTCAAGTGAGATGGATCACAAGGAGACCCAATAGGTGGACAACAAGAGCCGCCATGTCATGAATATTTCAAGAGCTGGATAATCCTTCCGACTTATTCTGGGAGCCTGAAAATTTTCTTTCTCAGAGAAAAGAGTCAACCCGAGGATTGCTACTTTGATTCCCAGCAGATGTTAGTAACGGCGAAAACCTCGACTAGTAAACACAAGCTCACGAATAAGCATTACAAAGTTTATGGCAAATCAAAGGGAGGGAGTATGTCAACAAGAACTACCAGTGTCCCCTTACTTAGGAAATCAAGAACTCCCAGTCAATTGCAACTCACACCAGGTTGACCCTACCACTAATAATATTTAATTTCAATGATTCCAGATCCTTAAACTATGTATTCTATATTTACCCTCTGCACATATTCAAGTTCATCTCGTTTATGTTGTTAAAGTTCGTAGTGGCATACTTGTTATTTTGCATGGATAGAGTGGGGTGCCTATTTACAGACATAAGGAGGAGCATTCCTGTCCGCTAGATCACAAAGGAGATCAACGGTTGGTGGTAGGCAAAACTGAGTACATGTTCTGAATCGCTTGCATGGTTGGCTACACTTCTAGGAAAAACGTGACTCACTTGACGCACGCTGTAAAGTGGGTGTACTTCTGCAGAAGCAGACACGTTTACACGTGGCCGTGCATGGTGCATTAGCTCACGGGTACGCACGTAGTAGCAACAAAACGCCGCTTCCTTCTCCTTTAATAGAGGCCTCTCTCACCCACTCCTCCTTGTACTCATCACGCACTCGGCCACTCCTTGAACCGCTTTTCCACCGGCCCCATCACCTTCTGGCAGAACGCCCAACAAAAACCCCAAACCCACGGGCCGGGCGATGGAGAAGATCACATGTAAGGCCATAGGGCAACTTGGCACCTCAAGTAGCAGCTGAAGCAGGAATTTCTGCCCTATCGTCCCTCATCCTCAAGATTCATTGTGGAAGCCCAAGGCGAAGGAGGCCTCACGGTGTCTCGGACAGCATCCCGCCGCTTCTATTTGGGACCTCCTTGCCGAGGAGGCTCTGCTGTCTACATATAGGTCGTGAGAACTTACCACGACACCAGCATCGCCGAATTCGTGGTCTGAGGTAACCAGGGTTCTCCCTTCCTTGTTCTTCCTCGCTCACTCGTTGGATGCTAGATCAAGCATGTTATTAGGGCTCGGCCATTCGTATTTTTTAAAAAGAGCTAATCCTCATTGTGTTAGGGATCTCGATTTTGATGAATCCCCCCCCTGCTCAGAAGTTGGGACTCAGTGATTCGACGGTTTAGAGATTTAGGGAATAATCGGGAGGTCTCATTCGGCCCTTGCCCATTTATGCAAAAAATCAATCTTGATAATCTCAAAGTAATCTTGCTAATCATGTCCTTATTTCACTCTTCTGCTTTTTTCCACACAGGATAGCAATGGATTCTCCGTAGAAATGGCTAACAAGTTTGCAGGACACCAAGACCTCGCCATGCGTGTTGAGGAGGCTACAAAGTTCCCTGGCCAGTACACCAACTTCACTGCGACGCAGGTGATTTGCACAGTGCCCTTCCCACCTGTGAGGCCCATGCACCAGAGGCCCATGGCACGGACTTCAACTTCAACCCTCGTGAAGCATGCTTTAGACGTGAGGACTAAGTGGAGAGTCCGTGGAATGTCCACGGCGCCAAGCTGCCACCAGGCGCCGGGTTCACCTCCGCAACCTCTAGACAGGTGGCTATCGAGGAGGGTCAACAAGCATGCCCCCGACTCAGACCCAAGGTGCCCAAGGTCAAGGGGCAAGGCGCTGAAGAAGTGGAGTGAGGTGCGTTAGGAGGAGTGGAGGCGGATGTTTCTCCTCTCGGCAAAGAGGCCAATGAGGGGCCACCGGATCACTCGCTGCTGTCACTCACCAGTAAAGCAGCTTCTTTTGTCTCGTCTGGTTGAAGCAAAAGCTTTTACCGCCGCCATGGGCCGAGGCAGCCCAATTGGTGTCAACCTCGCTAAGTACCGTGACTATATAACCTATATTAGCCGCTTTATCTATATCCCGCTGCTGTTTACTGAATTTATTTATTTATGGTGCTGGTTTTGTTTAGCTGCTTTCAGATTTCTACCGTGATTAGGGTAAAATGATTGCAAAAAGGAACAATGAATGAAGAGAGAAGCCGCTTTCTAGATTCCCCTACCTTTTGGGCAAAAAAACACAATTGTTTGAGAGAGAGGGAAATGCGCTTCTTTAAAAAAGGCCACTTTTAGGCTCTTCATGGCTTAATTTAACGGCCAAGCTTTGGACTGCATGCAAAGCACTTCCCTCGAAAGAGGAAGATGGAGGGATTCTGAATATCGAGAGTGGCAAAAGTGGTGGACAAACGAGGACACAATGTTGCTATAGCTAAACTGACAAAAAGCTTGAATTTGGCTTCTACCAGCGGCAATTTGGCTAGAGCTCCAATAAATGAAAGGTTCTAAATCCTAAACTATGTGGTGTGTTGAAACCTAATGCTTTCTCCATCACACTATTAATGTGTTGCAAAGTTACTTCGACTTCATGCATGCCATACATAGTATTTTTCCTACAGAGAAACTTATAGAAGCATGGGCAAACGAGCTTCATTTTCACAAATTCGTGATAAGCTTTATGAATCGGCAAAGCCTGATCGGTCATACGCCTGCAGGGGAGTTACAGTTCACCACGGGCGGCTCCAAGTAGGATGCCAGTCCATGTCTATGCTTTTCACACTTCTTAAACTTGTTAGAAATAACATAATAATCGGTGACACTTCCTTCCGTCTCGTCACGTTAGCATGCCGTCAGAATATCAAGACTGCTACACTCCGCCGTGGATCGGCAGAACGGATGGTGGTTCTGCGTGACTAGTCTCGCCACGCCAAAAGCATACGCCGCATTACCTGTCCCAATTACCTACCGTGACGGACACCGAATTTTAATTGCTAGATTGGAAACCATCGGTGCTTGCTCCGGTCAAACTTGCTTCCGCATGGGTATGACCCGGAATATTGGTAAACGGAATTTAAGCATCGTATACATCTCCTCGACACATCAACATTGCAAAATCCCTCAACTCATTCCTTTCGCCGGTGCTGCCACCACAAGAACTACATCGACGCTGCCGAGTAGGTGCAATCGCCTCCGGGCCTCGGACACATACCACCGCAATGCATCACTCCACCTCCACGCCACTTCATTCCAATTTACTGCTATCGAAACTAGGTCACGCCACTGACAGCATTAGCTGCTAACGCCATGGGCCTTGAAATCACGGCATGTTCAAGCACAAGAACTCACACAGACGCAGTACACCGGGTCACCATTGCACCAATTCTTTCCCACCGGTAATCCATCCACACAAATGCTAAGCAGTAAGGTGGCCAAGGTCATTGCAATGTACGAGCCGGTGGCTACAAGATCCGGCGGACAGGTACAAGATCGTTGGCCTTGACCTTCGAGTATACCTCGGGTAGATAGGAAGAGGATGGCTTTGCAAATGGGTTGTCCATGCGCAACCACTGCCTACTATATCCGTATGAGGAAGCCAAATCTGTATGCCCGAGCTTGGCATGTAGTTCCTACCTGCAGAGGAGATCTCTTCACAAGATCACATCAAGAACGACACTCCGAAGCTAGAACGGATCTCCTCGCTCATGTCGTCAATCACGCCGATCTCCAACGCGTTTTATTGATGCCTGAGATGGCGATGGCGAGTGGGAAAGCGACGCTGAAGCTGGGCTTCCGCCGGAAACATCATCGCGGCATGAAAAATCAGGATTCCCAGCACTGCCACGAGCCATAGGAGTGGAGGCACCGATTACCTGATGTGATAAAGTATGCAGCGAGGGACGCTGTGATATTCCGCTTTCTGAGATGCCTGGGTCAACAGGATCTGGCGGGTGGGTGAGTGTGTTGTTTACCACTACAAGTTTTCAGACATTTCGTGCTCCTTAGTTTTATTCCGCTTTGTATTTTCTAAGCATTTTGGCGTAAGAACCAAGTTCGATGATCCCCGTACTATTAGCTACTCAACCTATATGAATTACATTCTCCCTTTTGTATGCTCAACATTCATTCATACAAATTACGCTCTGGCTCATGCCATTTGTGACATGCGGCAGTAATCCGTGGACTCGACATGCATAAGGTGTGATACAAATATGGTCATAAGTCATAAATCCAAACCTGCAGATTATAGGTAAGAGATACGGACAATAGTCATAAACCAGATTATAGTTCGACAAAGAGTGAATACACGTGATAGCCTCTGTAATTGCTCACATAGTGTACTCTTATGAAATAACATGTTTTCATAAACACACAAACAATCATGCACCTCAATAGTCTACATCCCGCAATTTGTTGGAGAAGGCAACCGATCCTGTGGATGCCTTCGGTCGCTGGGTCTTCCAGTTTGTAGATTCATCTACGATCCGCATCTGGGACAAAACAACCTGCCTTGGTGGTGGTTCAATGATCACGATATTGCGGAACGAGATTTTACTAATTCTGGCGGTACAGCTCGTGGGTAATACGGTCTAATTTGCAGCATTATTACTTCAGATTAGGTTCGGAAAGTGGCTTATCCTCCCAGTGAATCGTGTTCCTAAACGCCTCCCACTTAACATCTCAGCAATTTGTCCTTCATGTCAAGAGATACGCTACGGAAGTCTATGAGTCTTCGGGCTGAAGAGGGCCATCCCGGTCCTTGCTGCCTTAAGCCTTCGTCTCAGGATCTAGTAAATTTCCGGATGTCCACTACGCACTTTTGGGATTCTAATGTTGACGGTACAGGCTTTTCAAGCATGATGTAACCTTCTTTGGTACTGTAATGTTATGTCTTGTGGTTCACAAAGAAAGCCATAAAACAGATCCCTAATGCTTTTCGCTTCCCACTGCATGAAATGAATTTAGATAAATAATATAGCAATAACTTTTTTGCAAACGATGGTTCAGGAACAAAAAGGCAAGAAAGTCTACTGTGATCCCGTCAGCCCCCTTCTCGCCATAAAAAGGCTGGTATACGAGGACGTGCAGTTAACACCTTCATGGAGAGTTGCATCCACGTGCTTATCCCATACGATTAATCAGCGGCTCACGACTCGAGGGTTTGAGACCTACTAACCTGTTTTCTTCGAATCAGTAGCCAACTCATTGGAAATTATTTAGAGTGTTCCTCACCGGCTCAAGGGTCATTGATGGTGTAGACGACATCGATCTTCTTCCGCCATCACTTGATGTCAGTAAGTCTTGAGTTGGCTTTTTTTGCCACCGTTGTTGTTTTGGACGTCCGAGAAAGATGACTACAGCAAGAGGGGAAAGGATACGGAGGAAGAGGGTGATGAGGTGGTGGAGGAAATGGATGAGGCCATGGAGGAGAAAGACGATGAGGCCGTGGAGGATGAAATGAGATGCGTAAGGAAAAGATTGGAACCACCCTTACCAATATTCCGGAATGGTGTATTACCGTTCGTGAGTAGGGTGAAGGTGGGCGAAAAACATGCGGTTTCTACCGCCGACGCTTAGAACTTCCTAAAATTTGTTCCGCGTCACTTGCATGCGGGTGGGAATCACACTCAAACGTAGGGCACGCCAATTCGCGTTTACCAATCTTCACTACCAATGTAGCGGTAGCCGCACATTTCCTTTTATGATTTTATTATTTCACTTCCTCTAGACTCCGGTGTTCGATTTTGCCCTCAATAATTACGCCCCTTCTTTTCTTCCACGCAGACGAGAACCCGGCGGTGGCGGATGACCTGCAAGGAATTCGCTTCCCCACTCAACAACTGCCCCAATTCATATATTCCACCCTCTCTCGAATCCATCCGCCTCCTTATCCACAACGCCTCCATTAATCTACCGGATTCAGCACTCCATTCTCTGCCGGGCTATGGGTAGAGCTTGAGGTAGCAGCAGGTTGAAGCAAAAGGCATGCTACGACGGCGCCGGATGGCTAGCGTATCGCTATCCGCCCGGAAATATGGGGATGGTCAACCTTAGCGCTCGGGCGAACGTTACATAGAGGACATCGCCTCGAGTTGGGACATTCATCTCAACCCGACCGCCGCCACGTATCTCACAGCTACCGCAAGACGATCAAGTGAACATGGACGCATCAACCGCTCGGGTGAGCCGAGCCTTCTATTACCCCGATAACAAAGAAATGTCCAGATGACCGCGGTATTTACGTAAGTTCCAAGATTCAGCTTATTCGTTCACCATATCGCTGATTCATATGCTGTACGAACTCTCGCCGAATCCTATGTTCCTTTCGGTCAACGTGTTGTGCACGCACGGTTTGGAACAAACCAACCATTTAAGAACTATTCTGCATAAATGGAAGCTTCGCTCGCCAATGCACCGATATTACTCCTGGTATTTTCATAGTGACACAATCTTACTTTAGGTGTAGATGTGGACGAGTTGTCCAATTTCGGATTTTGCAATGGAATGCACGCTAGTGATATTCTGCTTCCTAAAATAAAAACAAATGCAAGATTAGGCGTATTCAAGGCTGTTATGCCCGATCTGCTTAATTATGATCATCATCGGGGAGTTTGTTACAGGGGGCTCCGCCTCCTACTCCATATATTGAGTATCTTTGTAGTGACACAAAAGCTGGTACAATACCAGGCGACATCTGATGGTAGACACCGATTTAAGCGATATTTTTGTGTACTAATCTAAATTCCAGCTTGTCAAATTGTATTTGCACGGTAATGGAATCCATGCTAGGTGCATTGTACCAACTGCGATTAACAAACTTCATGCTAATATTCATGGCAAAAGCTGATGCTGCCGGATAAGTGGTCGAATCGAGTGGTGAATATCAAGGAAGAAGGAGACTGAATGAGAGATGACCGAAATGGGTGGGTGGCAGCGCAGTGGTTGGTCCTTTTATCCCAGGATGGGAGTACTTGGACTCTAAAAAATTCTACCGATCAAGAGACTTGCGGTGCCATCTTTGAAGGGTGTCGACATCGTGATTCAACAACGGTACGCCGCCATTTCCTAATTCGCTTTATGTGTTCAACATGGCGTAACTTGAGCTCGTGAAGGTAATAACTCCCACATAGACCGTGGGAGGGCGTGGAAGAACCTGGAGTACACCTCTTAGCGGTATTCAACAAGGAAATCACATTCATTAGATGCCCAGAAGACAAGGAATGGACAATCTTGCGGCGACTTAATTTCCGCGGCAGAGAAGTATGTCGACGCCGTCTTCACCCACGGCCACTCTTCATATTGCATAGTAACGCACTTTTTATGTGGTCAACGAACCTAAGCGGCGACGTGTGTGTTTGGGAGCCGTCCATTTGGGGTGAGTCATGGTGTCATATAGCATGTAAAATCCCATTCAAAATTCTGCTTCTTATGGTTAGTAACGCAGTACCCACGCAGAGCCCACAGCATAGTTCGAGCTCCCGGCCATCGAGTAGCGAGATGCAAGCGCATGTCAACTTGGGACACGGGCGCTGGTTCCCGCAGCACCTCTGGGACTTTGGCGCTGGTTCCTGGCACCTCTCGAGTGTATGCAGATGCCGGGAACTTGGGATACCTGCCGCTGGTTCCTCGCACCTCTCGTAGACTTGGGACACTTGCCGGGTTCCCGTAACTTCTCGTAACACGGAACAACATGATGAACTCTTGTGGATCTCATATCAGGGAGCACTAAACAGCATTGGTGATACAATAGAACATATGGGGACACAACTTTCTTCATACCCATCGCTGCGGTGTCACGTTTTCTCGAGGTCCGCATGCCCATCCGAAGACCCAAAGAGAGCAATTGAGCAGAGTCAACAATCTAAAGGGACAACTGTGTTTCTTGGGATCAACTACCCTTTCTTTGTTGGAGCCCGGAGTTGAACTGTAATTGCTCGGGCAGCCTGGCCCCGGCGTCTATCGCCGCTGGTGGTGGTGTTGGTGGTGGTGGAGCCGACGAAGAACTAGCTGCTCTGCCCGTGAAATGATGAAATACTTGGTGATGCTGCTACTGTGAAGCCGGATAAAATACTTGCTAATGCTTTGCTGGTGAAGCCGATTAAATACTGCCGAGGTCAGCCGGAGTCTAGAAGAACATGTCGGTGTTGTGCTGAGGTGCCAAGACTTCCAAAGGTTGATAATCGTGTGTTTGCTGCATACTCACGCCGCCTATCATGTTGGACACTCTAGATCCGACACAGCCTAATCCACATCGGGGAGGGGCCTACAATTGGCTCATCACAACCGCAATGCGTACTATTTGAAGGAGAATGAAAGACGCTAAACGCAGCATTCTCGTTCGTTAAGCGATACCACCACTCTGTGGACCTAGTGCTCATACTGGCAGATCCGATGAACCATTTGTCTTTATCTTTATCATTAGTTACGCTTATGTGTGTAAAGACTAAGTTGTGCTTATTTGTGTAAGACTAAATTAGGCCTAACTGCGTAATATTCAGTGAAGCCCAGCTTTTCTTTCCACGGCCCATAACTGTTGGAGATATGCCCAAGAGGCAATAATAAAATGGTTATTATCATATCTTCATACTTATGATAAATGTTTACATACCATGCTATAATTGTATTAACTGAAACATTAATACTTGTGTGATTTGTAAACTAAAATAAGAGTCCCTAGTAAAGCCTCTTGTTAAACTAGCTTGTTGGTTAATATATGATCATTGTTTCCGGATCATGAACATAGAGATGTTATTAACAACAGGGTCATATCATTAGGAGAATGATATGGTGGACATACTCCTATAGATGCGTTGAAAAGCATAAAGATCAAGTCATTTCAATAGTTCAATTGCTATATGCTTTCCTATACATATAACCAATTCCTTCTCGACCATTATGAGATCATGCATATCACCTTTACGGATGGATGCTTTGATGTCATCAAACACCACAATCGTAAGGTGGCTATAAAGGTGGCATTGAGTGTTCGGAAAGTATTGGTTGAAACACATGGATCAAGAGTGGATTTGTCCATCCATGACGGATAGATATTCTCTGGGCCCTCTTGAAATGTCATCCAATTAGCTTGCAAGCATGTGACTTGGTCACAAGGGATCACATATCACGAACGAACGAAAAGAGTACTTATCAAGAACGAGGATGAACTGGTATGCGAGATTAGCGATCATAACTTCTGATAAGTAATATATCGTGGAGACAAAGGGAAATTGGTATCGTATGTAAGTGGTTCATCTGACGCAGCAATCAGAAATATGGGAGCCATATGAATTTCCAGATTCCTCTATTGGTTAGTTGTTGAAGTGTCTCTTTATGTCCGATAATTCACGAACCGTAGGGAGACACATAAGGATTGACGTTGTTTGAGTAGTTATGGTATTATGAGAAAGAGACCAATGTTGTTCGGAGTCTCGATGGGATCCGATATCACGAGGAGATCCGGAATGGTCCGGAGAATAAGATTCATATATGGAAAGTCCCGCTTCGAGTTGGAATGGGTAGGTGAGCCATCGGAATGTTCTAGAATGTCTCGAATGTCCGGCACTCAGGAGGGGAAGTACATGAATGTGTCATTACATATTGGAATGATTGCATCATGTACTAGGTGTTCTGCTGTCCAAAATAAAGGGTTTATTTAAATCCTAAATTGAAAGTCAAACGGCAGTTTGAAAGTCAAACGGCAATTTTGGGAAGGGAAAGAGGAGGAGGTGGCCAGTTGGGAGGAGTCCTCCCCAAGCCGGGCGCCCACCAAGCCGAGTTGGGGAGGACTCCTCCCTCCCTGGCCGGCCAGCCCCTCCCACCTATATAAGGAGGAGGCAGGGCTCCCTCCTAAACAAACAAGTTTCCACCTCTAATCTCCGGTTTAGAGCCGCTTTTGGTTTAGAGCTTCAATTGCTTTAGCCAGCGGTTTAGAGCCTCTAATTGGTTTAGAGCTCTTCAATTGGTGTGTCTAATTACTAGACCAATAACAGCCTCTCTCATAAGCTCCACCATACTGCATCGCTACTGCAAACCCAGCATAAGGCCTCATGGGATTTCCCCTCTACTTCCCATCATCACGCCAGTTGCCGGAATCGCGAGGAGTGCTACAACCTCCGCGCTCACTGGAACAAGGGAGAGGAAGGTCTTCGTCAGTACCGAACGATGTGACCATCATGGGAGCGCCAAGTGAACGCTGCTACCGAAGGATCGCTTCACGATCTTGAGATCGAGAGTACGACTACATCACCCACGAGAATCGCTCTCGCTAAAACACTTTGGAATCTTCGAGGGTGAGTTATTCCATCGACTGCTGCTACAATCTAGTAGATAGATCTTGGCTTGTTTGTTTGTATGCGATAGAAATTTTTGTTTTCCATACTACTAACCCCTAAATGGTATCAGAGCCAGTGTCATATGTAGATCTGCTTGCATCTAGTAGAACACAATGGTCATTGTGGGCATTGATGCTTTTATTGTAGATTGCTTTTGTGTACTTTGCATCTAGCAGTATGTTGGGATGAAGCGGCCCGCTAACCTTACATGACATCATTCATAGACTTGCTCCACGCTTGACATGCAACTTGTATTGCATAAGGGCTTTGTGGGTGCTGCTTCTCCTAGCATAGTTAAGATCCAATTTACAACCTGTAATCAACAATGCTAGTATCAATGTTGTGGTTCTTGTTCGTAGTTAGACGACACTTATTGAAAGCCCCAAACCACGTAAAATATGCAAAAGAAAGTAGAGGCGTCAACTTGTTTTGCGGGGTGTGTGATGTGATATGGCCATGATTGTGATTATATTTGATGTATGCAATGTTCTTTATTGTAAGTTGGCAACCGAAGTGGAGCCATATGGTTGTTTGTTCTTTAATTTCTGTTAAGACCTGCGGTCTATTCAAAATAGTTGTAATAGTTGAAGTCGGTGGGCGACAACCATGAAGAAGCCGTCATCGACCTTGATGCTATGCCGGTGATGATGGAGATCATGTTCGGTGCTTGAAGATGGAGATCGGAAGCACAAAGAAGAAAGGCCATATCATATCACATATTATGAATTGCATGTGATGTTAATCCTTTATGCATCTTGTATTGCTTAGTAGACTGACGGTAGCATTAAGAGCTAAGATGATCCCTCATGCATAAATTTCAAGTTCTAAAGTGTTCACCTTAGTATGCACTGCTACAAAGCTTGTCGTCAAGCACCACGTGATGATCGGGTGTCTTGATTCATGGGTGAATACAACGTAAGCAAGCCAGATTTGCTTATCGCAGGTAGCTAAGGTTTGATTCGACGAGCCTAGTATGTATGCATATGGCCTCGGGAACACGGATTGTCAAAGGTAGAGCATGAGTCATATAGTAGATAAGGGCTGAACATGTTGATTGTTCGCCATTAAAGCTATATCAACTCTCGTGATGATCGGTTTTGATGTGGTGGATTTGGTTGGTGATCACTAAAACAATGTGAGGATATTGTTTTAAGTGGGAGTTCACCTAGATTAATTTAATTAATTAGAACTCAATTTATCATAAACTAAAATCAAAGTGAATTTGCATAGTTGTTGTAGTCATTGGCATCCGCTTACCACCTTGGCGCCTTTCTTTAGTTTTAATTGAGATGATAGAACTATAGAATTCTAGTTAGTTACTTTTTTAACTGGTATCGTATTGTTTTGAAGTGTTAATCTAAAGTTTAAAAGTCCTATTGCAAACTTTCGATAAGTTCGGTTACTCCATAAAGTTTAATAATTAGTATTAAAACAAGAGTGACAATTCCAAGTGTTAGTGTTTGAGTATCATGTTTGTCTCCATGATTCTTGATATTCAGATTCTCTTAATATCAAGGTTATCTAGGATCTGAAAGAGTTGTTTGAAACCATGATGTGTGGAAGATATTGTGATATCTCGAAACAAAGTTTTAGTTGCAACATGATAAAGCATAATATGGCTACAAAAAGTCTTTTTCATGTTCTCATATTTGGATGAGAATTTGCAAAAGGTTGAGACACTAGTTATCCTAATCTTTCCAAAAGGTTTTGGAGAGCAACATTATACTCATGATTCACTGCTAAAGCCAGTAGCTAGATCATGGATAAGTCCATGATGAGGGTGAATATTTGATGTAGGTAAAATGTTTACTACACCAAGAGATTACTAAAGAAAGGAATTTGAAAGAACACCAAATATTTGATAATGGTGGTCTACTTCAAAGTGCAAGTTCAAAGACATTGGTATTTAACTATACACGCTTTGGACTATGTGTCATAAGTATGACTCTTACTATTGATGTTGATAGATTCTTTCAAGCGAGAAAGGAAATCTTGAAGAGAATCTCATAAGTATATGGCAGAAAAGAAAAGAGCTAAATTGTTCAGTTTAAGTATATAGATGATACTCACATTAGTTATGGCTATATTCTTTGCTTATTCAAACAATGTGGTTCTTAAGTATTTGATACTGAATTTGTTGGTGTGAATCGTCATATGTAATACGAGGCTCAAATACAATTCATGAACTACAATGGCCTAAGTAACTAGCAAAAAGAATATGTGATGACAAAGTTCACCGAAAACAAATAAAGGTTATTGTGTTGCTACGTTAAACATCAAAAGCTTGCCTTCAGTAGTTGTTTTGCTCTGTGTATTACTTGAGAACAAAGGGTTGTTCAAATAATTCTGGTAATCCATAAAGATGGATGATTCACAAATCTCTGATTGGATAAATCACATCCATAAAACTAGTGCACAAAATTGTCGAAAGACAAATTGATTGAAAGATCACTTAGGAAGTGACATCGCCATGCCGTTTAAATTATATTGGAAAGAAAACATGAAGAAACTCCATGTGGATGGAATTGTGAGTCTTTTGATTTTGATCAAATGGCGGTTTGTGAAACTTTCCTAGAGATAATCAAAACTTCCGTTCATAGAGCCAAAGGGAAACAAAAGACTAGCTTATTGAACTTGTGCATATTGGTCTGTATGCGTAACTCATTATGTGTAGTCAAGAAGCGTTGGTTTACCCCAACTTCATATGCTTTACTCCGAAAATTTGAGTGAATATATGAATATTTACTTAATAAGGATGAAGTATGAAATATTTGAAAAGTTCAAAAAAGACTTTCAAGATGAAGTGCAAAATCATTTAACAAGAATATGAATAGTTTATGATAAGATCATAAAGGAAGATATTTGAATTACGATTTAGCATAATTACCTAGGATTTAAGGAATGCGTTAAGAGTGGTTGCATTTCCAAACACCATAAGAGTATGGGCGTTAGAGATATGTAATTGAACCTTGTTTGACATGTGGTAAGATCCCGAAGGTATAATTCATAAAAACGCTATTATATTTTAAAGATTAAAAGCTTTAGAGACTACCGTTTTCCACTAAAGAGCTCCATCATAATCCGCTGAAATGACACCATATAAGGTTATGGTTTGGGATAAAACCCAAGTAGTCCTTTTCTAAACATTGGTATGCTATGCATAAGAAGATGTTTGCAACTTCAAAGTCGGATAAACCTGTCTTTGTATTCTCAAGTTAAGTATTCCTCCATAAACACGAGGAGACAAAAGTGTTTATGTCGCTTAGAGCGTCAAGTTTCTTTGAGAAGGAATTTTTTAAGTGAAAAAGTTAAGTGGGAGGACAATAGAACTTTGATAAGAGTTAAAGAACCTTAGCTATATGTGCAAGAAGTTGCGCCAGCACCAAAAGTGTTAGGAGGCAGCAACTTAATGCTCATGGTGGCTCACGTGCCTCAAAGGTTTGTGGTCACTTTAGAGGTCTAAGTTTCTATTGAAACAAGTAGGTCGGATGAACAATCAAATACCAAAGAGATTTGAGGGTTGAATCATTATTTGAGAATAATGAACCTACTACATGCAAAAGAAGCGATGATGGGCCTCGACACAGTCAAATGGCTGAAGCCATATAATCCGTGGATAGTTCCATACACTTCGAGAAATCAAGTTTTGAACTTGAAGGACCCTCGAAAAGGTGTAAGACCTTGCAGTTGTGTTTGGATCTATAAAGAAGTAGACATGGATGTTTCACATCTATGAAATAGCTCGACATGTTGGGAAAGAGTTCACAGCAATGTTCGTTAAAGGTTGTATTGACAAGATTTGATCTTTCATAGCTTATTTTTAGTCTAGACGGATTAATGTAGCAACCACTACATATAATTTGTTATGTGGTAAGTAGAATAAACAAAACAAGTTCTTCTAATAGAATGGTTTACCAGGACGTGTGCATGACACGGTCCAAAGGGTTTTGTTAATTCAAAGGATGCTTGCTAAAAGCATATGCAAACTTCAATGGTTGAAGTAAGCAAGCGTGAGTTGGAATCTTCACTATGATGGGGAACTGTTAAAAGAGTTTAATTTCATCGAGACAATGAAGATGCTTGCATTTGCAAAAAAGAAATTAAGTGGGAGCGCTAAAACATATTTCTAATACATTATGTGGAGGACATATTGTTGATTGGAAATGATGTATCTTTTATTAACACATATTAAGAATTTCATCCCGATGAAAGACTTAGCAAAACCAAATATTTGGCATCGACCAGGCCTTAATATGGTTGTGCGAGAAGTACATAGGCGAGATATTGAATGAGTTCAATATAGAAACTACAAGAAAAGGTTCTTGTTGCCTAGAAAGGATTGAAAGAGTTCAATGTTGATGATATATTCAAGTGTATTGGCACTTAGTAAGTGAAACAAAGATTCAGAAGTATAGATTGATACTTGATGTATGAAATCAAAGAGTATTTATATCAATCATGCGTGATATGTACAAATCAGATGTCCTATACTATAAATATTATGAGCATATGCGAATGATTCATAAGATGATCATTGGACGATAGTAAGGATATTCTTATGATCTTTTGGAAGAACTAAGAGTATATTATTTGTAGAAGTGACAAATAGATGGTTAGTTCATTGTAAAAGTACTACATTGATACTAGTTTTGTCACTAAAGTACAAATTAAGTTTATCTCAATCTAAATTAAGGGTGGCACAATATAATGGAAAGTGAGTTCCATAATGGATTTGGATGAGTTCCAAAGTTAAGACATTGTGTGAGATACTTCAACAAAAGGCTAAGTATATGACTGCTATTATAGCAGCAAAAGAGGGCATTTATGTCAAGTAGTTTGTTATCAAACTAGGTGTAGTTCACAGCGGGATAATACTATGAAGATACATTGTGAACAATATTATCAACATGTTTTAACCCCAAAGAACTAAAGGTCACACGAAGACCAAATCATACAAAGCCATCTCATTAGAGAATGAGTGATGCGTGAGAGCATAAAGACATGCAATTACACACGGACACGGAGTGTGAGATCCAGAGATCGATTAACCACTAGCAATCGTGTACATACAACACCGTAAAAGCCATAGGTGTTGAAAACACAAGGTTTGAAACTAGATTATTGACTCTAGTGCAAGTGGGAGACTGTTGGAGATATGCCCAAGAGGGCAATAATAAAATGGTTATTATCATATCTTCATACTTATGATAAATGTTTACATACCATGCTATAATTGTATTAGCAAAACATTAATACTTGTGTGATTTGTAAACTAAAATAAGAGTCCCTAGTAAAGCCTCTTGTTAAACTAGCTTGTTGGTTAATATATGATCATTGTTTCGGATCATGAACATAGAGATGTTATTAACAACGGTCATATCATTAGGAGAATGATATGGTGGACATACTCCTATAGATAAGGTAGCATAAAAGATCAAGTCATTTCAATAGTTCAATTGCTATATGCTTTACGATACATAGTAATCCTAATTCCTTCGACCATGAGATCATGCATATCACCTTTACCGGATGGATGCTTTGATGTCATCAAACACCACACCGTAGCGGTGGCTATAAAGTGGCATTGAGTGTTAGGAAAGTATTGGTTGAAACACATGGATCAAGAGTGGGATTTGTCCATCCACATGACGGATAGATATTCTACAGGCCCTCTGGTGAAATGTCATCCAATTATCTTGCAAGCATGTGACTTGGTCTGGGGATCACATATCACGGAGCGAGAAAAGAGTACTTGCTCGATGAGCAGGATGACCGGGTATGCGAGATACTGAAATCATAACCTCGGATAAGTAACATATCGTGAGACAAAGGGAAATTGGTATCGTATGTAAGTGGTTCATTCGATCATAAAGTAATTGTAGAAATATGTAGAACCATATGAATTTCCAGATTCCTCTATTGGTTATTGTTGAGATGTCTCGATCATGTCCGCATAATTCACAATAGTAGGGAGACACACTTAAGTTGACGTTGTTTGAGTAGTTATGGTATTATGAGAAAGGGCGAATGTTGTTGAGTCTCGGATGGGATCCGGGATATCACGAGGAGATCCGAATGGTCCGAGAATAAGATTCATATAAAGAAAGTCCGTTTCGGAGTTGGGGAATGGTTCCGGTGTTTTCATCGGGAATGTTCTAGAATGTTCCGGAATGTCCGGCACTCCGGAGGGGGGAAGGGTACATGAATGTGTCATTACATATTGGAATGATTGCATCATGTACTAGGTGTTCTTGCTGTCCAAAATAAAGGGTTTATTTAAATCCTAAATTGAAAAGTCAAGCAGCTAGTTTGAAAGTCGGCAACAATTTTGGGAAGTGGGAAAAGAGGAGGAGGTGAAGCCGAGTTGGGAGGGAGTCCTCCCAAGCGGCGCCCACCTAAAACGAGTTGAGGAGGACTCCTCCCTCCCTTGGCCGCCAACCCTCCCACCTATATAAGGAGGCAGGGCTCCCTCCTAAAACAAACAAGTTTCCACCTCTAATCTCCGGTTTAGAGCCGTTTTGGTTTAGAGCTTCTAATTGCTTTAGCCAGCGGTTTAGAGCCTTCTAATTGGTTTAGAGCCTTCTAATTGGTGTGTCTAATTACTAGACCACTAGCCTCTCTCATAAGCTCCACCATACTACAGAAGCAAAAACCTGAGGATTTCCCTCTACTTAGGTACCACGCCGTTGTCTTTGCGAATCGCGAGAGAGTGCTACAACCTCCGCTTTTCTTTGGAACAAGGAGAGGAAGGTCTTACGTCAGTACCGAGCGATGTGACCCATTGCGGAGGCCTTCTGAGGAACCTTGGCACAAAGAGATCGTCTCGTGATCTTGAGATCGGAAGAAATGCACTACATCACCCACGAGAATCTGCTCTCGTTAAACACTTTGGAATCTTCGAGGTGAGTTATTCCATCGACTCGTTGCTGCAATCTAGTAGATAGATCTTGGCTTGTTTGTTTTGTAGGCGATAGAAATTTTTTGTTTTCCATACTACGAACCCTACAATAACAGAATTGCACCATAGAACATACAAATGTAATGTATACCACACATTTTGCTCAGATTTACCACTTCAAGCAAATGATACATTATGCGCGTTTGAACGCATCACTAGAATGTGCCACCTATTGATGATTGATGACATGGATCTAGCTTTGCGCTTATTTGCATTAGATGGCTCATTGATTTGTTCACATATTTTTTGGCAATGGTGATGAACTCCACTCTCTTGGTAACTTGTAGTCGGTGAGCACTTGTTGATGCAATGCAAAGTCTGAGAACATGGTCATCATCATCATTCCATTTAGGTTGTATGTTTTGTCATCCGCGGAGCTACTAATTTCAAATGAAAATCTAGTAAACAAAGATGTGTACATTGTTAAAGTATACGCCATGGTACATACATGTTTTTCTACAATCACAAGAAGAAAAACTTGATGCATTTTCACCTTGTTGGCGTTGTGCGAGGTGGATGTGGCTTTGGGGTTCGGAGAGGAAGGCGTCGTGGCTGGTGCGTGTGCGACCAACTGCTGACAATGAAGGCTTTCGGTCTGGAGACCAGGACCGAGCATGGTCGGCATCGTTACATATCTCACCCATGAATGAATTCCTGTCCCAGCGCCCGTGCCAATGGTGCGGTCATGAAATATTGAGCTACGATTCGGGATGGGGAGGAGAATGGGCGAGCAGGTTTGTCAAGTCCTAGCTCCACGCCATGGCGCGACCACAGTTGCCGCCCGGAAGAAGAAGCGACAGCGTAAAGGATGCATGCGCCAATCTTTGCAAGCCTACATGGCAGCGATGATGGCGGCGACATAGCAAAGTGACGGGGCCCAACGGCGACTACCAAGTAGCACGATTTTTGTATTGAAACATAAAGTTGAATTCGGGACAAAAGTACCCTACGGTATTTGGCACGCCAACTATAGTCATCGTGGATGATATCAGGGAACTCGGGTACCGCGTTGCCTGGCCACCCCAACTTTCGGGCCGCAAAATGATATTTTCCACATGGATCCACCGGTGGCATCGCATGTTTGCTCTTTTCATGAACTACGTTAAGTCATCGCGTATACGCTCTTTTCATGAACCACAGCTAGAGTCATTGCATGTGTGTTCTTCCCACAAACCATAACATGAACCACCCGGTGTCATTGCATGTGTGTTCTTCTCATTAACCACACATGGATCCACGGTGTCATTTCATGCTGCTCTTCTCATTAACCCACGGCTAGAGTTATTGCATGTATTCTTCTCACAAACCACATATCACCAATGTCATTGCATGTGTGTTCTTCCCATATACCACATGGATCCACCAATGTCATTGCATGTGTATTCTTCCCATAGACCACACATGGATCCACCGGTGTCATTGCATGTCCTCTTTTCATGAACCACTGACTAGAGTCATTGCATGTGTGTTCTTCTCTGAAACAACATATCACCAGTGTCATTGCATGTGTGTTCTTCCATGAACCACATGGATCCACCGATGTCATTGCATGTGTGTTATTCTCACAAACCACGTAAGCATCCACGGTGTCATTGCATGTGTGTTCCTCTCATAGACCACACATGGATCCACAGTGGCATCGCATGTCTGCTCTTTTCATGAACCACAGTTAGAGTCATCGCATGTCTACTCTTTTCATGAACCACAGCTAGAGTCATTGCATGTGTGTTCTTCCTAGAAACCATATCATGAACCACACCCAGTGTCATTGCATGTGTGTTCTTCTCATTAACCACACATGGATCCACCGGTGTCATTGCATGTCTGCTCTTTTCATTAACCACAATTAGAGTCATTGCATGTGTTTTCTTCTCACAAACCACATATCACCAGTGTCATTGCATGTGTGTTCTTCCCACAGACCACACATGGATCCACCAGTGTCATTGCATGTGTGTTCTTCCCATGAACCACACATGGATCCACCAGTGTCATTGTATGTCTGCTCTTCTCATGAACCACAGCTAGAGTCATTGCATGCATGTTATTCTCACAAACCATATCATGAACCACAACCAGTGTCATTGCCTGTGTGTTCTTCTCATTAACCACACATGGATCCACCGGTGTCATTGCATGCGCTCTTTTCATTAACCATAGCTAGAGTCATTACATGTCTGTTCTTTTCACAAACCACATATAACCAGTGTCATTGCATGTGTGTTCTTCCCACAGAACACACATGGATCCACCAGTGTCATTGCATGTGTGTTCTTCCCATGAACCACACATGGATCCACCGGTGTCATAGCATGTCTGCTCTTTTCATGAACCACAGCTAGAGTCATTGCATGTGTGTTCTTCTCACAAACCACATATCACCAGTGTCATTGCATGTGTGTTCTTCCCACAGACCACACATGGATCCACGGGTGACATAGCATGTGTGTTCTTCCCGAACCACACATGGATCCACTGATCATCATTGCATGTTTGCTCTTTTCATGAACCACAGCTAGAGTCATTACATGTGTGTTATTCTCACAAACCACATATCTCCAGTGTCATTGCATGTGTGTTATTCTCACAAACCACGTAAGTATCCACCGGTGTCATTGAATGGGTGTTCCTCTCATAGACCACACATGGATCCACCGGTGGCATCGCATGTCTGCTCTTTTCATGAACCATGATTAGAGGTCATCGCATATACGCTCTTTTCATGAACCACAGCTAGAGTCATTGCATGTGTGTTATTCCCATAAACCATATCATGAACCACACCTTGTGTCATTGCATGTGTGTTCTTCTCATTAACCACACATGGATCCACCGGTGTCATTGCATGTCTGCTCTTCTCATTAACCACAGTTAGAGTCATTGCATCTGTGTTCTTCTCACAAACCACATATCACCAGTGTCATGCATGTGTGTTCTTCCCACAGACCACACATGGATCCACCGGTGTCATTGCATGTGTGTTCTTCCCATGAACCACACATGGATCCACCAGTGTCATTGTATATGCTATTTTCATGAACCACCAGATAGAGTCATTGCATGTGTGTTCTTCTCACAAACCATATCATGAACCACACCCAGTGTCATTGCATGTGTGTTCTTCTCATCAACCACACATGGATCCACCGGTGTCATTGCATGTCTGCTCTTCTCATTAACCATAGCTAGAGTCATTGCATGTGTGTTCTTCTCACAAACAACATATCACCAGTGTCATTGCATGTGTGTTCTTTCCATGAACCACACATGGATCCACCAATGTCATTGCATGTGTGTTATTCTCACAAACCACGTAAGGATCCACCGGTGTCATTGCATGTGTGTTCCTCTCATAGACCACACATGGATCCACCGGTGGCATCCTATATCATGTCTTCTTTTCATGAACCACAGTTAGAGTCATCGCATATACGCTCTTTTCATGAACCACAGCTAAAGTCATTGCATCTGTGTTCTTCCCACAAACCATATCATGAACCACACCTAGTGTCATTGTATGTGTGTTCTTCTCATTAACCACACATGGATCCACCATTGTCATTGCATGTCTGCTCTTTTCATGAACCACAACTAGAGTCATTGCATGTGTGTTATTCTCACAAACCACATATCACCAGTGTCATTGCATGTGTGTTCTTCCCACAGACCACACATGGATCCACCAGTGTCATTGCATGTGTGTTCTTCCCATGAACCACACATGGATCCACCAGTGTCATTGCATATACGCTCTTTTCATGAACCATTAGCTAGTCATTGCATGTGTGTTATTCTCACAAACCACATATCACCTGTGTCATTGCATGTGTGTTTTCCCACAGACCACACATGGATCCACTGGTGTCATTGCATGTGTGTTCTTCCATGAACCACATGGATCCACCAGTGTCATTGCATGTGTGTTATTCTCACAAACCACGTAAGGATCCACCGGTGTAATTGCATGTGTTATCCTCTCATAGACCACACTTGGATCCACCGGTGGCATCGCATGTCTGCTCTTTTCATGAACCACAGTTAGAGTCTTCGCATGTCTACTCTTTTCATGAACCACAGCTAGAGTCATTGAATGTGTGTTCTTCCCACAAACCATATCATGAACCACACCTAGTGTAATTGCATGTGTGTTCTTCTCATTAACCACACATCGATCCACCGGTGTCATTGCATGTGTGCTCTTTTCATTAACCATAGTTAGAGTCATTGTTTGTGTGTTCTTCTCACAAACCACATATCACCAGTGTCATTGCATGTGTGTTCTTACCACAGACCACATGGATCCTGATGTCATTGCATGTGTGTTCTTCCAATAGACCACACATGGATCCTGATGGCATTGTATATATGCTATTCTCATGAACCACAACTAGAGTCATTGCATCGTGTTCTTCTCACAAACCATATCATGAACCACACCTAGTGTCATTGCATCTGTTCTTCTCATTAACCACACATGGATCCACGGTGTCATTGCATATGCTCTTTTTATTAACCACTAGAGTCATTGCATGTCTATTCTTTTGACAAACCACATATCACCAGAGTCATTGCATGTGTGTTCTTTCCTCAGACCACACATGGTTCCACCAGTGTCATTGCATGTGTGTTCTTCCCACAGACCACACATGGATCCACCAGTGTCATTGCATGTGTGTTCTTCCCATGAACCACACATGGATCCACTAGTGTCATTGCATGTACGCTCTTTTCATGAACCAGCTAGAGTCATTGCATGTGTGTTCTTCTCACAAACCACATGTCACCAGTGTCATTGCATGTGTGTTCTTCCCACAGACCACACATGGATCCACCTGTGTCATTGCATGTGTGTTCTTCCCATGAACCACACATGGATCCACCAGTGTCTTTGCATGTCTGCTCTTTTCATGAACCACAGCTAGAGTGATTGCATGTGTGTTCTTCTCACAAACCACATATCACCAGTGTCATTGCATGTGTGTTATTCTCACAAACCACATAAGTATCCACGGTGTCATTGCATGTGTTCCTCTCATACACCACACATGGATCCAGCGGTGGCATCGCATGTCTGCTCGTTTCATTATCCATAGTTAGAGTCATTGCATGTCTACTCTTTTCATGAACCACAGCTAGAGTCATTGCATGTGTGTTCTTCCCACAAACCATATCATAGACCACACCGGTGTCATTGCATGTGTGTTCTTCTCATTAACCACACATGGATCCACCGGTGTCATTGCATATACTGCTCTGCTCATTAACCACGGTTAGAGTCATTGCATGTGTGTTCTTCTCACAAACCACATATCACCGGTGTCATTGCATGCGTTCTTCCCATAGACCACACATGGATCCACGGTGTCATTGCATGTGTGTTCGTCACATAGAACACACATGGATCCACCAGTGTCATTGTATGTCTATTTTCATGAACCACAGCTAGAGTCATTGCATGTGTGTTCTTCTCCAAACCATATCATGAACCACACCGGTGTCATTGCATGTGTTCTTCTCATCAACCACACATGGATCCATCGGTGTCATTGCATATACTGCTCTTCTCATTAGCCACAAGTAGAGTCATTGCATGTGTGTTCTTCTCACAAACAAAATAGCACCAGTGTCAGTGCATGTGTGTTCTTTCCAAGAACCACACATGGATCCACCATGGTCATTGCATGTGTTATTCTCACAAACCACATAAGGATCCACCGGTGTCATTGCATGTGTGTTCCTCTCATAGACCACACATGGATCCACCGGTGGCATCACATATACGCTCTTTTCATGAACCCAGTTAGAGTCATCGCATGTGCTCTTTTCATGAACACGGCTAGAGTCATTGCATGTGTGTTCTTCCCACAAGCGATATCATGAACCACACCGGTGTCATTGCATGTGTGTTCTTCTCATTAACCACACATGGATCCACCGGTGTCATTGCATGTCTGCTCTTTTCATGAATCACAGCTAGAGTCATTGCATGTGTGTTCTTCTCACAGACCATATATCGCCAGTGTCATTGCATGTGTGTTCTTTCCACAGACCACACATGGATCCACCAGTGTCATTGCATGTGTGTTCTTCCCATGAACCACACATGGATCCACCAGTGTCATTACATGTCTGCTCTTTTCATGAACCACAGCTAGAGTCATTGCATGTGTGTTATTCTCAGAAACCACATATCACCAGTGTCATTGCATGTGTGTTCTTACCACAGACCACACATGCATCCACCAGTGTCATTGCATGTGTGTTCTTCCCATGAACCACACATGGATCCACCAGTGTCATTGCATGTGTGTTATTCTCACAAACCACGTAAGTATCCACCGGTGTCATTGCATGTGTGTTCCTCTCATAGACCACACATGGATCCACCGGTGGCATCGCATGTCTGCTCTTTTTATGAACCACAGTTAGAGTCATCGCATGTCTTCTCTTTTCATGAACCACAGCTAGAGTCATTGCATGTGTGTTCTTCCCACAAACCATATCATGAACCACACCTAGTGTCATTGCATGTGTGTTCTTCTCATGAAGCACACATGGATCCACCGGTGTCATTGCATGTCTGCTCTTCTCATTAACCACAGTTAGAGTCATTGCATGTGTGTTCTTCTCACAAACCACATATCACCAGTGTCATTGCATGTGTGTTCTTCTGTCGTGGTGGCGTCCCGGCAGATTCCATGGATAGGCTAAAGGTGGGGACTAAATGCACTAGGGGAATCCAGAGAGGGATAGTGTGGTGATTCCACACACAGTAGCTTTGTATTTGATTCACTTTCACACATTACAAGTGCTCCTTGAGCTGTATTGGAGAGAGGAGGAAGAAGGAGCTCTCTTACTCTCACCACTAGTTAGCCCTCAGGAACCAAGTAAAACTCAACCCCTTCTACAGAGGCCCCAGCCCTCCTTATATAGGGGTGGCTAGGTCTCCAATTAGGGCATACGTGGAGGCATATTCCATGGAATATGCCTCCTCCCAAAATAGTAAGCCGACCGGGTTACTTTAACCCAGCGTCATCCATGCAGAGGCTACGTGAGCCTCTGCAGCTCCCGCGTCATCCGACATAGGCTTCATCACCTTTGTCAGCCACACCTCGGTGGTCCTAGCCTCTGTCCGCTTCGCTCATGCTCTGCGTACAGTGGTCACCCTTTGACCAGCGAGATACCTTCCTTCTCTTGTAAGCTTGCTATAACCCGGGTCGTACCTAGTTGATCCGGCCATACCTGTACCTACATACAAGTTAGATACATCTCACCGACTTACGATATAAGTCGGCTGAGACCTAGTTAGGTGGACATCCCACGGTCACGTTACCCGTGATTCGGCCTGCCTTGAGGTGACTGGGCCAGCATCTGCTTTGACCTCGCCGTACCTCGGCTAACTCGGCCTGTATACCCCGGTGTGACCCTACCCGGGGGTATCCCCCCAACATTAGTCCCCGAAGCTGGTGCGGTCTTAGCTGCCTTAGCCGCTAAGGCCACAGCAGGTTCAATTTTATCGAGCCTCTGGCTCCTTTTCTGAGTTACCTCATAGTCCGGATTTCATAGGTTTACTTTCCCTTGGCACATTAGAGTTTTCACTTTCGCGGTGAGTTACCTCATAGTCCGGATTTCATAGGTTTACTTTCCTTGGCACATTCCGAGTTTTCACTCGTGGCGGGTTACCTCATATTCATCGGGTCATTCTTCCTTCTCTTACGCTTCCCCACGTGGGGTTAATCATTACTTTGCCTCATTTTAAGGGCTGCGCCCGATGCCGCTTGATAATTATCGATTATCAACTGCACTTTACGTCACATCGTGCCTGCCTCCTTGTTAACTGCATCATAACGTCGTGTCATGGGATCTCCTGCGCTCTTTGGCCTTTCCTGTGGCTCGCTGCTGATTGGTTAATCTGGGGTATACACGGCCACACCGTGTGGCCCGCCCGCACAGCGCGATCCCACTACCCCTTAAGGGCATGGTTAATTAGGGGAGGAGTGCGCCCCTTGGGTTCTTTCCCCACTTCCGTGCCCCTCTGCCTCTGCTTCTTCTTCTTCCTCTCCAGAGACAGCGCCGCCGCCACCGCATCTGAGTAGCAGCGCCACCGCCGCACTGCTTCCACGCGCACCAGCGTTGCCGCCACCTCCCCGCATCTCTTTCGCCACGGGTCCTCACCTATCCAGGCCACTGTCACCCACCACCGCTAGCGCCAGTGAGGGCAGTGATCTCGAGATGACAGAGGAGGAGCTCGCCGTTGCTGAGCAAGAAATGGAGGAGGACGCGGTGAACGCCCGGCATGGGCGTGGGCTGGATCCTGTTTGCAGATGACACAGGACTGTATCGCACCAGGCGCATCCCGGAGGGTGTTACCGCACGCCTTCCCGCTGCGGATCTTGCCCCCTCACCCAATCCAGGTGAGTATGTTGTATTCCTCCCCCACTTCCAACGTGGATTCGGGCTCCCAGCAAGCGATTTCTTCAACGACTGGCTCAACACATATGAGCTTCAGCTGCACCATCTTCCGGCTAACGCCGTCACCTCTCTCTCTGCCTTCGCATCCACCATTGAAGGCTACGCCGGACTATGTCCCACGAAGGAGCTCTAGATCCGGTTCTTTGGCCTTCGCCGGAACGTGATTCCGAACATCCAGCTTGACCCGGAGGACAAGCAGCTCCATGATTGGGCAGCTTCCATCTCCCGGAGCAGTCTATCTTTTCCCGAGATTCTGAGGATTGACTCTTGCAAGGGATGGGCCGGACTTTCTTCTATGTCTAGAACAGCACAACTGAGGATCTGATCCGGCTGCGCCCTTACGCTCGGGGTCCTCCTAACCCAGATCTGTGGGACAAGGTCCCCTAGAAGCCCATTGTCCTGGTGAACCAAGTCAACAAGAGGTTCCAGGAGCTGAAGGATCTTGGATTGCGCAATGAGGACGCCATGATCACATTCGTCCGCAACCGGATCTCCCCCTCTAGAAACGTACTCATAAATTTTGCCACATGAGCTGGGGTCGTGATCCCAACCGGACCTCCTCATTCGAGTTAAATAACACCGAGATCTACCGCCGGGTCAAAGCCCTCTTCACCACCCACAAGGACTTCTCTTACAGTGGGCGTGGGGGATCGAACACTATTGCCGAGATAGGCTTCCCCCCGCGGTAAGTCTCGTGCCCCAAAACTTTCTCCGAATTGTATCACATGTCGGTTTATGTTGTAGGTTTAATCCCTTTGTCTTTTCTTTCCCTTAGATGTTTCTTCAGAAAACCATTGAGGATGGCACCGAGCCTTCTCTCAAATGGGCACCTGATCGAGACACCTCGGATGTGGAGGAGCCGGATCGGGAGATGTTCTGCCGATGGCGGGGCGTGACCAAGCGACCCACGGTAAACTCTCTTCCATTAGAGATTGGCGGCGATGAAGATGATTGGATGTTGAGGTGATGGAGGCATTTGCGATGTCCCCTTTCTTATGCTTTTCGACATCGGCTAACCACGGTGGGCAGATCCATGAAGATCCTCCCTTGCCATGGGTGAGCCTATCGGTCGCATCAAAGAAGAGGGGCCACATCTGCTTCCTCCTCGGACCTTCTCACCACCTAAGAGGCGAAAGAAGTCCGGACAAAGATGCCACCAAGGCCATGACTAAGGTTGTGGCCCGGAGAGCTCGCAAGCCAAAGGAACCCCTTACTTCGGATGAGTAAGTCGTCTCTCCCTTTGCCATTCACTTGTTCTTCTTTTGTTATACTTTCTCATCATACATTATTTGATTCGGCAGGGCCACGGTGGAGGTTCCCTAGAGTGGATCCGGTATTGCTTCTCTGCTCCGACATAGCCCTTCTCCCCCTCGTGGCACGACTCACGCCCGTTGAGCCCCATTCTGGAAGGTTCAGCGGCTGCTCCGGGTTCTAGCCCACCTCGTCAAGAGGAAGGCAACCTCGGAGCGGGGGAAACTAGCTCTACCGAGGCAGCAGCAACCACCACTTCGGCTCCGCCGCAACCAGCTACCACCGAGGTTCCTTCAGCACCTCCGCCGAAATAGAAATTAGCATCAGCAGCAACAGCAAAAGCAACAGCAGCAACACCAAGCCCCTCCGCCTCGTCCGAGTCTTCCAAGGCTCGTGAGAAGATATCAGCGCACCAAGGCTAGTGCCAAGACAGCTCCCAAGGGCAAATCCATTGTGTAACCTCAACTTCTCAGCGTGGCCCAAGGGAAAAAAGGCTCCCGCGCCACGAGGCGCGTCCATCGAGCTGGGCGGTGCACACTCACGTCCATGCTTTTGAAGAAGACTCCACCATGAAGGGCGCCTGTCGAGGCGGTGATGTGCAACTTTTTGCACACCAGCCGGTTGCCGGAGTTGAGAGGAGGGAAGCGCATGCCAGGTTTAGTGGCACCCACATGCTTAGCGGTGAGCGATACCCTCCGACCTTGATCGAGTTTGTAAATAACTAGAACAAGGTGGAGTTCATCCACAATGGCGATCTCACAGAAGTTCGGTCCCGAATTTCTGCGTAGATGAATCCGCTACCAAGGCAATTAACCTTGCGGGTCGGATGATGGAGATGCGTTGCCGTCTTTTCCTTGACATGTTGTAGATATTAGTGATATAACCATTAGTCCCCGAGCCTCGAGGAGTAACTTGTTACTCGGCGGATGCTCCTTAGAAAACTAACGTAGCTCCTTGATAACCCGAATATGCAAACACCTAGAGCGGGTTAAGTTCCACTTGGACGAATCTTGTACACTTGAATATGCACACACCTAGAGCAGGTTAAGTTCCACTTGGCGGATTTTGTACACTTCAAATATGCACACACCTAGAGCGGGTTAAGTTCCACTTGGCGGATCTTATACATGAATATGCACACACCTAGGCGGGTTAAGTTCCACTTGGCCCGGATCTTACTCACTCGAATATGCACACACCTAGAGCGGGTTAAGTTCCACTTGGCTCGGATTTTGTACCTTGAATATGCACACACCTAGAGCCGGGTTAAGTTCCACTTGGCGGATCTTATACACTGCCGAATATGCACACCTAGAGCGGGTTAAGTTCCACTTGGCCGGATCTTATACTCGAATATGCACACCTAGAGCGGGTTAAGTCCCTTGGCTGGATCTTGTACACTGAATATGCACACACCTAGAGTCGGGTTAAGTTCCACTTGGCCCGGATTTTGTACACTTCGAATATGCACACACCTAGAGCCAGGTTAAGTTCCACTTGGCCCGGATTTGTACACTTCGAATAGGCACAAGACTAAGCTATACTTTTGTACTCTTTTCAGGTGACCACCAATCGCCGAAGCGCTAAGTTTCAGCGTCTCCTGGATACTCACAAAATGCTGCGTGCGAAACATACTGCGCTTATCGCTGATCACGATAAAAGGGGTAACTTACTTCCTTGGCATTTTTCCGTTTTTCTTCATCCTTTTCCGCCGAACTAATCCATCATTCGTATTTTGTAGCCGGGGTGGAGGCTGAGAATACCATCATGAGGAAAAACTTGGATGAGATCAAGGGTAAGTTATTTTTACTCAATCTCTCTCTCTCTCTGCGCCCTATCCTCTTTTCTTCTTGGCTCGGAAAATATTCATACCTCGGCTTTGCCGGGTCAACAAACTATTTCAGCATCTCTTGAAGATAGTGTGCTCGTGCCTGATATGATGCTGCATTTTCTCGAACAAGCATGGCAACATCAGGCCGAACTCAAAAAGAAAGATGATGAGCTTGCCCTCCTCCGAACCAAAAATGATGAGATTGCCAAGCTCAAGGCAGATATGAAGAAGCTGAAAGCACAGCACCAAACCGAACTTAAAAAGGCTGGCCAGGAATTTACTAAAGAGCGCGAGCGCCTCAACCTCCAGATTGCCAAGGACCAAGAATTACTTAAGAAGGCCAACGTCAAGCTTGAGTCGGTGAATGCTGAACTTGTGCAACTCCGGGCGAGGCACGACAACTACACCAAGGAGCTGACCCGGGTTCATAGCCATATTTCTGGTAAGTTCTTTTCCTTCAACCGACATTCATCTTTCCGGGTCTACTTCCTTTACTTACTCCACCTATCTTATTTTTTCAGGCAAATTTCCAGAGAGCAATGTCATTGCATCCAATCATTACCAAGTTAGCGGAGGATACTCCATCTGGTCACGGCACCATTCCTCTTGATCTCGAGGACTTGATAGTCGACTTGTCCTCCAGTCGAGATCGTGAAGAACTATGGCAAGGATATCTTGGGCGTAGTAATCCGGATCTTCAACGCCTTTTGGCTGAAGAAGATACTCACGGAGAAATGCTTTTTGCCAAGCTCATGGAATGCGAGACTCAGCTCGATCTACGGAGAGAATCAGCGGAGCTGAGATCATTCTTCACTCGTGCTTCGTGAGTGCGAGAAGATTGACCTCAAACTCCTCGAGCGCATGCGCACCGGATCAAGGTGGTCCACTGACCTGGATTGGGTAGCTCGGCGCAAGGCTTGCGCCCATAGCTTCATCCAATACGCTCCCATTCATCAATGGAACGAGGGACCAAGCTTCCTAGATGTCGCCGACGATGAAAATGCTGAAAACGTTGAAGATGATTGAATGAAGGCGAAGAGGCGAAGCCTCGGACGTCGAGGAAAACGCAGATGACTCTGAAGGTATTTGAAATTTGGGGCTGCTATTGGCGAATTACCTCCTCTGCTCCTTGATTATAAACACTTTAAATTTCATCGATCCCGGTATGCAGATGCAATTGTATCAAGCACACAAGTGATATTTTGCTACTAAGCTTTTATGCTGGATTGACTTGGGCTTAGTCCCCGAGTTTCATTTTCTTGTTCATCCAACCTCTTGGCTCGGCTCGTGTCTACGTTGGTTCGGTTTTATGACTTACGAGTCCGAGCTTCAAAAATTGTCTTAACAATACTTGGAAACTTTAGGATTAGCTCAAAATAATTCAGCATAATAAATTTAAAGTAAACATAAGGTTAGTCTGAAAAACAAACGTCGGCTCGATTAAGTTCTTTTCCTTAGTGCGTTTTTCATGTGCTCATAATTCAAACTTGTTCTCGTGCTTGCCATGAAGCCAAATCTTGTTGGACAGCAGCAAGTCGAAGAGTTAGGTTTTTGGTGCTCACACATTACTAATCCGGCTAAAGTAGAAGCAACTTACGCGAGCCGACATATAAATAGTAAATATAGAAGACAACTAAAATTACTAAGGCAGTCCCCGAGTTACTGCTCGAGGTGCCAAGATTTCATTGATAAGCTCATTGCCGGCATACATACCGACATATGAGAGACTCGGATATATACACTTCTCTGATAAGTGTAGAAAGGACGAAGTAGAGCTACATTTTATGGATGCTTGGATTCCTCGGACACATGCGCCTTGTTCTTTTCATGTGGTTTTGCATCGATAAGATAATAAGAATCATTGTGCAATGCTTTGCTCACAATGAATGGCCCTTCCATGGGGGATAACTTGTGCATGCCAGATGCGTTGCACCAACGGAGTGCAGATCACCTTCCCGGAAAACTCGGGGGTTTACTTTCCGGCTATGATAGCGTCGGAGATTTTGTTGATATATGGTGGATCTGGACAATGCTAATTCTCTCGCTTCTTCCATCAGATCAACATCATTTTGCCGGGCTTCTTGCACTTCGGTTTATGTGTATTGGGTGACCCTAGGCGAGTCATGCTCTATGTCGGCTGGTAATACAGCTTCTGCCCCATATACCAGAAAGAATCGCGTATAGCATGTTGATTGATTCGGAGTTGTTCTTAAACTCCGATCTTATTGGTAGTTCTTCTATCCAGCACCGCTGATCTTTCCAGTGACTCAATGAGCCGAGGTTTTATCCCGGATAATACTAATCCGTTGGATCTTTCCACTTGTCCGTTCGATCTGGTGGAGCTACGAGGCAACATCTAGCCGGATCTTCTTATCCCGGCAGAATCATGCAAATGCTCCTTCAACAAAATTTGTGCCATTGTCTGTTATGATACTGTGAGGATAACCGTATCTCAAGATAATGTCTTTGCGAAATGTCATGGCCATAGCTCCATCATATTTTCTTATTGGCTTTACTTCAATCCACTTCGTAAATTTATCAACCATGACCAAAATGTGAGTCATATTTCCCCTCGCTGGTTTGAATGGGCCAACCATGTCCAAACACCATACGGCAAATGGCCAGGTGATTGGTATAGTCTTGAGCTCCAACATTGGGATATGTGTCTTGGTAGCATACCTCGACCATTGCATTTTTGACCAAGTCCTGCTTGTTCTAAGCCACTTGGCGATGGGAATCCATGGAAAGCTTTGCTACCAAAGCCCTAGGCGAGGCATGATGCCCACATTCCCTTGATGTATATCTCGGAGGATGTCAAGCCCTTCTTCCGGGTCAACACATCATTTGGAGGACATTAGTCACCTCCTTTTGTATAGCTTCGAATTGATGATTGTGTGCCTTTGCTCTCCTGAGTTTGCTGGACAACACCTCCTCACGGGTAAGGTTCCATCTTTCAGAATTGAAATATAGGTAGCCTGCTGTACATTGGGAACACATCCTCATCAATTTCCATCGATCCACCGCATAACCTCAACGGATCATCTTTGGCGGTCCCGGGTCTTGTGAAGCAGTCCCGGGTTCAGCGAGGTCCCAGTTTCGCCCGCTTGCTCTGGACAAACTAGCAACATCGAGGCTCATTGCAGTGTCACGACTCAGAGTTGAGCGGGCCATATCGATGTCACGTCCCATTACTTCTCTTCCTCCCGTACTTCTCTTCCTTCCCTCGAAGCCACATTCCCCACTTCACTCCCCATCTGCCGTGGCCGCAAGCGACAGGCGCCTCCATCAATCCTCTCGGCAGCCACCCCTCCCCTCTCGCCATGGGTTCAAGGGAGACAATGACGTTGTGACGATAGGGATAGTGATTTCGATGTGGTCATCTCATCTCTATCTCTATCATCCGTGGCTAGTTATCTATTTTTGAGCCAGATTTACTCCGTTTACTCATGCGCGTATGATGTGCTAGGCCAACGGGATGTATGGCCTTGACTATCACGGTTTAGGGGATGAAGATAGTCTCTGCTATGTAAACATGGATATGTGCCCACTAAATTTGTAGCGTTAGAAGGGCCGAAACGCAGCGAGAGGTTTCTCGGTGTCAAGGACATCATGCAATGATGCGAGGCGGAAGTTGCGGTGTTATCAAATGGGTAGATCGAGTGGCCCAAATTGATCTGGCTATTTGGACAAACTATGGGAAATATTTTGAGTTGAAAGAATCCGCATTCATCTCACTTCTTGGCGGTGTTGAGATGAAGCTATGGGAACGATTGACCGACCAAGCATAGCGAGATCTCATGGGGTGGAAGACAAGTTTAGCAAAAGTCGAGAAGGAGAGGGCGCGGCGTTAGCCTGTGACTAAGCGAGCAAGAAGCGGCTCAAGCAAGGAAGGATCTTCACGGGCCAAAGTCCTGCAGTTCACAACTATAGTATTGACAAGTGCATGAGGAAAGATGCGAGAAACAATTGAAGGTGCAACTAAAAGTCGAGGGAGACGATTCGATCCTTGCTCTCGCGAGGAGAAGATGCGCATAGGGCTAAGATTAGGAAGATCAAGGAGATGTGTGATAACTAGTTCTATTTAGCTTAAGCTCCGTGCCTTTTTTAAGTTGTAATAGTTGTACTTGTTGACCTAGCGATCTGAACTATTGGCTCCGGAGTCACGGAGTAAACAAATTGGTGCCCATTAATCTGTCTTAACAATGCATTACTTCCTTTTGTCGACCAATGCCCTTGGATATTCCGCCCGTAAACCCATCGTCCTCGTGTACAAATAGGGCGCCACATTTCGTCGCTTAACCGTCAAGCATCCCTCGCCCTCTCCAATCTCCACCACGCCATCCACCCTCGCTCCTCTCCAATCTCCACCGCCGCCATGGAGATGCCCTCGCTGAACTTCTCTGGCGGTGATGTTCACGCGCCGACATCCTCGCGCCGCCCGGCCGTGGCCAGTGCTTACGAATGGCGCATCAGCTATGCGAAGTGCGGTGGCTTCCTCGTCCCGGGCCGTGATGGAGAAGCGAAATCGCGCGCCGCCATAAATGCCAGCGTGGAAGAGGCGCTGCCCGATGCGTGGCGGCCAACCCGTCTTGGCGGCGCTGTTCAAGAAGGCGAAGGCCAAGATTGGCAACCACATCGTTCTGGGCGTGGTGCACGGGATCTCCACAACCGAGAAGGCGGAGAGGTTACGGTCCATCCTGACGGACCAAGCTCACCGTCATCGCCGCTGCTTTCGCCCGAAGAGGTGCTCCGTCTCGCGTACAATGCGGAAATCATGGAGGTTCCGTCCGGCGAAGCGAGGAAGCGGTGGCTCGGAGGGCGATGGCGTGAGTGAAATTGTTGACTAGTGGTTGAATTAATGTAGGATGTGAAATCGCACCTTTGTTTAGAAGAATTTGTGGTTGAATTAATGAAACACCTCGATTTAGATCTGTCTAGATTAATTTGTGGAAGAATTTGTGATTTAGATCAATTTACGCCTCGATTTAGATCTCATCCCAGATTGGGAGCGTGACCGTGGACCAAAGACCCATTTTCTACTAGTGTATACGACATTGGTGGTTTGTTTAGCGTAATCTCGTGGATTTGGCATGCAAATGGCACAACCACAATTTATAAAGTGGAAATACGTACACCCGATTCTTGGAGATCCGGGAGCTTCACGAGATGTAGGGGATGAATGAGAAGGCGGTGAGATAGGCGGGCTCAAGATTAGGCGAGAAAGTGGTACCCATTTCCTCCTCATCTGGGCATTATCGGTGAGAACATTGT
The DNA here is from genome assembly GCA_023614405.1 of Avena insularis. Taxonomy (NCBI): domain Eukaryota; kingdom Viridiplantae; phylum Streptophyta; class Magnoliopsida; order Poales; family Poaceae; genus Avena; species Avena insularis. The sequence goes on along the minus strand of JAJUPC010000194.1, from coordinate 6,927 downwards.
TGTTTATGTTGCCACGTCGTTGTGACATCTGAAATAAGTTCTTTGCATGGAGTGTGGCAGCTTAAATAATTTATTTACATGTCACTTACATTCCGTCGTGTTGGAGACCTCCTGCCTTCGACAATCGTGGAACGGTGGATCCTTATTTTAGATAGCGTGGCACAATCACAATTTCGATTCAACTCTTGACTCGGGCGTTTCCAAACCCTAAGTCGCTACATTTTAGTCGAGAACGCATTGGGTAGATTGTTTAAATCCAACAACGTCACGACTACCTGAGCTCAATTTATGAATTACATATATAGGTTCAAGTTCAACACATTACTATGCATCTTCATTGCCGCCTTCTTCCGACTGGGTGCCAAGCCTTCCGCATCTCTTGGCTTCTTCATTTCCTGCCTTCTTCCTCTTCCTCGGTGCCAATTTTCTTAGCTTCACATTACTCTGCATCGCCAGGACAATGGACACCGAATCGTGTCGGCGTCATCTTTCCACTCATTTTAATTTCTTGAGCAGCAAAATGGTGATCCGGCGGTCATGTTTCTAACCTTGACGCTTCATCAAAGAAACAAGACATTGCATAGCGCCTAATATCTGAGTAAATAAAACAAAATTACAATTCAGCACAAACATACGAACCCCAAGCGACCTTTGCTTACCAGGAGCTAATTGGGTTGAGCAACCACCTGTCCAAGAATAGAAGCGACTCCTAGTTCTGACTTCCACATCTAGTACATCACAATTCAGCTCAAACATGCAATCCGAAGCATATCTTTTCATCAATCTAATTGGTTGTCACACGTTATAGGAACCATGATGCCACGTTCATCCATGAAGTGAACTTTGCGATGCTAGGCCATACTTCAACATGATTACGGAAGCTGACAACCATACGGATATAGTGCGGATCTGCGTGAGGCGCTTCTTCTATCGTGAAACAATGGCTTCAATACCACTTGCCCTTGAGGTGGTACCTATAGCGGACTACGTAACCAGGTAAGGGGTCCACAGATCCACTTGTGACTGTGGACACAATATGTTTTATCGTGTTGGGCTAACGAAAAATTTGAGGTTCGTTGCTTATTAGCGGTTGTAATTAGTCACGAATAGCAAAGACAAGGTAGCTCACCCGCTTGGGCGAGAACTTCTTCTTCCTTGATAGTAGGATCTGCCATCCTCCGAACTACTCGGCTGCGTCGGAGGCCGAGCTAGAAACCTCATAGCGGCTCTGGCATGCCATTGGAGCTAGATATCCTGTTGGCGCAACAAGCTGGGTCTGACAACTTGGCGGAAGTCAAATGTCGAAGGATAAATCACCGCCTAGAGTGTGGATTCGGCGCCAGCGGTGCTAGGGAAAGCTGAATGGATTTGTGAAATTGGTCAACGCATCCAATCCTTACACTTTCGATTTGCCTAGAGGTTGCAGCGTTGGCGCCAGCGTCGCAGACGGATAACCGACATGTGGGTCTGACCGTCTACTTCCATGGCGGTTTAACGGAATGTTTGTATTTGGCGGGGTGAGATGAGTTTGCCTCGAAATGGCCCTCTCGGTGGTTGGCGGCCCAACTTTTGGCTCGGTAATTTCAGGCAACTTAGAGTACCGCCATCTTGTTGGCCCGCCAACTTTGGTACATGACGAACAAGCCCTCCTAAGGACAACACACTTTGAGAATAGCAGAAGGAGGGAGGGGCTAGAGAAGGGAGGAGATAGGGCCTTGACTTCGACCCTTGAGCAGCCTTGGCAGGGTCGAAAGCTAGGGTTCATCCTCATTGACAGCTAGGTAGGTACATTATTGTCTCCTCGCTTGCGTAGCTATAGATCTACGGTTCTCTGTTATTTTCTCTGGAGATATGTAGAGCAATTTGTTAAATCGATCCTGTCCTTATTATAGGACCACGGTAGACTTGTTTTAAAATTTTGCTTTGCGTGTATAATTGACATCATCTTTTATACTCTTTCCGGTTCAAATTAATAAACTTAGATTTATCTACATTGGACAATATCTAGTATCCACACTCTGAAGTTTTCGTCTCTAACAATCAGCGCTCCTTTATGTGCTCCTTTGAAAATGATCGTGTTCGCGCCTAAGTGCTCCTTAGCTATTTTAGACAGTTTTATGCTCTTTTGTTTTGGACTTATATTTGGGTTCTATTTGAATTAGCCAACTCCGACGCCCCAAAAAAGAACGTAGATTGTCTGAAACCGTCCGACAGGACAAAGGCCAAGCCCCAACGGTGCATCACAAACGGACCATACCCCGCGGACCGGTCCGTTTCGTGCATCTATAGTCCAAATTTGGTTGGCTTTGCGGTCCAGAGGACAGCCCACGTCTAGTGGAAATGGTGCAAGCAGTACAACCGGTGATCTTTTGTCTTTTGGCTGTGGATCATGCAAAAACTTCCTAACATGTTCAGATTGATACGCGTAGGTACTTGAATCGAAACAGTCGAAGCACCAGACAGAGCGGCGACAAAGTCTTTCAATGGACCGGCCCATGTCGAACTCTGCTTCAGAAGGCACGAGTGTGGCATGCCACTAACAGCAGCGCATAGCGCCTCCAGGCGCTCCCCAATCCAACGGTATGGGGCATGGCCTTGCAACAACCTTGACAGCACAACGGCCACCGTTGTTGCGTCCCACGGCCGCTGGTCCCTGTGCGAAGCCTAGTCGTGCGAAGCCTAGTAAAGCCCACGGGCGAAGGCAATGCAACCACAGTAACCAGCCGAAAATCGGTGGTTCTATACACCGCTTTAAGCGGTGTATCATCGAGGAACCGCACGTCGTGCGTCCGCTATGGGCCGGCCCTTATTAGGTCCAGACGACCTGCTTCGTATTTTCCGGGTTCCACTATTTTCTTCCATCGTATTGCTCCTGATTTCCTCGGCCCTTCATAGTTATCTTTCATTGTTCCGACATGTCGTCTTAGATAGTTCCACGTGATTTAATTAAAAAATATTGCTCAGATAAAGATAGTTTGAATTTTGGTTAGAAAAACATGGTTTTTTGTTATAAAATTGTAAACAAAAAAGTTAGACATTTTGCAACCTAACAAAATGACGTACTGAAACAAGGAAAACCAAAAAAAAGTGTTGTCACCAAAAACATTCAGATTAAAAAAAGTTCAGATTAAAAAAATGTACAGATACGAAAAATGTTTAATTTTTTAAAAAATCAGAATTAAAATTTGATCAATTTTGATTTATTTCAAACTTCAAACTTTTGAAAATTGAATAGTTCTTGTTGGATTTCACTGATGAATGTTTTTGAATCCGCAAGTGTATTTATTTCGAACCACTTGAACATTTTTTATAATGCATGAACATTTTTTGAAAACGATGAACATTTTTGAATCCACGAATGTATTTATTTCGAACCACGTGAACATTTTTAAAAATCCATGAATATTATTTGAAGTCCAACGAACAACATTAGAATCTGTGAATATATTTATTTGGAACCACTTAAACATTTTTTTAATCCATGGACATTTTTTTTGAAGCGGGCGAATAATTTTAGAATCAGAAATATATTTATTTCAAACCCCGTGAACATATTTTTATAACCATGGACATTTTTTGGCGTAATGAACATTTTTAATCCAGATGTATTTATTTAGAACCCCTGTGAAATATTTTTTAAATCCATGAACATTTCCAAACAAACTTGGACATATTTTGAAGCCGTTGAACAATTTTTGTATCCATGAACGTATTTATTTCGTACCATGTGAACATTTTAAAAAAAATCATGAACATTTTTTTGATGCCGATGAACATTTTTTAGACTCGTGAATGAATTTATTGCGAACCATGTGAACATTTCTTGAAGCCGATGAATAATTTTTGATTTCACGAATGTATTCATGTAGAACCATCATGAATGTTTTTAAAATTCATGAACATTTTTAGAATTTGTCAAGTTAAATGAACCTCTCCTAGAACACCGAGAAGGTGTGCTGAGATTGACACCTCTTGAAGCGGCAATGTTTTGTGAGTAAGGATAATCAACGAAAATCTAAAAAGAATTAAAAACATGAATAATAAAAGAAAGAGGAAAAAATATGTAAAAAGGAAAGACCGTAAATGTTCTCAGCAACCGATAGTATAGCTCTCTAAAAAGGTCGATCGATGATCTCTTGGGTAAAAAAGTCCATTGCACATGTAAAATTTAACATCGAAAGAAGTTGAAGAAATGGACCAGGCCTAGTTGGCACGTATTGGTGTGTGAAGCCTCGACTCGAGCCGCTATGAGTGGCGTATAAAGGATTCGCCGAGCGCCTATAGCCGCTCTGAGCCCCATGGTACTTCGGACTCGCAGCGCCTGAAGCCAGATAGGACATGGGCCGGCCCATCATCCTGATACTCTGTTTGCTAGCACGAGGTAGACTCCGAAAGAAGTCCATATCACCTCAACTATCTGGGTTTTGGTCTACTACACTTCCTCCCTAATCTAATAAGTGGGGCAACCGTTACCCCCTAATTATTATACTAAACCGGACAAATTACCCCCAGACGATATTTTACAATTGTTTTGGCCAGGTGGACACCGGTTTCACACCTTGGATGCTTACGTCGGGTACAATTGACTTCGTGTTTGGGTATGTCTTCTGGACTCATCAGACTAAAGTTATTGGGCGGACCAGTTCGATTATACTGGTCGAGAAGGCGGCGCTGATCGAACTGGTCCAGAATCTTTACGATTCTGTATGCGCTTGAAAGAGACGGGCGCTTATGGAGTTGCCTATCTCGCGTAGGGCGCGAATCAGTGCTTCCTCTCTACGATCATGTGATGATCTCTCGGCTCTCCCTCTAGTTCATGCCACATCTCGCTCTCCCTTTGCCCCTCTCCCTCCTCGACATTCAGTTTTCTCCACCCCGGACTACATGTCACATTAGGTAGGCAAATCTAAATGACTAGATCAGTCAGCATCAATGGTACCGAGGACAGTGGAAGCGAATCAATCATGCGGTTGTAGTCTGCCGTCGAAGTCTTAGCAGTGAGATGACTTCATCTGCTACTCAGATTAACCGGGATCCAACCTGTGGTTTGGGGGTAATCACAAAAGATAGGGTGTTAGAATTGAAAAATGCACCAGGTGTATAAGGATAAAGAGATCTTAGCTTATCTAGGGCAAATATTTTCACTAACCTTTACCTAGCAATACAAAGTTCATATTGTTAGGCGATATTTTGTCCATATCTATAAATCCAGTTAAAGTAACAAAAATAGTGCATTTTATTAAAGTACCATGCGCCGTGGCTGTAGCTAGATCACACACTTTGCTCATTACAGGAATGATTTACCAAGAAGTTGATACAAAATGAGCAGACTTAGCCTTTGGCTTAGCTTTGTCTCTATTCCTTCTGCTAACACTTATTCTTCCTACATTGGCTGCACTTCTCCTTTTGTATGCACTAGTAGGGGCTACTAAATGTACCCCTCAAATACCCTTCAATTCCCTGGCCCAATTTACCCCAAAAAATTCTAGCACAAATTTCTACAGAGAGAACTCCATAACCCACCAAGCACATAAGTTTAGCGTATTAGTAGCGGTGATAAGTACACCATGTATGATTTTTTTTCTTAATAGATTAGTTTTCATGTTTGTATGGAAATTTTCAGATTGTTTTTTTTTTTGTCTTTTGTAGGATGGAATGTCAGTGTTCTGCTTTCCATTATCGTGGGACGTTGAATACATTGATATGAATGGAAGCAGTCTAGGAATGAGCCCATGTCAACTATGTGCCATTTACTAATCTCAATTTAGCAGATTTGAAGAGGTACTTGTTTGATTTCATGGTGCTTTCCGGCCAAGATTTCATAGAGATAAGTTTGAAATGGAGACTTATTGAGAAGGATAAAAGTTTGCCAAAGTGCCTGATGACAACACAAGTGTATAGTATGGCTAGGTATGACAAGAGAAACTGGTGGTTTTTGAGATCTTTGTAAGGCACCCATAGATATCTAGTTCAGATGAAGAGGACGAATGGCACAAGATTGGGCCAAGTTGAGCATGAAGCACCAAGAGGAGCAGCTAGTTGAGCATGAGTAGCACCTATGGGCACCAAGAGCAGCAGCACCAACATCAGTGCAGCACGATGATCATGAGAAGTACCCACTATGGCACCAAGAGCAACACCAACTTGAGCATGAGAAGGATGAAGAGCATCACCAAGAGCAGCAAATAAGTCGAAAGTAACGAAAGCAACAAGGCCCAAGAGCAAAGTAACAACTTGAGCACATGATAAGCACCAAGAAGAGGAGTAGCTTTAGTTCAGCCAAATGTAGCAAGTAAATCTGCCAGTTAGGGCAGCACAAGTGAGATAGAAGAAAATACATGAAGATTCAAGGTGGTGGAGGATAGTTCAAGAAGTGACTAATGGCGTCGTCTGCTTAAGCATAGATAGTGATGATAGCAAAGCAGGAAGATGAAGAGGCCATTTGTTACGCGTAAAATGCTACGAGCTGAAAGAGATTAAGAGGCAAATGCTTGAGAGAAGAAGATAAGAATAAGAGTGCCGTATAACCTATTGTTCCAAAAATGTTAAGGGAGACTGTGTTGAAGATGGAAGTGATCATTACCCAAGACATTTAACCGCCATATGATGAAGACAAAGATAAATGTTAAAATAAGGAAAAGAGTAAATACGAGTGTATGATGAAAGATAGCCGAGGTGCAAGGATTTTAGGTCAAGCAGATTCCATGATACAGCGTACACCTAAACAAGCACTAGCCAATTGGTGGATTAAAAAAATTTACAACCTAATATTTCCCTAAGGATGGTAGGTGACCAGAGGTTGGCCAAATGCAACGGCTCGTTGTAACTGGAGTATATATGGCTCACTAGTATCTAACAGTCAACAAGCATTGGTTCACAAAGGAGGGTACAAATAATGTGCACCCATTGTAGCAAGGAGGACCAACA